>JACBWW010000001.1:4469799-4612427 GCA_020086605.1 Lanius collurio | reverse complement strand
GTGGAATTCTCCAACACTAATCTGGAAATTCCACCTCCCAATCACTGGGGGGTTAATTGAAAGCTTTCTCATGGCAAAAATGATTGGTATATAACCAATCAGCAAAATATTATGAGACTATAAGGAATACTGTTAACCTTGGACTGTCAAAGAAGAAGAATATTACCTTACTTGAAAGAGAAAAAAAAAAAAAAGGATTGCAAGAAACATATGAAATGGGTCAGTGTTCTGAAGGAAGAATTCATTAGTGAGCTCCAAGAAATTCTCATTGCCTTTTAACACAACACCTTTCTGACATGGCTCTCTAATTTCAGCAAGGCATGGTGTGTCCTGTGCTCCTGTGGAATGAGCTCTGTGAAAAGGACAGCACTCTCATCCAAGTCCTTACATATTGTTAATTGGCAAATGGGCTTCTTTGCCTTTGATCTATAGATCTGTGGTGGTTAAGAGCAGTGAAGGTTCTGTTCCCAAAACAGCAGTTTTCAAAGAATTAAAAAGTTCCTGCCTGTAACTGTATTTGTCTCAAACTGCAAGCAAAATGGGGAGGGTCACACCTCTGAAGAAACTTTGATAGGTTTTCTGGGTAGTATGCATGATGCAATAAAATCACAGGATTTTTTTGTATTGAATAAAATAGGATCCTTCAAAACCCAGGAGCTGGAGCTCCAGCATTATTGAAATGTATGCTTTTAAATGTAAAGTAACATTTATTCCCCAATCAATAGGCTCCTGGTAAATCATATCCTGCTGTAAGTGAATTTCATAGATTACATTACAAATTCTTGATATGCATCTGTCGTTCTTTGCAGAGCTGCTACTTTAGCTTCATGCATAGAGCAGCTAACAGAATGTGGAGTCAAAGAGAAGAAATAATTACTGAGCTATAGTCCTCCATTGATCTTCTTGTAGGGATAGCTAACCAGAAGCACATTTGCTTATTCTCATCCAGTAGGCACTGTCTATAATAAGTCTTTTATCTGGTTTTCAGCCATTTCTGAAAAAAGCATTTGGCAGGAGAGAGGGACATCCTATTTTTTTATGAGGGTTTTGGCACTAAATGTGTAAACAACCTAGGATTCTTCATCTTCAGGTCAATGAATTAACAACATATGGGAGATACAGTTCTTTCTCCCTCCATGATCCCATCATTTGCATTCCTGTCTGAACAGTGGAGCCAGTTAATGAGAGGAATGGAAATACATTCTCTTATCATACCCCACAACTCCATGGCTTTTATCCATCATGTAGATTCAAAACACTCCAGGATGAGAACCTAATGCAAGTTATGTCTCAAAAGGAAAAATCACAACTCTCACTTCCTCTTTATGAGGAAACTCTGACATGCTGTCCACATCACTTACAGTTTCAGGTTTCAAGGGAGCACCCAACTCAGAACTCCCAAAGCCACGGGACAGGGTTTCTGGTATCCTTTGATCCTTGATCCTTTATGTTTCTTTATGTTTAATGCCATGCATTTCCTACTGTTTCTAATAGTGGGTGTTGCTAATCTCAGTAGAGACACCAAATATTCCTTGTCCATACACACAGAGACCTTAAGGAAAGGGCATCAGACTGATGAGTTCCTCTCCTTGAGCTGAGCACTTAAGGGTGGCAGTGCTGATTACCACTTCATCCAGCAATTTTCTTATCAGTTGAAGGGACAAAATCAATATTTTTCATATACTATTCTTGTTAAATCATATTGCCAAGACATTTTTTTTTGCTGTGGGGGTTTACTTCATTATCAAATTGCTCTGACAAACACTTCCTACATACATTGAGCAATTCATGTTATGAGAAAAGCCAGACATGATGATGTGACAGGGAAGTTTTGTAGGAGTCAAGCAGTTGCCAAATGCAGAGTTCAAAAAAATCTGGAAACACACCAGTATACAACCACCTCTTTGTTGTGTCATGAAGATTTTATTGAAGGGTGTTTCTGTCTTACCTCTGTAAACAGCTGTGTGTAGCTTCTGACCATTCCCTTGAACTTAGAGAAAAAGTGGAAGATGAAAACCTGATAATCTCAAAGATATTCAATAGAACAATAGAGTCTATATCACCTCAGAAGTCTAAGGGAATAAAAAATGATTCATTAAATATATTTCAGTAACAGTAGTTAGAATATTATTCTACAAAATATATGAGGAAACCATGATTTATTAGTATCTCAAAATAAATAGAAGTGATCATATTTCTTAAAATGCTTCAAAAGTTATCAAGGAAATACAGTTCACGGAACAGGCTTCTCAACACAATCCATGATATATATACAAAATAAGGTACATTCAATAAATATTTAGTCATCCATCTCCCATTGTCATTCACTGTGAACAGGACATCAAACTCTTTTTCCTTCTAAGAAACCCTAGAACCTGATTCACAGAGGGAAAGAAATTAAGTCAAGTCATTTGTCAAAATCATCATTAGCTTGCATGATAAAATAAACTCACAAGGAGGCTCTGGAGAGACACATCATGATATCAGAAATGCTGAATAAAAGACATTGGCATTTCAGGTGTACGGTGATGTGAACGTAATGGATCTGAATTCTTCTTTTACTTGGATAGCTTTGTCCACTCCTCTTGATTTTCTGGTTCAAACAAAAAGTATCATAAATAAGTTAATCAATCAAGTTCAGTCATTATTTTTTTCCCCTTTCATATCCAGATTTTTTCTCTGATGGATTTCAGAAAGATATCCGCAATCATTGTCTGTCTGCAGCTTCTGAAAAGGAAAAATATGCTTACCACTAAGCAGTGAATTTACTCAATTTATATTCACCATAAAAAAAAAAAAATCTAAGTTTATTAGCAGTATATAAGGAGTATAATTCAAATTTCTCACAATAATTGCATATATCTTTTATCCTAAATACATGACCTGCTAATCCTGGTTGAGTCCATGTTGCCTGCCCCAAACACCATTTTTCTACCTACTATGTACGTAGTCATAACCTTGATAAATACACTTTGCAGCTACCTGCAAGATCCTGTGTCACACTTGACACTTCCTTGCTGTAGAAGTATTTAAAATATGGAGCCTTTTTCCACAAAACTGAGTTACCTCTGTGGTCAAGAGAGGGAAGCCTAGAGGGGTTCTGGGGTTTAGCACTGTAGAGGGAGAGGGGAGTTGTGGAGGAAATTTGTCCCTATCTTTTTGTAAAACATGCCTGTTTTGCACTTCAAGAATTTTCCTATATAACTGCACTTGAAAATGCAATACTACAATAAATTGAGCATGAGGTTAAACTGTCCCTTTTCACATGGTGTTAATTCATGTTGCACATCTCATGCCACTCGTTTGAACTCCTATTAATATTTAGTTCTCTTCCAATTTGTTATTTTGATTTTCAGGCTACAGTTACTTGAAATCAGAAACTCAGAATAATTTAGACGGAATGAGATTTCAGGGGTTATGTGATCCAACTTCCTGTTCAAAGCAGGGCCAACTTCAAAGGCAGATCCAAATTTGGAGCTAAATCAGGTCCCTCCAAGTCTTGTGTAGCTATGGATGGATATTCCACAATTTCCCAGGGCAATATTTTTCTCTTTTGACCCACTTAATCATGAAAAAAAAAAAAAAAAGAAAAAAGAAGGAACAAATTTTCTTATGTTCTGAGCAGAAATTTCCTTATAGAAAATTGTCTGTCGCTTTTCCTACTACCACAATGCACTTCTTAAAAAGGTCTTGTTTGCAGCTTCCCACTATGTAGTTAAGGAAAAAATATTATCTTCTTTATTTGGTAAAATAATCATCTGTATTTCTTATTTTACCTCCATCTCTTCCACCACCAAAATGTTATTTAATTGAGTGATTGTAAAAGAACCTTTTATATATGTTTTTGCATTAAAGCTTCGAGATATATGAAACTGTGATGTCTTGCTTGAATTAGGTATAATATAAAAGTTAGCTATAATTGCTCAAATTCAAATGTCTAAAGGCTCTATGATCAAGAAGCTGTTACTCCTGTGAACAATGAAAGGTATTTCTAAAATAAAGATGCTGTTTTGCTTTGCTTTGTTTTGCTTTCAGATACTTCTATGCATTTATTCTTTCATATGCAAAAGTGGCATATGCTGAAATACACCTGAGAGTGCCAGCTCATTGTGATTTTAATTCCAAAAAGCAAACAGCAAATGACTGTTAATGTGAGAACTGTGACTACAATTAGATATTCTCCGATGTAAATTTCTTATCAATATTTTAGATTAATATCTCTGCCTATGTTTTTTAAAAAGGTTGTATTTGAAATTCAAATCTAAGACAAGTAAGTTGGCTTCCCTGAAAATCTCTAATAAACAATAGCAAATTTATTTTGTTATTGTCAAACAGAATTAGGCAGACACAGACAATATTGCTATTTTGCATTTTCAACAGTAAATGCAAAGTAACATATAGTGATGGGCTTATTATTTTCTGGGAAATCAAAATTATTCCTCTAAAAAAAAATTATTTCATCTTATTTTTCAGGATGCCATTTTCCATTACTAATATTGTAACAGAGATATAACATAACACCATTGACTATTTTGCAGAAAGCCTTTATTAAATGTTACTGCAAAATAACAGCTATTTTCTTTGACTGAAAATAGAACAAATCATACTTAATCCAAGCAATCTTTCAGCAAATCCATTTAAACAAAAATCTACCATCACTTAGCGACTCCTACCCAATCCATCCACAGGATCATGACTTTCTTTGAAAAAAGAAAATAAAAAAACACCTTGACAAACTTAGTACTTTGAACAGTCATCAGTCATTTTAGGTGTCATTTTGAGAGACATGACTAAAATGAACAAAACTGTATGGTAGTTCTCACCTATCTTGCTGATGAATTGTGAGACTCAGCATTAATGAAGAGCTGACAGTCAGGCTTCCAGGCTCCCCAGCTAATGTCCTCCTAGACTTCTAATCATCCTGGTTCCTTGTTGTTCAGGGACAGGAAAATAAGTCAGGATCAGTACAATCAAATCATATTACATCATATATTCCTGTGTATTTATATCTTCTAAGATATGGTAGGATAGATGTGAGTGGAGCAGGCTGACAGCAAGTCACAACAGATGGCTTCAGGCTGCCTTGGAGTCAAAGTGCAGAGGTCACATTAATGTTTACAGCCCAAATCTACAGTGGTATTTGCTCATCTAATCCCCAGCTGGATTTCTAATTTGCTGTTGAAATCCCTGGGTGTTAAGGACCCAAATGTGAGCTTCTCTGGCTCCCTGAGAGCTCTCAAGTGCAGCAGCTGAGTCAGTCGAGTGGCTCCCAGCACTGGAAGATTATCTCCCACACCTTCCTTTCTGGGTTCTAGTCATCCTCAGACACCTTAGTGAACTGACTGGGGTCAATAAGCATATAAAAAAATATTAACGTTTTTTCCTCCATTTTTTTGTTGTATTCTTTTTGTTGTATTCTTTATGTGTGTATATTTTGGGTTGATGTTTGGGGTGGTTTTTTTGGTTGCTTTTTTGCTATTTCTTTTACCAAATCACAACCCTTAATGAATGAGTTTAGAGAGTCTTTTCCTCTTGTTCAAAGCGGGAAAGCTTTTTTCCTTGCCATCTTTTCCTTGTGAATTTGAAAGCTGCTCAAACACATGGATATGCATAAGGTTACACTTTCACACTCTGTAATTAAGGATTAAAAGTGGAGTATGTGTCTCAGGTCAAAAAAAAGTAAAAAGGTGAGATGGTATAATGGAAATGGGCACTTTAGTTCTCAAAGGTTTTTCTATCATAATTTCAACGCCAGAGATGCTGCTGTCGAATCCTCATTTCACTCTTTTCAGGGGAAGGAGGAATGGTCAGAAAGTTGCTGATACTGTGACCAGTCTCCCACCATGCTGCCTGTTGAGGTTAGGAGTCAGGGTGTCCTACCCCTCCCTTCACCTGGCCTGCTTTTCCTTCAGTTTCCCCCACAGAACAAAGATTAAAGTTATGCCAGGAATATGCTACTTCTCTTCCTCAAACTGAAGGCAGAACATCTCTGAGTCACCTTAAATCCACGAAGAGCCCTGCCTAAGTTGGCAGTTGAGGAAAATACTCACTTTGCATTTACCACAAGGAATGCACACATGCATATGTAAAATATAAATTGAGGGATACAGAACAAGGAAAACGGACATGATGGGACAAGGCAATGTGATGACTTTCATGAAGCTGGGAATCAATTTGTGCTATGCTCTGCATGTAGTCAGCAGACACAGGTTCCTACAGAGCCAGAATTTTATTAGGCAAAATGAATCCCTGGAAATATCCAAGCTCCTACACTGAGTTTTGGAATTTTACCATTCATAAATATTAATTTGATTAAAAAGAGATGTCTATATTACAAACCCCTATACCTGAGATAATTTTGGAAATTAGTATCATAGTTAACAAAGGGGAAGTGGCACTTTCAGAGTCCATCACTCCTTATTATGGACATCTACCAGAAGTCAGATCTGTTCTTCCCCAAATTACGTTTTTCATTACAAAACAGAGTCTGAGGTGATGCACTCCAATACTGATGCTAGGCAGGATAAATCCTACCCTTTGTAGTAAGGAGAACAATCTAGTATTTCAATATTTGCACACTGAATGAATTCACACTGCCCTGCTTAGAACACAATGTCTGTAAGCAAAGCCTATATTCCCATCTGCACAACTTCCCTATTTTCTATACACTTCCATGTAATTATTTTCTAAAATAAGGGATAATGCTGGGAATAGAGATTTTACTTCCATAATATTTATTACCATGGGATATCACTGAGGCCAAGAACACAGTAGGATCAAAAGAAAAAAAAAAAGAAACAAAACAGGATAAGCAGCTATATGGATAACAAGAACATCTGCAATTATATTAGATTAAACAAAAATTCATAAGGGATATAAACCTTCATGCTTCAGAGCATAAGCTAATCACTAACTGATGGGAATTAAGAAACTTCTGTTATGGAGAGGTTAATCCCTAATTGCCTACTACAGTATTTCTTGCAACATCATCTGAAGCAAATAGTACTGCCACTGGATACTGGACAAAACAGACAATTAGTCTGATGTTATATAATAATGCCTTGTGACTGCAACATACAAAATGCAAATCCGTGTTTACCCTGGTTTCCTAAAGAAAGAATCTTACATGACCACACAGTCTGCTATCTGCTATACCCATCTAATATCTTCTGAATCCATTAGCAAGGTTCAAAATTTGCCAAAGAAACTGAACCCTGGGAGATAATAAAATTCAGTAAAATCAGAGGTCTGGGCATGGAGAAAGGTCCAAGTTAGTGACACAGTACCAGGAAATATTCAGGAGGAGCTCATCATCCATTTGGTAGGCCTGCTGCTAGCCAACTGTCCTCTTATCCTGGCTGGCTGGCTGGCCCTTGGACTACTCAGAAGAAGCTTTTTTGTATCATCTCCTTCACTGGCAGGAGTTAGAGGAAATACAAGCAAAAGGAGAGTGCAGATGGAAGAGGTAGAAGTTAAACATGCAGATGCAGAGACAGTATTCTGTCCTCCCCTTTTCTCCTCAATAAAAGATATAAGCCACAGATCCACCTTCTATTTCTGCCCAGCACACCACTGACAGAATTAATACACAAGAGTTTGCTTTGTTTTGCTTTATTTTCAAAGGCTATACAATTAAACAGGGCCTGTACTCTGAAAGGATGGTAAGAAAGCCAGTAGCAGTAGACCTCATTTAAAATAGCTTGAGGGCTTCTCTAACTTATAGCATTTTTATGAGACCCGTGAAAGGCTCTCTTTCTTCTCTGTTATTTATCCTGTGTATGTCCATCCCACAGGGTTGACAAGGTATTTGTGGGAATCAGCTGTGCTGACTCTATACAAGTAGAGAATTTCCCTCTGCTGGGAGCACTCTCCACTTGCAGATGAAATGCATTTGCTGTACTGCAGAGCAGTGCAAAATGATTAGAGCTGAACCAAGACCTTAACTGACACTCATTATTACGGTATGTCTACACTGTAAGATGTGTGATTGCAGCATGTATCAGCATATTCGCACTGCCTTTCATTTAGCCAGGGAGGATACAATGATATGGAGCTGGAGGCTGAGTTTTACAAGGCTGTTAGAGACCATTCTTACACAGTTCTTCACTGGGTGTGCATAAATGTGCATTTGTGCATGTATGTATATTTATCCATACATATATATATATATAGTAAGCATAGAGTAGAACAACAGCAGGAGATTAAATCAGGTCCAGGCATAGGCCATGCATTCAGTTGTCCATTCTGGTAAATTACTGGAAAGTCTCCTGGCACAGCTTTGTTTTGGGATCTGTCACAATTCCTCAGCTGTGTACAGGAATTAAGGTGGCTCAAGAACTGTAGGAAACAGGCAGTGGGCATACATGTGTTCCCTTATACGCCCATTTTTTGAAGCTAGCAGAAAACAGACACAGGACATGACAATTTGTCTCGGGGTAGCTGAAGAAATACCAATGCTGTTCTATTGGTATGGTGCAATCAGTGACAAGTGGATGGCCACCACCACCCAAAATTACTAAACAGCAGCTATCCCTGATAAACCTTTACACTTGAGGATGAATGTACTAAACATGAGCAAGCAGATTCTTGGCTAGATGAGACACTGGTCGAAATAATATTGTACTCCTGTTTTCATCCACATTCATTCAAAGGCTTCCCTCTTGTTCCCTGTTTGCCTTAGACACAGGCTGCCACATCACCATTCTGTTTTGTCTCTGTAGCAGAAGGATTCAGAAAAAATGCTTAAATAACTGTTCCAAGAAATTATTCTCAGTGGGAGCAGAGAAATTTAAATCATTAGATGCAGAAGTGAGTTTGGTGATCATTCTCCAGGGTTTTGTGTAATACTTGTCCCTTTAAGGCTTTTATAGGAGAAAGTGAAGAAAAAGGTTTTTGTAGAGTGTATGCTTATAAGAATGAAAACACAGCTTTCAAAGTTTTTGCCATTCAATAAATCTCATTGCTTTTTACTGCACAGAGACAGTATACCAGGAAGAAAGAGAAAAGAATTTATTAATCTGGGAAAAAATAATATATTTCTCTCTATATTAAGTGTGCAGTAAAGGATATTCAGCCCCATCTCTTCAAGAACATTGAGGGGGGTTCTTACTTCTCCCTGAGCAGCTAGGTTGGCAGTCTCCAGACAGGAGGAACAACTCTTGCCAACTGTCAGTAACAAACTGAAAAAAATGACAAATTCAGCTTTAATAGAAAATTTGCACTGGGGAGAGCAAATAGCCAAGGAACATATGTACAAATTTTTAAGCATATGGGCTTCTTGCTGTCCTAGTAATTAATATAATACTGTGAGTGCCTTTATGTTCTCTTTTCTCCTGCATAATCTGTGCATAATGGAAGCTGTTTGGGATATGATCAACACTTGCTGCTGTTATACATTATAAAGGACATTTGAAAAACATGTATTGGCAATTGATACATAAAATACAGAAAGAGATGATGGAGCAGTAGATCTTGAAATGAAACAAAAAAACCCACATTATTAAAGACCAGGTAAGAGATCCTTCAAAGTACAAACCACACCCTCCAAAACTTCAAGGCAAGAAACAAGAGAATTACAGGACACACAACTTGATTCCAGCTTTCCCTTGCTAACCACGCATCCCACAATTCTCTTGCAATACTCTGTTTCAAAAAGCTTCTGAACACTGAATATTTCTAGAGACTCCACGGACAATCTGTGCCTTGCAAATGTATCTTACCCACTCTTTAGAAACATTTAACCTAAACTCAGCATAAGTGAAAAAAGAGCTTTGACTCACATATGTGTTAGATTACTTCTTGCTGTGAAAAAAATTCCTAATATGATCCTGAGGTTAGAATGATTTGATGAGAGCAGTAGTAAGAAATTTCTGTGTGAATGTTGAAGGTCGATCACCCTTTAAAGTAAAAAGGAGATGAAGGATAAAGAAAAAATAAAGCTTATAGTCTGAAAGATATTTTTTTAAAGAAAATATTCAATTTAAAATCAATGGAAAATAATAATTGATTTCAAGTTTTTGATAGATTGAAATATAAAATTTTATAGAAACATTTTTAGTTTAATTATAAATTTTCTCTAGTTCCATTAATTTTAAATATTTGTATCATAAAATCTGCTTGTATGAAGATTTTTGTTTTATTCTCCTCTGTTTCCCACATCATCCCTGCCCCCTCCAGTGCATAATAATTCAGACGGGGACTTGCACTTTCAACACAACTTTTTTATGGCTTTACTTTCTCTTCAATGCAATCTATAAATCTTTCTTGAGACTAGTAAATGCTGGATTATCAGAAGAGAAAATAAGATTTTATAATTCTGACCATTTTAGAATGGTCATCTCTGGTTATTGAAGACATTTAAAAAAATAGGACAATCACTAAATGAAAGAGTTTTTGACTGGCCAGGTTAAAACATAATCGTCCATAAGATGATTTCTCATTCTATTTATCTGAAGTGTTTGATATTGGCTTTCTGTCAGAATTATAATTTCTGACTACCTGGACAATATTTGCTATACCATAATTATTCCCATGGACTTCTACCATCCTTCAGAATTCACAGATTCTGGGTATTCATGCATTTCTTGTGGGAAAAAATAAAAAGAAAAAAACAGACTTAAAAATGCCTAGCACTGCTGTTCAATAGCGGACCTGAATGGTGTAACAGTGTCTGATCACTCTGAAGATTTTTGTGACTTTTCAGGTCAGAATGGGGTTGGCTGACTGCATAAAGGGTTAGCCAGGAGGCTGACACACAGCTGAGTGCAGGGTATTAATGTCACAATTCCTAGATCATGCACCTATTTAGATGTTATTTTGATGTAACAGCATCTGTTTCTCTAAAAAAATTATTTATTTTGTCTTCCAAAATCATACATGTTATCAAAGACTAAGAGAAACAGGTTTTACTCATCCAGATTCTAATACAAAGCATAAAGTTTTGGTGAAAAAATATATGACAAGTACCAACACCAAATTAATTTAAAATATTTGGATTACAATGCTAATATTTGCATCTCCAGTTTTGGTATTTATAGGATTAGAATATTCTCCAATATTTGCTTAAACTGACTATTATCACATGCATTCCACCATTAAATTCAGATTATAGAATATTCACACAAGGCAAACAGAAAGGAAGCAAAAAGCTATAATGACGAATTCAATTATTTTATTTGAGTTCATACTCAGAGAAATATTTCATAACCATTCAATATGGGCACCCATTTCCATATCAGTAAATCAAATGTTCTTTAGGAAGAACCATAAAAACATCATCACTTTTTCTTTGTTAAATTATAATTGTAGTTTTCTTCACTTGCATGGGTCAGTGCTTAGTTACCAATCAGTAGGGAAAAATCCATTATTGCATCATCCTTAATAAAAAGGCAAAACTGTTGAATAGATAATCTCAATACAGGGATCAGAAACCACGGCCTGTAAGACAGAGTTGTCCTGCTCTTACCCATCCCTGGAATTGTCCCAGGCCAGGTTGGATTGGGCTTGGAGCAACCTGATCTAATTGAAGGAGGGGTTGGAACCAGATGGTCCTCAAGGTCTCTTCCAACCCAAGCCACTCTAATATTCTGTGACAGCTGGAATGAAAAATGATAGTTTTAGTTAGATGAGAGTACAGGTACCTTTGTTTCCTGTCTGAGAAAGAGGGTTTGGGCATGGCAACTCTTGAGATTTCCAAATTACTGAGAAGAAAACCAAGCGACCTCAAAAAGAGGAATCTAATATTATTGGAAAAATATAGTTATATCTTCTGGAGAAAGACATCCACTCAAACTAGCAACAACCCAATGAGATCCATGAGTTGTTTCAGCATTTACAATCTATAAGGTGAGAGTAGTAAAGTATAAAAGAAAAAACTCCTTATGAACATTTTAAATCAAGGAACTCTGTAACTAAATCATTCTGCAAAGCTTTTGGGGGAAAAATAAATTAAAGGGGTAGGTGGAGAGTTAAAAGACTAATTGAGCTACTTCTCAGAATATGAAGAAATTCTAGAAACTTTCTGTAGTTTTGATAAACTAGCAATGTTATTAAAAATATATTATATCTCCAAAAACTTCCCAACACTCTAAATACATGTTCTTTCCCTGAAGATCCCTTTTGTGACTCCACTGTCACTCTAGGGATGAACAATAAAGCACCTCTTCTCCCTCCAGCCTGCTACTCTTAGTGCTTTTGAATCCAGCCCATGCAGTGAAAATGGCCTTTTGCCTTCTCTAACTTTCTGCAGTTCATCAACTGACTGTTGCAGCATAATAGATCCCCCTGCAAGAAAGGTGCTAGAGAATTTGGGACTATAAAGATGGAACCTCCAGACAGTCATTCAAAAAGCCTTGCTAAAGACCAAGTCTTTCACGTTACCAGCAAATTACCTGGCATCCCAAGGGGCTCAATTTAACAACAGTGATCATCAAGCCAGTTTATTGCTACTTTCTCTGGGGAAGTTGAAAAGGCTCTTTCCTCTTTTCTTCTGTGAAACTCTTTAGTTTCAGAGTATCTGGTTTAACAAGCTCAGCTGAACATGAACTTATCTATACATGTATTTCTTTATTCCTCTTGCCTCTGCCTTCCCCCCGACCTTATTAAGAGGGTAAAAACTATTTGGGATTAACCACTGCCTCTCAATACATACAAATTACAGGAGAAAACTGACTTAATTATTTTTCAACATGCCAGTTACCTGATATGTATTTGCTTATCTGCTCTTTTGTGCAGAATTGTGACTGTGTTTACACAAGAATCCCAGCATTATGAGTCTCAAAATTCGGACTTTGAAAAGCTAAACCAGTTCTGCCATAATCATGAATTTGAAATAACACTAAACTGGATCTCACTTCAGTAAGAAAACAGCAGGTGGCCAGAACAAAAGCCACATCTATCATTTTCTTGAGACCATAATAAATCCTCTAATCTTTTAGACTTACAAGACTGTTCATGTCTTTTTCAGTCAAAACAATTTCTCATTCAGTTGCTTTTAACATCACCAAAGTCTGCTAGGTTTTCATTATATCAAGCATCACTTTGTAGCATTGTCCTCATCCCCGTATTTTTTTTAAATCTAGAGAAACCCTAGAGTATATAAAATTCAGCAGAGTAGCATGCATACAATATACACCTATGATTGGAGGCAGGAGCTGCCTTATTATACTAGCAAAATCAACTCAGCGCCTCAAAAGTAGCACAGTCTCAGACGTAAGGATAAGAGACCTTCCTCCAGGCTATGGATTATAGCTCATGTATTTGGGTTACATTAGCATTTCACACTACAGAGGCTTGATTCAGCCATAAATTCCACCAGTGTAACAGAGGATGAGGGGTCTGAGACTACAGAAATTTACCCAGCGTGACCTGCCCCCTCTCTTCACCAGTGTGGCATGAAGGGATCTACCACAGCTGCAGCAGCAGTCACAGACCACAGGAGTACAGCCCTCAGCTGTGCTTAAACTGTGCCTTGTGCATGGATCCTGCCTCTTTGCAAACACCCACATGCTCAAAGATTTCTAAATGCTTTCCCCCAAGGCTAGGAAAAATGTTATTAAATGAGTAGGGCTCCATCTAAACCACACATTGCTGGTACACATTGCTCGGAAACACTTGAAGCTGGGGAATTATGTCCCTCAAGAATATATTTCCTGAAGCTGTAAGATGCAACACCTTTGTTTTCCTCACATATCTTTCCATTCCTTTTTCATAACAGATTCACACACCTGTGTGTGAGAAGGGGCAGTGCTCCATGGAAAGTGAAGTTACCTGGCAATGACTGCTCTCCACCCTGAACACCCACCCTTCACTCAACGGGGGCTCATGGAGAAAATGAGATTATTAATCCCCTCCTTCCCCTCCCAATCTTCCCCTTATAAAATCTGCACCTGGGTTTGCTTTGGCAGAATAACACCACTGTTGTATTCTAGCCAGCAGGTACTGAGAGATGCTGATTATAATATTTGGGATTGTTCCTTTTCCTGTTCTTCCTGCAGGAGGAGGAAATGTTATTTGTAAATGAATACAATAAGTAGTAATTAACTGTTACATAAACCTAATTTCAGCATTGAAAAACATAATAACAGTTTTTATATTAATTTCTGTGTTATCAAGGCTTCACACTGCTGAGAAGGATTTGGATGATGGGACTCAAGGCAGCTATAGCCCTGGGGAATGCAGGAGTAATGGGGCTGTCCTGGGGATGCTCAAAGTCATGGATGACCAGCCCTGAAGCTGATAATAGTGGCAGCTGTACCCTGAAGCCTAAGACCCTGAAAGCTGATACTAGCAGTGAACCTCACAAATATAATCAAATTCACACTCTGAAAAACTTTTATTTCATCACAAACTTGAAAAAAACTTGGATTTACATATATATTAAAAAAATGGATAAAATTACTTTTTTTTTTTGAGATTCAAAAATCTTTTTTATGCCTGTGTGAGCCTGTGTCTCTTTCAAAAATTTGAATACAGTTTATATCTCCTGGTTTTCTGTTTTCTGGACTAAATGGGTTTTTTAATCCTTTCCTGACAATTTATTTTTTGTGATCTTTTGTTGTCTTTGTTGATCTCTTTTCGACTCTATGGTGTTTGCCAGCCTCCTTGTTAATGAGTAGTACAAATTCTACACACTCTAACTGGATCAAAGACCTCAATAGTTTGAACAGAAATAAATAATTACCTTTCTAAGTCCTGCACACAACTCTGAAATTAATATACTTTAGAATGATAGTGTTTTTTATAAGACCGTATATTTAACCCATATACAGTTTGTAGTTAACTCCTATTTTTTATGTTTCTCTCCTTTCATTTTCCATTTTTTAAAGTACTTTTTTGTTTTTACTTCCTGAGTATACTTTGTAGCTGCCTTTCAGAAATTTCTTATTGATTTCAGTCTAATTCTCTAATATACCATAATGTCTTTGAGTTACTCTCCTGCTCTCTAAATTGATATAACCACTCCTGAAGTCTTTCCACTTCTCGTAAGTATATTCACTATTCTATCATCCATGTCTGTAATGAAAATATTAAATAATACACATCCCAGAACTGCTGTATGTGGGGCCAATTTGAACGAGCCTTCTAGTCTGGCAGAAAACTACTGAGAACACTGCTCTGAGTATGAAGGGGTTTTTTTTCCCAACCACTTCTTCATCTGCATCAGCTGCATTTGATCAAGACTGCATTCCCTAAATTTATTTGTAAAAACGCCATCCACATCAAAAGAAGTACATAAGTCAGACTATCAAATATATCTAGTACTTCCTGCATATCCTCCTGGCCAGTTAACATGTCAAGAAGGAGATTCTGATGGCTTGGCATATTTTGTCAAATCCTGACAAATCCATATTGCCCTTTCCTTAGCACCTTATTATCTACCAGCTGCACAAAATCTGATTAACAATTTGTTTCTATCTCTGTTGGGGTATCAAAATGTGGTCAAACACTTTTAAAGTCCTTGGGATCTCCTTTCTGCCATTCTAAATATCAGTATTTTGCCACTGGTTATTTTGTTTTCTGAATCATCTCTTCTTCATACCTTTCGGAAATAAATTTTTTTGTGCCTTGGCTAATATTTTAAGCTATTTTAGGGTATCTTTCAGCTACAGAAAGACAATATATCCAATTAACTCTGATCTCTTCTTTCTTTATTTTGACTATTTTCCTACTTTGTTGTCAACTTGATCATGATGAATTTGTTTTCATAACAAACATATGAAAGAAAGGTCTTTTAAATTTGATCTTTTCTGGTATCATGTACCAGTAAGTACTTCCAGCACATTTTTTCACTGATAAAATGCAAGGATTTTTGGAAAACATAGCTGTGCACAGATAATAAGCTGATGAACTGGAGCTAGAACCAGCACTGGGATTCAGTCATCTCTGCTGACGAATTGTTACAATGGCCATGCTTCTGGCCACAGCCAACCAGACAGAAAATTTCTGGATGCAGTTCAAGAGTTAGTACAGGTTGGGGACCATTCCCAAAGGGCAGAACAGATCTGACCGTGTTGTGCTGGAGGCTAAGAGAGTTTATCAGTGTGGATGTGACAGACTGTGCCAGTTGGCCTCAGTGTCAGAGATGATCCCTGGCACTGTTGGGTTTATCAGCACAGACCTAGGATTTCTCTCCTGATATTTTCATTATCCATCAGATGTTTAGTTCAAATCCCTCCATCCCACCAGTCTTTATATTTATATGTCACTGTTATATGGTCAACACATTCTCTGGACTTGGCCATCTGTAGCAGTCAGGTATGCCTTTTATCTCAATCATGGATATTTGATAATTCCATATTTCACTTTCCTCTGTGTTCATATTTGATGTATTTGTTTCCTAGGTATATATATAAGGCAATACCTTCTCCATTTTTCTTTCATTTCAGGGCAAGCAGCTCTTTTCTCAATCTTTCTACATTTTTCATAAAGCTAGGAAATAAGAATTCCAGTAGTCCTGGATGATGATCTGGAGACATAAGCTTCAGTGAAACAAGCACTATAAATTTTATTTGGTTTTATTTCAAATAGCACTAAAAATGGGTTTCTGAGAAAATGACTCACTTCTTAGATTTGATATTTGATTCCTCTTCCTGCAAAATGACAGAAATTTGAGATCAGCATATTTCCACTTTTGGTAAATAGATACAACAGATTATTAGAATTTATATAATATTTAACTCTGCACTTTATATTATTCATTCCAAGAGCACATAGGTACAACAGTCCTTTCAAGCACAGCATATTGAAAGCTGAAGACCTTGTACAAATAAGCATTTCATCAGGTTTAATGATATGTAGTGTATTTAAAATACATGTTCTGGACCCCCTAATTAGCAAAACATTATACTGCATTCAGAGTGGTATAGCGGGGTAAAAAACCACATTAAACTTACAAAAAGGAACCTGAAAGTTTATTTTTTGCACATCCATATACACACAGAGGAATATATATGCAGGAAGGAGAGGAAAAAACCCAGGCCCTCAGTAACTGCTGAGCCATTGGAACAGTTTTCACAACATCATAGATAATTACAATTATCCTTCTCTTAGAGACATTGGAGCTGCCAATTTCCTGCAATCGAAAATAAATAAATAATTCAGAACAGCTGTTGACTACTCATCCCAGTTTAGTATACAGCTTTAGGCAAGCATGTCAGCACTAAACTTGAAAACAGTGATAGACCTTAAAAATAGTTCTTCTCTTTTATTTCTTCTTTTTTGTTGTTGCTTTTGTTGTTGTTGTTGTTGTTGTTTTTTTCTTTGTTTTTTGTTCTCCTCTTTCTGTTTATCTTTTAAAGGTTGGTCAAAGTTCAAAGTTTATCATAGGATGATTTAGTCCAGTGGAAGAAAAACCACAACTTTTTTAGCAATTCCATTTTGATTAGAAGTGCAAGGTGGGAACCTGTTTAGTAACCAGGAGAAATCTCAAGTGCCTGTGGGTGGCACTGTAGGTATTTGGTCATTCATTATTAACAGAACCAGGCAGTGACTGTTGTGTTCCTCACACCACTGTCAGGTGGAGGTTCTTCAGCACACCTGTGACACTCACTAGAAATGAGATTCACGTGAACAAAAGGTCTTTGCTTACTTCTTTTGGCTAACAAAGGTTATCAGTGCATCAAGTTGACTATTTCCTGTGGCATTTTCAGCTGCAATTTGCCTCTGTGGTGATGATTATTTTGTTTAGGTCTGGAAAAATACTCTTCAGTCACTTCTGATGTGTGCTCACCTCCACAAATATTGGCATCATGATATCCCTTATATTTGCCTGATGTTTAGGGTTTTATTTTTTCTTTTACCTCTTTTTTTTTTTTTGGTTTTTTTTTTTTTTTTGTATGCTTGTTACATGCAAACACTTTCTCTTCCAAATATGTGATTTCTAAGGAGTAATATTATCTATCTGCTCATTGTTGCAATAAATAAAAGACAAAAAAAAAAAAAAAAAAAACCCGCCCTGCTCAGATTTCTGCTTGCAGCAAAACACAGATATTTATTAATTTTGGTTGGTCAGCCAGTTGGCCAGTTGGTTGGCTTTTTTGGTTTATTTTTGTGTTTGTTGTTGTATTGGCATATTTTTAGGAGAAGTTTGCAGAGGTATAATAAAAAGTTCTTTTCCTTTTATCCACATTTTAAATCTTTCCATTGTAGTGGATGCTACAGTTAACAACTTTGCTATATTATTACTCTTTTGGAAACTAAAGTAGCACCCTTTCAACTTCTGATAAAGCCTGACTGCCCCTTGTATGTCAAGGCAGCCAATACTGAAAATACAAGACATTAGTTCTGTGACCCAGTAGTTCCTTACTTCAGATAATCATCCTACTGCTGGATGACTGGAGAGGCATTCTGGATTTAAAAACATCTCAGTTCTTTTGGTTAAGATGCAGCATGAATTAAATTGTGACCTTTTGTTACACATACTTTGGGAAAATGCCTATACCACCAAATTACCACCATGTACATTTCTGGACTTTCCAATACAAGCACCTATTATATATCAATACCTCCCACTGTTAAATACTTAGAACAGTGTCTGGCTTGCTTTGAGTTTGTTCCAGTTTGAAATTTCCTAAATAGTCCTTGGAGACAGTATAATTTTAAGCACATTTCCAACAGGAAGTTGACATGGAACCACTCTGTTTTCAGAGTCTCAGGTAGATGTTAGCTCCTCCCTGCCAGGTGGCAAGAAATATTCCCAAGGACAATTTAATTTATTAGTGTAGATGTAGCCATAGGGAATCCAACCTCAGAAATGTGTCTGAGATATTTCTTCAGGTGAGATAAAAAAAAAATAAAATTCTTCCTTCAACTTCTTCATTTCGTTACACTCCTTACAGCTCTTTCAGCTGGAGAGGTGTACATAGAAGAATGCCTTTAAAGGATACTCTGAAGGTATTAAATCATTGCAAGTTTTGCTAGCTGTCTATCTGGCTATAGATTAAATTAAACACCATAGTTCTGACAGACAGAATATAAAGGCTCCCTAAGAATTTCCCATGAGGAAAAAAACCCAAAAGTATCCACTGTATAGTGGCAAATATTATTGGAAAATTCTATTGCAATGTTTTACCAGAGTAAATCAGAATGAGTCATCTCTTGTCATCTTTAGAGTCTGTCTCCTTACTATCTGCTTTTTGAAAATACTTTTATTTCTTATGGGTTAGTGTTTTTGGAGGATGCAGTAATGGAAGGAATGAAAAGAAAGGGCACACTCACTGTTCTGATTGAATGAAAAGAACTGTGAAATATCCTAAAATATTGCTATAGTTGTACAAGGGAAAATATACTTACTGCTTGTAGCTATGCTTATTATAAATTGCAAACTGCTCAAAACTGGAATTATATTTAACTTCACACTAAATACAAGAAGAAATAATTAAAAAAAAAAAAAAAAAACAAAAAAACCCTGTTTTAAATCCTTTGTTTAATTCCTAAAATAAAGCTGAAAATATGTGCAGTGGACCAGGATATTGGACCACAGCCTTCAGCAGTGGTTGGGAAGTGAAGCCTGCTGACACTGTGTGCTACAGGAGTGCTGCTGGTACACTGTGTGTCCTGTCAGTGATTAACAACAAACATTGCATATGACTTCATCCTTGTCTTCTTGCTCTCATTTGCAGGTATGTCTACTCTGCTTGTTTTTTCCACCCAAAATTATTGTAACTATGATCCCCGTCCTACCCTCAAACTGCCTCATCAGGACTGCATTCAAAAAGAACATTCATATTTTTAAAATTTGATATCTTATTAAATTAGGTAGTAAAATACTTTCTTTTGGCAAAATTAGTGCATAATTTTGCATATACATTGAGGACAAGTCGTTTTTATGGGGAGAAATTATTTGCAGACTTGTGGTAAACAAAATTCACCACCATACAGAACACAGTAATGGTGAAATGTGCTCACTGGTATTCAGAAAAACACCCTCCAGTGTGTTGACTTACATTATTTTGGATACACACTGGAATGATTGTACTGCTAATGCTATTTAAAAGGTCAATATTTATCACACTGTGCAATTTTCCCAGTGTCTTAACTGCTTGTACTGCCCATACTGTGACAGGATATGAGCCTTTTCAAGCCTCACTGCAATTACCCTCAGAATACCCATTGGGATAAGAAAGTTTTTATGCCATTTCCACATACCAGGATTGAAGAGACAGGAAACTAGCCCAGGTGGTTAAAGCCAGATCTGCAGCAAGGTATGTTTATACAGAGGTTGCTCCTCCCACTGCATCCCTGCTCTGGTGTTTTCCTCTTCCCTTCCTGACACCAAACAAACTTGGATGAACTCTCCTAGTAGGTCTGGAGCAGTTGACAGGCACATTTAGGACATATTTTCCTCCGTATTTGTCTTCACTGTCCATAAAAAGCCATTCATGCATGACTGTTCTATAAATATTCTTTCTGACCAATGCATCTGGGGTTCTTTTTTTTTTTTTTTCCCACAACAGCAAGAGTATGAGGGAGAAAGAGGAAGAATTTACACTCACACTTTGTCTGGACACACAGATGGGATGCAGCCAAGGCTTTATGCCATAGAACACCTCTCACATCATGCTGGTCCCCAACTTATCCAAACATTACAATCAATGTACAAAAGGAGTACTTACCAATTTAATCAGGAAGATGAAAGTTTACTGGACAGTGAATTGCACCATAACTCCAAGGACTAGAACAGGCTGTTGAAATGACACTGTGTAATACAATAAATATTCCTTGAAAATAATATGCAAAGGGATTTTTATCTAAATCTAAGCACAAATTCTGATATGAAAATTATTCAGCTTTAATCTTTTGTCCTCAGATTTCTGATATATGCAATTATCTATATACAATTAAAGTCATAAATTTAAAGATCATAAAGATGTGGTATCTTGGGCTAGCATCCCAGTACTATGGTTGTTTAACTTAGATAATAATAATATTTTTTCTTCTCTTCCAAATATGTCTTGGTATCATCAATTCATGTTAAGGCAGAACTGGAAGGAGTACATGAAGAAGGTGATTCTGCCCCTCTGATCTGCTGAGATCCCTCCTGCAGTGCTCCCAGCTCTGGGATTCTCAGTACAGGAAAGACATGGATGGACCTATAGGAAAGAGTCCAAAGGAAGGTCACCAAGATGATTTGAGGGATGGAGCACCTCTCCTGTGAGGAAAGGCTGGAAGAACTGGAATTGCTCAGCCTGGAGAGGAGAAGGCTCCAGGGTGACCTAAAAGCAGCTTTCCAGTACCTGAAAAGATCCTATAAGACAGATGGAGAGGGACTATTTACAAGGGCATGGAGTGACACGACAGGGGGAATGGCTCCAAGATGACAGAGAGTAGGTTTAGATTAGATATTAGGAAAAAAAATCTTTACTGTGGGGGTGGCAAGGCACTAGAAGAGGCTGCCCAAAGTTGTGGATGTCCCATTTCTGGAAGTGTTCAAGGCCACATTGGATGAGGTCTGGTGAAATGCATCCCAGCCCATGGCAGAAGAGTTGGAACCAGAGGATGTTTAAGGTTCCTTCCAACCCAAACTAATCCAGGATTCCATAGAACAGGCTCCCTAAGGAAGTGGTCATGGTATCAAACTTGTCAGAACTCAAGGAGAAACTGGACAATGCTTTTAGTCATGTGGTTTATTTTTGGTAGGTTACAGGTCCCTTGAAACCTGAGTTATTCTATAATTCTATGCTTCCTCTTAATCAGCAGACATCCCAGGAAAATACTAGACTTTTATTATATCTGCTTTTCTCTAAATGTTACAATAATTATGAAGAAAAATGATGTTGAGAAATACTACTACTAGTAGTAAAACGACTGCTACTTCTACTACTAATAGACTTAGGAATAGAAAAGAAAGTAATCTGGACAGATTTACACCCATTAATTTGACTGCCACATTATCCAGGAGTAAGAAGATATTTTAAGAGGAAGAATAATTAAATATATGGAAGTAAATGGGAAATAGGGTAGAATGTCACATGGATTCACCAAAGATAGATCACATTAGCCTCAGCAGATATTTCTTTTTGATGAGTTAATTGACTTTCTAGCTAAAGGAAAGGCAATAAGTTTAATCTAACTGGACTTCAGTAAATCATTTGACATGTTGCCATATGGGAAATCATTGGTTAAAATGCAGAAGACACAGATTAGTATAAGAATTAGATGCAAACAAATGGAACAACATAAGAGGGTAGTGAAAAATATTATTGACTTTTACAGGTTAGGAATAACTTAAAAGCTGAGTCAAGTACTATTCTTGAGATTTTCCCAGACCTAATGCTTAAGAAATTTATCATATTTTTATTCTGATCTTGACACAAGTCTGCTGCTTATGCACAGTGGTAGAAGCCATTGTTGGTAAAAGGACCTTGAAGACTGCTGAAAGATTTGAGAAATATTTATTGTAAATTTGTACAAAGTGCTAGAGAGTGCACTTGGCTTAACAAGAAGAACTTCTTCCGTAAGGTGGGGAACCATCAAGTAGAAAACACAGAGGAGGTAAAACATCTTGGAATTATGATCAAACATGGGAAAATTACGTGGAAATGTAATAATGCCATATAATATAAAAGGACAGGTTTATCTAGGAAAGAAAAGAAAAAACAGATGTCAGTGTTTGAGGCACTACTGAGTGTTCATCTAGAACACTGTTCAGATTCTTAGGCACTTGAAGAAAGAGGCAGTGACACTGGAAGATAAGTTACTGACTAAACCAAAGATATTCATACTGCAGGTGATGTAGTAGTCTTTGCACACAAGGAAGATTGTTAAAAGAAAGGGAAATAAATCACATCCACTAGGTATGTACAAAATAATGTAAGAGTTTGATTGTGTTATGAAATTGATGGTATGATGTTATGCCTGTGATACCAAGGGACAGTACCCCTTGAGCCAAAAACCTCCATTATTCCAATGTTCTTGGATCCAAAACCAGAATAAATGGCTTCTTCTCCTACTGCTGTAATAAGTTCTTTAAATGACAGAAAGTAAAATATTTCAAGCATGCACACACAAACACAAACAGATTTTCTGGTGCACATACATAAATTTACTTCCAATTTGGGAAGGTTCTTTGGGTCCAGGAATCTTGTTGCCATCAGTATTATTCACTCACTGTTTGTAATATATATTCTGATAAACTGAGGGCTCCCAGTCACATACTATGTCTTGTTCTTCCCTGCACAATAGAGCAAAAGGAGGTTTGTTTCCTTATAATCACTTACATAAAAAAAAATAAATTTCAAATTATTTAAATCAGTGTGTTGCAGATTTAGCCTGGTGTAATAGCTGTTATACAGTCAGTTTTATAAATAAGTTGTACATTGCCATCTTAGGAAAAGCCAAAGAGGCAATTTGGAACAATCAGTCAGCATCACTTTTGTCCTGAGAAAAAACATTGAGCAAATGCTCTTTTAACACATTTCTGGGCAGATGGAGGATAAGAAGGTTACAGAGAACAGTCAGAATGGATTTCTCAAGGGTTAAAAAGGTTTGAACAACCTGGATGCCATCTATGCTACAACAAGTTACTGGAATTGTGTCTAAAATGAGAACAGTATTATTTGTCTGGGCTTTGGCAAGTTTTTATCAATGA
This sequence comes from Lanius collurio, assembly GCA_020086605.1. Lineage (NCBI taxonomy): Eukaryota > Metazoa > Chordata > Aves > Passeriformes > Laniidae > Lanius > Lanius collurio. The sequence goes on along the minus strand of JACBWW010000001.1, from coordinate 4,588,840 downwards.
CTTGGTGTTACAACTCATCCCTGAAAGTGAATATTACTCACGTTCTTGTCAATAGATCCATTGGCACAGATTAGAGTGAAACAAAACAAAATTATCAGGTTTAGGTAAATATATTTATATGAAGGCTTTATTTTCACAGAATCACGGAATCACCACATCACCTTCAAGATCACCGAGTCCAACCCATGCCCTAACACCGTCCCATCTAAACCATGGCCCTGAGTGCCACATTGTCCCGGGATGATGTTACGAGTCTGCTTTACTCCTTAACCGCCTTTATTCCTTACCTGCTTGCTGCCCAAGGACACTGCACCTTTAGGATGAACCCGGGGGGTGGCACTGGAGCTGTGGGACCCGGGTGCGGGCCGGCTCCACGGCTCGGCCCGGCGGCTCTGGTTGCAGCAGCTCTCCCCTGTGCTCCACAGGGAGGGCACCGGGAGCGCTGCACTGCTTCTTGGAGGGTTTTTTTGTTCCTACTAGCTGTGAACAAAAAAAGGGTTTGTTTGGCTGTTTTTCCTTCCCTTCCCCTGGCCTCCCTGCCTTCCTTCTCTTCTCTCCCGTCCGGGGAGCCCGCGGGGTGGCCCCGGCTGGTGTGAACCCTGGGGAGGGCGAAGCCATTGAGCGAGGGGATGCAGAGGTCGGCCAGCATCTCCTGCTGGGAGGAGGAGGACTGGCACTGGAGATGTGGAGGGTTTTCTTGCCATCTGTTCTCCAGTTTCTCCTGCTGTGGGAAGGGGGATTGTCACCCGAGAGTCCACAGGGATTTCTTCCCCATCTGCCCTGCTCCAGGCTGCTGTGTGGACTCCCCTTCCTCTTCCTCCCTTCCCCTTCCCAGAGACTTGGGGGACCAGTTACCAGCCCATGTGTTTTTTTTGCTTCTCTGGGCATTTGTTGTATTTTGAGGTTTCTTTTCGTTCTGCCCTGTTTTGTTCAGTGTTGGTAAACAGTTCGGTATTTTTCCACTTTCACCTGCTGTTATCAATTTGTCTCATTGGCAAAGGAAATGAGGAGGCACTTTCCCTTTGGAGGAGGAGCTCATTCAGGAGCGTTTCCTGCTAAAATTTTGTATTTAAAATCCGAGACACACATCCAATCTTTTTTTAAACACATCCAGAGATGGTGACTCCACAACCTCCCCAGGAAGACGATTCTAATACTTTATGACTCTTTCAGTAAAAAACGTCCAACCTAAATTTCCTTTGGCACAGCTTAAGACTGTGTCCTCTTGTTCTGTCAGTTGTTGCCTGGAAAAAGAGACCAACCTCCACCTGACTACAACCACCTTTCAGGTAGTTGTAGAGAGTGATAAGGTCATCTCTGAGTCTCTTTTTCTCCAGGCTAAACATCCCCAGCTCCCTCAGCCATTCTTGATAGAGCTTGTGTTCCAAGCCCCTCACCAGCCTTGCTGCCCTTCTCTGGATGTGTTCAAGCATCTCAGTGTCCTTCCTAAACTGAGGGGCCCAGAACTGGACACAGACTCACACCGGTGAGTACGGCCTCACCAGTGCTGAGTAGAAGGGAAGAATGACTTCCCCTGGTCCTGCTGGCCACACTATTCCTGATACTGGCCACGATGCCATTGGCCTTTTTGGCCACCTGGGCACACTTCTGGCTCACGTTCAGTCAGCTGTCAACCAGTACCCCCAGGCCCCTTTCTACCTGGGCACTGTCCAACCACTCTGTCCCCAGTCTGCAGTGCTGCAGGGGGTTATTGTGGCCAAAATGCAGAACATGACACTTGGACTCATTAAACTTCATCTTATCAGACTCTGCCCATCTATCCAACCATTCTAGGTCTCTTTGCAGAGCCCTCCTACCTTCCAACAGATCGACACACACTCTCAGCTCAGTGTCATCTGCAAATTTACTCATGGTAGACTCAATACCTTCATCCAGGTCATCAATAAAAATACTAAACAAAACTGGCCCCAGCACAGATCCCTGAGGGACACCACTGGTGACTGGACACCAACTGGATGCAGCACCATTCACCAGCACTCCCTGGGCCCTGCCATCCAGCCAGTTCTTAACCCAGCATAAGAGTGCACCTGTCCAAGCCATGGGCTGCCAGCTTTTCCAGGAGTTAACTGAGGGAGAAAGAATTAAAGGCCTTGCTGAAGTCCAAATAGACAACATCCACAGCCTTTCCCGCACCCAGCAGGTAGGTCACGTGGTTGCAAAAGAAGATCAGGTTTGTCAAACACGACCTACCCCTCCTAAACCCATGCTGGCTGGGTCTGATCCCCTGGCCATCCTACAGGTGCTGTGTGATGGCACTCAAAATGTTCCATTACCTTACCGGGTACTGAGGTCAGGCTGAATGGCCTATAATGCCCAGGTTCCTCCTTCTGGCCCTTCTTGTGAATGGGTTTCACACTGGCCAGCTTTCAGTCATCTGGAACCTCCCCAGTGAGCCAGGACTGTTGGTAAATGATGGACAGCAGCTTTACAAGCTCATCTGCCAGCTCCCTCATCACCCTGGATGGATCCCATCTGGGCCCATAGATTTCTAAACACCCAAGCAGCTCAGCAGTTCTCTGACTACTTCCTCCTGGGTAACAGGGGGACCATTCTGCTCCCTGACACCATCTACCAGCCCAGGAGGACAGTTGTCCTGAGGGAAAACCATATTTCTGCTAAAGACTGAGGCAAAGAAGGCATTAAACACCTCTGCCTTCTCCCCATCTGCAGTAACTAAATTCCCTCCTGCATCCAGTAGAGAACTGAGGTTGTTCTTACCGGTTCTTTTGTGATTAATATAGTTGTAAAAATATTTTTTATTATCCTTCACAAAAGTTGCCAAATTAGGTTCTAACTGAGCTTTGGCCTCTCTATTTTTTTTTCTACATGCCCTAAAACCCCCCCTAAATATTTCCTGAGATACCTGACCCTCCTTCCAAAGATGATACATCCTCTTTTTATTCCTTAGTTCCTCCAAAAGCTTCTTGCCCATCCGGGCTGGATATCTATCTCCCCCAACTCATCTTTTGGCACAGAGGGACAATTTAGAACAATTTGGTTGCAATGGAAGGGAGGGAGGTACGTAGTCATTTTGATTATTGTCTATAGAAATATAACAATATAAAAATATTTCAATCTCGCCTGATTTATGGCCAGACTTTGAAATATCTGTAGCTGTAGTCCATTTGCTGGGTTTAGGAGAAGATAATTCGGTTAACTCAGGGCAGTGAGTGGGAGAAACAACAATAATTTTCAAGAGGTTCAATAACAAACCAGTCATAAACCCCCAGAAAGAAAATGTCTTTCTCCCCAGTGCCTGGAAAAGAAAACCTTGCAGTCACAGAACCAGGGGGCCTGCTGCACAGAAAAGACCCCATGGAGACAGTCAGGGAGATGCACAAGCCAGCAGGGCACCACAGCAGCAACAGGGGCCACCAGCACCCTGGGCTACATGAGCATGTACAGCCAGGAGATGAGAGAATTAATTATCACTTCTCCTCATGTCTCAGACTGGATCTGTGTCCACTTTGGGGTATTATAATAAAAGAATGCCATTGATAAGCTGCAGTCAGTCCAGTGGAGGGCCACCAAGATGGTCAGGGGCTGGAGCACTTGGTGTAGTACTGAGGCTGAGGGAGCTGGGCTTGCTCACCCCAACTAAAAGTTTTCATGGCGGGGGCAGCATTGGAACCGGCTGCCTGTGGAAGTTCTGCAGTCTCTGTCCTTGGAGGGTTTCAAGACTGACTGGTTAAAGATCTGAGCAGCCTTCCTGACCTGATCCTGCTTTTAGCAAAAGGCTGGACTACAGACACCCTGAAGTCCAACACTGATGATCCTGTGACTCTTTATAACTGAAGACCTTAACAATTAAATCTTTCATACATCCACACCAAGGTAGCTATATGAAAAGAAGAAATTCATATTGTTAGGAGTCAGACAAAAGATGAGGGAGATTTGCAATAAAGAATGATCCAAAAAAAGCAGCTCTGTGTTTGTACATATTGATTTGCAGCAGTGCTGGTTCTAGGATTTCTGCCCTGTGTTCCAACACAGTATGACAGACCAACTTGACAAGTAGAACTTTAGCTCCATAAGTCAAGAAGCTTGATTTCTTGTTGTCCTGCATGTTTGAAATTCAGGTATGTGAACCTCATGTAAGATACCATAAATTTAAATAAAGTTTTTTGCACAAGTTTGAGTGGATGTAAATCACTTCCTAGTCCCCAGGCAAAAACTGAAACAGGATCAAAGAATAGGTTCATGGCTTTGCTTCCAAACAAGAAGAGATATTTAAAAATAGAATTGTAAAAAACTAACTTCAAATATTACTTAATGAAGTTGTGAGTTTCCCCAACCATTTTTCTAATCAACTATATTAATTTTGTTCCTTTTTTTTTCATTAAACCTATTACTTTAGAATGTGAGTTCCTTTGCCAATTTCTAGCCTGTGGAGATTTTTAATGACTGAATCATAAACTCCCCCAAAAATGGGATATGTAATGGAAATGCAAAGGGACCTTTAACTAGAGCACATGGTGTGTTATACTGCAATAATAATAAACAATAATAGTAATATTAATAAAAATAATACCATTTTATGTGTACCCATAAAAGGCCATTTATATGATCACTGTACTAATATTTAAAATTCCAAGGTACTACATTTTTCACAATTATTATTGTTATAGGCTTTATAGAATTTTCCAAATCCTTTGTATCTCAATGTGTTGCAGCTTAAGGATATGCACTGGCTTTTAACAGATTAGCTAAAAGGACTCTTTCTTACTAAAATTTTTTAACACTTCCACTATGCATAATTTTTTACATATACCCCTTAATAAGAAACTAAAAGGTTCAAAGTTCCAGGAAGTTCTGAATATTCCCCAAGTATGGGGAATGGAAGAAAGCTACTCAATAAATTATGAACCTAAAAAATAATCAGTTAATATTCACTATCAAAAAGGCAATTTCTTATAAAGCAGTTTCTGCATGTCCCCAGGCCATAAACTTACTCCCTGGCTCCCACTGTGTGGAAGTTTCAATTAGAATTTCATGTTGAAAAGTACGTTAACACCTTCTTATATATATTTTGGTAATGTCTGTTTAACTCGAGCTGTCACAACTTGGAATGGATATTTTTTTTCTTTTCCAATAAACCAGTCAAAAAAAAGGGGGGAAGACATTGAATGGTTCATAAATATATAATGTTTCCCATTTTTTATATTCTGCAATCAGAGGCAGCAGCTTTAAACTTGCATATCAGTGCATAATTCCACAAACTTAAAAAATTGATCTGCCAATGTCTCCCCTCAAGCAATCTTTTAATTAAATGAACTTCACTCACCTTACCTCTAAACTCCATAGGTTGATTTTTTATGGAGATTTGATTCATTTGTCAGTGAAGTTTTTTCTTGTTTTTAAACTGTAAAGGTTGTTTAGTAAACAAGTGTTTAATAATGCATAGAAGGTGACTGAACATAGATCAATGCCAATTATTTATTCACAATAAAAAACTTGGAAGTAATGAGGTTCTTTTGTATGCTTGCCAACCAAAGCAGAAGTAGGCTGGGTTCTCAGTCACAGTAAATGAAATTGAGCTTTTAATTTGTAGGAAACTGTGCTGATTTAAACCAGCTAGAGGTCTGCTTTAAGAATATTTTTCCCCCATATTCTTATATAAAAATTGAATTTGTAATAATGGCAGTTCTGTTTAACTGTATCATTAAGTTAGTACATGTTTCAACACAGAAAGTCATGATACTATCATTAAGAATCTAAAATATTTTGGAACACTTGTTATTAGTGTTTGAAAAAAAAAATCTGATCAAGTGCACTTAACAGTTCAGAATACAAAAATACAGGTTGAACTACAGGTAAAATGAGTGGCAAGTGTGTAGCTCCAGTTGGCCAGGATACAGATCCTCATAGCAGATGTAGAAGTTGTACATTTGCATTTTAAAAAGCTGCAAGGGCACGGTCCAAGGCAGGAACACTGGACAAGGACAGAAGAGAAAATGTGTGTGGATCCTACAGACTGCTGTAGACATTCCTGCCTGCAGCTGCACCACAGCCCCTGGGCTGCAGGAGCATGCAAGGCATGAGGAGTGGAAGGAGATGCACACTGCCAGGGTAGGAAGGAGGAGCTCCCCTCATTGTCTGCATCCAGGCTGATGTTAACCCTGTCACTGCCAGGATGTCTCCGGTAAAACCACATCCCTGGAGAGCCCTGATGCTGCACTACTTTATGGGGTAGGATAGAACATGTAAGAAAGCTAAGAGTGCTTTAACTTTTCCTTATGTAAAATACAGTCTGCTGCCAAGAGGAGAACAGGAATTCCAGCTGATTTCACACCTCACTAGTTCTTTACTGTCCTTTTTTTTGCTGTCATCAAACTGGTCTGTATAAGGAATATCAAGCACGGAAGATGACCATGATACTTGCTCTCGGCTGACATCTTGAGACCCTGTGTAGGAAAATCTTACATGGGTAAAGCTGGAAGACAACATCAACAATTTATTTCTCTCCCTCATGTATGTTTTAATATTACTTAAAATTTCATGACAATCCAAAGTATATTTATGTTTATAAGCATCCCACATGCTTGTAAATTGGTGCAGCAAAAGCTAAACACAACTGCCAGGGGTTTTCATGCCCATAGTAAATATCGCTCTATTTTCCTTTCCACTCCCCAAAAGTCTTTGCTTCCAAACCATTTGCAGTGCTGCTAAGGAATCATAACTGCAGCACCAGACATTACATGACAGCTGTTTGAACAGAAATACTAATGGATTTCATATTTAATTAGCTATTGTTTAAATTAAAAATACCAACAAAACAGTCACAGCAGGCTCATTTCAACAGGAGGTTTATTGGTCCAGGCAGTAGCTCAAAGAGCAGCAGGCACTGGATTCACACACCAGCTCTCTTTAGTCCTGAGAAACTGCCAGTGCATTCCTCATTCAACAGCTGCTGGTTCATCCCACTGGCCTGATCTTCCTAATGGTTTTCCCTCTCCTGAAAAGGCAGAAACAGAGATGTGTCATCCAAGGCAATAGCAAATCCTCTCACTTATCCTTAGTTATTAATGGTGCCAGTGCCTACAACCCCTTTATTGAAAATGGGGAGCAATAGCCCCATTCATGGATCTGAAGACTACTGTACTTTGGTATCAGAGTGTATCATGTCCACACTGCTCAGGGCTGTCCACTTTAGCACAGTCTGCTTTCACAGATTTGAGCACTTGGCCCTAGAAGATCATGGTTATCTTTCTGATTTTTTGCCTAATTCAAAATTACTCAAATGGCATGGTGGCTGGGTCACAAGGAATGGTATTTTAGTATCAGGAGGATATTGGTATGTGCTCTGCAGTCTGAAAAGTGCTACTCGTTCTCCAGGACGTGAGAGCTGTGTCTTCCACAATCACTTATTGCTTATATGAAATTGTCTCTGAGGCTTCCCATCCCCAGATTCACCTTGAGTCCTCTTAGAAAGCAACAAGCTCTGGTGAAAGGATATTCAACTGGTTAATATGAAGAAGGAAAGAGGTTCTCAAAGCAATGAGGAAACATGAGTTATTTGATCATGTAATTGTAGTTGAAGAGAGCAATCCAGGTTAGGTGCAAATACCTTTGCCATGGAAATCCAAAGTTTGGCAGGATGAGTATCAAGCATTGTGCCACATGAAAGACTGGTGTCAATGGCTGTCACCCTCTGACATGTTCAATATTGCCCCCACTCCCTATGTGTCAGATGGGAACACTGGAAGCCTCACTCCAGGCACCAGGCTGCATAGCTGGGACCAAGGCAGTTCAGGGACAGAGTACTGTGTAGGGCACAGTCTGGATGCCCCAGTGGCAGGTCAGCCAAGCAAATTCATAGTTGCTTCCCCGAATGTGGAGATTCTGGAATGTTATGTTTAGATAATATTTTTGGTATTACTATTTTTAGATAATACTGCTTTAGATATTACCAAATGGCAATTGAGGCATTTTTCAATGGAATGTGGTGCTGCTACGCAGTGCTGTCACTTCTATCTTCTCACTGATGACATCTACAGGAGTTACTAACACACTTCAAACAGCTTTGCTGGTTGCATGACCATTCACCTCAGTGATTCTTCAAGATGCTGGCAAGTATATTGCAGGTGCAACTATTTTCTTAAATAAATATTTGTGTGGATTTTCATGTGAGATTCACTTTCTGCTGATATTCATGAAAAGAAAATTGTCTCACCCAAATATACATGAAAATCAAATATTTAACTGTTGCAAACACTGCCAAGGACAATTTTGTTTAAAATGTGTGCAAATATTCATGACAAATGTTTTGTGATATTCAGCTCTGAATAATTAACAATGCTTAAATTGCAACACATGTAACAAAACCTATTAGTTCTAATAAGTCAGTACAGTGGAATTAATCAGGTTTTCATTTAAGCAAATGTATTACAAACTAAATTGTTTCATAAGCTGTCAAATGCACAGAAGCACAAAAGTTTGCATCCATTTTTAACTAGTTGGTATGTGGCTTTCAGGGTTTGGTTCAAGTTCTGACTGGGAGCCCAGCTCACACATGGGGGCAGTGCTGCTCAGAAAGGGATTTGTAGGAAGATCCCTCTCAACTGACCTCAGCTGTCTCAAAAACACAGGTGGGAATGATTTGTTCCAAGCTTCCAGTAAAATCAGGGGATGCTGAGGAAACTTGCTCTTCCCCAGGACAAGCGCCTATGACAGACAGAATGAATTGTGGTCTGGAGGTTCCTGTCACTCTCCATTAACCGTAAGGGGAGCCTTAACAGATTATTTAGGCTAGGCACCTACAAGACAGATAGAATTAGGTGATATGAATCTCTTCAATTACAGATCCCAAACAACAAATTTGAGTTAGGTGAAATGAACTCACCTCTACTTGGCATTTTCTGGAGACTGTAAGGGAATTGCATGTCTTGCTGAAAAGAGTTTTCATTAAAAAACCCTGATTTGCTTATTATGTGCCATATTTCTTTGCCTGCAAAAATATGACAAGCCCCTTGCCTTCATGATCTTATTATGAAGGTCAAAATAAGTAATGATGTATTTATTCATATCTGAGTTTTTGGCTGAAATATGTGCAGAAGTGCTGGAAAGTTTTCTTTCAATAAAACAAGTTTCTAGACTTCTTCATGGGTGAAAAAAATAATGAAAATATACCCCAAGTGTGTCTGAATATTCAAAGTAAAAGAAAAATGGGAAAAAAATCAAGCTATTATAAATTTTCCCATTATCATCATCTCTAAGACATGTTCATGATTTTTGGGGACCCGCCCATGATGTTTTAGCAATTTTGGTTGGGATTATCAAGATAAAAATATCCTTCCCTTCCTGATTGGCCTTTGTTTTTACAAGGCAAAATATATGTGCATTATATTATTCATTTGGAAAGTGTAGTAGGCAGAATCAAGGAAATGCTGTGGCACTGATGCATGACTTCATGCTGAATGCATACAATGGAAACCTCCACACAATCCGTGAACACAGCACATGAAGGAAAGCAAATGTGAAACAATTTTCCTCTGCTGCATTAACATTATTGTGTGAATGTTCCATTTGGGGACGCAAACATGAATACAAAACAAGCTCTTCTCTATTCTGCCCACAAGCACCATGGTGGCTGAAATATACATTACTTGGCAAGAGGAAAAAACAAAACCCAAACACTATTCTGGAGAAAAGCAGCGTGGAAACAAGATCCTTGTGTGCTTAGGGGGAAAAGTCTGTGCCCCTGAGCCATGAATTAGAGTCTGCAAGGTGCAGGATGATACATGGATTCCCAGATACTGCTTTGTGAAAGGCTCTGGCAGGATCCAGATTTTAGTTCACGCTAAGTCGGACGCTGTAGGGGTGCTCCTGGCAATGCCAGCCCAGCTGTGCCACCCTACCTTGAGATGCCAGACATTGAGCACCTTGCATAACTTGCATAGCAGCCTCTGTCACTGCACACCAGGAGCACAGGCACCCACATTTGTCTTAGTAAACAAAGCACAGGCTGTGGGTCCTCCTTAACATGATTCCTAAACAGACTTAGTAAGATGTAATGCAACTATAGATAGATGTGGATTTCATTGCAATAAATTCATCCAGTTTTTAATTTCAAACACATTGGTTTCTGGTTTCAGTTTTTTTAAAATAGCATGATAGAAGTGTTCAGATACTATATACCAATGAGGTTCACCTGCACACCTAAAAGGGTGAGTTGGAGACCTACAGTTTTACAAATTTCCTGCATAATTTTAGTGTTATGGGAAACTTTAAAATGTCTTCAAGTTTGTTTTTTTTTTAATTAAGTTCAAAATTTGCCATCAGCAAGATTTCAACTCAGTGTACTGTTAACTAATTTGTTTTTCATCAAGTTCTTTATTAACAGAGAAATCCCTTGATTATTACACTTCTCTGACTTCTTGATAATCTCCCTTGCAACCAGTCACATAATGCCTGAATACTTTTCACTGAAATATTATTGAGCCAAAAAAGCTGATGGGCCCTGTAATTAACTTCCAAATAATATGAAAGAAATAGGATGTTGCAAATACTAGGAGTCAGAAATGGATTAGTGCCTGGTTTGAGAGGCTCATGGCACTGAGTGCAGCCTTTGAGCAGAGGCTCACCTTCGTTTCAGTCCTCTTCTCCTTTCTTCCTAACAGCTGCTACATTTTCGGTGCAATGCAATTTACATTTTACAGTGCTTTTCCTGACTGCACTCCGGGATACTTAACACATTCAAATGACCACAAGCTATTCAGCCCTGATGGGCAAGATGAAGCACAGTGATGCCTCCTCAAACTCACTTCCTTTCCAATTACAAAAATAAATTAGCTGAACCTAACAGCACAAACCTGAGAAATGGATATTGTAAAGAAGAGAGTACCTTCAAGCTGGGCTGAGAGTGATAATAATCAAGCCCATAATTAAGAGTAGAAATATGCTTCAGTATTAAACAGCCACTGCTTCATTTGCAGTTGATAGGAAGAGAGCAAACTCATTACAACAGCAATGTAAGGCTTTTCATACAAGTGCCATAAAAAAGACATTGCAAATATAAGTTAATTAGCCATATAACGTGTCTTGATGACAAGAACTTCCTGTCATAATCCTTTTTATGGAGAGATCAGAAAAGTCAGAACTTGCTCAAAAGTGGAGAAGTAGCTGCACGATGAGGAATATAAATCAGGATTTCTGCTTTAACGTGAAGCCACAAGGGTTTGTTGCCCCAGATACACTCTGAAAGCGCAGATGTCCTCAACAATTTGGGGAATAAAACGTGTTTTAAGTAGCACTTAAAATGTGTTTCAAGTAACAACGGCAGAACCTCTTCATGGACCACGCATGATTTCTTTGCCTTCAGAGATGGGGTAGAAACCTGTGAAAGGAGCCAGAATATTCATGTTGTGCCACTTGCTCCAGTCTCCTGAGATCCCTCAGTGCATGTGTATGGAGGGCTGGAGAGAAAATGTAAGAAGCCTGAAGGACAAGTAACTCAGGAGCAGTAAACTCCCACTGATGGTACCTGGCAGTAACCTCTAAAAATATTCTGTATGTGAAACATCTCATTTCTTCAGGAGTTCACAACAAATGAACTTCAGAGAGGGAGATTTATTTAACCAATAGATATAACCACAAGTAGACTTTTTTTACTGCTACAGAGTCTCTTTCTTTAGCTTTCATCACTCCTTCTTTGGAGCAATTAGACCCAGGAAACAGTATTAAATATAAAATGAAAGCCCAAGGCACAGGTTCAAATACAAACTGGAACTAGGTAATATTTAAGGTTATTTCTTTTGTCTGCTTTTAACATTTTCTGCCTTACCCAGCAGACTATGTTCCTTTTAAAGCTGAGATTTTGAAAATGAAAATGCAAAGTTTCCCCTTTTCAAAACATGGATGACATTTCAAGAGTCCTTCCTTCATAGCTCCTTCTCTATTTTTTAAAGCAAACAAAGCTGCTATAAAAAAAGTTAAAGAAATGAAATTCAAGGGAAAAGAGAGAGAAAAATATCGAAGCATAAATTTCTCTTCCCTTTCTGACCAGTTTTGAACTTCTTTTTCATATTTCCCATACTCTGTCAAAATGAGCAGCTGGTAACACTTGTTATTAAGAACAGGTTATAGATGGATCATAACTTACTTGCTGTGCTCCAGAATATGTTATGGACATGAGAAAATGTTCTGATTCAGACTCAAAATTTTACTTCCCACAAAGGATTCTGACTTGTAATAATCTGATTCCCCAGCAAAGTTTCCCATCTGTCAGACATAATTAAACAAGACCATAATACATTAGTGCTGTGACAGAATCTTCTAATATGTACTGTATTTCTGTTCCTTGCTAGATTTCCCTATTTACCTGCTTTCTAAACTACCTACTTAATTAAAAGTAGCTCTCTATCTAATCAAACTTTCAGTAGAAAATGGTCACTTTTACAAATCAGAAATGCTAAATGTAAGTGATTTCCTTAAATACAGTAAGCAATAACTGCACCTTTGGTGGAATCAGCTAACGTTGGAATGACTAATCTACTGAGACTCTTGAAGTCCTGTAAACACCTTTAATACTTCACTAGAGAGAAAAAAAAAAAAACACCAAAGAAACATTCTAAATGAGCCTGAAGCTTTTAGGTACTATCCAGGCAGATATTATCTATATAACAGGTTATATAGTAGGTTAATAACATGACTGCTAATCACGATTTCATTTAATGCAAGTCAGAAAAGGCAATGAATTTGCAGACTATAAAATAAACATTTGCAGAGCCTGATCTCTACCTGGATCTAGAGCGTGTAAATAATCCCTTATCCTCATAATCACTGGAGTTCACCAAAGGGTACCAAGGGAAATGAAATGGGAATGGGAATGAAACTCATCTATCGATGTGACTCTGATTTGAGAATAGGGAGCTCAAGCAGTAACCTATTCTGCTGAAGCAGAACTGTAAAGTGTCATAGTTCTGAGAAGAGCTCTGGAGGGGCATCAAGCATAGCTAGGCATACCCTCCAAAAAATTAACAGCACAGCAGCCTCCTTAGCGTGAAATTACCCTTTGTGTTTCCTGCAGTAAACAATGGTTTCCAGAACCTGCATATTATCCATTCATTTCATTGCCACTGACTTCAAACTTCTGTTTCCTCTGTTTCACATTCATTGCTTCTAACTCTGTATTTTCAACTTCTCCATTTCCTGCTCTTCTTTATTCTTTCATGTTCTATTTTGCTCAGAGCTCAAAGAGAGAGTTCAGAAAACTTTCAGTAGGACACCTGTGAGAGGATGCTGGTCTGTCAGGAGCTGCCTATTATCTCTCAACCCTGCATGACACAGACAGCGAATGCAGACCTCTCGAGCTCAGGAACATTGTGCACAGGATTGAATCATTGTAACATCAGTTCATTTTGCAGTGACAAGGATCCTTAAAATAAGGGTTTAAAAGTTCCTTAAAGCCAAACAATATAGGTACCTGTTTCAATGAAATTGAGGCTTATTTCAAAGTCTCTTATAATCCTTCTCATTTCTCATGATCTCCTCTTGCTCATCTTTCAATCTCTTTCAACAACCTTGCATATGAGAGCACAATAACAATGCTCTGACATCCATCTTGGTAAATGAAAAACATGGTGAAAGCAGGGTATGCATGGGTGTAGTTTACTCCTAATACTAAGCTACTAGAGAATTCTGGGAAAAAAGAAATTATGAAATTATTGTTCTGGTATCAGCTATGTGGTCAGGTTTTTAAGGCGTACAATACTATCCCAGGTATGGGTGGTAATTTGAGAAAGAATATTTGAATTTAGCACCAAAGCTTAATGGAACAAACCATCAAAATATCTTTTCATGCTTTATTTAGTCTACAATATCTTTATTCATGCACTCATAGCCTGAAATTAGTACATAGGATGAAATATCAAAGAAGATAGAAGTCTATCACAGGCAGACTTTATCTAACTTCACTTTGTTAATTAATGTACAAATTCTCTGGTTTTTTTTGTTTGAATATAGAGGGCACTTATTCCAGTATTGCTCATTCAGAGTAAGATCTTGCCACTCAAAATGCCCAGAAAACACTCACTATATTGAAAGGTTTTTGCAGTCACTTCTCATCATAGTGCCCAAAGGAAGGATTCAAATCAATATTAGGGCACTTCAATTTAAGCATTTGCCTGTGCACTTGTGCATCTAGTTATCTAAAGAGAAAGTCTCCTAGATGTCCCACAACAAAACAAGCCTCCCACTGGCTGTCAGTACTTGTAACCAAGTCCCAGCACAAGCTTCCAGGCCCCTGGTGCAGGCAGATCTGGAGAACACCAAGTGAAAACCAAATAATTACTTTTAACCAGCAGAAGATATCCAGTTCTATTGCACACAGAGGCATCTTGTGTCATTTGAGAAGCTTGGAGATGCCCTGCCTGACTCAGGATGGTGTCTTGCATAGCCCTCTGTGACTTCTGCCTGCCCCACAGGGCTCTCTTAGACAATATGGGCAGCTCAACCTGCACCAGATGCATCTGTGTGACTGAAGTGACTCTTCGAAGTGCACCACGTGGAGAGCTGAAGTATTGTGTGAGGGACTCAAGGGTGTCTGAGCTACTGTTAGCTCACACCAGCGCTGTTTCCAGCATGCAGTCACACTGACTGTGGGGAAGAGGCTTGTAGTGGTTCAAAGGTGGCTAGGTAGCAAGCCCCACAAAATCTGTTATTTTGTATAAGGGGAAATAAAGTGTATTGAGGAAAACTGGAAAACTGCAAGGCAAAACAGGTTCAGACTTAAACAGTTGCTGTATAAAGAAAAGTTTATTGCTAACAGAATTAAAAGTAAAAAAAAAACCAAGAAATTAAAGCAAAACTCCCCTCTCTACCAGCCTCTCCTCCTTCTCACCAAAATTACACAAGGGGTAAAACAGCCATAACATGGGATTTGGTCAGTGTTCCAGTTCTTAAAAGTCTCTCCAATATGTAAGTAAAATAAGAGTTTTCTTCTGCTTTAATGTGGTTTTCCAAACTGTTACCAGCAAAAGTCCCACCCGAAACAAATGTCTCCCATGAAAATCTCACAGTTTATTCATATTGCAGTCATGGGCCCATAGACATAGGGCTTTAATCTTTTAAGGATGAGTTATTGTGACCTGAAAACAAAGGCTTTCTTCTTCACAAACTCTAAAAGCCTTTCACTGCTTTTATATAGCCTGGGATGGGCATTTTCATATCTTCATAAGCTGCACATGAATTCCCCATCTCCCTGTGTACTTCAAATGGGTTAGAGAGACAATACAGCTTGTGATATTACAGTTCTTACCACGGCCTGCAGAAAGCAATTTGAAGCTACGCGCGGAAAAGCGCCTCCGCCTCTTTTTCATTTTGACTCTGTTCCATGTGACTTACTTTCTCTTTCTTTCTGACCTTGGAGACGCCATGCTTAGAAACTGAACTTTTCTGGGCTTTCTGCTGGAGAAACCCTCCCTCCCTTGAATGCTGCTGACTGCATGGTGTTCTTTGGTCTGGTACAGGCGATGTTGGGCGCAGAGAGGTTCCGCTGGCCCCCGGCGGGCCTGTGCCAGCCATGTGGCAGGGAAGGCGAAGCCCTGCTGGGTGGTTTCAGCTGTGTGGCAGCCCACGGCTGTTTCTCAGCTGCCTGTGGCTCCAGGACGACTCCTCCGCAGCGACCTGGGGTCCGTGGTGCTGCGGGGGGCAAAGTGGGGAAGTGGGCCCAGCCCCGGCCCTGAGGCGTCCCTCCAGCTCCTGGCAGGAGAGCCAGAACAGAAAAAGGTCTTCCCGCCCTTGTGCTGCTGGTAAATACACAAAATCACAAAAAGCACTACTGGCTTATGAACTTGTCCATCAACTCAGGTTCAGCCCACTACAAAGCTACATGGAAATGATCAGCCCTCACAGTTGGTCTCAAGGCCAGGAAACAGTCCCAGAATCTTCTGTGTAGTATAGGTCCTACTGGGTAGGCTGTTATTTTCAGTGCTTTTGATTTATAGTGCCTCTCTTGCACAAACAAGGTCGAGACAAATTCATGCTCATGAAGATTTCTTGGGAGGCTCTGGACCTGGTGTCATTCATCAGTTCTAAGGCCTAAATTTATTTCTAGAGAAAATAAAAAATCAAGAGTAGAGAAAAAGAGAAAGAAAAAAAGAGGAGGAGAAACAATTAGGGTTCCCCGATGAGCATGCTCTCCTGGGTTCTGTTCAGTGCACTGGTTGTCCCTGTAATATTTTGCCACTAACAGTACATTTTTCACCATGACCCATTTGAAACCCCATTGTTTGCTCCTGCTTTTGATGGTGAAGCTCATTTTGTTTGGCTACAGAAGCTAAATTCTGAATGACTGCTAAGCTTAATGCTTCTGTGCTATTAGCTAAAGTAGCTCAAAAGCTACAACCAAACAGAGGAAAAGAAGGTAAAGAAGGGGAGATTGTCTTGCTGTGGCAAGCACTTCCCATATCAGCAGATGCAGGAACAAAGACATAAGAATAGAAACATATGGGAAATGGCAGGAGAGCAACATCAGGAGAACAACAAAGGGAAAATACTTCCACAGAGGTTGTGGGACAGCAGTCCCATGGCAGCTTGGGTGAAAGGGTGCAGAGCTGCCAGAGGAAAGCTCTTAGCTGTAAAAAAAGCCAAGGTGCCCTCATGCAACATTCCCTCAGTCTAGTCACTGATTATGCACTTCTAACTATCAGCTGCATCACACCTGGATTCAGAAAGGTGTATTCTTTCCTCTTTGGCTCAGAAACACTCCATAAAGTCAGTTTGAGAGCATTTATGGCTTGTGTAGGGAAATCATGCTGTTGCAATATCCTATTGCTTAAATGACTTAGAAAGAGAGATCTATAAATATGTGGCATATCTTACATAAATTAAAGTGCACTAGGGATTTGGGGAAGTTTTTGCTCTCACATACACCATTCTAAACTTGAATGTAAATCAGTACCAATTGAATCACTCTTGATTTGTCTTACTGTAAATGTGCCAGTGTAGTCCATGAGTCAGCTTTTTAATTAGAAAACTCAGGGAGATTGAAGCTGGACAGGCATTTTTTACATTAATTATGTTTTTTCAAGGAGACTTGAAACTGAAATACTCCATAATTTGGAATAAAATAAAAATAACATTAAAATTACATAATTCATTAATCTATAATCTTCTCTGCTCTAAGTGCTCCTGAATCTCCACAGCACTGAATTTAGAGTATAAATAAAAGACTGTTCCAGAGGCTACAGAATTGACAGATCATATAAAAGCATTAATAACATAAAAATAATTAATAGCATTGGAAATAGCTTAAAGTAGGCAAAGTTTTCTTAATTTCTCTTTTGGAAATAGTATGAGAAAGAAGTCAGCAAGTAACCTTTGCATTGATTTGACTGTTCTGTCTGGTTCCACACACAGCATCACAAACACAAAGTCAGTACCAGTATTGAAGTCAGCACTGCTGAGCTTCTGTGTCTGCAGAAGAATAACAACCAGGTCACTCTTAGCATAGGAGAGACTTTAAATGAAGAAATACAGTACAGTATTCCATATCTACTTAACACTTTCATGGAAACAGCAGGAGTTTTATGGTTGCTCCTGCTTTTGAATTGCCTGTCCTCTACTCTGCAGCACTGCAGTCTCTGCTGTGTCTCCTTCAAGTGGCTTTTTTGGTCTTTTTGCAGAAGACTGACACAAAGTAGAGGACACAATGTCTTGTGAATGATGTGTCAGTCTAATACAACATGGTTATGGCTAGGAATTGTCCAGAGACCAACCTTGGACTTGTTAGGATAAAGGTAGACAGACTTTCAGAAAGAAGATCGTGTGTCTAATTATGTTCAGTACATAAAAATAAATGGTAAAAATAGTTATCTAAAACAGACGTAGGCATAAAACCAATATTATACACTAATGGAAACAAGAAACTGTATTTAAATCCCTTTAACCTGTAGCTAATCAAGCTTAACACTGGAAAGCCATTCAAGGGGAAATTTGGATGGTTTTGTCCTCTGAAGAAAATCAAACAGTATATGGCGATCCCTACTTCATCAAAAAGGAAAATTTTAAATTATATTGAAAAAAACCCTGCCTTTTCACCTGTCTCACTGCTCCTACAACCTACTTTTCTACTGTAAGAAACTGTGGATTGGATTTTTTTAGGAAAGGGTAATAGAAAAAAAGCTTTTGCTAGACACAGAAACTCAGATCTAGAATGTCAGCAATGTTGTGTTGTGAAAGGCCCTATGGCAACAAAATAATAAAAATATTAAATGGTCAGGGAGCAGGTTGATGTGGTGAAGAAAAAAAAATGTCCCAATGGCATGTGAAGGATGGTGTATGAGTTTTAGAAAGCTCATATTTAGAAGAAAACTGTATTGTTAAAGAAGTCTAAGCACGGCTAAAAGCAGATGGATGTTAGACAAATAGAAGTGACCTTTCAATTTGTTAAATACAGTTCTTCTCCCCTTTCAGAACTAACAACTATACAAATTTGGTGGCCCTGATGGCATTCTCAGGCAGAGGGAATATTGCTGCTGGGCAATGACCACTACAGCTTTGGCCATTGGAGCTCCCACAAGATCAAAACCAGACCATAACTGTTGGGAAGGAAGATATAGTTGGATCTGGGCAAATAATACCTGTGCTCCAAGCAAATGCAATTAATCTTAAATATTCTGATAGTTTTCTGAGAATGCATTCTCCTATATTTCAGATCTCCATATTTTATATTACCCAGACCAAAACATAAGCTGTTTTCCTACATTCCCATTCTAGGAAGGGAGAAAAGATTGTGGGTCTTCTCAGGGTTGATTTGTTGAAACCACTATCTTTATTTCTTTAGGATTTTTGAAAGACCAAATAAAAAAGTTGAATTAAAATCAGAAATCCTGAAGAATGCAGTTGTTGGGAAAGTAGTCTGTATCAGTCATTTAAGTGTTTAATTTTGTGGACTTTTTCTTCTCTGTGTATGGGAGAACTTACATTATTAGGGAACATTTCAAAAGACAACTGACAAAAGACTATTGTGGACTATAAGACATAATGTTCTTAAGTTAGAAATGCTGACAATGTACAAAACTTTACGGTTTGCAATGTGCCTGGCTTTAAGGAGAGAGTTGCTGTCTAAATTCTGTAATATTTCTCCCATTTTCTCACCACCTCCTGACGCAGAGTGTGATGCTCATTGATGTGATCCAGCGAGACAGATTTGTGCCTTCTCTTAATGTCAGGCTCTTTATTTAGCCACCTACTCCAGGATCTTTTGCCAAAAGATACTCTGCCTATATTTAAGTTGCTTTTAAGGAATGTTACATGAATCAGTACAAATTTTGACCTGGCAAAGTTTTCCATTTTCAGACCCTGCTATATTTCACTCAGTCCAATTGAAAAAAAAAATATGGAAAGAGAAAATCAGCTGTTCTTCCCAATGCTCATTGTCAGGGGATTCAAGAAAATAAAGCAAAAGCACAGCATCATTGTCGTGAGCACTAAAGCTTTGATAATGACAGAGCTGCTGGTATATGATAAGTACTGGCTGGATAAATTTAAAAAGCAAAAAAGCCAAAGAAACAAAATGTCTGTGGGCAAGTTAGTGAAAATAAAGCTACCTAAAATCCCCACATCTCTCTGCATTAAATGTTTATTATCATGTGAAGGATGAATCACTGAAATATGTTAGAGTACTTGCTATTTGGAGGGCATCTTTGTTGACAAGCAAATTGCATACAATCTCGGTCTTTGTGGTTAAAGTCAGCATGCACTCTTCATTCTCAGAGGGAAAATTAAGTAGGACAGATAATTCCTGATGTGGCTGGAATAGAAACTAAAGAGTGGATAAGCTAAAAGAATTACTTGAGATGTTCAAAAATGTACATTTATTACTTCATTGCAACATATCTTGAGGTCACTAGCTTTAGGACTGATGTTGCTAGTAACTTACACAAATACACTTCTTTCTGTTGACTTACTTTCTCTTTGTATATTTAATCATATGGTGCTTTGGGGCTTAAACTGGCAAGTGATCCATGATCCTACAATCTCTGTATCTGTATTCCATAGCTAGAAAAACCCTAGAAGGAATCTCTGCTTTATTGTAGGATGGTTTATCCCAGATTTAATTCAAGAGAATCTGAGAAAAGGAGTCTTGGTTACGCTTACAGAGTTACACTAATGTTAATTTGCATGAGTGAGTTCTAAAACAACAGAGAGCTGTAGTGGGGGAGTTCAACTTGCTAAATAATTCCCAATGCAGGGAAATCTCAGTTTGGAGTCCATAGGCACAAAAAGGTCTTTTTATTTGCCCTGGGACATGTAACTTTCCTTCCATTACTTGTGGTAAAGGCAATGACAGTTGGCTCCCTCCCTCTGCAGTATTCCCTCAGGTTTGCAAAGGGGCAACTCTGACCACACTGGAAATCAAGTCAGGACAGAAAACAGAAAAGCAGCACATCAGTGAGTAGTGTGGGATCATTGGGTTAAATAGAGAAGTGTTGATTTGTGAAGCACATTTCAGGTCAGAGCTTGGGTAGTGGCTCCTGAATTGTCTGAACTGAAAAAGCAGCAGGTTTCATGTCTTTAAATTCATGTAAGCAGCATGAATGTATCTCAGACTGCTGGGACTCCTTTACTCTTAGCAATGGACAGCACTATCCAGCCAGATATAATACGTTATGTTTATTAATTAAAGGAGTATTGTTAGTATAAAAATCATACTTCATCCAGAAAATTTTTAAAATACTGTTATAGAAGTAACATGTTTTACTGACAGACACTGGAAGAGATTAGGAATTTTACATCTCTTTCTTTCATACATATCCTTGGCAAGGACTCTTTGTACCAAGGCTGATCAGATGTTTTCTGTTGCAACTATGTTTTTACAGATTTTTTTCTGTTGTTAAAAAAGCAAGGTTTGGTTTAAATTTTGTAACAAATCTCTGAAAGAACAGTGGGTGTTCTCAGAAAATTTGCATGTTAAGTTCCTCTGGAAAAGAAAAAATGTGAAAAAAATTTCAACTTGCTCTTTATGGCAGAGAGACAATTCTGTGGGCACCTTTTGTATAGTCAGTCATTCTGTCACTATCACCCTCCAGTGACTTTGTCTTTCCCACAGCAATAGAGAAAAAAAGAAATATGTTTTAAAGACAGGAAAATCTGAATGCAAAACTGTTACACTGGCAGGATGTCTCAAGGTAAGTGCATTGGCAGAAACTGCATTTAACTTCCTTTAAATTGACTAGATTTCAAGTTGAAAGTTTCCCATTAGTGCTTGAAATTAATGTGTCATTCAGTTTTCAAATGACAAAATACCATGTAGCTAAAAAAAAAAAAAAAGATGCAAGAAGGAAGCAGTATAAGAAGAAGGAAGAATAAAAGCCACCACTCCACGCTGACTCTGAGACAGTGAATCAGGCTGCCAGCTGTCAGGCTGGGTAACCTCTGGTCCTTGAGATTCAAGAAGAGAGATGGGCCTTCAGTTTGATATTTATGTCAAGTCAGAGTGAAAGCCAAGTCTGAAGCAACCCACAATGTTGTGTTTTCATGTTGGAAATATATGTCTTGTTACGGTGTTCCTGGAGGTCACTGCATCTGAATTAATGTTCAGGGAAATGAGTCTTTCCCCAAAGAGCAGAACTTGTGTGAAAACAGGTACTATAATCAATACTGTGTTCTGATAAGAACTATCTAGTGACAACCCTCATGCCTTGGACATGCAAACGTGAAGCATACATGGCTCTCTCTTCTCTCATTTTTACTGAGAGTCTAACTTAAAGAAGTGACCTACAGCTATGCTTTAAGGCAGAGAGGTTTAATTACTTTTCTATACCAATTGAAAACTACATTCTTGCCTTCGATTTATTATTTTATTTAATCTTCAAGAGAGCATTTAGAAACTAAAAAAGGGAAAGAAAGAACAAACATACACACACACAAACACAAAACCTCCTTCTCATATAATATTAATATTGAACAACTGGCTGAAGTTATTCATGGGAATAAGTGTCAATAAAGAAATGGCAATACAGATTAGCATATGCCCGAATATTCTTTTTTTTTGATATAGAGATGGAAAAATATTATGAACTCTGATTTAGAGTTTATTTTCTTGAGCAAAAGTAGATACTTAGTATGAGGATTGTAAGTCAGAACTCTGATTTTCTGCTCAGTTTTTTGATCTAAACCAAAATCATCTTTCCTTAAATCAGTGAAATTTCACCATGTGAAACCGGGGGAGAAATAACAAAAACCCCCACAAATATATGTCAGGCAGAAGACTAAATCCTGCCCTTTCTAATAGTACACAGGATGTGACCCACAGGGCTTTGTGAAACCATTAGTAGCAGCAGCACATTAGAAAAGAAAATAATAGTCTTGTGTTTCTCGCTGTCCAATTTTCATTGCTTGTAAATATTTTAATCCAACTAGAATGTTTTCTGTGTAAAATCCCTCTTCTAAAATGTTTGTGTTTTGATTATCTAAATTATCTACATTATCTACATTATCTAAACAGCGCTCGGAGTCCAATAAAAGTCTCACTGATGAGGTCTTACTTGATAAAGAATTGTCAAATATTAACTCATAAAGAGCTCTCCCCCATTTTTGACCAAAGCTTCTTCATGCTCACAAGGAAAAATTTAAATAGCAAAACATATAGTAATACATAACACTACTTGAATTGTTCTCATAGAATTCTCACCTGTTGAATCACAAAACATTCCCCAAAGAAAGCTTTATGTCCTTGTCTCCAACAAGGGAGGGAAACAGGTCAGGAAGCAAGTTGAAATGTCAGGTGTCACTCAAAGTAGCAGGAAGCCAGAAATGTGTCCCTGAAGAAAAGCATTACTGCCATGACTTTCATTTATGACCAGAATTCATACTTATACATTCCAAATCCAGACCAGTGTCTCATCCAGAACAATAAAAAGCCATGAGCAATGAAAAACTATCAACCTCACTTTACAGCTTCTGGTATGGTGTGAAAACTGGTCATGCAGCAGGGCCATGGAAAAGCACATTGGAATTAACGATAGAAGAAAAGGCTAATTTATGAACAGAGTTGTGTTTTAGTAGACAATTAGCAGGAATCTGGAAAAAAAAAAATATTTAATTCCACAGTCTTCAATTATCTTGTCACTCTCTGCTGATGCTGCTTCTGCCAGCCTGAAGTGGGCAATAATGCCTTGGCTCCAGGATATTGGTTCCATCCATCCGGGTGTTTGCCCAAAGCTGGGAAAAGCACCCAGCTTTGTAAGGATTGCCCAAGTCTTCCTGATGGCAGAATAAGGTTTGATTTGTATGGCACTGGCTAAAAGAAAGATAAGATTTACTGTCATAATTTAGGCTGCAGTGATCAAGTGTAGTGCTGCCTTGCAGATAATCCTCAAACATCATCAGTCTCAGGATTTGAGTATTGTATTGACCACATTCTTATTTCTTATTTCTCTTTTTCACTCCCTATCTCCTCCCAGATGGGTGAATTATTTTCCTACTCACTAGGTTCTTACATCTTCAAAAGGTATTTCTGATACCTTTACCTAGATAATCACAGCCTAGTGTGATATTATTGATATGTTAACCAAGGTGCTTCCAAGGGTTCCCCTTTAAATGTTTTCTCATTTAAAGGTCCCCAAAGGTCCCCTACATTTATATGTGAGGTCTGGCTGCTTCTTATGTAACTCTCCTTTAACCACATGGGAATTCCATTTATTCCTCATGAATTAATCTCTAAATTTTGTCAGCTTCTTTTCTTGTCATCTGTCACATTCAGCAATTCCTCATGTAAAGTCCAATATTTTTCCATGTCCTGTTCAGTTAACCTAACCTCAGGTCTATTATTCAGCAGCCAAATCACTTGCCTCTAGTCCTAACAGGTCCAAAGAAGATCCCAAGATACAGTACTAAGGGTTGGGCAGTCCACACAGCTCTCGTCATCCCCACATATTGGCCCATGGTTTCATCCCTGTGCTCTGATCAAAGTTGGCACCAGTGAGGATGATGCATCTGCAATTCTCTATGCCACCTTCTCCAATTTACTGAATAGCCCCAACTCTCCTGCTCATCAAGTAGGAATAAATATCTTATTTTTAATAGCCAAGATGTTTTGAACTTTCATATATTCATTCTTAGAGTGTTCTTGCCACTCTTTAGATGAAGGTGGTCAAGTACATGTAAACTGATAAAAAAAGAATCAAAAGAATTCCTCTGGCTTAGAATTTCTCTTAGGCTTGGAGGTGTCTGTGCATTAGTGCAAGAACTAGTCACTGGAGCTTGGTTTAATGCAATATCAGGTAATTTATTTATTGCACTTTATCTATTGTGCTTGCTCTAAAAATTTAGAATGCAACATGCTTTCAAATACACAATAAAAAGCTTTGAAAAAACTTGATCTGTGGTTGATTGGTTCATAGTACACTATGTGGTATCATTCCCAGTGTGTTTCTTTACTAATTCACTGAAGTCCTGGCTTTCCAAGTGGTTTTCCAATCACAGTGACCCGAACTAATGAAATCTCACTTGTGTTATTTCTAATTTACTGCAACGGTTGCTCTGTGCTATTAGTTGTACAATTCTGATCTGACACCCAACATAGAAAAAAAATTCTACTATCTTCTCCTTCTGGCCACACAGCTTAACATATTTGTGCTTTATCTCTGATTTTAATCTTCTGATTTTAAACATTCTTTTCAGTAATTTGTTGAGCTTCTGGTATTATTCACAACAGAGGCTTAAGTCTTTGTAACAACCCTTGTATCTATCAACAGTTTGAAGGGTAGGGAAAAAAGTGAAGCGCTTTTTCAAGCATTGTCTTTGCTAGGTGCAATATTTGTTTTGGATGAGATGTGTCATATATCTGGTGTGCAGCACGGCCTGTCTGATACATCTTGTCATATTACTTCTTCTGTCATGTGTCACATTATGTAAGGTCATGCTACTTTTGCTAACAATAAGACACAAAGGACTCAAGCAGAAGTGAACTGCCTGCCAGAGACTCCTTCTTTACACTCCATGCTGTCTCTTGCAAGGAAGAGCAAATCTAGAACTGCAGCACCAGGCTACCAAGTTACCTGAAGTAAAGGAAGTAAATTACCAACTGCTCTGCGGACAAAAGTCAATAGATTTTTTGAAAGGTGATTTAGAGCCCGCTTCTGCATTCCTTGCATAGCCTAACCTCCCATCAGAAGACAATGAAATTCTACACAAACTAAAGGAGGCTAAAATGCCTTTTCTAAGGAGTTTACAGATTTCAGCTTTGTCCTGCCTACTTTCAGGGTATCAAGCACCATTTTTCAGACTAGCTTACTTCAGGGATATTATGCATATCTTTTATTTAACTGCAGTTGCTCAGGACTAAACACACTGAAAGCCATTGTACTGTACTGGTGAGAGGAAGATGAGATGTGTCTCCTTTCTTCCTACTTGCATTCTAGCTACCCAACTTATTTTCCAAAAGTACACATAATAACAAATAGTAACAGTACCAAAATTGTGTGCAAAGCAGAAAGAAAAATCCCTTCATCAAGACCTGAAAAGAGAACAGTTTTCCTTGACCACTGTCATGGAGATGCAGGAAAGATCTGTTCATGCGTTCAGGATCCACCTTACCATCATGCAGCACTGACAAGCATTGACTGACTGCTTATTTGAGTTACATTCATTTCCAGCAAGACATGTGATATCTTCTGTGTGCAATTATCGTGAATTTGAATACTACATATCCTTAGCAGGAAATTTACAGAATCTCTTTTCTGATCTGTGAATGAAAATAGTAGAACTGATAGTTCCTGGAGTTTTGCTGGTCTTGTGTAGAAAGAAAAATGATCACGGAGTTATCTCAGTTGTTCAATCTGAGAATGTTTCTAGTTATGGCTGTCTAACCACTAATCCTTTTGTAGATATTTGCATTTGGGGACAAATAACCTCAAGCACTAGTACTCAAGAAGCCAGCAGGTCTGAAAGTAATTCTGCAGAGAGGGAGATCCAGGCCCTGGTGCAGAACAAGCTGACCGTAAGCCAGCAATGCATCCCCACCAAAAATAAAGCCCAACAGATTTTATTAGGAGGGTTTCCAGCAGGTTGAGGGAGGTGATCCTTCTCCTCTACTCACCACCAAAGAGGTCACATGTGGAGTTCTGTGATCAGTTCTGAGGTCCTCAGTGCAAGAAAAACTCTGGATTATGAGACCAAGAAGGCACGAAGCCATAAAAATGATGAAGAGTTTGGAGCGTTTTTCATATGAAGAGACTCTGAGAGAGCTGGGATTGTTCAGCCTAGTTTAAAGAAAGTTCAGAGGGTATCTGAACTGAGGGTGGGGCAGACATGAAGTAGACAGAGTCAGATCCTTCTCAGTTATACCTACTGATGTGACAAGAGATGATGGGCACAAATTAAAGAGCAAAAAGTCACACTTAAACACAACGAAGCACTATTTTTGTTTACTGGGAGGGTGATCAAGCACTGGAACACATTGCCCAGAGAGGCTGTGGACTCTCTGTCCTTCGAGCCATCCTTGGAACTGAGAAAATCTGACTGGCTGCAGTGTTAGGCAATCTGCACTGCTTGATCCTGCTTGAGTAGGACAGGCTGTGGAGCAGACGACCTCAGCCTTTCTAACCTCATCCATTCTGTCATTCTGTGAACTTCATGTCGAGGTCACTCATTTTAGTGTCACACTGTTTCCAGGGTGCATCAAATAAAACAAGGATTTTCCTACTGAGGTTCTTTAAAGCCTCTATGATTTTTAATGGGAAGAGGAGAAAAAAAATAAAGAAGAAGCAACAGTAATAACCTATAACCTAACAAATAATGCTGTGTGAAAGCATTAAGTCCAGCAGAGCTTCCAAACCTCATATTGCCATCTGTCAATGGTTTAATACACAGAAGACGTGAAGCTAAAATTTTTCAGATGTGACAGCCGTATGAGAATAGAGCATGTGCCCTTGATAGATCACATCTCCTTCATCTGCACCAGCACATTCAGGACTGTGAGTGGTTTCGGGTACTGAGGAAAGTAGCGTTAAATCATAGAATAATTTAGGCAGAAAAATACATTTATGATCATCAAGTCCAATCATGTACTTCCATGTTCATCACTAAGTCATATTCCCGAGTTACACTCTCCAGGGATGATGATTCCACCACTTCCTTGTTCAGCCTGTTCCAATGTTTGACAAACCTTTCAGTGAAGAATTGCTTCCTGATATCCAACCTAAGCTTTCCTTGGTGCAATCTGAGGCTGTTTCCTCCTGTTCTGTCATTTGTTACTTGGGAGAAGAGACTGACCCCCACCTTGCTGCAATGTCCGGTCAGGGAGTTGTACAGAATGATGAGGTCTTCTTCGAGACTCTTCTTCCAGGTTCAACACCCCAAGTCACCTCAGCTGCTCCTCATCAAACCTGTGGTCCAGACCCTTCACCAGCTCCATTTCCCTTCTTTGGATATGTGCTAGTGACACTTGCTCAAGGGTAGCCCTTGAAAAGGGAACCAGTGTCCTTTCTGCAAGTGTCTGAGACAAGCTGGGTTGCTGCGGATGGTCTCATTCCAGTGCTCTTCCCCAAGAAAGGAAAGGCACCCCAAGTACTAGAGGTCTTGAAGCATGCCAGAGGTAAATAAGCTGGAAGGCTCTTTTCTATGGGTTCCAGCAGGTTTTATTAACTGAAGGATCCAGGGAAAATGGAAGGGCCCAGGGTTCTTATACTGAGGGAAATTGGGGCGGACAAAAGGGAAATAACCAGTGGGGTACAGCAAAAGGGGTGGAACAATAAGAACAACAACCAGTGGGGATAACACGGAAGTGGGAGCTAGAACAGGGAACCAATGGGAGAGTGCTGAACTGGGGAGAACTTTCCAGAAGGAGGAAGCGACCTTAAACTTCAGTGCTGCCTTCGGGCCCACCTTCAGGGCTGTCCTCTATCTCTTGGTTTTCCCACCATTGGATGGCAATGGCCTAATGGGCGTTTGAGGGTCACAGCCTACTTAAGGGCTGGATCACTGCAATGTGCTAGCACCAAAATGTCCTTTCGGTTGTGAGGGGCCCACAGCTGGACACAGGATTTGACGCATGGCCTCACCAATTCCCAGTACAGTTGGAGAATCACTGCCCCAATCCTGCTGGCCACACAATTTCTGATACTCCAGCACAGCACAGAGAGGCTGACAAATGAGATTTGATGTTGTATAGTTCACACTGATCAATCGTGAATGAAAAAAGGTGATATTGAAATACAGTTCTATAGTGCACACAGATCATTAAAAAACTGTGAGTCATCAAAAGCATATTTCCTTGTTATCCTAAAGACAAGGGGAATGTATGAAGTGCAAGTAAAAGTAAATCTACTGAACTGCCTTTCTCCAGAAAAGACTAACAGGATTTGTGGGGTAGGAATGTATTATTCAGAGAAGGGTCTATGATTACATGAGGAGTTTTCAAAAAAAGCATATTGATAAATGTCTAGATTTGAATTAATTTACAATGTACCTTTAACTGCACAGGTGGAGGGGAATGAGCCAACAGGCTCCAATGTTCCTCCAGGTACATGCTGGTTGCCAGGTGTTTACCCTCCCCTTTTTGCTGTGGTTATTCCTTGTATGGGAATGCACCTCTCTCTAAGGCTGGAAAAAATTAAAAATATACCTATAGACTGTATTGGTATAGGAAAGTGAAGAACAGGATGTAGCACTTTTGTCCTGAGAGAAAAGGTGAGAGTAAGAACAGTGCTGTACCTTGTTTGGCAGGACATTCATCTGCAAGTATGAAAAATCCCCTTATTTCTTCCCCAAGATGTTTACAGATTTTAGATAAGTGCTATTTTATTTAGAAAATACAGAAAAATTCTGGAAAAGAGCCCAACACTCATTTTTTCTCTCTCAAATGATTAGCACTGAGCCCACACATTTAGTTTTCTATATATCATTTCTCTGCTCATATTCTCTGTATGTTGATTTCATTTATTGTCCTATTTAGAATAAAAGCCTTTTTGAAGGTAGACTGTCTTCCAGCAGTACATAACTCTGTCAGAATGGGCTCGTGAGGCTGTGTGAAACGCAATGAAACATAATAAATAACAACAATGGCCCACAGAATTGCTATTTTATGGAGCTGCAAGATGCTAAACACATTGTCCTGAATACAAGAAGTTTCTTTCCACAGCTGCAAAACTTCATGTCTGTTTCTGCCTTATTCTAGTTTGAGATTTAAAGACTATTTAAAGCAAAAGAAAATATTTATGAATATTTAACATATAAAAGCCACATTTTCTTAAGCAGATAATCCAAATGCATCACTTCAAAAATCAGTCTTCTAAAGTTAAAAAAACCCCAGTTTTTAGCACTGAAAACACAGTAGAGAAGCATGCTGACTATAATTGCCTTCATGCTAAAAAAAAAAAAAGAAATTGAAACAAAATCTAAATTCAGTATTGAAAATAGTTTTATCATCATACACTAACTGGATTTTAATTAAATATTACTTTAATCATATTATTGTGGGGGAAAAAAAAAAAAAAACAAAACTAAACAAAAAAAACCCAACCCAACCCAAACCAAACCAAACCAAAAAAAACTAGCTCAATACTTGCCACTGGTTATTTTCTTAATAAAATTGTTGTGGAAAGCTTTAATCTTTTTTAAATGCCACATACTAGGAAACAAAAATTTCCCATTTAAACCATTCAAATTATATACATAGGATAACTAAAATAACGAACTGTCTGGGAGTTCTCAGTTTAGATTTGTATCTTAGCAAATATTTGAGGAAATAAGAATAAAGTTCCCATTTCTTTTTCAGCAAAGGAATTCTTCATATAAGAACACACACGTATTTGTATCTGTATATATGTATGCATATATATATATAAAAACTATATACAAATACCTTCTCCACAGGGATGACGACTGAGGTAATCAAGACAGCTCAAAGCACATCATGTCTTTCTTGCCCATGCAGATCCATTGGATTTAAGAACCTCATCCTATGGCTCCACTGGAAGTAGGAGTGTGCTCTTATTTTCTTGCACTGAATACTCAGAATTGCTCTGGATTTTGTACTGGAGCTATGTTAATTTCTTTTTTTCATTGGTGTCACTGGGTTGATTTTCTTGTCTAGGATATAAACCTTAAAACATGAGTATTTCATGGATTCATCTAAGACAAAAAAATAGTCTTCTGTGTTTTATTACAGTAAATGCAGCCCTTCTTTATCTTTGGTTGAAAAATAAATTCTTTTACATTTGTGAATTTATTTTGGATTTTATGTAATATTATTAAAAGAAAAGGAGAATAATTGTGAATGGTTAATACGTAAATCCCCACATTTGCTTAGACAAATAATCCGAATACATCACTTCAAAAATCAGGCTTCCAAAGGGAAAAAAAAATGTTTTTTTCTGAAGAATCTGCCCAAGCTTTTGCTTGGGTCAGCAACAATATTCTACTCAATAAAGTCAGAGAAATTTTAAACATGATATTTTGATTATTTGATTTTACATTTTGTTTTATTTTTATTTATTTTATGCATTCACCAGGCTTCTTTGCATAGCATCCCATTTGCAATAACTCTTCTTCTGGCCACCTGATCCTGCTCAAATTGGATTTTAATTCATCCAAATCATACTTTTTTCTTAAAGCCATGCACACCTTTAAGTGGGAGGTAGAGGGGTGTGTTCATACATGCTGAGAGGTGTGAGAAATTCCAGCTACAGTCTCTCATTAAACCATTGGAATGTCCATATTTTGCAGTCCTTGTATGCTGCCTCCACAGCATGTGCAAATTCTCATTGAAGGCATTTGGGAATGTTCAGTCAGGAGGATTTTCTGATAGAACATGCCCTTCTTGAAAAATTGATTTTTTAAAAAATTTTATTTTGTGAACAAATATTTCATTTTTCCACTGGGAAAAATCAAACTGACAGGTCTCCAGGTTCCTCATCTGGAAGGTTTTTGCCAGCTTCACTCTTGGCAGGCAGAAAGCAGATTTGACAGGCGTTGGCCAGGCAGACTGTCAGAGCTCTCTGCCTCCTCCGGGCTGAGCCACTCTCCCTTACGTGCTGGTTGGAAGGGAGAGAACACAGAATCCCTGAGTGCTGCTGCTTCCTCCTGGAAGGCTGTTGTCAATCCACCATCACTGCAAGCAGGGAGCAAGCAATACTGAGGGGAGCCATTCTGGGTAGGAGGAGACAAGTTGTCATTTTGTTCCAGTTCAGGTGGGATGGAGTACTTTTGTTTTGTTATGTTTTTCTGAAATGCTTCTTATGTATATTTATTTTCTTCTTTTCTTAGTATATATTTTTTCCTTTTGCTTTCTTTTTGCTTCTCTCTTAATTCAGGGGAAATGCTTTTGCACTACCTTATATATAATTACACCTATTCTTACATTATATATAATTATATATACTGGCCCATCCCTGGAAGTGTTCAAGGCCAGATTGGATGAGGCTTGGAGTAGCTTGGTCTACTGGAAGGTCTCCTTGCCCATGGAAGGGGAGTTGGAACTAGATGACCTGTAGGATCTCTTCCAACCCAAACTATTTTATGATTCTATGACTCTACATCAGACATTATATACAATATTAATATGCAATTTGTCACATACACTTAGCTATTGGTATATATTACTGTATGCATCTCCATATATACATATATATAAAAACTCTGTAAATTTTTGCTAGCAATGTTATAATGGTTATCTCTTGAAGGTCTTGTTATGGTCTTCATGTTCCACATCAGAAAGTTGTTCTTTAAATTTGTTATAAAATGAGGCATAAATGAAAGGCAGCAAAGTGTCCTTTACATTATTAGAAAACAAAGGAGACCTCTGTATTTAGAAACACTAGCAGAACTAAAAACATCAGCTCTGGATAAAATAGATTACACCGGAAAACACCAGTGGTTAGGTGATATCTCATTCATACACTGATTCACATAGCTGCAAATAACCATAACAATTATGATCATGTAAACCTACATGTAAAGACTTGCTGCTCTTCCACCTCTACAACAGCTTCTTCAATTCTCTCAGTAAAAGCTGAATAATTTTCCACTTCTGTTCTGAGATGATCAATATTTCCTAAGTGAGCCACCTTTTGAAGCTCTTCAGGACACATTTAGCTCCCTCTTTGATCTTCCCATGTCTCCTTTTAGATATAATGGATTTTACTATCCTGAGGCTTTATCCCACCAGTTCCACTTTTATTATCCTTTAGCTGACTTTCCAGAAGATAAAAGCAAGCTGAAAGGACAACTTTTCTTAGTAAAAAAAATTAATCATATATCTCCATTTTGGGGAGCATCAGACACCATGGAACCCCAGAGAAATCATCATAAAAAATGCTATTTGCAGCACTTCCTCTTGTGGTTGTGTTATAATGGGGAATCTTTACAACAAATATAAGATAGGGATGAATGTTGGAAGGAAAGATGAAGAGATATTTTTATGGATGTTCAGAGATGTTTTATTCCTCCTGCCTCATGGCGGGAGTTCCCAGGCAGACTCTCCAGTCATGGGGCCCTGCTCTCTTCCCAGGCCCAGGCACCCAAAAAAACCCAATCAGGAATGGGAGCAGGGGCAGGGACAGACTCATACACTGCAGGGTCCCTCCCCCTGGGACCTTGGAGGGAGAAGTACCTCGGCATGGTTGTTCTTGAGGAGCACACAAAACCATGAAAATGAGAGGTGAAACATCTACTAATGTAAATTTTAAAAGTCATGAACTTTGTTCTGAGGAAAGGGATGCTTCCAGCTGTACAAATCCAAGAAAAAAACAGTTGGAGAGTTGTGATTCCAATAAGATGTATTTTCCCTGCTTTGCTTTTTGTAAGGTTCTTCTACCCTGCTATTTCCCCATGTACTACTCTGTGTTCCTCTCTTACCACAAGTCTTCTCCTGCCCTCAGCTTTGAACTGGACCACTCACAAGCCCCTTGACAAGATGTTCATATTTATCAATCTTTGTATTTTCCTTGGGTTATTGTTGTGATACTGATACTGTGTAAAACCAGCTGTCTGTGTAAACAGACAGCTAAGGGAATGGTTTTGTTTGTTTTTACTTTCTTTTGGGACATAAAATAAATAAAAATCTTCAGAGGAATATACCTACAAGAAAATATTGAACAGCAGAAACCTGGCAAAGTAGAAAAGTTGTTTCAAATTTGGGAAGAAGAAATTTTTTTTCACTACGAATTTTAGGAAGGCACTTTTTCCAGACAAGTAACCTGGAGAAGGTAGGATGTTTGACTTGCTTTTCAGCATTAATCTGAATATCTTTGTTATTAGCAGGAAGAGTCTCAAGACTAGAAAAGAAAATTGCTTTCCCAGACAGCATAAATTTTAAACCACAGTAAATATGGAAGTCAACAGAAATATTGAAATAGGAGTAATTTTCCAAACAGCATCCTTACTCTTCTACCTAATTTACAATGTGAAAATTTTTGTGTGTATGTAAATGAGGCCAACCTTTGAACTAGACAGGGTGTCAACTTTAGGGAGATAAACAAAGAGCAGGAAGCAAAAGAACCCAAGATAGCCCATTTAAAATCCTGTTGTTCTGTGTGGCAATGAAATTCAGAAAGACAGAAGGGTTAGAAAAAGCGACCCCAAAAGGACTGATGAAATAATAGTGAAAAAACCCAGTGCTAACAGTGTTAACTGGACGCAGGAAAATGTAAATTCTACATCCTTTCTCAGGCCCCGTCCTGGATCTGCAACGGAAGCTCTCCTGGAGAGAGCTCAGCTGTCATGTCTGAGCAAGGGTCCTTGGAAATACCATCAGATAAAGGCTGCCAAGACCATACCCTGATGTAGGACAGGCCTAAAAATCCTGGTCTTGCCAGGCAGGGTCACCCTAACAGTCTAAAGCTGTGGCTGGCTCACTGAGCAGGGTGTTATTATTTAAGGAAAATGCATGAAGACCTGATCTCATACTGAATATCATCAACATGTGGGTTTACTCTGTATGCATGAGTGTGTGTGCCACCCTCCACAAGCTGGAAGAGGCTCGTCTGCAGCATTTTTTTAATGTAGAATTAGTTGTTGATCTTCAGCTATAGCTGGGTTACAGCTGTTGTCTCAAACTGAATTTAAGGCTAACATCACAATATATGTATTGATGATTTAGAGGTAAAGTTCTGTGTATGCCATTCTCTTCAGAGAAGTAAAGCATGTTCTGCAGTTTTGTCATTGGTGCAAAAGGGAATCACCTGATAAAAACAGGAAAAATAAGTAGTTGGTATGCAGGGGCCCAGATCAGAGGAGTAGATTCAATTCAAAATGAAGACACCAAAATGAGATATCTAAAGAAATGTGCATGCAGGTGAGCTATGTCTAAATTGCCACATAATCAATAGAGATGTAGTGGACAGAGTCTTTGTTTTTCAGGGACAGATTCCTCTGACAAGTGGGGGTGCAATCTACTTTGCTACAATCAGGCAGAAATACCATTTGAGAAAGACTAGTAGGTGGAAAACTTCTGCCCAAGGCTGATAAATACAACACACAGAACCTACATTAAATCCATGGCCTTAGGAGTGGTGACTTTTGACCAAACAGGAAAAAAACACACCTCAGCCATGATCAAATACATCTTTTAATGTATTTAAATGATACTATACATCTAGAAAGTTGAATCATTATCCAGTCTCCTCAGACCATATTGGTATTCAAAATCCTAAGTATGGAGGGCAAATTTATTTTAAGGCACCATGGAATATCTTACTTGGCCTCCAACTACTTCCCATTGACGTCTCTCTCAGCCCAGGGATGGTGTTGTATGGCACCAGATGCCCACTGGCTTTCTGACTGGGTTAATTCTGGGGGCTCCCCTGAGTGGCCCTCCATCCAGAAAGTGAGCTAAACATATGTGTCTGCATTTTGGTTCAGGTGTCTTAATTGTAAACTCTGCCTCTAAAAAGAAACATGAGCTTAATTTCTTCTTATTAAAATTCTTGAGTTGTGGAATTTTAGATTAAATACCCCTACTTTGAGTTTGAGAGATCACTATGAGTGACAGTTTCCAATACCCCATTGAGTAAATAAATTGTAAATCTTCCCTGCAATATTATAATGAGATCAGCCTCTGTCCTTATAATGGATAAATCATCCTGGTAACAGTCTGTATCACCATCATCAAATGCTCTTTTGTTATGTGCCAGAAAAGGCCTCCTCGACCTTTTTTGAGGGGTAAGATTCTCATATTTCATATTTGGTCAACACATCTAAAGAAAGTCATTGAATATGATACTGTGTAGGGCTGCTGGCAGGAGAAGAAGGGCTTAGTCATGCCACATTTGGCTCCTCAGTTGCAATACTCTCCCACTTCATAGGGTCTCCAGGATCAGACTAGCAATATGTGCATCTTCTCTTTGTGAGAAGGTAGAGGAGCTGTAAGAACTCCCTTTTTAGTGCTCTGACTTTTAGCAAGCATAACAGGACTACCTCAGTCCCTTTGGCTGCAGTGACTTTTCCTCTTACTTTGATAAAACAGCTATGGAAAGACTTCTCTACTTCTATCTCAGTGATTCAGCAACTCCTGTTTGTTTACCTCTCCTATCCCTCTGCCATGAAGGTGCATTCAGTCATGTGGCATACTTTGTTTCAGATGCAAAAGGCTCATTTTGGATCTTCCTCTCTGACTTCTTAGACTCCAAAGGAACAGACCTTGAAGATATTTATTTTATAATCTGGAGGGCTGTGTCTGCTGCAAAGAGCAGTTCTGTCCATGTTCTGCTTCACTAGTAAAAATGATGTGACAGGAAAGCAGAGTTGTGGGAAAGAAATCTTCACTCTGCATTTGGAGTGATCTTGCTTTCACTTTGACAGTTTCTGAAGTAGCTATTCCTGTACTGGAAATATGTATTGAAGTTACAGCAGGTAGCTCTGAAAAACTATTAGCTCAGTGTTTAATGGCTGCCAAAAGCAGGCAGAATTAAGACTTACTTGGAAAGAAGTAGAAAACAAAGGAGAAAATATTATAATGCCTCTATTTAAAACCCTCAGGTGTCTTTAATATAGTTTGTTATTCCTTTGTCCCCAAAAGAATACGGCAGTACTGGGAAAGATACAGAGAGGGACAGTAAGGAGGACCCATGATAGTGAAAATCTAAATATGATAACACCTTTATTTTGGAGAGGTCACTGAGGATAGGCTATGGCATATCTCTACAAACTACAGGAGTACAGAGTGGGTCAAATGAGTAGAAACTATCTTGTCTATGCTAAGACCATAAAAAAAATTAACAAGTAACAGATTAAAAGCAAAACACAGAGGTACTTTTGTCATATGTGTGGCTGCTACAAGACATTGTGGATGCCAAAAGACTCTCTGGATTAAAAAAGAATGAGATAAATTAATGACATAAAACTGACAGGATTCTGTTAAACACAAAAGCATCACCTTCCATTCAGGCAGTCCCAGAGGCACAAGTCATTGCTGGCAAAGGAGCATTCCAGGGATGTGGGACCATATGCTGCCCTGCTCTTACATGGCTCCCTGTGCCCCTGCTGCCGGTCAGTGCTGGAGATGGAGTGAGGTGAATTTTTGCCCTGACCCATTAACAGTGTTCTTATGTTCACACAATTAATGCCAGCCTCTGGGGAAGAGATTTAGGCCAACTACTCTAGATGTTATTGCAATGCTTAAAACATACATTCGAGCTCTGCCAGCAAGATCAGAACACTTCAATTAGTCCCTGACTCATCCTATACTTCAGCAGGGGTATGTTTGGACCACATCAGGGCTCCCCAACATCTTTCACACTTTTTTTTTGGTTTGTTTTTAGTTTAGATTAATGTGATTATTTTCAAAATAATTTTTTTTTGAAAAGAGTAATACAGGAAAAAAATTATTTCCCCCCACCCTTCTGAAACTATCCCTTTTTGTGTGGGGCCTAGAAGTCATAATTTCAGATAATAGCACCATTATTGTATCAACTGGCAGCATGGTAAAAAATTCACTGCTGCAACTTTAATCTGATATTGATGATTCATAAAATGTCAGATAATTTCATCCCCAATAATATGATATAAAGCTGTTACTGCAAGAGTCAGTTTCCAGTAATGAAGGATAAAAATATACCGGAATTCACTATTAGCAATATTAGGGCTGTAATACACTTCTCAGGATAGCCAAGATAGACTTGGAACTGACTCCCATGTTAAATTAAAATGCTCTTCTTTTGTTGTTGTTCATCATTAAATGTGTTGAATACTGTGTTCTTACCTGGGGGATTGTGGGTAGCTTGTAATATTTATAAAGGGAAGAGCTACTCATCTCAGGGCCATTTCTGTAGTATGTATTATTTATTTCCTGATCTATCCCCTCCCATGTTCACTGTCTTTAAAAACTATGATTAATAAAACATTCCATGCTGAACAGTGGGGGTTATATTCCCAAATATATATATTCAGGCCATTTCTATGCAAATGTCACAGGAGATTTTTTGTCACAAAAAAATGTACCTATTCTCTACTTTATCCATTTATTTTATGTTTATTTTTTAGATTAATTATTCTATTTCCTACATGACTGGTTTTAGCTGGGCACTACAAAGGGACTTCGGAACCAATGTGGATATTTTTTGTTCTTTAACACATATGCAAAGCAACTAAAAAAGAGAATTAAAGTGAATGATATAGAAAAATAATTCTTCACTTTGTTACCTTTTTTCCTTAAAAGATAATTCATTATTACTCTATCAAAAAAAAAAAAAAAAAAAAAAAAAAAAAGAGGAAATAATGTCATAAACTTGTTAAAGTATCCCAGAAACACAGAATGACATAAGATGGTGAGATGGAAGGATCATGGAGTCCAGCTTCTGGCCCTGCACAGGATACCCCAAGAGTCACACCACGTGCCTGAGAGCATTGTCCTAATGCTTCTTGAACTCTGTCAAACTTGGTGCTGTGACCACTGCCCTGGGGAGCTGTTCCAGTGCCCAACCATCCTCTGGGTGAAGAACATTTTTCTAATACCCAAACTAAACCAGCCCTGACACAACTTAAGGCCATTGTCCTGGATCCTGTCATGGGTCACCACAGAGAAGAGATCATGATTTAACATATTAGGAATGAAATATGTATTGTCTTCATCTCACTTTAATCAAGATTTCAGTAGATAAGGCTACGTTACTGCTGCAAATGAAGACCTACATGAAAAGTCTTTATTGCTGCAAATCTTCTCATGATATCTATTAATTGATGGGAGTGTGACAGGAAGTCTCAACTTCTGAAAAAGGTAATGTGTTAGCTTTGGCTCAAGAGAACAAAAACCCCCAAAATTTTGATTAGAAGAGAAGGAGGACCATGTAACCTGAAATGTTTTCTTTTTTTAATATCTTGTTTTCCCTCACATTGGGCCACCTTGTCCTTATACAGCAACTTATTACTCATTTTTGCCTAATATGCTTGTATTTTATGGATAATAGGACAATAATAGTCCCTGACTGTGTTTATTTTCTCTTTCTATCACAGGAATAGCTAATGGCCCTGCTAGAAGCGTAGCTCTGCATCAGCAATGTTTAGTCCCTTATTGTCAGAATCCAGACTCTGATGCTACAGCAAGAAGCAGGTAAGATTGAAGGATGGTAAAATAATAATAAAAGAAAAAATGATTTTATTTCTACTAATATCAATAAAACCATTTATATATATTAACTTATGTATAAGTATGTATGATATCTAAGGTACAGCATAACACCTCTGATAAGCTCAACAGGGCCAGTGCACTTTTGAATGTAAATTTATTCTCAGACAGTTTAATTAAGTTGATTTTCAGTCTTGAATTTTAATTCAAATCTCCTGTCTTGAGTCAATCCTCAATTCAAGCAGAATATTGAACATCATAAGTGGGCACAGGTTGAGAGAGAACTGGACCTCCAATCTGAAGTGTGAATCTCTCCATAAACAGGTTGTTACTGCAGACCCAGCTTTGACCTCCAACATCACTTGCTTACGACTACTGCACAGCACTTTCTCCAACTGATAAAGAAAAAATGTGCTAAGAACTACAACTCTTGAAAGACAGATTTCAATGAAAAGGAAACTCTATTCTCCTGGAAATAAAAGCCTTGAGCTACATGCCCCAAATCACTACTGACTTAACAGCACCCACCTTGCTCCTTGTCTCTGTTCAATTGTTAAGTCTCTGAGGTCTTAAAAGTTAATCACAAATTATTATGTCAGTGCAAGAAGGACATAATTTGACAGGTAGAGAGATGCCAGGTTAGAGTTTTAAGCTGAGTGATGTTATATGCTAGTCATGAGGAAGAATAAATATTGACTCTTAACTTTCACCTGATCTGGGCTGGAGTTACACATATAAAAGAACAGGACTTGACAAAGCACTGCAGGGTTGGATATAAGAGAAGTCTTATTGTCCTGATAAGTAATTATCTGGCACAGAAAAGGCATGGTCTATTAAACAGAGCAGGAACAAGAAAGGATTTGGACACTAGTTTCTAGAACTTTTTGCAGAACAGAAAGCTTGTTTGTCTGGCTCATCCCAGGCGCTAAACTGGGTGACTATTAACAAATCTGTTGCAGGCAAGAGTGTACAGATATA
Organism: Lanius collurio; assembly: GCA_020086605.1. Taxonomy (NCBI): domain Eukaryota; kingdom Metazoa; phylum Chordata; class Aves; order Passeriformes; family Laniidae; genus Lanius; species Lanius collurio. The sequence continues at coordinate 4,549,335 of JACBWW010000001.1, read as the reverse complement.
GAAATTATTCACAAAGTCTAAGGAAAACAAGAATTCTTTAAAAAGCACTAGCTCAATCTCTTTTCTCCTTAGTTGTGGAGAGTATTTCTAGGGGAAGAAATCAGTTGGTTTTAGTGAACTAGTGTGTGGGAGTAAGTTAATCTTCCAAAGTGTGGATGTGTTCGTGTACTGGAGATTACTGTGCTGACAAGTTGGGTGTTTAACTGATCCCAAGTGCCATACCACATACACTTTAGGTATCTTCTGTACTCTAACAGTGAACTTCTTATACAAGTCTAAATATCGTAAAATAAGGAGTCATAGCTCTGTAGCATTAAACATTCTCTTACATGATCTTTCAGGATCACTCCTTTGGTCCTAGTTTGAAAGTCCAAGAAGAGTTCTCAATATAAAAAAAAGAAAATAAATACTAAACTCTAGTAAACATTTATATGATTCTCCATTAGTTGGTTTTGTTTTGTTTTGTTTTGTTTTGCTCTTTATAGACAGTATTGTGAAGATTTGAAAAGTGCAGATTAGATTCTGGATGCTTAACCTGATTCATAAAAAGCATCTAATTTAAAGAGCATATTTTTGTCAAGACTTTTCACCAGAAAACATAAGTCATTTTTGACTTATTGACTGAGTGACTGGTAAATTCTCCTGTCACAGAATTTCAAGTGAAAGCTACTGAAGAAAATAGAGCTCTGCCTTTCCACATTTTGAACTTCAATACTTGTCTAACAGATCATTTGTTATTCCGACTTTTATAGAAGCAACTCTGTTTCAGCCATAATATTTTGCCTGATTGTTTGTGACATTCATTTCTAGAATTCAGAATAGCATGGTACACCTAATATTCTTGGTTTGTACTCAACTCTATTATAAAATTCAGGTTGTCTGCTTATGACAGACACTCATTAAGGAGGGGTTTATGATTTAGCATTGCAATTACAGTCTCTGGGGGAGCTTCCGAGGAAACAAAACCTGGTTAAAAAATTATGGTTAGGCAGGAATGTGAGTGCAGCACTGTCTGTAGCTGAAATGCCCCAAACTGTCTGAGTGCCATTTGTCCCTGAGCAGCAAAGATAAATAGGAAGATGGCCATTATCTTGTTGAATTGCAAAAGTACTTTTGGAAAAAAAAAAAAATCAATTTGAAAAAAAAAAAAAACATATTAAAAATATAACTTGTAGGGAACAAGAGGGAGTAAGAGACAGAGAGAAATAGAAAAACTGTCAAAATCTGTTTTGGTCCTGCCAGAAGTCATTGCATGGCATCACCACCCTGCCCAAACCAGGCTGAGCATCCTCTCCTGGGGTGCTGTGATTAGCTTGCACCTGGACAAGACAGGGCAGCTGGGGGAGGGAGCAGGGACCCTTTGGTTTGTCTGTGACCTGGTGGGGATTTCTTCCCCACATCTACATTGGGGGTTGGACATGTTCACAGCTGGAGCATTTGCAGCCTCCACAGAAGGGGGCTGCAAGTAAGGGTGTAAATCCTGAAGAGGGTTTGTGTGCCCAAAACTCACACAATTTGTGAGGGATGTGAGTGTGTGCATGTAAATAATAACCTGTGTGTATTTGAGTATAATTTATGTAAAATGCTTGGAGATTAGAAGAGTGTTTAGAAATTTGTAGCTGGTTATTTAATAACTTTGACATTGTTTAGTATTGCAGTTTATATGTTGTGTTGTCAATACTGGCCTTAAGTGTACAATCTGCTGAGGGTTTGTTGGCTTTATGCTATTAATAAATAAACTGCTTTGATACCTGTTTGATTCAAACCACTTGAAGGAAAAGTTTCCCTTTGGACACAAACCTGGTTTATTTTTTAAACAGCAGCTTGAAAATATAGGAATATTATATAGGAATAGGAAAATATAGGAACTTCTTATTACAATAATCTTTAGACCACATTAAATAAAGACATTGTTTAAATGATAAAATGGTCACAAGCACAGTTTGTAGTCTTTAGAATCATTAAAAAACAGATACAAGTTTGAAGATACCTCAATGACCTGAAGGCAAAACCCACATCAGGGTTATTAAGCCAGAACTAACAATGTCATAGTGCTATTTGAACCAAAAATTCATTCTAAGTTTCTCCTCCTGGGAACTGATCCCCATCACTTTCTATCAGATTGCTGTTGTGATAAGAGTATGCAAGTAATAGCCCAGGAACAACAGGCTCTAAACATTTACATTCTTTATCAAGAGTGCTGATCACAGTGACACGCTCCTTAGCCAAACAATAAAAGCGACGAGGAAAAAGACCTTCTATGTTCTGATCTCTTTTGCATATTGTCATTCTTGCTTTAACTCATTTGTCCATAAAAATTTCTCTGTGATCGAGAATGTCAGATGATGATAATGAATAACCACAAACCACTGACTAAATGACAAATTGTGTGCACTCAGCAAACCAAGCTACTTTTAATTTTTTTTTGGCCAATTATTTCAATGTACTGCAAGAAAGGACATCAGATATGTGGCCATACAGCTGTGATTGTTCCCATTAAATATGTAAATGGATTATTATAATATGTCATAAACCTCACATCATCTTCAGCACAAATATAAACTTGGAACTGCAAAGGACTCCATAGATTAATGAGTTTAGTTTCTGGTTTTACAAGCAATTATGTTACACATCCCATTTCATAAACTAATCAAAGTTTAAAATTAATTAAGGTTTTTGCCCCTCTTGTATTGGAAAGTTTTCCATATTCTTTTTCTCAGAAACCTTCTTTTAATTTCCAACATAATTTTTTTTTCCAGTTCCAGCTTAATTCCATTTATTCTTGCACCAAGTAGACTTTCCCCTCTTGGATGTTTATTGCCACTGATGTATTTACAGAAAGCAAGTATAATCCCTATTTAGCCTTCATTTTGCAAGGTTAACAAGCCAAGCTGTATCAGTCTCTTCTCATAAAAGAAGTTCTTCATTTCCTAGTCATTCCACTGTACTCTACTCTGAGCTTAATCTAGTCTGAGTTTTGCTTCTGTGGAATACAGAGATTGTCTCACTTGGGACATTCAAGGAGGTTCTTTGCCGTTTTCTATTGGCTACACTGTATTGGTCTGTGACCAGTCAGTTCTACAAGGTCTTTTCCTCTATCATTACCACCTGATGAAATCCCAGTTTAGAGGGAAATTGTTGTTATTATTTCAGAAGTGCATGGCTTTGTATTTTGTACTTCTGAATTTAATCTCACCCTTGTTATTCTGGTCCTCAGGGCCATCTCTCATCTCCTCCTTTCAATAAAGTAGAAAAATATTCTTCTGTATTAATGATGACTCCAAAACTCAAAATGTCAGTAAATTTTATTAGTATCTCCCCCACTTCTTTACTGTGGCAACTAATGAAATCCTTAAATGACACTTGTAACTTCTTTTTACTCAATATTTTCTCTGTTTAGTATGATTTAAACATATACCCTCTATTCTACTACTCCTCACTTTCTACTCTAACTTTTTTTCTATTCAACACCATGTCAAATACTTTGCTGAAATCCCTATGTATTAGAGTCACCATCTTTCCATTTAACTACAAAATCTCTTTCAATAGACTGTGGCATGATCTATTTTTGCTAACCTAGATTTTTTCAGGATTTCGTATTACACTTACCATCCTTTCTGTTTTTTTCCTTTTTTTTTTTTTTAAAGAAAGAAATTGAAATCCTTTGATACAATTAATATTCGATTAACAAGTTTGCAGTGGGTTAGATCACTTCCCCCCCCTCCCCTCTTCTTGAGCATAGCTGTTAATTTTGCTATTCCTAAATAAGGTGTCACATTTATCTTGTTAGATTTATTCTGAGTGTTTTCTCCCAGACTTGCAATTTCATGTCCCAGCTCTTTCAGAAATGGGTTAGAAATTATCCAGTCCCCCCATATTAAACACCTTCAGCCTTGTTTAGTTTGCTTCTCTCCTGACTCTATTTATTTCCTCATTTTCTTACTCTTTTTTCTTTTTTGAGGAACAAGACCTTTGCTATTTCTTTGAATAGTTTTAGAAGTCTATCTGAACTTGCCTTTGGGAAACTTTTTTCTACCCTCTAGGTAGAAATTTTATCACGTCTTTTTAATTTCACAATTTCTAATTTCTTGGGGTTCTTTACCCAGGTAGTTTTTTCAGCTATCAACTCATGTGTTTCCTGCTTTAATGTGGGATGTTTTTGTCACTGAGTTTCTCAAATTTCAAATCTCAATTGTGTTTTAGTTCATGAGCCCTTTAGTCCAACTAATTCTACTAGTTTCCTCAAAATTTAATTTTTTAATATTTTAACTTTATGTATGGACCTCCTTTTAAATATTCTTACATTCAGTGCAAATTCAATCAATTTGCTTGGATTAAATCACTTGTATCTTCCATCAGAATAGTATGCAGTGTTTTTCTTCCATATCATAGTCAGTTAAAAAAAATGTTAAGAGCCAAGGGCTACTAGGGGAAAGATAATCTACTAATTTTCACATTGAGTAATAATCAGCAGCATTTGATTTCCTGTTAATTTCTGCAAACACAAGTGTCATAAAATAACACACTTGTGTATATTTAAAATAATGGTTTTACTGAAATACCACTTAGAGACAAAACATGTGAACTCAGGAAAAGACTTTAGACACCATATCTATCACAAGTCTGGCCAGCTCAGATTGTGGGAAGGTTATTTTCTGTCCATCTGCTCCTGTAAAAAAAATAATTTCTATTTTACCAGCGCTGTTAGAGTACTTGGTCTCTGCATCTGCATCTGCCCTCAAGGAAATATCATAATAAAAACTCCTGCCACCCTTCCCTGAGGTAATTTTTCCTAAGTAGATGCACTGTATAGGGCACATGTCCTACAAGAGCAGCCAAGGGAAATGGGATTGTTAGTCTGGAGAAAAGGGGCTCTAGGCTTACAGATATGGTTTAGTGGTGAACATGGTAGTGCTGCTTTAGTGGTTGAATTTGATTCTTTTAGAGGTCTTTTCCAGCCTTAGAAATTTTATGATTCTTTTACTTCTCAGATGTATTTGTCATTTCTGCTTCAACATCCTGGATCTGGTTACACAAACAGACCTTGATTACTTGTCACCTGAATGACTGCACCTTAAAAGTCATTGGTGTGACTATTCCACCCTTAAAATAGAAGGGAAATTGAGTTTGATCTAAAGCCATCTCTCAAGCAGATACACATGATTTATCATGCAAAAGTGACCCTCAGGAGAAATTTAAACATAAAGAACTGGGACTTGGAAAATTATAAGAACGTTGTAGCAAAGTCCTGAGCTCCTTGACCAGGAGACTTGTAAATATGAATTTATCATAATTGTTGCCTTCGTTCACCTTTATGTTTTTATTTTGTTGTGAAATTATTGATAGATACATTAGAACATCCAAAAAAACCAGCCCTAAACAGCAAGGATCTCCTTGATGAGGAAATAATTACATAAGCACTCCTATAAAAATCCAAAATAATTCCACTGCAGAAAAGTACTCCTATGTTTACACACAGTGCAATCAAGAAACAAGTCATTCCATCATTCCCACTGAATGCCTCAGCAAAAGAGAAAAAAATCTTTCATCATTACCAGACATCAACCTTATATCTCCTTGCCTCCAAAAGAAGTGGATCAAACATTACTTTTGTCCAATTTCAGCATGTATTTACCATCTTAAAAAACACTGTTTATGAAAAGAAAAAAAATATAGGGAATATATTAGGTTTCAGAGTCAGGAAATAGATATAACAATAACTACCTAAGAATCAGTAAGAAGATGTTCATGAAAGATTTTACTCAGTTATCTACAAAGAAATTTCTACATTTTTCTGAAACATGCAAGAATAGGAATTAGTGGACAGTTTGTTTTTCTGGCTCAGTCTAGCAGATCGTGAGTTTCTACTTTAAAATAAATGTAAAGCTAATGTTTATTAAATAAAGCTAAGCAAGGATATTACTTTTTTTTAAATGTCTCTTCCAATTTCAAAATAAGAAATGTTTCTTTTACCATGTCCTTTGATGTTTGCTTCATACAATCATTACTTGAACAAGTCTATTAAGTAGACCATAAAGTGAAAACACTAACTAGCATTTTTAAATAGTCATGGAAATGTCTGAACTGATAAGTGAAAGTATTCTCCCTAGAAATCAACTCACAAATGCTACATGTTTCATTTCAAGCTACAGAAACAAGCACTGTGACCTCTGTGTACAATCACAGTGACAAGGATTTTGTGTGGCCACAGTGAACTGCCTAAGAATCAACTACACAAGAATCAACTACACAAGAATCCTTTCAAGAAATTGCTATAGAGTACAACTTTAAAACACACATTTTCCTTTTTCCTAAGAACAAATGTGTCTGCTTAGACTTAAGATTCATTGGTCAGGATTTAGATATATAAATTAATGTAGTGTTTGCTCATAAATTCCATGGCTCTCTTCCCTCTTTCACAAGTGATCTTTCACTCTGTCGATGTTTTAGCACATTTACCCAATGCATTTGATTTCTTCAAGGTCCCTCTGGATGGGATCTCTTCTCTCTAGCATGTTGGCCACACCACACAGCTCAGTGGCATCAGGAGACTTGCTGAGGGTGCAGTCATTCCCACTGTCCATGCTGCTGAAAATGATATTAAACAACACCAGCCTTTGTATTGACCCTTGAGGAGCAACATTCAATTCATTCAAATGTATGTAGAAACTACCATAGTAAAAATATCCAAAATTAGAGTGCAACATATAAAATATATATTGGATGGATTTTAAAAATGCTTTGAAATGTATCTTAATCTTCTATTTTGTAATGTCTGATCACACAGTGAAGTCAGGAGATCTTTTTAAGCTCATTGGACTCTTCAAAAAGGTCCTTGCTGCAGTCCTGAAATTTTTTTTTCCTGCAGGCTTTCAAAACAAAAGCACATTCAAGTCTGCAGTAATCTCACCCCTGTGGAAGACAGTGGAGCTGAAACATAGCTTTCAGGTGAAGCACTTAGCCAATATTCTTCCAAATAATCTTTGCTTTAGGGATAAAATTAGGTGTATACCTCAGTGTTACATCCATGTTTAAGTGCACCTTGGAATATTTATGTAGTTGCATTCCAGTAATTGGTCTTCATCGATTTAATCCTTAAATCCATAAGATTCTTCCTCCTTGGAACACTCACATAAACTGTTCAGATTTCTTCTGAATTAGGATGTAGTCTTACAGTGTGTCACCTGGTGGGGGTATCTCAGAGTGAGAAAAGACTGCCTGTCGACTGTCACTGCCATGGAATGAGGTTATTGGTATGGTTCCTGTAAGTCATAAATAAACAAGGTGAGGAGGCAGTATTGACCTTCCCCATCACATTTATTTGAAACAATATTTTCAATCTTGTTTTCCTCCTGATTTTCTGCTGCTTTACTCTGTGTATATATATATATGCATACATGTGGAGGACAGTGTATTAGTGGTGATGACATGTGAAGCAAAGGTCAAGTGTAATCCTGAAAATTTTGAATACAAGTGTCACTGTGCAAATATTTTTTGTTAACATAAAACTAATTTTTATTGATAACTAAAATATAATTCTACAGCATTGCATTGACTGGAGATCTTCAGGAGGCAAAATGTAATATGTAACTTTGAAAGTAAAGGTATGAAGTTGGCACAAACACTAGAAAAAAATTTTAAAATGTGAAGATGCCCGAAGAAGTCGGAAGTGTTCAGTTTTACAAAACAGGGTACAAGTGTGTGCCTGCTGAAGTCATAAAAGCCATGCAATGATGCTGTGATGGATTATCCTTACAATACATTCTGATAATCTCAGAAAGAAAAATAGGGACAAAAATCTGATGAAGTCAAGCACATTTACAATTGATAAACTGGATGTTTGACAGAAGTAATGCACTGAGTTGGGGAAACAAGAGAGGTTGTGGAGTCTCCTTCCCTGGAGATATTCAAAAGTTGTCTGGGCACAAACCTATGCTCTTGGGCACACCATGCTTGAGGATGATCTCCAGGGGTCTCTCCAGCCTTACCCATTCCCTGATGCTGTGGTTCTGTGAACTAAGTCACCCATTTCAAAGGAAATGATTCTATAGAATTACAACAGGTTTACATGTCTATAAAGATGGAGAAATTTAAGCCATACAAAAAAAGCATCTTATATAAGGTAGCACATTACAAATTATAAGACAGAAGTCAATTTGGATTTAAGATATAACATTCTCAAAGGACATAAAATTGCCAAAACATTCTTTTGAAAACTCCATATTTTTTTTTTTTTTTTTGTGGACTATGTGTTCCTGGTGATTTTGAGGCGAAATACAGACACTAGCTAAAATATTTTCCCATGTGGAGATGACATTATCTGGGACACAGGAATTGGGAATTAAGTTTCTTATGTCTGGTAGGATTTTTTTCTTCCCTAATTGTTTCCAGCAGGAAGAGTTTAGCCACATCTGAATTTATGGGGAGATTATCCATTGATTAGTTTGGTCAAAACTGAGTCCTGGATCATAGTGTTTGAACCTGCCTAGGATCTCACATTTTAATTTACTGCATTAGACCTATAGCTTCTCTTTTTCTATATGTTTAGTGATAGGAGTTTACATAGAAAAAAAAATAAGTATTTTTAACATAAAAGTAAATATTTTCCAGAAAAGCACTGAACACTGAAAACACAATGAAAACCACCTCATCTAGAGCTCATTTTGTATGATCTGTTGTTCATAGAGAACAGGCATACATCATTTGACTTTATTTTTACCCTAGAATTTAATAGCCTTTGTGCAAAATGTAGAAGTTAATTGGTAGCTAACTCACTTTGATGGTGTGTTTGCTATGCTTGGGGGACATATTTTCCCCAATTGCCACATTTTAAATAGATTTTACCTTGCAAGGCTTACTTTCAGCTTATCATTACAACTTGGAAAAATTCACTACCTTTCCTCCATGCAGATAAGTGCTCCCAACACACTTAATAATGAGATATCATGTATATATATGCAAAGGAAAAAAGAGTAGAGGAAAAAAAAAATCCCTCTACTGTGAAGGATGTAGCAATTAATTGTTCACAAGTTGGACACAGGCATATAAATTTTCAAGATGCATGAGGTGGTTGCTTAAGAAAAGGTTGAAGGAGTAACTGTATATTCAAAGCATTCATGTCACAAATGTCAAATTACTGTATGACAATTCCTGTTCTTACATTTTGCTAAGCATTATTGGTAGGAAGCTGCTGAACATTCCGAGTCTGGAGTTTTATCAGGAAAGAAGATGACTTAGTTCTCTTACTTGATCCATCAAAACACTTTGACACATTCCAAACTATACCTGGGTTTTATTGACACAAAAACCTAGCTAGGATTCAGCAGCAGAGGTCACTGGTCATTTGTTAGACTTTAAAGAGAAACTCCAGATATAAAATTCAGTGAGAACAGTTGAATATTCCTCCAGGAGATATTGTTATGCAGCCCCTAGTTTCAGATGAGAGTATACTGCTAATTAATAATTTACAGAAACTTCATAACTTCTAAACTGTTGCAGATGGCAGTTGCATGGAAGTTTTGGTTTTTTTGCCAGACTGTTTGTTTGTTTGTTTGTTTGGTCTTTACAGTGATTGAACAAATCCTGAGTTCTTTAAATAGTCACTTCTTGGGGGTGTGGTGGTTATGTTTTGTTTTGTTTTAGAATTTCAGTAGTAAATTGTAGAAGAGATCAGAATGCAGCTCCTTATGAAGTGCATTCTCCTCCATGAGAATTTTGTTCCTGAGATAAAATGACTTATCTGAAGTCATATTTCTGTTTCTCAGCTAGGATGAGAAACAGGATGTAATGCTAACATAAAGCCAACTTTATGCAGCACAATATTCTTCTTCATTTTTCTTTAAAATCAGGATCAATCTTTAGGAAAACACACAGACCCCACATTGACATATGCAATGCATCAAGGCATATTAAAGGTGTTGCCCTGGAGAGCTCTGCACGTGTGAGTCGAAAGCTCGAGTTTAACAAGCCAAATATCTGAAACTGGGTGAATAGGTAAGAGACAAGGCTATAATTCATTGTGTCTTCACACCAGGTTCTTTCCCCAATCTGTATAAAGGGAAACCCTCCAGGAGTATTCAAAGTCGGAAAATAAAGAATTTTAAGTCCAAAAAGATGATAATAATGTGATTGTTCGCTTGAAATGACAAAAGCCCCAAGCTTTTAAAACTTTATCATGTTTAAAGTTTAAAGAATTTGCATGACACCACCATTAGTTTACCATAACCATTATTGCTGTCCAATTGTATGTCTTAAACCTGGGATTTTGACAGATAAGGGAAATTATCATTCTAAATAAGTAATGTGAGCAACTTGCTAAGTAATCCTGAAGAGCAGTCAATTATAATTTTTTTTAGGAGAATTCTCCACTAGTGTCCATGTAGTCTCCCATCAAATGGCAAACATGCCTCCCAGACGATTTTTCCCCACCTTCGATGAGCCCTAAATGTGTTTCTGAGCCAGTACATCCCTTGATGTGAGAAATTACCTAAAAATGTTACATAAACATGACTTAGCAGTCTGGTCTGACTGCCTAGGTTTATATTCCCGCAGGGCTTCTGCAGAAGTCCAGCAGATGTGTCTCCTGGCAGAAAATCAGCCAAGATAATGAGAAAAGACTTCAACTTCCATATGCTGGTACCAGCCCGGATTTAATGTCCTTATCCGAATGCTTCCCTTCATCAAAACTTCTGTAGCATTCTGGCAGGTTTTCTCAGTCTCTTCAAGAGAAGATGTTCTCAGAAAGGCTGCCATTGTGTAGTTACTCTTCTGCCTTTGCTTTTTTTTTTCCTATTTCATTGGCCATGACGAGCTTAAACAGAAAATATATTTTATATTTCCTCTCACCTCTAATGTTGGAGTGTGACCAACATCATTGAATACAGTTGACTGTATACTTCTTGCTAATAAATGCAATCCTGGCTGGCTTTGACAGAAGTTCTTAATTTTTCTTCATTTGTAAAATGGGAATTAATTCTAAGTCTTTACCCTAAATACCCACTTGCTGTTTATTAGAACAATCAGGCTCTATTGTTGATCCAGCCCCCAAGAAGAGCTTGAGGTTTTGAGAAATACTAGCAGGAGATCTAAGTGTTCTTCTTATTTTATATTCATATGAGAAGGGGCTCAAATCTTCAAAGGCAGGTGTGTAGCAAGATTCAGGGGATAGCAATAGTATGCTGAGATGAGGGGAAGTCTCATTCAAGCCTGAGTCTGTTTTTTTTCCAACTTTGTCAATTTCTTCTATTTTCTAAAAACCTCTGGAATTTCAAACCCCAAATTCCCTCAAAATAGAGAAGGAATTTGGAGGGAAAATAAATTTATTCATGTTGTGTCCTTTTTTAAAAGTTCTTTCCTTCATTATGAACAATATCAGAAGTCATGATGTTTCTCTCTTTACTTTTGATATACTTTTTCCCCTGCTATAATTCCTTACTGGAATAAGAATATAAGAACTCTCAGACTGGTTCAGACTAACAGTGTGGTGGAAGTCTTTATCCTCACTGCCTGAATGCATAAAGACCCCATGAAAAGCATTCACAGAAAAATCTCTTGCTGAGACAGGTGCTAACTGTGGCAGAAACAGTTGCAATTACATTGCAGAAAGTTCTGTACTCCTACCTCCCTAACATGGCCAGCTGCTTTACTCCAACCTCGCTGCCTTCCTGGTCTGCAAGAGCCCTGCTAGTTCTGCCTGGCATGGATTGGATACAGGCTTGTTTTTTCTGAAGGAAAGAGACTTTCCTCTAGCAAGCTTGGCAGAGAACTTTCCACTTACTGCCTGAGCATAGGCACAGCTAATCTTAGCTCCTTGTGGCAGAAAAGTTCTCCCCAGAGAATTCATGGTGTCTCCAAATGTATTTTAGGTATGAGGAAAGAGACCTAGCAAGGAGAGATGTGCCCAAAGTCACACAGTAAACCACAGAGAGAGGTGGGGCTGAATCTGTTTTCTAAGCCCAAGTCAGGACCCTGACCAGAGCTCAGGATAGTGTCTGGAGTCAGGCTATGCCAGGACAAGGTGCTACTTGGACATCAAGCTGTAATTACTGTCACAGGATAGTTGCAAATGCTCATTTGTGCCATTTTGACAGGAGCTAAGTGCAAGGGAAATTAAACTCTGCAGAATTGTTCCTGCCTGATGACAAGCTACTACAACCAAGCAAGGATCTAGAATGTGAAGGGGTGCCTTAAAGGCATCTCAGCTCAAACATCTTGAGTCTCACTTAGCTCCTTGTTCCTCCTTTCCCACTCATATTTTTACAATTCTTCCCCTCTACTTTGCTCTCACGAAACCCCACCTGGAGTGTTGCATTCAGCTCTGGGGCCTCTTATATAAGAAGGTTGTGGAGTTGTTGGAGCAACTCCAGAGGATGCCATGAAGTTGATGAGGGGACTGGAGCACCTCCCCTGTGAAGACAGGCTGAGAGAGTTGGGGCTGTTCAGCCCAGAGAAGAGAAGGTTGTGTGGAGACCTCACACCTTCCAGTATCTGAAGGGGGCTACAGGGAAGATGGAGAGGCACTCTTCGTCAAGAACTGTAGTGATAGGACAAGGAACATGGGTTCAGACTGAAAGAAAAGAAAATTAGGTTGGATATACAGAAGAATTTCTTTACTGTGAAGGTGGTGAGGCACTGGAACAGGTGGCTCAGAAAACCCCATCCCTGGCAGTATTCAAGGTCAAGTTGGGAAGAGCTTGGAGCAATCTGGTCTGGTGGGATGTTTCTCTGCCCGTGACAGGGGGGGCTGGAACTGGAGGATATTTAAGGTCTCTTCCAATCCAAACCAATCTAAGATTCTGGTATGATCATGCTATGACTCTAAGTGGTTACTTTTGGATAAATGTTTTAAGTGTTGTTTTTATATTGTTGCATGAAAGAAGTGATTTTAAATGTAGTATTGGGGACATACCCAGACTACAGTTTTTCTGGGGAATATTTTTCTTTTTGATGGAGTCAGGTTTTTGCTACCACTTAATGAAATGGAATTTAAAAAAGTAACTTAATAGTTCCCCCTACTCCTGTCACAAATTTCAGATAAACCTTTATAGTGGGACAAATATTGAACTCCACATTATTTAGTGTCCAATGGAGACCTATTGTAAAGAAAGAAAGAAAATCACATTTTTTATATAGAGTGACTTGATGGCTATCTTGGCTTCTTTAGAATTTATTGTATATATTGATGCCTTGAAGCATCTGAGGACCAGACTAGCTGGCAAAGACTGAGGCTATTGTTTTCCCAGCAGTGACAGGGTTCCAAAGACACCAAGATGTTTTGCCTATATTAAGACTAATGATGTGGATTTCTAGACCTGGATTTTACAGACACTGGACTAAACTAGAGTTGAACTCTCTCACTTCAAAGGCAGTTTCATATATCTTTTTTCTTTCTTCCTTTTCTCCTTCTCCCGTGTCAGATTGCCTATCAAATCCTAGATGGTGAAAATGGGAAGTGCTCTTGCATTTAACTACTTCCTATAAAAGCTTTAAGAGAAATAAATCCAGATTCTCTCTCCTCAATTCACTTACACAGTCTTTTTTTCTCGCCCTCTCTCTCAGAAAGAGTTCAACTGTTTGAAATTTAAATATACACAGTCAATTTTATAATATTCTTTCTCTGCAAATGAGATTATACTATTCACGTGTTCTAGGAATCTTTAGACAATTTTTTCTTATGTGCTTTCTTTGTCATCCTTCATTCTGACAATGCCAAAGCCTCATGAACAAGCAGTCTTCTTTATTTTAATAGCAATCATAATCACAATGCCATATTACTTGAGGGACTAGAAACATTCTTCTATTTTTCTTATGCTTCTTCCAAACTGCTCTCAAGTATCAGATGATGAATAGTCACAAATATTAGACTGAAGTGTATTTAAGTTCTGAATCTTTTTGTATGAAACATGAATAATAAAAAAGATTGACTGACAAAAATACTAAACCCTACAACCTTATCAAGCATTACGATAAAGAAGCAAAAATATCACAAAAAGCAAATTATTCTTTGTTCACAGATCTTTAGAATTTTTGCTTTGAAACTGAAATTGTTGGAACAGGAGAACAGAGCAGATGTTGTATATGCAAAGTCCTAAGAGGTGACTGATGTGATATATTCCAGTATCTATCACTGAAACAGCCAAATACTCTAATGATTTAAGCAAGTGATTTTATGGTTTTATAAATGTGCAGCTCTTTGTCATGAAAGCAACCTCAACCCTTTTATCTTAAGGGTTGAACTAACCTTACTATATGATTTAATTATTTTCAAAGGTTTTCTACCATTGCATTTACATCTGCTGCATTTAGCTCTGAAGTAAATTGAAGGAACAAGACACTAACAGCTTCAGTTTATAAAGGCAAGGTTCACAAATTCCTGTTTCAAGGGGTTTTTATTTTATACAAAAATAAATGCTCCAAATAATTAAAGAAAACCCTCCTTCACAAGACATCAAAAAACCCAGAACAATTAAACCATTGAAGAAGAAATTTTGTTTTCCTCCAAGTCCTGGTGATTTTAAGCCCTCTTCACCTTCCTCTGAAAAATTCAACTGTATTTCAACTGATGCATTAGAGTTTTTTGAGATTCTTAAACTCCCTCTCTTGACTTTTGTAGCCTTTGCATTGTCATTATTATAGTATGTGGGGTTTATTATTTTCTCCTTCTCTCCAGTTGAGTTATTGCATTCACATATCACTTTGAAATTTACAACTTATTTAATAGTATTTTTATTTTTATGATTTTTCTACTCCTACCTTTTTTTAAAAAAGGTATATATTTAAGTTTTATCCAAATAAAAACAAACTAAAAGTCTACCTAGCTAAATCATTGCTTTCATTTTGACCATAGAGACCAATGAAACAAAAATTATTTTACTTTAATGCAAATTACAATATCAGAATAATAGCAACAATGTAAAGCCAGCTTTATAATCTTCTTGTTTCACACACTTCTAATTACAAATGTAGAAATGCAACAATCTGTGATATTCTTTGTTTGTCTATGTATCAGAACAGACTCAGATTAGAGTGTGTGGATGTACTAGCTCATATCAAAGGAGAAAAAGAGAGGGTAAAAGGAGAAAGGAAAGAAAAGAAAGAGCTGTTGCTGTATCTTAGGAATAGGTTTTTAAAATTATGACTGAGCTCTTGAGGATGTAGTAGAATTCAATGTCACTATAACATTTTATACTGAATATGGATTTGGGTCTTACAGATGGTGGATGGGAAATTTCGTATTTATAGCAACTTTCAAGATTTTAGACCATTTCAGAGACAAGTTTGGCAGTAGCTCCTTGCAGATGGTGGCTGGTTAACCTAAAATGTAAGACATTTCTTGCAAGGTCATGTCTAAATGAATTAAGAGTATCATCAATGTAGTTTAGGTGTAACAAGGGCTTCAGAATGAATCTCCAAAATATTTTGAAAGAGTGACCTGGCTGTGAGGACACTGAGTGGTATAACAAATTTCCCTATGTCTTTGTGATGAAACTTTCAAATGATGAGATACATCAGAAATGTTCAACTTCAGACAAACCTCTTATACTATAAAAGTTTATGATCTCTCCAACCCTAAGCGTTTCACCCATATGTCTTCCTTTCACATCAGGGATGCCTATATGCTGGCCAGATAGTGACATTCTCAGCCCATTTAGTCCCGAGGCAAAGAATTTCAGACCACTGTGAATTTATCAAATCCTGCTCCTCACAGGCTGCACTTGCTGAAGGTCAGTCTCAAGGCACAAGAGGAGGACAAATTAAATAAGTGTGTGCTGACTAATTCCTCTAACAGCTGGTCTGAGGCGAAGGACAGCCTGTTGGTTTACAGTTTTTTCAGTCTAGCATTTCACAGTAGCAGTAAGTGCACTATGAGAGGATGGTTTTCAGCAGAGATTTTCTTGTAGAGGAAAATGTTTATCAAGAACATGAAATTTAACATTGACTCAGAAAATGAGTATTGTCTCAATGTTAATAACATTTCTAAGAAGTTAGGGGGAAGTAATTTGCCAGAATCTTGAGTGTTCCTGTTGTCATATTACTACACAAGGAAACCAGATATGCAGTTACATGCACTATCATATAATCACTCTGAAATACAATTATTTCTATATGAGGCCAAACCTTTGTAAACCAAAACAATAAAAAATCTGCTCCTAGGTGTAGGGTCTGACAAGCCCCTGTCCTGGCAGGAAGCCCTTGTTTAGATAAAGGGAACTGCAACATCTCCAGATGTGGGGTCTGACAGGGCCTTGCCCTGGCAGGGAGGCCTGGAGATAACGAGGTAGCACTATCTCCCTCCAGGCCCCTCTTGGGGAAACAAAGAGCCTTTTTAGTTAGAAAAGATAGATCCAAGATCCTCTAGGAAACTGTATGTAAAATACCCTAATACCCATTGGTTTCTTACCCTTGCACACCCACCTCTGTACCCCATAAAAGAGACCCCTCTGCCCTGAGTCGGGGGAGGATTCGTCTCTGGTCACCCCTTCGTGGAAGATGGAAGAACAAAGCTGCTTCTGCGGAACCACCAGCCGAGTCCTCTCCTCTCTCTGTCCGGGCCTGGCCAGGGGGGTTCTGCCTTGCAGAGCAGAGCTGAAATCACTCCCTGAATCACTGAGAGCTGATGGCTGCTGAGCCAGGCATATCTGCAGGCAGCCCCGGCCGAGGGCTGAGAGAAGCCACGACCCCCTGGGAGACGGTTCCTGACGGGATCACCTCTCTGGGTTCGCTACGGCTTCTTGGGTCGGAGCCTCTGACTCCATCCAGCCCGGGCCGGGAGAAACCCCCCGCGAGCTTAACAACTTTACCTAGGGAATATATTTAAGTTAATGGAAAGATGGGAAAATTTGTGAAGTCAGAGAGTCCTGAACATGGTGCCGTAGATTCAACACATCTACACACCAAGCACTTCACACGCAGGTTCGAGGATGCTGGAGGTGGTCTGGAAGTAGCAGTAATTCCAAGGGGTTTTGTGTAGCAGATAAAGCTCTTAGGGTAAGAACATTATTGCTGTCCCCATGACCAAGGAATTATATAGATATGGCAGAAAATTACCTCTGACTTCACTTAGTGGAGGATAAATAACAACTGTCTCCTGTCTCCATAAGCTGTTATTTTTCCAGATGGAGTCTATTCAATTGGGGAAAAGACATGTGATTAAGGAGACAGCTATTTTGCAGGATTGCCTAACAAGCTAAATGTATTATTTTTTTCTTCTGAACTCATAAAACAACCCATCTGTAAAATTTCAGTCCATTTCCCTAAATGTAAGCGATTCAGTATTTTACAGTAAGAAATAATGACCATTTTCATTTATGAAGCGCCCCCTGCCAGCACGCTGTAGGTGCCACATGGATTAACTCTAATCGGAACCACCACCAACAATTAAAACATCATTAAATATTCAATACACAAAAGCCCCCAAACCAAACAGAGAAGCATTATCATAAAAGTCATCTAAGTCTACAAACATTAAAAGTTAGTGTAAATCTGACATCTATGTACATCTCTCCATTGCTTGCATTTCATAGTAAGCTGTTAATAGAGCAAACATAAAACTCTGAAATTGCTGTGTCTTGGTCTGACCACTGTGCATGCCAAAGGCTGTGAGCAAACTGAATAAATATGGAGGGGATTATTCTGTCCATTCATAGAATCATTAAAGTTGGAAAAGACCTCCAAGATCATCAAATCCAAATTTCTGTCCTTTATCTCCCACACTGGGGCATCCCCTCTACTTGAGTCATGGGATACCAGGAGGAGAAAGACCAGACTCACCAGGACCACAAACAGAAATTTTGTAAAATCAAAACAACAAATCAGTCCTAACCAATTTTGGTTAATTTATGTTTATGCTGTGGTTTTCTGTGTTGTTTTTGGGGGATGGAGGAAAGAAGGCTGATTTGTTAACCCCCTTCACTCCCTGAGGCAGTAGAGTACAATGCCCACAAACATAGGGTAAACAATGGGCAACGGTGAACACAGAGACAACACCTTGATTTGGAGCCTGTTTTGTACTTTTAGTTTCACAGTGAAATTTAATTCAACTGGCAAGTTGGATCAGCAGAGAATTTTTTTTCTTAGAGCTAATGAGGACTGTTAAAATCCTTCTTCAGCATTTAGCATGCTCCTCTTCTTAGGATTTCCTGAAAGTTTCATTTGGAGGGTCTTTAGTATTTGAGGAACTTGGAAATCAACAACATCCTTGAAATCCCACTCTTCTTTTCACTGGACTCATAAATTAGATCATCAGGGTATGGATGCAGCTGAAAAGCAATTTTCAAAGAAAAAGACTTGTGTACTTCTGCTGCGAATCCTCCAGCTATGTACTGGTTATCATGGGAAAAATCTGCCTTTATAAATCACAATGAAATTAAAGAACTGAATTTCATAAGTGTCAAAGAGCCTTTTTCAGCATTAAAGATAAAACAAGTCCTTGAATTCAAGATATATCAAGAAGTTTCATTAAAACAGTGCTGGCATCCAAGTCCTACTCTGTGTAGTAACTCTGCACCTTGTCTTTCATCTTTATGAGCTGGCCCAGAGACAAATTGTCATAAAACATGGTGGGTAACTGACAATCATTGCCAATAAAGCTGAAACCTAAAGTAAATAATGCACAAATATTCATCCATTTTGTTTTGCTGTAGGACTTAGAATGAATGACATGAGAAGGACCTCAAAGTTATAAGAGGTAAAAGGAGTGTAGGAAGAAAACTCAAGAAAGCCCTCTTGAATGTGATATTCATCTTGAAAATCAGGAGCATTTCAATAGTATTTCAGTTCACAATTAGTTTCTGTGACTGCTGATATGCAGAACACTCCATGGTCTTCCATGTACCTGGGATATGCCATCCAAAGAGGCATTAGGTTAACAGGTAGAATAAGGCTTATTACACTATAAAATAGTTGATTTATCACTTGTTTGTTCCATGTCAATATAATTAAAGCTGCAAAGTGATGATAGCTCTTGAACATCTGTCTTTAGCTTTCATATTCTTCACAGTCTGTTGACTGGGTTATGTTTTGTATTATTTCAGTGTCCACAACTGTCAAGTGAAATGGGAGAGAGCTCGTATGAAGTGGTGAGCTGAAGTCAGAAGCAGCACTTCATTTGTTTTTTAAGTTAATAGATTATGACAGCTCTAGCTCTGAACAAATTGTTTTCAGTTGTTTGATGGGTCTCAGCTGCTCCAAACTGGAAGGTGACCAGATTTTCTTTTAGTTGAAAAGTAAGAACTATTAGAGTAGAGTTGAAGGCTTTTCACTTTTTCCTAACATATCATCAAAGTTCTTCAAATCTTTTAAGGTTCTAAAGCACCAAATCTCATGAGAAACCAGGGATTATACTGAAATATTATCCACCCACAGGAAGGCCAGTGATCTATAGACCTAAGTGTCACACATTCGCTCTTTAAAAATTCAAATAGCTTTGTTTTATAGGATTTGTGTTGATAAAGATCCCATTATTCTTGTTTTCAGGGAGCTGAAACCAAAATATTCACCGATAGCTAAAAATAGTTTTTAATTAGAATTATTTTACAGGAAAGTATCATATGATCTTTTAATTTGCTAGCATACCTCTTTATACAAATTTTTAGCACCAAAAATTCTTTTATTAATATTTTGGGGGTTCAAAACAATTAATATTTCTTTGATTCTGCAGCAGAAATGTCAGAATTCCTGGAAAGCAATATTCAAAATAGAGAACTAAGGTTTGAAGAGAAGAATGGACTTCTTCCATCATAATACCATCCTGTCTATTCTTGGAAAACCATATTTAACAAATACCTAGATCTAGACTGTTCATGGAAAGTGAGGCACTGTGTGACATTGTTATTAGAGGACCACTCTATAAAAGTTAGAAATAATAGAAAAGTTAAAAATCAGTGAAAACTTGAAAAGAGTCTGAAATCAAGCATAAAACTAAGGGATAGCTTTGATTTAAATTTTGTTAGACAAAACCAAGACTATTCTTTTAGACTTATGCACAGAAGTTAATTCTTCAGGAAGTTCTCTTGTCTCTTTAATAGTGCAGGACAATAAAAATTACCTGGAATATGAAGAATCCACCCCCCCAAAGAAAACCCCGTAAGGCCTCAGTTACCTTATAAAAGGCTTTATCTGTAATATACTGTATCATTAGTTTCCTCCACAAGGAGTTTGCATTAGTGGCTCTCAACAAGTATTAGGAAAGTCATTGACCTTAGGAACAATACTCTTTACTTGTAGCCCAAATAACCTAATTTCTATGGCTGCCAGCCAAATTTACTTATTGAAAGCTGTATTGCTCTAAAAGCTTAAAAATTCACCTCAAGGTAAAGTGATGTTAAAATAACTAAATTAACCATTTTATTGCAGTTCATAATTATTTTTCTTTGAAGTGTGGAGATCTGTTTACCCATTGCTTTTCCTATCTGAGATTGTTCCCCCCCTTTTCCCCTGCTCCCAGCCCTGGCCACTCCCTCGGGCACTCCCTGTTGGTTCCTGTACCCCAATTCTGCCCAGGTACTGCCCCTGAACCCCTGAAAAAAAACCCCTGCACAGGGACCACCTGGTCTCTCTGCCTCTGGGGATCACTGGGACAAGATGTGATTAAAAATCTTCTTAAACCCTCATGGGGAGACCCTTTTTGCTCCTTTGCCATCACTGAGCTGTAAGGCTGACATCTGACCTGAGCAAAACTGCAGAGCTGAAATGGACTGTGGGAGGGCGACAGGGTCGTGCTGCCCTGAACAGCTCCACTGAGCTCTCAGGAAAGCTGCAGCTTGTAGGGTCTGTCAAGCCCCTGTCCTGGCAGGAAGCCCTTGTTTAGATAAAGGGAACTGCAGTATCTCCAGATGTGGGGTCTGATAAGCCCCTGCCCTGGCAGGAAGGCCTGGAGATAAGGAGTTCACACCATCCCCCTGCAGGCCCCTCTTGGGGAAAGAGCGAGCCTTTTAGGTTACAGCGAGAGAAGACAGACCCACGATCCTCTAGGAAACTCTATGTAAAATACCCCAATACCCATTGGTTTCTCACCCTTGCACACCCACCTCTGTAACCCCATAAAAGAGACCCCTCTGCCCCGAGTCGGCGGAGGATTCGTCTCTGGTCACCCCTTCGTGGAAGATGCAAGAACAAAGCTCCTTCTGCGGAACCACCAGCAGGGCCTCTCCTCTCTCTGTCCGGGCCTGGCCAGGGGGGTTTGCCTTGCAGAGCAGAGCTGAAATCACTCCCTGAATCACTGAGAGCTGATGGCTGCTGAGCCAGGCACCTCTACAGGCACCCCCGGCCGAGGGCTGAGAGAAGCCACGACCCCCTGGGAGACGGTTCCTCACGGGATCACCTCTCCAGAGGGTTCCTGACGGGATCACCTCTGCAGACGGCTCCTCACGGGATCACCTCTGCAGACGGTTCCTCACGGGATCACCTCTGCAGACGGTTCCTCACGGGATCACCTCTCCGGGTCTGCTACGGCTTCTTGGGTCTGAGCCTCAGACCCCAACCAGCACGGGCCAGGAGAACCCCCGAGCTTTACAACTTTAGCAGCTTGCTAAACTAAACCTAGCACTACAACATTGAAGGGGAAAAGGGTTTTGGTTTCCACAATAAATCTAGAGGAGCAACCTGCTCTGCCTGGTTCTGAAATACATGAGTTTTCAATTAAATTGGAGGCACTTGCAACTCCTGCAATAATCTTTTGCCTCCTTACCATTTGAAACATTCAGCAACAATAGGAAATAGCCCAGGAAGACTAGGAAAAAAAAATCAAATATTCAGCTGTATCCATGAGAATATATGTAATCCTTGACATATTTTTCTTTCATTCAGGCAAGGATTTTAAATTGATATTTTGGAAGGAGAAAAGGGCAGTAGCTCATCATCTACTGTAAATTACTCTTTTATTTGATTTTCTTAATTTTCTGCATAGCTATGCTTTATGAAACATGTAATAAAAACCCACTAAAAATGGAAAAGATATTTTCTTGGTCTATTTTCCTACCATTTTATTGTTTATTCAGATATGGGAATTCAGGTGGCCCTCTTAAACCATTGAGAGAATAATTCACTTGAACTTTGTTAGCGTTTGTCAACATTGCTGTTTTAGCACCAACAACTGAAATGGGTATCTTATTTTCTTTAAAGAGAATACGAAACTACAGAATGAATCCAAGATAGTTTTATCTTATTTCCTTTTCAGCCTGTCCCTAAACTACTTCTGTCACAAGAAAGTCCTTGGGCATAAAGAAAAACAGAATGTTGAAAGCATAAACAAAAACAACAAAAAGTAAAAGATACCACATTGAAAAGAAAGAAAAAGAATTAGAAATTTAAAGGAAAATGTTTTCTATTTTGACATAGAAATAAGGACAGGTATATTCTGTAGTTACAGAAGTCACAGCAATATTTTTAGATCATTTAAAAAACATATATGTATTTACATAGAAAACAAAAAATATAAATTTAATAGTTACTACCTATTGTCATTAGAAATGTGTCCTCTAAGATATTTTTTCTGTTAGGACAGAGTATAAAGGATAAAAAAACCTTAAGCTGTGAGTGCTGTATTAGGATAACTCCCAGTTCGTGCCAGATGACCCCATTGCAAACAAGGCTAATATTTGGGCTGGTGCATGATCTGAGTCCTGACCAGGACTGTTTATGGTCCTCACCTGGAAAATGAAAGTATTTCACTGCCATCCTGGACATCCAAGAAAAAGCAGCAGATCATTTAGAGTACAACCTCTGCATCACAGTCCTTGTGGGACTATGATAAGTCCATGCATCTCAGAGAGGAAGCTGTGTGTTTGTCTCATGCTTAAAGATACTCCAAAATGTTCTAGTGGCTGCATTATTTCATATTTACGACAATATCCAAATTATTCAGAGAACAAACGAAGGCAAGGGGGTAAGGCCCCTCTGTGCTCCCCTGGATTTTTCAATTTTCATAGGTTCCCCAGAAAAGAGTTAATTGCAGCAATGTACAGTCTCCAATCTTCCCATTTGTTTTCAGAGCTGAGAAAACAAAAGCAGAAAAAAAAAAGAAAGTAAAAACCCTCTACAACAAAATTTTAGTCATTTTGGGTATGGTGTGCAAATGAACATCAAAGTGTCCCACTTTGCTTCTAAGAGTCTCTAAAAAAGATACCCACTTGCCTTTTAAAATATACCAAAGCATCTATAAAAAATGTAATTATATATTTGGGAAGGGAGGAAAGGGACTGATGTGTGGAATGGTAAACAGCACACACTTACAGCCAACTCTATAGATTTCAAATAACCGATCTTGTAGGAAATAATGAGCTATCTGCTAAGAAAGGGAAAAACAGAGGAACTGGTAATAAACAAACTCCAGCTCCCATGTGTGACCTAGTACAGTACAATACAGTTTAATTTTATTACTTGTCATTCATACTGAAAACAAATTTGCAATTTTCTGCAAATATAATGGGAATGCTCCCAGAATGCGTGAGTGCAGAAAAGAATGGGATATTTCTGTCAAATGAAACGCTGCAGTGTTTGTCTCCAAAAAGAAAGCAGAATGACTTGATACTTTTGCTCAGGAGAGATATATGATTCACACACTTAAAAATTATAAATCCAGAAGGGACCGTTGTGATCATCTGGTCTGTTTAATGTATAAACCAGGCCAAGGGACTTCTCTCAATTAATTCCTGCCCAGGTTAGCCTACATGTGAAAGACTACTGTAAAAGGATAGTTGCTGCTTGCTGTCAGTATTGATGGAGTAATCAGCTTAATTTGTAACTAAGATACAGATCAAATGTTAAGAAAATCCTTTTTACTGTAAAGACAGTTAAACACTGGAACTGGTAAGCCAGTGATCCTTTTTGAATCTGCCACTGGAGGTTTTTAAGAACAGATAAGCATGGTGTACATATAGAGGACATTGTCTCATTGCCAGGGTTGGAAGAAGGGGATGAAAAGATTAAATGTCTCTTTAGACTCTTTCCAGCTCTGCATTTCAATGGAAAAGAAACCTTTGTTCATCAGTAACTATGGAACATTGCATAGACTGAATTCACCCAATGAGCATTTGGAAAGAAGACTAAGGCTTTTGAGGAGCCCTTCCTCCCTCATTGATTTTACAAGCTGCAATGACGTGATAGCCCCATCTTGAAGCATTGCAGGATCTTGATCCATATTTGTCCATTGTTGTATACAATAGCTACAACTACAGGGGATTACAGGAATAAAGTAGGAAATCCAAAGCAACATAAGTTCCTATTTCTCTCCTAAGTAGGTACCAGTTAAGGCTCAGAGAGGGAGTTTATATTAATGTATGAATTGGTCAGTAGACTGCTACAGCCAAACAATCTTTGGAAAAGCACAGAAATTTCCATGCCGTGGTTAGAAGTTAGCAGTGTCCTTCAGTCCTTTTAATCACCATTACATTTAAATAAAAGACCAGCTCTCTTCATTGGCTTTACTTTCCATTTTTGCATATTTTTCATAATTTTGATATGCTACCACATATTTTTTTTAATCCTTTATTGATTATCACTTTTATTTTTAGTCTTTTTGGTGTTCCACAGCTATGGATTGTCCTAGGGTTTTTTTTTTTTGTTTGTTTGTTTGGTTTGGTTTGGTTTTTTTTTTTTTGTGAAAAGTGTTCTCCTTTAAATTCTAACTTTTCTTATCATTCAGTCTCCTTATATATCCCTGTGGTCTTGGAAAACAAGGTCAGAATAAACAAATGTACTGAATTTATCTTTTCTGTATCTTTTATGGCACTGTAAAGGCAAAATGTATCCCTTATTCAACTCCTCTTTAAATGAAAAAAAGTATCAATAAATTCCTTTTATTTTTTTCCTAGGTAAGGACGCCATCTAAACTAATTATTTTTGTTAATTATTGTTTGTATCCTTTCCAGTTAAAACATGCAGTGCTGAGATAATATATTCAGAACTACTCTAACATGTGAAAACAAACCTTTATTTATATAATGATTTTAACATTGTCATTACTATATTTTAGTTATATAGCTTAAGTTTATTATCAAAAATATTCAAAAATTATTTCATATTGAAATGGATCTATCAATTCTTGTGTAAACTTTGTAATTGGTCAACTTTATCAATAGAGTTCTATCCAAGGGCTGAACCAGCTGGAGTCTCTGAGAGCTTTTGTTCTGTCTTGAAGAGTACAAGAGAGCCCAAAAGATGTCCTCTTCAGACTACACAAATAAGAGTTTTAGTAAATTAGTCTCAGCAGGAGTTCTTTCGGCTTGATGAAAAAGAGAACCCAGGATCAGAATTGCAATGAGTTGTATTTAAGCACTCTGCCATTTCCAGAATACAGAGCCCCAAATAAAGTGTCTAAATTTTCTCTTAGTGAGAGGAAGGCTTCAGGAACCTCTCTCCACTTGTATTCACAGTCATTAAACTTCTCCTGGCACCTAAACTAATCATGCTGTCTCTGAGAACTAGCAGAGGTGAAGAATGCATGAGGCTTAGACCTTATAAATGACTGTTGGACTGTGTAAGCTGAGTTCAGGTACCTGTACATCCTCAGTTTGGGGGTTTTAACTTCAGCTTTAACAGCTTTTACATCAATTACCCATGGGCTGCTTTATATAGGGATTCAATACTTTTAATGAACCTGCCCCACTGTGTACTGAATAATTGGACACTCTCTGATTGGAGAAAAATAAACAGCAAAAATTCAACTACTCAGTATTTAAGGTATTGGTGAACAATATGGGAAAGGTGAATTCCCAAGCTCTGTTTGGTGCATACCTCATTACTTTCATAGCATATAGCAGGCCGAGCAGGGAAGACTAAACAGACACAGCCTGCCACAGTGAATGGTCCAGTAATATTCCCAGGAGAGGGAATAGCTGTGTCTAGCTGAGTCCAATCCAGCTGAGAAGGAATTTCTAAACCTGAAGGATGGTTTCCCACAGATTCAGTGAATGCCCTAATCACTGGGCAAGCACCATTGCCTGTTTATTACATTGTAAAGGAAATTAGGTATATATTCCTACATGGAGTCCCATAAACAAAACAAAGGAATCCTAGACTTGTGGTAATGGATTGACTTTAAGGAAGGAAAGGTACAAGTGGCTGAATACAACCAATACCTAAAAACAGAAGGCAACTTTTTTGATTCTGCCAAGCACTTTTAAAGTGTATTGAAGGGTAAGAAAAACTCCAGCATCTACCTCAATACCTCACTGTATTCACACTGAGGACTCACTTTAACAATTGACAACACCTAACTGAATTACTGTATTAGAAAATTTGCCACCCAGGCCTGGATTTTCTATTAAATGCTGGGGTATGATTTGACCTTGGTCCCGCATTTCTTTATTTCTCTTTGCTTTCAGCAGTGTTTATCCATCAGCCTGTGAACATCAACAAAATTCCCCAGATTCTCTGCTTCTAGCTCTCTGCTGCAGCCTTTTCTTCTCTATAAAACCCATAAATAGAGACAAATTCAGAAAGGGACACAATTAATTGCCGACAGCTTTCTGAAAGGATTGCACTTAGCTTCTGATGGAGAACAGCTGTGGTGCACACTCTAATACATGCCATGGATGGGAAAGCATGGTTCCAGCTGGCTGAGGACAGCCACAAGGTCATTCATCAGTGAATACACTCTCTCTCGAGTGTCATGTGACAGACCTAAAATTGTAAAGAGTTTTAAGTGGAACTGCCTGTACCTTTACCTTAAATAAACACTCCAAAACCTTGAGGTTTTCATTTCCAAAAGCTGCAATGCAATAATTTTTGAAACAGGGAAATATCAGATCTGTTTGGAAAAATGAAACACTAAAAAAAAAATTAAAGTGTGTGCTCTACACTGAGAGTGGGTTTTTCCCTCCAGCTGTCCTTTCCAGTCCAAAAATATTTGCTGCATCTGTCGTTTGCAACAAATTTTGCAAAACATCTGGTACACAAAGAAAATCTCTACCTTAGCTATGCATCTGCATAGATGCAAACATAAATAGAGGCATGGCCAGCAGGCTGAGGGAGGGAATTCTCTCACTCTCTTGTGAGACCCCACTTGGAATTCTGCCTCCAGCTCCAGAGTCCTCAGCACAAGAAAGATGTGGACCTGTTGGAGTGAGTCCAGGAGCAGGGCCATGAAAGTTAAAGGAGGGCTGGAACACCACTACTGGGAAGAAAGGTTGAGAGAACTGGGGCTGTTCAGATGGAAGAAGAGAAGGCTGCCAGGGACATCTTATTGCAGCTTTTCAATAATTAAACAGGATTTATGAGAAAGGTGAAGACTTTTTGCCGGGATCTGTAGTGGCAAGGCAAGTGACAAGAGTCTAGGACTTAAAAAGCGTAGATTTAGACTGGATATGATGAAGACATTTTTTTACAATGAGAATTGTGAGGCACTGGAACTGGTTGCCCAGAAAAGTTGTGTATGACTAAGCCAGGTTGAATCCAGCTTTGAGCAACCTGGTCTAGTGGAAGGTATCCCTGCCCAGAGCAGGGGAGTTGCAACTAGATAATCTTTAAAGGTCCCTTCCAACCCAAACCATTCTATGATTCAAAGTCACCTCATTTGCAATCCTTTATTCATTTTGAAACCAAAAGGAGAATCTCTGCTTCTGACATGTACACAGGGACATGGTCACTCATGCCCTCCATGTGCAAATTTTAAGCATTTTGGTCGATCAGAATTAAATTTTATCCCATGTGGAATGAGAATTAGCCATGCTCCTTGCCTCCCTTCTTTCCATAGCATAAGAGTACAACCAATATATAAGATGCTCAACGTTGAATTACTTGGCTAACCTTATAAAGGCAGCAAATCATTGCACTCTGCTGGATCTACGTTTGCAGCTTTCACACACAGTTCCATATCTCTCTGTTGCTGAGGCAAAACCAACCAATGAAGACAAGTATCCTTCCTTTCTGTTGTTAATCTCATACTTGTAACAAAATATTACCTGTACTGAGCTTTGAATGAGGTTATGATCAGGTAGTTTGCAACTTGAGTCACTATCATGACTCTTCTTTAGGTTTATGATGCGGCATCATTTATTTGAAGCAATTGGAATCAGGGCTAGAGGGTTATGTTCCTATAACTGGTTACATCTTTTACCTCCCTTACCTTCAGTTTACTCACTTATAAAACAAATAAAGTAGTAAATGTGTAACTAGTCTTGATTTATTATTTTTATTTATTATATTATGAGTATTTTTTGTGTACTGGAATACCATCTATGGAAGGAACCCAACCCTTCCTACTGTGTTTTATCATGTCAAATGGTGACCCTCAGTACAGAGAATGAGGTTCAAGCTTAATCCAAGATTAATAAAGTGTTTCACTATCATCCTATCTTAATGTTATTACAAATAACAAATAACAGCAAGACTTCTTATTCTTAGAAATGAGGGGAAAAGTCCAATCTTCCCACCAGTGGGAGCAAATTGCAATAGATTAAGTGGGCATGTTTTAAAATGCTATCATTGCAGCCTCTATTGATTAATTCACAGAAGGTAATTTATTTATTTATCTTTAATTATGGTACACTTTTATTGTGATGACCAATCATGCATATCATTAGCAAGTATGGCAAAGCTCTCAAATGAAGATGAGATTGATGACTTTTCACTTACTGATGTAAATGAATCACCAAGTGAAGCAACTTCAAGGAATGCATTAAAGAGCACAAGTCAGATCTCTGGCTCTGTACACACTCTGTCGCATTAAATAAACTCATACTTCATTTGTGCAGTGGGTGAAGAAAGCTAATTAAAATGAGTAAAATTTCAACTGCAGCTTCTGGCATTGTTAATCAGTAAACAAAGTTGAAAACTTCAAATAGGCGGGCTGGCTTCAGAGTCCAGTACACTTGTAAAAACAGATCTGAAACCAAAGCAGAAGGAAATAACAGCATTGAAAATAACATTGAAAGTGAACTTGAAAAGTTATTAAACCATCCCATAAATTACCATGCATTTCTTCCTCAAGAAATGGATCTGCTGTTGCTTCTTATTAAACTCCTTTACTAAACAACCATTTAGTCATGGAGTTACACTTCCTTGAACATTCTGGGGGCAATGAGCTCTGCAGATAAGCACACGGAACCAGGAACTAAATTTTAGCAATTTCAATTCACATAAGCCTCACAAAATCTGTTAAACCATTTAATTTGGGATGAATTAACTCTTCAGTTTTCCTTTCAGTTTTAGATTCATCTTTGTTCCTCAGTTCAAAAAATGCAGATGAATTTTTGAAAGTCCAGGGGCATTGTGTCATTTGGAAACAAATGTGAGTTTTCTATGATTTATGCATGTAAATCTTGGCTCACAAAACCTGTTTAATGCAAATTTAGCAGCAGCCTGTTCCATGCACTGGAAGGTATTTCCAGCCTGACACACTGAAAGACAAATAAAAATATGAGAGATTTAAACTGGTATATTATCCAACCTCTACTTGATCCTCTAAAGAACTCACTTATATTAAAAAAATCAAGAAACATTATTCTTGATTTTGGCAAATTCTAGAATATTTATTTATTGTGCTATGAAAAGGAAAAAAAATGATACTTTAAAATTTCCTGTAAAATGAAAAAATAAAATCAATCAAAAGATTCAAACAATGTAAGATTTTTTTATTCCTTTATTTCTATTAAAATAGTAAATTTACTATATGAAATACATTAAATACCACTCCACAAGTCAATTTTCATAGATCCAAGAAAAAAAAACAATTTTGATATTGTAAAAATTAAACATTTCCATGTATTCCATGCATTTTTTTTCTGTAATTTTCATGTTATCTTGAAATATTTTATTTTTATTTAATTTAAGTTTGGAATGAATGACTTTTTTTTTTTTTTTTAATTCTGTAGGATGTAAATCTTAGCTATTTTTCTCATTAGTTTGAAATAAATTGTAGGATATTTTAGTACAGTTTTATGGAAAAAATAGAATCTTTCTATACAGATCAGTTTTAACCTGCAGGCCCCTTTTTCTTCTTTTATTTCCTTTTATAGGGGAAAACTTGCAGTTAGAAAAGGTCAAAAAACTCAGTGAACATTTGAAAGAAAAATACTTCTTTCTCTATATCTGAACAAAAATTTCATGGCATTCTCTTCACATAACTATTTCTGATGAAAATCTTTTCTGCAAACATCTGTCTTACAATAATTTCATTTCAATGTCCTTTTTTTACATAAAATGAGCTCTGAGTTTTCTGATGCACTGCAGTGACTTAGAGAAATTGATTCCCGTGTCTGTCAAATAAGAAGCTTCTATGAGAGGTTGAAAATAATAATTTTGCTTCTTTCTTCTTTTATCTCTAAACCCAAATATTTTATTTTTATCTATCCTAGCCATAGCCTTTTCAAACACGTAACTAACCAGAAATCTTGATCTGAGTTGCTACTGTCTTGTTCAGGTTCTCCACTTAGGCTTCCCATTGTCTCCCAGCACCACACTTTTGTCCTGTCTTTATCCCCATGATCATTCCCACAGGCTGGACATGCTCACATAATGCAGAGAGGTCACTTTCCCCTTCCACTTCTATCTGTCCTTTCTCCAGTCCATTGTGCATTACCTTAAGATATTTTTTTTGGCATAGCAGAAAGACCCTAATTCTGGAAAGCTCCATGATACATGGGTCCCAGTGGAACTCCATGAGTTTGATTATTTCCCTGAACAGGGGCCAAACCAGTCAATAAACAAAGTGAAAAGGAGGAAAATGCATCACTAAGGTGCTAAGATAAATGGAAATTCAACAGTGTGGGTCATACTAAGTAACACAATTGGCAATTACAGTAATTCAGAGGAAAAAAGAGAAGGTTTCACACTGACACACAACACAACCCCGAATATCACGGCTTTTGTTTTTAAAGCAACACACCTAAGAAACTACATATTAAGAGTGCTTTCAGAAAAAGACTCTACTTCAGATGTTGCCTTTTCAGTGGAGAGTAATCATATAATTTAAAAGCTGTTATTATTAGTAGTAGTAGTAGCAGTACATTTATTTTTCCTTTGATTTGATCATCTATTTCACTGTACTTACTCCAGTGGAGGCTCAATAAATAAAGTCTACTGTCATTTCTTAGACCAAACAGGTGGGTCAACAACTATGATTAAGCTGTCAGCGTTAATGACAGCTTACTTTAGTTTCTGCACAGAATAAAAACTTTTTATGTCTGGGGGAAAAAAATCCTTAAATAGTTTATTCACAAAAAATGTGAAATTATCTTGTTTCTCATAGTCAAATAAGAAATCCATTTATACATAGACAACAACATCATGTCTCACCTCTCAGTATTTTTACTATCACTGTAACTATGAAATCAGAGAGTAGAAAGACTAGACTAAAGATATTTATTTACAGTGTGGTGGGTTTTGAATAATTCAGTTGTTTGGGTTTTTTTACTAAAAGTAAAACCTTGTTTTTTGTTAAGGACAAAGCTAAGAGTACTAAAAAATAAATAATCTGTCAGATAATAAATCTGTCAGATAATACTCATTCCTACACATCCCTGTAATGTGTCCTGTGTCAGACAGTATGAACACAGACATGAACACTTTTGAAAGCTGCACATGCAATGAATGTAGACATGCTGAAAAGAAATCCCTAAGACTAGCTGATAATGAATATCTTGAGGATTCCAGCTTCAAACTTAAACATAATCCAATCTCCTACTGATAGTTTCAATTTGCATCTTGAGATTTTCTCAATCGCTTCTTGTCCCTAGCAGTAGGAATATTAGAGGTTAGGCAAAAGAGGAATCTATTACGAAAAAATAAGCTGCTTTATGAGTACATATGTGAAATTTGTGAGCCAGGGTTGGCCAAAAGTATTTGACTAATGACAGAATTTTTGTGAAGAAGCCTCTGAAGACCAAAACTTTCTTGCATTTTAGGACAAAACAGTATTTATCTGTGATCTCATAACAGGTAAAATGATATACAATATTTATTCATTATCCCTCTTTATTACAAATTTCAGTAATCTAATCAGAGTTTAAAACTACAATTTTGTAACTTGAGAGTATGGCTCTGCAGTGCATAAATAACTAAAAGTCAACAATCAAAACAAAGATTTCACAGATACTGCCTTGGCTGAAAAACATGCCTTCAAGTCCTTTGGCAAAAAATCTATAGATCTGTGACCTATTGTGAGCAGCCAAAATGCACCAGCTTGTCCCTTCTTTCCTTTCCACTCAAAACCCAGTGGCTGTTTGTGTGGAGGGGCTCTTTGAATACCCCAAGTTTTGGGGGTTAAGTTTCCAGATCAGCCTGGTTTCACTTCCTTTAACATCACATATATCCTTTTATCTGCATGGGGTTATAATTTCCTAAATTTGGTGTGCTGTTGTTCACAAGTGCTTTAGGCAAACAATAAAAAGGATAAAAATTGTGAAGTAAATTTCAGATCCCAGCTGGGCCAGGGGCTTCCTGAGAGAGCTGATGAAGCCTTGCAGAGGTGAACTCAAAGATGTGGACCAGGAATGCTACAAGAGGTGTGAGAGGAAGCAGAGAAAGAGCCCACAACTTGACTCTCTCTTCCTTCAACCTTGACTCTTTTCCCTACCTGGATTTTAAACTTTTCGGTCAAGGACTATCATGACATGGGTGTCTAAAGAAAATAAATGGAAATTTTGTGAAAGAATGCAATAGGAATTAAAATTAATAAATTGCAATAGAATTAGGTGTTATCACATCGACAACATTCTACCAAGCTCAGTACCTTTATCATCCAGTTGTGATGTGGCTTTAGTGAAAGTCCAATTTTTTTTTTTTTTTTTTTTTATATGACGTTGTTCAAATGTTGCAGCTGATTTGCCTTGGCAGACATCTCACTAATGTCAACTGCCATGAAATTATCTGAAAAAGCATCTCTGGGACTGATCTCTCTCTCACTCTGTAACCTTTTCCTAAGTCCATCCTATCAGAGGGCTTTTCATTTATTTAAATTATATTCATACACTTCTAAGAGATATGCAGTTGAAGCTTTCTTAGCCTTTTCCTAAGGATGATCAAACAATTAATAGGAGTAAGTTGTTTAGACAGCAACCATAAATAAGTGAGGCTGCTTCTAGTGCCAGAGCAAATCCTACCCCAAAATGCACACAGCTCATCTCTGTGTGAAGTGCAGTAAAGGACTGAAACACAGCTTTGTTTCGTTAGGCATGACAAGCATCACAATAAAAAACATCTGGAAACTGATGGTCTTATACATGCAGTAAAGTGAAAGGTATCAGAAAAATCTGGATCTAGATCCTGAATCTCCTGCCAATCTTTGACAAGCCATTTAATCTTTTTGGCCAAGATTCAAGAAATTATCTGGGCTTTTAGCTTCTATTTAGAACTCTAAATTCCTATTGATTTCCTATTGACTACTCTAAAACAAGCAAAAACAAAGGTGTATGCACATCACAGCTGAATCAAAAGTTGTTCTTGGTTGTTTTCCTTATATAGCTGTATATATATCTTTATAAACCTCTAAGGAAAGAAAAAACTAATCATTTTTGGTTTATTGTGGTTATGGGAGAAGAGGATGTTATGGTTAAATCTAAATAAACTGAAAATAATGCCTCAATGAATAATTTTCAGAAAGAATAATTTTTAAAATAACTAATGCCTCAATAGTTGTGTTTATCATAATAGATTTAAAGATAAATATTGAATATGTTGTATTTATTAAGAATAATAGTTGATCCAATGACACATATGTATTGTCTTTCAAAATTTTCATATCTGTTTTCTCTGATGCTTCTTGGAAGCTAATTGGCAAAAGTGTATTAAGAATTCTCTTCCCCTTCAAGAAAAACAATCTGCAATATAGCCTAACATTTCCAAACTTTCTTTTTGGCTCAAGTCTCCTTTGTATCACCTACATCTCTTGTTGCAGAAGTAGAAGGTGAAATAGGAATAAATAAGCTAATTAGATCACTTTGTGTTATCTCCTGCATATAAAAAGCAATTACATTTCTTCTAGTTACCCTTGGATCCATTAACTTGTCTCTGTTAAGATTCATCTACCTGGAAAACTTCTTGTGCTCTTTATGAATACCATGGATAATTCAGTTACTCTCTCAGGGCATGGTTTCAGTGGTTAATGACCTACAAGTTTCTACTTTCTATTTGCCTAGCAAACTTTCCCTGGCATCAGGTTATCACTACACTTCTTCTGTCACTTAAACCTAGTGAAGGTTTTCATTGTCCAACCTCAAGTTATCCCCCACATTTATATATTAGGAACTAAAGAATCTGAGTTATTTGTGAAAGGGATGTTTATTTAGAAATTGAGCCTCCGAAAAATGTTTTTTCCAGCCCACAAGTACATCTTACAGAAATTCTTTCATCCTCTTCAGCTTTCATCCAAGGATGTTATATTATTATACTAAACACATTTAAGCTCCAAATTTGTCACTTAACTCCATTATTTTCCTGAGATGCATATATTTGCTGTTCAGTGGGACTAGTTGGATGCAGGACTGCTCTGAGGTCCCTTAGGAAAGCAAAGGTACAGAAAGGGGATCCAGGAGTTTGCTCCCTGGCTCAGGGCCCTGATTAGATCTTAACCCCTTTAATTTCTTTAATTTCACCAATATAATTTCACAATTCCAAACAAAAATTAAAAACA
The DNA here is from genome assembly GCA_020086605.1 of Lanius collurio. Classification (NCBI taxonomy): domain Eukaryota; kingdom Metazoa; phylum Chordata; class Aves; order Passeriformes; family Laniidae; genus Lanius; species Lanius collurio. Next base: position 4,514,768 of record JACBWW010000001.1, on the reverse strand, counting down.
GTTGAAATGGATTTGTAATCAAATCATCCAGAGCTTAAGAAAGGAAGAATTGTATTGGTTTGTCCTGCACAGCAGTGGAGAGGAAAAAATAAAATCAGACAAAGCATTTTCCATTTTTCATCTTATTATTTTCTTTATACACAGACCAAAAGGGGAAAAAGAAGTATGAAGGGAAGCAGACATCATCCAAAAGCACAGGTTTGAGTGCATCCAACTCAAAATGTCTGAGCAGCATTTCTGTTCCAAACTATTTTGGAAGAAGTATAAAGGGAGGTGGTGATTGGGGTAATTTTAATAATCTTTCAAAGTAGTAAAAAAGATAATGTAAAAGAGTTATATCAGTGTGATGCAGAAGTTCCACAGGGACTTTGCATGATAGAACCTACACTATATAGAAATATATTTTTATGGACTTGGGGACAAGGGACTGCTACCTGATGACTCCTGCCTCACCCTTGTGGTCCTTCTTTCATGAGCTCAAGTAGAACTTCAGCCAAAAATCATCCAAAAGTACATGAAGTTCTCAGAAATACAGAAAATTAATGAGAAATTTTGAGCAAATGCCTTTCTATTAAAAATATATGTATGTGAATAAACATGTATATATGTATTCAATCAAATGTCTCAGTTAAAGAAACCTTTGACTAATACTTAATTCCTTTCTCTCATACACTGATCACTCCTGCTAATATTGTGCCATAACAATATATTTCTAAATTCAGATAACTATATTTATACTTGTGGAGTTCAAACAGATGTATTTGTACCTGTATTTTTAAATACATTGTGGTACAGTGCCACTGATTTTATAAGACCTAATTTTTTTCACCTTTTTTCTTATTAAGTGTCTGCTCCTACAATGACCCCTTTCTTTAACCACTATATGCTTTGATTGCTATTTACTATTGCTATTTCATAAATATATTCTGCTCCCAATCATCTTTCTATAAGTAAAACATAAATTATAGAAGTATTTATGCTGACTATCTTAGGAAAGAAGGAAGGTCTTAGCCTTCTAAAAAATTCTTGCCTTACTGGATTTTTCATACAGTGACTCACCAAGAACATGCAGAAGAACTCTGTCACAGGCAAGGATACAGGCAAGTGACATAAACTGAATTACAATCCCCCAGCCACAGGGTGTATTACCTCCCTGAGAAAAGTTTGCACATGTCATGAGTGCTCTTCAATGAACCAGCTGCAAAATACACTCATTAAGTGTGACTCACCCTACCACAGAGTGACAAACGTTCATACACTATTTCAAACGCAACATGCAGCATTCTTTCGGATAAAACTAAAGGAACAATATTTAACTTTGTTTAACTGGGTAATCTAAATCACTGTGTCTTTTTATTGTTATAGTTTCATTTCCTATTTTCACTAGCTCATAACCAGAGAAGACTGAGAAAGTAGGTCACAGAATATTTCTTATGAAACATTTTATTATTCTGCACTTATTTCAAATGTTCCAAGCCTGGAATCATTAATAAAAACTTAGCATCTGTAATATGCTTTTTAAAGACATGAAGTCACAAGAGACCTTATGTGAATCCACTACTGCTTACTGAGCTCTACAAAACTCCAGGCCCTACCTTTGGTAATTATTTTAAAATACCCAAGAGAAATTGTAGATTTGTCCAATTACAGCCAAAATACTAACATTGATAATCTGCTGTAAAATAGCACTTCCACCCTCGTTTCTCATAAAATGAAAAGGAAAAAAAGTGTGTGTGTGTGAGTTAGAATTTTGGTGGAAGGAATGAAGTCACAAGAAGTGACCAGCCTCAGGCACTGACTTACAAGTCTTTCTCCTCAAGTACACAGAAATTCACATTGCTCTCACAGATTTAGTAGTCATAGTCAGGTCTGGACAGACCCATTTAGCTGATCCAGGCCACAAATATTCTGTTTCTCTGTTCAGAAGTCACTGTCCTTAACCACTGGATATAGAGGAAAGTCAGAGGAATGCCACTCCTCTCAGGGACTTTATGAGTCTCCAGCACAGATGAGAGATGATACCATTAATTCAGGTTTATACTATGCACTCTGACATAGCAAACCATTAAGCACAGCCATCTGACCAGTGTGAGAGGGGAGGAACAGACAATCTAACACTAAGTTGGCCCAGTGATTTTTCTCTAACTGAAAAAAACCTGAAACCTCCACCTTGAAAAATCAGGTGGTACTGGAAATGCCAGAAACACCTCATTTCATACTTGCCTAGATGTTTTATCAGCTGATAGGAGTGGGACCTGCTGTCAGACTTCATCTCTGTGCTTTTCTATAACATGCCACTGACCAGATATAGGTGCCTGTCTTCTGTTTGAACATGTCTTCCAGCTAACAACCTCAAGCAGCCTTAGAAATATTCCAGGCCAGGGTAAGATACAATTCTTGGCATTAGGGCAGAGGTTAAAACATCCTTCAGTGCATTCAGCAAGTGCCTAAGTACCTCTAATGATCTGGCTCCAAGATTTTTCTCTTTCTAAAATGGAAACAAAGGCCTTTCAACAAACATTTGAACTTTTTTTAAGATAGTAACAGCATGACCTAAATATCAGAGGAGAAATGTATGAATGTAACACTGGAAGATTGCAAGAATGCTGATCCTTGTAACTGTTGTTCCTTTTACACAAGAAAAGAAATATGTGCATGCACATGCTTGGAATAACTGTATAGTTGTGTATGTATCTGCATTACATATAAATGGGCTGTAGTATGTATACACAATTTATATGTGAGTGTATATATAGACAACATATATAGTTTTTACACACACACACACACACACACACACAAATGTATAGTAAAATAAATTTTAAAGCACAAAACATATTTTACTCTGCCAAGGTAAATAGACTGGTTTGCAGAAGTGGAAGAGCATCAGTATAATTTAATTGAGGAGCCCCATCTGGCTTCAAGGGTAGAACAAAGCTACGCTAAAAATATGAAGATAATTAAAACCAAAATGAAACAAAAAATCCTAAGCCAGAAAGACTCTGATAGTTCAAACAAATTGTGTTTTTAAGAGCAAATGGAATGAAGATCAATAATGGATTCCGTAGCTTCTGGATAAGCACTTCCCATAAATTCAGGCACCTATTAAAATGTGCTTACATGTGATATTAAGTAGTTGGGCATGTGAATATGGGCCATTTTTTTTCCTGGAAAACTCAGGGCTACATCCTTGGGCCACTACTTTCAAACTTCGAAATGTAAAACAGTAACTGATCAACTAGACATTCTCCAGAGCATGTAATAAATTAATATTGTTGAGATGGATTGGAGCAATTATTCAAAATGTAATTGGCTTTTGAAATGGCCATTTATTGTTACTTTAGCTGTTCCCTTAGTACTTTACCAACACTATGCTCACAAAAATCATATAAACAATGAAAATATAAAGAGCATCTAGGTGTTAGTATGCTCAATAAATATACCAAAATAATTTTGCTTGACATTCCCTACTTTCGGAAAGGTGATCTTTTATTCTAATCAAGACAGTTCATTAAGAGCTGAAGAAAATCCAACTTGAGTATATTCTGAGAGACTGTGTGACAGCAGGTAAAAGACCTAGATCCTGACCCCCAGGGTATTTAAGTGATTATTTCTCATTTCATTTAGATTGAAACAATATAATATGGCATTTTTAACTTCTTTAATGATCTGTGCTTCATTCTCCTTTCTGAAAAATAGGGGTGGAAAAATTCATTTCCAGGGAGCCTTAAGAGGACATAAGAATTAAAAAAAGGTGGGTCTGGCCTGGATTAGTAATTATGTCTCTTTGTTTTGTACACCTGGGAGAGATTCAGTGATTTAGAGAAAATTTTCAGTTGTGCTAGGTGGCCCTAATGTGAGTTAATAAGCTCAATATCTGTCACCCAAGCACATACCACTATGTGTACACGTTTAGTATAATTTTTCAATTAATCATTGGGCAATGTGCATATTTTTTACATGTTTATATCAGCAAAAATAAGGGCCAGTGTTTGAGACAAGCACTGTCAGGCACTCCAACCTACAGTGCAATCATTAACTCAGTTTTGGACTGAGCATAGTTTTGGACCATTTCAACCAAACCTGCAGAGTTTTGCCAGTTTATAGGACAAAGTGACCAAGGAACAATTCCCTGTGTGCAGTCTGTTTGAGGAATCTCTGCTGGCTGTGTTAGAGTAATTTACTCCTCTGAACACAACTCAAAGGCATGCCATGTGATAAGACAAATAGTAACATTATTTGTGATTTCACAAGAGTGGCACTGTTGTGTTAGCAAGGCAATAGTGGCTGGCCCCTTCTATTTATCAGTTCAGACACAGCCATCAGATTTTTCAGCAGAACCTTCAGTTCCTGTTACAACATAGAAAGGCTAATAATCCATAACTGCTTTTCTTTTTCTTTACAACAATCTCAAAATGTCATAAAGACATTAAGAACTGAAATACAGTAAGATTTTGGATATTGTTTGAACATACAGCAGTCAAAGATCACCAGACCTAAGAGTCATTAGGAACAGACTGAAATCATTGTGGTGTAACTGTTTTAGAAACAGGCTTCTGACCCCTGCAGGTTTTGAGCTCCATTTCCCTTTTGTCCATTCCAGACACAGGAATTCACAGAAATGCTGATTTGTTAGCATTTCCACAGGCCAGCCAGCCTGACTTTCCACTCAGATATTCCCAGTGTCAGCTCTGGTCAGCTGTGCCCCTCCCCAGATGCCCCTCTGGTCCCCAGTTTGCCCAGCTGATGTGGGTTCCTCGCTGGGCCATGGCCCTCCCTCATTAGCACAGATTTGTCTGGTGATCCCTGGACTGGTCTAACCCTGGTTACCATCACCAAACCTGCTCTGCTCATTTTTCTGGTGGACTGTGGGCTATGTCTCATAAGTGACAGGGTTTATTCAAACCTTATTTAATCCATTTGCTTTTTGGTATCATACATAATGGTTTTAAATTCTATAATTATCTTTTATTTAAGCTACATTATTTTTCTTTGGAAGTAGGCAGCAATATTCAATTTCAACCCTCCTAATTTTTTTTTTCTTCCCCAACAGGCTTTTTTATCAAGCAGATGTGTGAAAAGGCATGTTTTTGTGACTATTTTTTCTTTTCAAAAAATCCTGGCAGGCCTAGATAAACTTGTCCTTTTGACACATGGCTCAGGGCATGTCTTTACTGCATTTTCACTCCTATCACATGCATCTTACAAGTACTTACCACAGGCATATTTTCAAAATAGTAAACTTTTCACACTTAGCCTCTTTTTAATACTCCTTAACAGCAAAGACCAGTGCTTGCTGCTGCAAATCAAACCTCTACAACAAGAACTGAGAGTGCAAGTAAAAGACAAGAAAGAGGCAAAGNTTTGTTTTCAAAATTCTGTGAATATCAAGAATTTCTTGACATCTGATGCTTCAGATGCACTTCTTGGTAGTGACTAATGATATAACTCACACTATTTTATTGCTCTTTGCTCTTCTGGTGATGGTAAAAGTATGGATGATAGTATTTCCAGCACACATATTCACAGCTGTGCCTTTGGAATCCTCCTCCACTGCACACTTAACATCAACAAAATAAGATCACTTACAAATTTATGAAAATGCATGCAGAAAATTAAGATAAAAATAAAAGTGAGTCTAATAAAAACTCTGAAATCATTATATTTTTAATTTCATTAATTTTTAATTACAAATATTTGATTACTTTGTTTAACAAGCAATATAATATTTTATTGAATTATTATCTGTAATATTGGATGGCTTGAAGTTTTGAAGTAGACTGCCACCTGCAAGTATAGAAAATTTATTTTCCTAAACACTGAAAATGTCTTTCAATACATATTTCATTGCAGTCAGGTTTCTGTTGCCATTGTATGAAAGGCGGCACTTTCTCAGTTAATTTATATTAATTTCCTGTTTGCTAAATGAAATAACTGACTTTACCACCTGAAATGTTCTTGGAGGCAGGCAGCAACTCAATAAGCAAGAATAATAAAGTTGGTTGGTCATCTTTCAGTGAGCACAGCCTATTCAGAAGACCTACAGCCATCCAGCTGCCTGTTAAAGAGCCATCTTAGCAGTCCTCTGAACACTGATAACTTCGAGATAAACAGAAACTTTTTTGTTAATTGTTTACTGGAGGAAAAAAAAAAGTAGTGAGACCAAGTCACTTTCCTTTTAATATCTGGATTTTTTATGCAGGAACCAGTGCTGCCTGGCAAATCTAATCTGTAAGAAATATGTAGATAGAAGAATGCATTTTGTTTACTTCTACCTACAGGTGCGAAAAAGGTAAGACTTCTCATGTGCCTGAATTAACATATATTTCCTTTCTGAAAAGTCAAATACATTGCCTTAATTGTGCTGTCTCTCTGCTAAAGTGCAGATTGCCTCTAGTCACACTATTGCTTCTTGGCAGTTAAAAAGAAAATAAGCATCCATGTCAGCTGGTTTTTTTCAGGGATTGCTTTCAATACAGTGAATTTTACCAGACAGGAGGTTTGTTTCATCGTGGAACATAACATTTCATCAGGAAACAAATGAATGGCTGCTTATACTGCAAATGGCTAGTGTAGGACTAGCTGAGTTTCAATCTTTGTATGATGAATGGAGAATTTTCTTTGTTGGGGTGAGCTACTTGTGGTCCCTCAATTGAAACTTTTGTGAGTAGCAGTGAGTGTACAGAGGAGTATGGAAACTCTCAATTTTAATATGCCTCTGAATTACTTTTCCTTCTAATAATTCTTCCTGGAGGCTCACTGGGCTGCTCTACCTGTGTCCCAATGAGAAGGGTTCTGCTGCATTTCTTTTGAATTTACATGCTGCAGCACAGACTTTCACTGGACACATCTGGTCCGTTTCACAGACAATTTCTCTGTTTTCCTGTCACAGCCTGCATCAACTACTCAGATCCCAGATCCTTTTTCAGAGCTTTGCCCATGCAGTGCTTTGCACTTACAGCTTTCTTCAAGGACATAAGATTCTACAGGTGCTTTAGGCATTGCTGAAAACCTTTACTGGCTTCTTCAGCAATCCCCAAACCATGCAGCTTTAACAAACTATGAACCATAACTGCAAATACTGATTTTTCAGCCTCTTAAGCACAGTAAACCTGCTTTAGTTAGAATTCTCTAAGGCATCCAGAATAATTCTTCAGATGATCATTCTCTCTCTGTAAAGTTAAAATAGAATTTGTTCCATTAGCTATAGTTTCTGACAAAGTAGAAATGTAGGCTAGCTATCTGGGATTCCCTTTGTATTTAGCATATCTCTAGGCAATATAATCAGTGGGGGAATTAATTTCATCCTAAACCAAGTGCCTACATGTGGACCTTTGCTAAGCCTCCATCGACTTTAAAGTAAACCTGTGGAGACCAGCTAAGATATACAAGTTTCCTTTGTAGATAGCTGAAGTCAGGTCAGGTGTATATCAGCTCTACTTTTTTTTCTTCCCTTGGTTCTACAGTTTGACACTTTCCTTTATAGTATTTTCTTTCAAGTATTTTTCTCTTTCTCTTTCTGTTTTTTTGGGGGGGTTTGTTTTTTTTTTTTTTTTCTCCTTTGGCCCCAGATATCCACAGAACCTTAGGAAACAGCAGATCTTCCTTAGGCTTCGCTGAGTTCTGTGTCTCAAGATGTTCCATATTGTTCTCCAGTGAATACTTTTGTGTTAAATCCCCAGAATAAAGTAAAAAAAAAACAATCTGGCCCATGCTAACAGTACAGTCAACTGTTGAAATACAGAATAAACAGGTTGATACTATCCAGTAAAGTTCACAATATCCAGCAAAGTAAAACACATTCTCAACACAAACACAAACAATATAGCTTTGCCAAAGGAACTAAAACAAATTTGGATTAATCCCAAAATGACACACTACCACACTGGTTAGGGGAAAAAAAAAAATTAACATAATTGCACATCAGACCTCTTCCACAGAACAGCTCTGAACTTTACAAAGTTAAGGTGTCATTAGGGGTAAATGTTGTTGAATGTATCCAGACACTCACAGCAGTTATTTCCATGTCTATATTATGGTCTTCTTACAGTAGACATCCCTGCAGCCCCTTCCTCTATCATTTTTCTCATCAGGATAATGTTTTGCTGGTTTAAATCTTATTTTAGAACAAAAGAAAATTTATTTCTTACTTCTAATTCAGAACAATTACAAATTTTTCACTTCTTCTATAAGAACAGATACAAAGCAGCATCCATTTTACATTTTACACTAAAGTTTTAATCATTTAATACAGAAAATTACTGTTGTTTGAGGATTTTTATTCATCAGATATTTCTCATTCTTCTTGAGTATTGTCCACATCTAATGCTAACCAAGCATAAGAATTTTTTTCAGTGGTTCATTACTTGCATCAAGCATCCAGATAAAGTATGTTTTATTGTCTGTCATGGCCTGGCTTAGGAAGAAAGAAAACTGAAGCTTCCAAACCCTGTACCAGATATTTTTCTCTTAATTACTTTCAATTCTTGATGCAATAGGAACTTTCTATAATGTAATTATCTGTTATATAATATTATGTTTATATTACATATTTTACTTGATACCTATAAGTACCGTGCTGTGCACTATTTCCTTATTTTGTATACTGGCAAAGACAATATTGCACATTGATATCTATAGTCCAATATTATTTGTTTAGAGACAGTAAACAGGAGGCATAAAGGATATTTAGGCCACTGATACCAATGCCTAGTTTCAGTTCTCAGACTGTGATTCTTACTATTATGTGTGTCATGTAATAATCAAAAACTATGGAAGTCATGACACATGTAACCTCATTTTGAAAAATGCAATCTCATTTTGTCAAAAAAAACAAAAAACAAAATACAAAGATTTGTTTTGAGCTTGTACTCTGGTGTAAATTTCCCTAAGGAAAGGTTCTGTGAACTATTTGATATGTCAGTTTTGCTGGTTGTGCACTTTTTAGTTACAGTGACTCTTCCCAAAACCACAAATTTTCAGAAACTTTGATTTTATGATTTACTGTCATGACATTACATTGAAACCTTTCATTTTCCTCCCCTTAAGACTGTGTCTTCAACTTCCTTCTTTGAAGATACTGAAGTAAAACTGAAAGTGCTCATTTATTCCCAAGTTCTTTTGTCCTAGAGCCACTGTTACCTGTGTACCTCTCAGATCAACCCTATATTAGGTGTAGGTCTTAGACTCAAGTTTTTCTCACATGCTTTCCTCCAGTCACAGCTGCTAGAATAGGAACCTGTTTGGTTTTTTATTCACCAACATCCTCATTGCTTCTACTATTCTTGCATTTTTAAACCCTTGCATATGTGCAAAAACAGGGGTTAATCAGATTCTAAGATTTCAAAGTATCTTTGAAAACATGGAAATTATCTTCAAAAAAGCAAGTAGAGAGTTTGACTTCTTAATGGAAATCTCCAATTGTTCTGATATGCCTGCCAAGTCTTGAACAGAATGCAAAATGCTTTTATGTTATTGCAATATATTGCATATGATATCAAAAATGGGAATATTTTTCCTTCCTCTGTTGCTGCCAGATGTTCTGTGAGCAATCAGTGCCTGGTACACTTGGCTTCTGCAGTTCACTGAATCAACAGAAGTTCTAGTTTTCTGGCTTGCTTTGGTGTTTAAGAGGAAAATATATTCCCAAAGAATCTTCATTTTATTAACTACTGTGTCTAGGCTTTATCTCTTCTTTAATCTCTAGCACAGAGTGCACACGCAGTTTTTTTGTGGAGCTTTCTTTAGTGCATAGTTTAGGCCAGTTGTGAGCAACTTCTGACAAAGTGCAGTGTCAGGACACATGATCTATTTTTGCTTTTGTCTTTTGTGCCACCAGTTCATAGCAATAGCCTGATTTTGTAAAGCTAAACTGAACATTTTGGCTGACTGCTTAAATGAGCTGCTCAGCTATTTAAATGAATCTTCACAAGCTCTCTTAAGGATTTTCAGACATTTTCCACAAGGAAAATGCCTTCTAGCAGTTCAAATGCTCTTGATGTTTTGTTGGTTTTCCTTTGTGCCTCTTCTCAAAATTTTTGCTTTATCCACTAACTTACTGTTGGTGTAATTCTTTTTTAGGACATTCAGAAGTGCCAGAATGCCATATAAACATAATATCCTTCAATCCTTTTCCTCTTTTTCAAATATTTCTCCTGCTTGTTTTTGATGTTATTCCCTTCAGAAATTGCTTTCAATTGACTTAGCTTCTCTCTTTTCTCTAAAAATCTTGCCTCAAGCCTTCTACTCCTATCATTCAGTGCAGACATATAAATAGAAAGAGACGGGCAATGGCATGATACAGACTTCAATCACTTATAAATAAAGGAGGAAATATTAATGGCTATAGCTCCGTGATTTCATGAGTTTGTGTATCTGCTACAGCTTAATTAACTTCTGCTACCACTGCTTCCAGTTAACATAATGCAACATATATCACAGAATTGCAAAGAATCAGAGAACAGTTGAAGCTGGAAGATGCCTCTGCAGATCATCGAGTCCAAACCTCCAGTTCAAAGCCGGGTCAACCACAGCTCAGGGCATAAAGCAGATTGATTTTGAATATCTCTAAGGATAGACACTCTACAATGTCTCTGGGCAGGTTCTTCCTGTGTCTGACCCTCCTTAAAATAGATTTTTTTTCCTCCTGTTTTAAGTACACTTATTTTAAGTGGACTTATTCCCGTTGCATTCTATCCTGTTCATAGAAATCACTGAAATGACCCATCTTTTTAACCTCATACTATCAGGTATTTATACACATTGGTCATCCTGAGTCTCAGTTTGTTTATATGAAAGGTGCTGCAATGTTACAATTGCTTTCAGGATCTTCAGGGGCCTCACATTCCCAAACAAAACCTTGACAGCGAGGACTGAAGCAAGGATGTCATTGACTACCTTGACCTTCTCTATGTCACACTACTGGGTTTCCTGGGCCATTCAGCACAGGACCATATTTTCCCTAGTCTCCACTTTGCTACCAATATTCCTTTCAGTGGATGAGACTTGATTTGCTCTCCTAAAGCCAAAGGTCATGATCCTGTATTTTGCATTGCTACCTCTGCTTGGGATCCTGAGCTCCACTATCTCATGCAGCCAAGGTTGCCCACACCCTCACATCCCTGCCCTTCCTTTTTTGTGGGTGCCAGGTCCAACAGAGCATCTGCTGCCATCAGGTCCAACAGAGCATCTGCTTCCACCAGCTCATTGGTTCCTTTTATAAAAAGTAATCATCAGTGGTCTTCAGAACACTCCTGGGTCCATGTGCCCTGCTCTGCTGCCCCTGCAGTAGCTCTTAAAGAGGCTAAAGTCTGGAGGACAAGGTTCTGTTAATATGAGCGTTCTTCCTCTCCATTTTCTGGAGAATTTCTCTTTATTTTTCCTTCCTGGCTGGGTGATTGGGAACAGATATTCACCATGACGTTGTCAATGTTGGTTTGCTGTCTAACCCTAATGCTTAAATTTTCAACTCCCTCATCATTCATCCCAAGGCAGAGCTCCTCGCATTCCCACTGCTGTCTCACATAAAGGGCATTTACCCCTCTTCACCTTTCTGCACTACAGACATCCAAGGCAATGCTCCAATTTTGTCAGCTATCCCAAAGAGATCATACTCCAGCAACAGCACACACTCCTTTCAATGTACAATTATGGCATAATATTTTTTTTAATTATTATTTATATGTAACATTCTTTTTTAATACTGCTATAATATGATGTAGATTCAAATTGGTAAGGATTTTCAGCCTTTCCTATAAATGCCAAGATTTTCCTGATACTTGTCTCTCCTTTGAAATAGATAATAGGTTCTCTCATCTTCCAACTGCACATATAACAGCCACAGACATATGACAGTCTGTGCTTATTCACTCAGTTTATCAGGATCCTACAGACTATTCATTAAGGTCTGTCCAGAAGGACCAACACAATAACAAAGCAGGTTGATCCTGTACGGTATTATTTTGTCTTTCATCGCTTCACGAAGTTTCTCAGTGACTTGATAGAAAATGACCAATATTTTATTATATGAATAATATAATACACAAGTTTTCCATAATATTCAATAATATTGCTTTATTACTATAACAGTTTTTCATATTATTATGCCCATTTCTGCAATGCCATCTGCCTGAATTGTTTCACCTGATCTTAGGTAGCTAAACAAAATGCCTAAATTACTACTTTAGCAGTCTGAGCTAGTTTACCTGATGTTATTACCTTATTGTAGCATGCTGCAATATTAATTTCTGATAAGAGGGCAATGTTGATATGAGGTGTTCTGAATTGTTCTCTAGGGAAACCTATATCTCTCCAGTAAAGAAATATATGCAGGTAGCCTAGAGGTCTCCTCAAAAGCAGAGAGAATGTTATGAATCTGAGACATAGCATCTGGGAGACTTTGTTAGTCTGACAAAGATGAGCAGTGTGATAAACCCATAGCCTTTGTATATACACTGTACTCGTCAGGTCTGAAACCCCTCAAAACTCAAATTAAAATTTCTCTGCACTTCACTGGTGTATTTTCCTGGAATTTCATCACAAAGACGTTCCAAAAACCAGGGAAATTATTGTGGTTTTTCTTTGTTGGAATTACATCCTTTAAATCATCACAGGAGAATGTCACATAAAGATTTGAAAGCTTCTTCTCCAAATTTTTCTGAGTGTCTCCTTGAAAGAGTTATCACTCTGATACTTGCAATAGTGATTCTATTTCAGATATTTCAGTTGGCAGCTTAGTGTTGCAGCTTTTATTCCCTGAGAAGACATAGCCAGGTATTAATCCTGAAGTTTCTTCTTTTGGTATTAAAAGAATCCAAATTTCCAATACCACAGAAGCATATCAAAATTTAACCCAAAATCTTCTGAGTGTCAAAATCATATACTAGAACCACAGTGCTATAAATTGCATGGGAATTAATGAATATACCTCTTGGACTGCACTGTATTTGATTTTAAGTGAACTAGAAATGTTGATTTTAACTGAAACAGACATCATAATCTACTGCCATGCATTCTTTTGAAAATATTGGCTCTTGGCAGGTATAGAGGTTGACTGCCTATTGAATTTGGCCTTAGGATATCCATCTTAGGCAGGGAACTTGCAATGAAACCAGACATCAAGTTTGCATTCAATAAACAGGACAGGCAAGACAGGTCACACTTTGGTTCTGGACAACATAATTGCATCCCACAGGACAGCAAAAATTCTGGCTACTTCCCTCTCCCCATGAGGAATCTAGAGGCTATGCTCCTCTTATTAGCTGTTTTTAGACTTTCTCCAGTACTTCTCCAGGATCCTCTATTGTCTCATCATGTACATTCATGGAAATAGAAACAGACGGGTAACAGCAGAACACAGATTCTGGTTATCTGTAAACAGGGAAAATATATTCCATCAGAAGCATTATAAAGTCTGCTCAGTGCCCAGGACAATGATGCAGTTTGCCCTTCTTTCTCTTTTCTCACTTCGCTCTTCATTTTTTAGTAGAGTGTGTCGCTGCTTTATTTTCCTGTTTATCTGGGAGTGACAATATAGAAAATCCATACCTGTTTCTTAAATATGCAGGTGGATCCTCCTCATCTTCCCATATCAAGTCTCAGGCATAGTTTGAGCTGCACTGAAGACAACCTTGCTAGTTCCTCCTGCATGGTGCCATGACTTCCACAGAACTGACAACAAATGTATTTCTCAGTCTAATCAAGTCTCAACAGAACTAATCAAGTCTAAACAAGAATGATCTTTATTTTGTCCTTTGGTGGCCAATTTTCAGCTATATCAGTTCCCCAATCTAGATTATATTACAAGCTGCTTTACCAACAGAGAAAAATACAATGACAGAGAGAGGAAAGAGAAAACTCTTCTGGTTTTATTCTGAATAAATTTTGACCCAAATAACCATCAAATTACAGTTTCTTTTTACTGCAAGTTTCTTTGCCTGCCTGTGGTCTCTTCTGCAACAAGATTACTTCCTAGGTGCAGTATATACTCTGTGGGTCTCCATTCTCTTTTTTTGTCTTCAATATTTTCTTATTTTAACCTTTTTTTTTTCTTAATTAGTGTTGAAGTATAACTTAGATACAGGTGCACATAACATATACGCAGGTAGACACGTAAAAGAAATAGAATCATAATAGCAGAATCATAAGCTCATTGAGGTTGGAAAAAGCCTCCAAGGTCATTGAGTCCAACCTTTGACATAAATCACCATGTCAATTAGACCAATTAGCACCAAGTGCCACATCTAGTCATTCCTTAAACACTCCCAGGGATGGTGACTCCAGCTTTTCCCTGGGCACCCCGTTCCAGTGCCTGACCACTCTTTCAATGGAGAAATTCTTTCTAATGCCCAACCAGAACCTCTTCTGGCTCAGCTTGAGGCCATGTCCTCTTGTCCTGTTGGATGATTTTGTTTGGATGGGACCTTAAAGATCATGTAGTTACAATCCCCCTGCCCTTCCAGTAGACCAGGTTGCTCAAAGCCCTACCCAATCTGGCTTTGAACACTTGCAGGAATGGGACAGACCCTAAATTCATATGTATGCATATGCATGATGGAAGAAACTACATTACTTTCTGGCACATTTGTTTTTATTCTTAACCATTAACTTTAAAGTAGAGATTTTCTGATTGGCCATCACAGACATGATCACTTATAAGTCCACAACCCAGGGGAGCAAAGATTTGCCATCAAAATCACCAAAGGTGGATTCTTCCTTTGATGGGGTAAATGAGTGGGTGCAGCAACCAGTGAAACAGCAGGTAAGGGGCAGCTAGAGAAGAATGAAGGAGGAAGAGCTTCTCAAAGGATGACTGTGGGTGAAATCCCATGACTCATTTTCTTAGCTAGCATTGCTCCAGCTCAGTAAAGCTCATATTAGCTCAATCTTTCTAACAAAGAAAATACAAATGCTGGTAACACACAAACCTAGTACATCTGTGTTAAATGCTGGGGTAAGCATGGGTGTAAATTCTAAATATGGCCATAATATCCAAGTGCTTTTAGTCTAAGTATCTCTGAAAAAAAATATAGCAAGGTTTTGGTGAGTTTTGTCAACTTTTGCATCCTACAAAAATTTGTCTTTGCTAGAGTCGTTCATATCTATCTCATTAGATAAAAGGTTAAATTCAACTACTATGGCTAGCACATAATAATTAATTTTCTGAAGCCTTGCTGCACTTTTACTATAAACTATCTGGTCAATGCCAGTTGCAATAAATCCTGTCAGCTGATGTGTTAAAATTCACATAGACCTCACAAGAATCGTAATGTGCATTAGCTATCGAGTTCCAGCTAGTACCATGTATCACAAGCATCAGTTCATTTTAATGGAAGTATGATTTATAAGCATTTACATAGGTAATATTTAATAGGTGTTAGAAAAAATTATGAATCCTTTTTATATGCTACAAATCTAACAATGAAAAAAGTAATTGCCACAATGTGTGTTTCAAGAGATTTACAGAAGTTGCTGAGCCTTAAAAGATAAGGATTTGTGAAGAACAGGAGACTGAGATATCCTTAGCTTTAAGTTGTCATAAAATTTTCACTCTCTTTTAGCTCTCTGGTGACATTTTTGGATGACTTTGGGATTGCAACCAACTGAATGAAAAACACTGACACAGAGCCTAAGCTGTACATGCAGTTAGAAGTTTTTAAGACCTCCAACACTTATTTTATTTTACTGAAAAGAGCATTTACATTGATTTCTTCTCCTAATTGATCTGTCTTTTGTGCTAGAGTAACAGTGAAGAGTGCAATTAAAAATCTTAGGATTGTGTAGACAAAAGAAAGTCAGAAAGAGCTGCCATGTAATTCACAACAGTTTATGAACTACATGTACTGTATTCTGTCTTTTCCCAGCCACTGCTGTGATAGCTAATGTCTCCCAATAGTACAGGTGACACTTACTGATGGCATAGTTTTATGTTAACTCTATTCCATTAGCAGATTTCTCTGTAAATCCCTAGGATGCATTCACTGATAACACAACCCCACATGGTATTCCAGTACAAACCCATCATATTTCTTCATATCACACTAACTCTATGTACCAAAAAGATTTCCAGTAAAATTGCAAAAAAATATTCATCAGTCCAGTCTTGTCCTACATATCTCCTTCAAAAAAGATCCAGGAACTTTATTTTTTGTGCCTAAACAGTGTGTTTGGATAAATTGTAGATCCAATTAATTTGGATCAATTTGTGGTAGAATTATAGAGGCATATGAGGTACCCAACTACCTATTAGTGAGTAAGACAACTGTTATTTTCTGGACTGTAGCATTACTACTAGGAAATAATTTCCTCACATATATGGCCCATTTACTAAGTATCAAAATCATAACTACTTTCAATTCTAGAAAGTGATACTTACCACATTTATATACAGCTATAGTACAGCTGTGAAATGTGTATTTCAGGGCACTGCAATAAATGAGGGCTTCTTCTATTCTTACCTTCTGTCTTTCAGACAACACTGCATTAAGCATCAATATTTTCTCTTTTGTTAACTGATCAATATTTTGAGCTCTGTTACTGAAGCACAATATATTTAATTAATGTAATAAAGATGAAATCATAGCTCCAGTGGAGTCAATGTTAGTCCTTCCCTTTATTCAAATGAAGAACAATTTCATGCAGTAAGCAGCTGAATGTGACTACTGTGTAAAGACAATTACTTGTTTAGGAAATAAAAAATTGAAACACACTGCTTATTTAACATGGGGTAGCACCATCTAGCTTTAACAGATCCAGTTTGTTAATGGTATCAAAGAATTTGAAATATTTCCTTTCATAGAATGAACTGTATGGGTTTGCTCACTCCAATTGACTAAATGACATCTAAATTTAAAAGGATGCAAAACGTGAGCAGACAACTTAGACACTGACAAATATTTTTGTTCTTTCACTGTAACTATTTAAATAAGTATTCACTTTCTCTATGTGTGATTTTTGGGGTATGCAGTAATACAAAAATAATGAAACAATATTTCTTTGCTGTAGGACATCATTAGTGCTACCCATTTTAGCTGTCCCATGCCTAGCATTTATTACAAGCCACAAAGTGTACCTACAGATTATGGCAAAAAAGCAGAATACAATCAAATTATTCTGTCAGCCTTTCAACTACATAACTAGATTGTGGCCCTGCTACCTTTACATTCCATTATAATGGAACTTGGAGCAACAAAGTGCAAACATCCATGAATTCTTGACTACAACATCTGCAGCAAACTGAATACACATATGCCTTTGCATAATGTATGCATTAATCCAAGCTGCAGAGAAAGTCAAACCTTCGACTAATCATCACCCCAGACTTCTAACTAAACAGATATAGGGCAAATCTCTTCTAAATGTAATTCTGTCAATTACAGTGCAGCTGCACCAGGGATAAATATGGCCCATTGTCACTGTGATTGATGATTTGGCTACACTGGGTCAGAACTGGGTCGTAACAAGAATGTTGTTTTCGATAAATCCTCCTTAGTGACTTTCTCCTGTGACATCCACTTAAAAAACAAACAAATCCAAAAACCCACACTTTTTAACATGATTTGTTTCATAAGGGGAAGGAGGTAGTCAAGGAAAAATTAAAGTCAGTAATATTGCTTTTTGCCTAAGGGGACCATTCACCCGTTATAACAATAGGGGGAGTTGTTGATTTCGGCATGTACTTTCCACTTTTCCATTTGCATTAATGAGAGCTTTATGCAACGTCCCAGGAGTATCAATGGGAGAATAGATCATTAGAAGCCTGATAACTCTATTTGTTACTGTGTATGAACTTCCTTGAGCACCTGACTTTAAACCTGACTTTAAGCCAAAGGTAGCTGCAACTTCTTGTGATGAAAAAAATAACAGTTCAGGAACTAGTATCATTCATACCAAAATAAGTATTTTCTCCTGCAGGAAATCTGAGCAAAATAATATTCAGTAGTCCCACGTTTTACCACAACACTGTGAGCACCTGAAATAGATGGATAGTTCTGGCTCCCAGCACTCTGTTACTACCAAATTCATTGCCAGTTTTAGGTCATGTTTCTATTTCAGCTGGCCATAGACAATGCTATACACTGACAGTCTTTTTCAGAGTGATTGTAGCTTTGTTGTACACTACTTTTTTCTTTACAGGAAACCATACTGATTATCACTGAGAATATTTCTATTCTTTAATCATCAGCTGACTACTTCTTTTGTCAACATTTCTAATTTTTTGCCCAGTACCAGTTTCAAATTAACCACACTATAGCTGGGCCTGTTTGCCCTTTTACTACTGAGTTAAGATTTTTGCATCCAGTCCTATGGAATGTCTTCAAGAATCTCAAAAGGAAAGCAAAAAAAAAAAGGAAAAGTAACATAAATGCACAGCAAAGCCCTTTATTAGGACTGCTCAGACCTTTACAAAGCGATGAGACATCTGTTATTACTGGGAAGTGTTCTGGACTGTACCCACACACTCAGAGCAGTCCTCTCCATGTCTATACTCTGGTCTGGTTAGCTCCTGCTCCCTGAACATGTATGCTTAAAGTGAAATGTCTGCTCTGTGTTTATATATATCCTTCCCAATATCATACTTCCAGGTTTCTCAGGGCTTGTGCTCCTGAGTCCTTCATCTTCAGGTGCAAAACCTGAAAACTGGGGTGCTGAGTTTGCTGCTCCCTATGGCTTTTCATTAGAGCTGAGGCATTTGCTGCCCAAAAGGGAACTCTTCAGAAACTCTCCATAAAAATGAGACAAGTTAACACAACTGCATAAGGAGGAGTTTTTGCTAATTTCAGATATTTTGATTGAATGATAGTAAAGGGAACTTAAGCAGCTTAACAGAGGAAGATGGGAAATAAACAGCCATTGATAAAGGGGAGGTGCTGAGCAACAAGCTGGAAAGAATGACATAGCTAAGCAAAAATTTTCACCAGGCATATTTGCAGATATAAACGGCTTTTAAATTCTCTTTGTCAAAAACAAGAGTGCGTTTACTCCTCTTCACTGTCTACCAACAATCACCTAAATTAAATTTTATAGGATTTATCCTCCTTTGATCTGAACTTCCCATGGGGATTCACGGCTGTTCGGATGTGTTTATTTCTGCCTGAGGCAGATAAAATCTTTGGATTTGGGATGAGAAGCAGGGTCAGAAGATAAACAAGTTCCCAGGACTGGTAATGACACAGAGATGAAGAATGCTGACAGCAGCAGCAAATCAGAAAAGAGACATTTATTTAAGAATGAGGCATTAAATTTGTAAAGTGAGTCTCTGATGATGAAAATCTTGGTGCATATAAAATCATTCACAGCACTTTGTCTGATTAATAAAAACCTCAACCAATCAGGATACATGAATTTTCAGATACTGCATCATAAAGATACACCTCTACAGCAATTTGACAAATTAAATTTTAAAAAAAGACCCACATGTGAAAAAGACTGGAATAATCTAAGATAACTCTCTGTCTCACATCTGTGGGTCAGTGTCACTGTTGCCCCCAGGGACAGCAAGAATCAGGACACAAATCCAAGGGAAGAATGGCTTAGTTTACAGATCATCTTATATACTTTGGTCCAAAGGAGTGGCAGGAGGCTATTGGCCCTTTGACCATCCACCTCCTAGAATGATTGGCTGGATGCTGACAACACCCATTCAAAATATTTTCCTAACACAAGACTGGAAAACAAATTTCAGGAGCAAGATAGAGAATTAGTTTACAAAACCATCTTTCCCTGTTTTCATCTAGTCTGAGTGTGAAAGCAGGGCTCTCACAGAATGTGCAGAAAAACTAGAGAATCTCTCTGCTTTGGCTTCTTAGTCAAAGCAGGTCAGGACTGTCAGATGTCCATTTATTCTGGCTTCTAGGCATTGTAAATCTGAATAATTTCACATACTACATTGGGGTTTTTTATCAGATGCTCATATCCTTGCATATTCATCATCTGGAACCTTTCCAGCCATGCAGCACAGTAGAGAGACACCAAGCTGAGTTAGTTTTGAGAATCAGAAGTGATTTAAACCCCTTACAGCACCATGCCAGCACAAGCAAAATTTCTTCAGACCTTAGGTAGTGTCACTCTAGAGCTCAACACTGCAGTGTTGCATCCAGCTCTGGGGTCCCAGCACAGGAAGGACAGGAGTTGGAGTGAGGCCAGAAGGGGCCAATGAGTTGTTTGGAGAGAGGGAGCACCTCTCCCGTGAGGAAAGGCTGAGAGATTCAGGATCCTTCAGCCTGGAAAAGAGAAGGCTTTGAGGTGACCTAATTGTGGTCTTCCAGTACCAGAAGGGAGCCAAGAAGAAATATGGAAAGGGAATATTCAAAAGGGCCTTTAGTGGCAGGGACAGGGGGCAATGGATTAAAACTGAAAGGGAGTGTGTGTAGATCAGATATAAGAAAAACATTCTTTACTGTGAGTGTGGTGAGGCCTTGGCACAGGTTGCCCAGAGAAGCTGTGACTGTCTCATCCTTGAAAGTGTTCAAGGCCAGGTTGGATGGGGCTTTCAGCAACCTGGTCTAGTGAAAGGTGTCCCTGCCCATGGCAGGGTGGTTGGCATTAGATGATCTTTAAGGTCCTTTTAAACTTGAAGCATTCTATTATTCTATGACTGTCCTTTGTGCATGTGAGCTCAGCTTTACAAGTCTCTGAGCAAAGCAGGGTTAGCAGGAGCAGTAGGAACAGCACACAGTGTTTTCCAAGATAAAATGAGAACCCACAACGAACAGTGGATTCTACAGGTCTGTAGTGTGGGTTCCCAAATTTTCACACTATCTCTGCTTCAGTTGCACATGTCCTCACCATCTCGGTGCACGATAAGGAAAAAAGCCATGGTGAGCTCTAGTGGTTCATTGCTGCAGATAATCGGGGGGATTCTGACTCTGGCATCTCACAGAGCAGAGCAGCTGCACTATCCAGCTGCACAGGATGCCCAAATTTAGGGAAGGCAGCCTCTGTCAGCTGTACCTACCTACACCGCTCAAGAACTGCTCACACTCCTGCACCTGTTCCAAGGCTGTGTTACCTGATCCACAGGATGCATGAGCAGATAGATCATACATACTACAATACAGCATATTTTTGAAATAATTTGTGCTTCCCAATAAAATACTTTGAGGTTCACATAGCATCACTGTTGTCCTATGACACAAAACAAAGTTAAGTCTTCCCACGTGATGAATTTCCTCTGACCACGCTGAGACAGGCAAAAATGTTTCATATTACCATGAAGCTAAGAAGGAGATATATTATTCACTATTTAATGGTGGCAAAAAAATACATGTTTAAAAAAAGAAACACTGATTTTTGCATTCTGCCAAGGTATATAGTGAAATCTTCATGTAAATGAGGGTATACTCTTTCCATTTTTATCTGTTAACAGATGTAAGGATATGTAGGTCATTTCCTAGGATATTACCAGGAAGAAAAATCACTGGGCTAACTGCAAAAGATAGGATTTGTCCCAAGATTTCATAGTAAAGTTTTAATTTTCCATTTATACCCCTGTAATTGGCCATCTTTCTACAATGACAAATTCTACATTTAGGCCTCAAATAATTACTATATCAGCCCCTGTATTGTCAATTGAATTCTAACATTTAATTCAGCTACCAGAATACAGGAGTTCTAGTTCCATCTCAAATACCCAGAATTATCTCCACTGATCTGTTTACCTCTCCTAAAGAGTAAGGATCTTTCATTTATCCTGTATCACATCTGCCAGCTTCATGGATGTCTGTAATACCCTGGGTCTTCTCAAACATTTCCAGAGGCTTCTGATCAAGGCAGTTGAACATAACTCTCTGTCAATGAAACCTGAAGAACAACTAAATTCACTATAAAGAAGGTACTAAGTCAAGACTAAATTGTGTAATCATTGACAATTTGAGAGGACCTGAGGAACCCGAAATAGGTAAATAAGACACTGGGTTCAAAAGAGATTTTCAAAGGAGTAGGTACAAGCCAAGGTAGCCCATGGCATCAAAAATGACATTTACACTTCCATAATTTATCCCACTCTTAACTCTGATGAGTCACAGCCACCTGTTTTTTTTACTGATGAGATGCAGTGAGTGAACACGCAGCCACCACACTGTAGCCATCCAAAATTAGATGGATTAAAGCCCATCCCTGTTTTTCTGGCAAGATATGCATAATTTACAAAGCACTTTACCTTATCCCAAAAAGCCACTCTCTTTTTGGAGCAATTAATCTACTTCTTTTCATTGACTATAAAAGGTGCAAAAAGTACCACCTCTGATATTTACAATTTAGATGTCTCAAGTTCAGTGAGCTGGATCTACTCAAAAGTCTGTGAAACAAGCCAAAAAACTCATAGTGCTTAGCTTCTTCAAAGATACATCTATAGTCTGTCAACAGGCAGTCCTGGGCTATGGACTGTGAGTCCTACAGGAAAATTAGAAAAAGTGGGCAGCATTCTTCTTGCTCAGCCCAAAGCACTTGAATGCACCTACAGTTACTTGGTCATCCCATTCTGCATGCCATAATGAGATGCCAAAATCTCCCTATGTTTCCTCCAAGGAGTAGCTCAAGGTTCGGATGCAGGGGACAGCCTGACTCACTGTGGTCCATCCTGGAGCTGGCAGGAACAGGAACTCTGACAAAGGGGAATTTTCTGTTTTCTTCTCACAGAAGCCACCCCTGCACCACTCTCCCTCCCAAAACACCCCTACCAAAACCTTGCCATGTAAACAAAATCCAAACAGGAAAATTCAGTGCACCAGACACTTGTCTTCTGCTGTGTTCATGCGCATGACTGCAGGGTGAGCTGTAGAAGCTCTGTGCAAAAATGTCCAGGGTAAAGCAAACAACTATACTGAAAACCTTGTGATCACTGGAGATTAATCACAGATGAGTGAAAAAAGCAGGAGGGAAATTGTAGAAAAAAATTATAAAACATTGTAGGAAGAAAAAAAATATGACAATCCTTTCATGGGATGCAGATGAGTTGCAGCTCCATCACAGGAGACAGATTTCTTCCCACCACAGCAGCATTAGGGAAGAATCAGAGTAGAGCACCAGGCAATTTTACAAAATTCATTTTGTCACAGAATGTGGAGCAGGTTTGAGCAAAGCAGTTCCTCTAGTGGTCATCTCAGTGGGAAACTACGTATGTCTATTAGAAGATGGGGGGAATATTTGGTCCTTAATTGAAACTGCCCTCCTTGAGCTGCTATGTAGAAGTCATAAACATGATATTCAGCAGTTACATGAAAGCAGGAATATGTCATTGTAATGGTTGGTAGTGTTACTCACTAGAACATGGGTGGGTCGAGTTTGGTGGGTGTGGAAGTATTTGCATAATCTGTGCACAGCAAACATTTCTATCTCATCACAGAAATTGATGTTTTGATGCAGGAGTGGTCAGGCAGCAATTGAAAATTTATATGCAACAAGGGAGTGAGAAAAAGGAACCTTTGCTCTTAGAAGCTCCAAAGTTTGCATGCATCTGTTGAAGAAAAATGAAGATCTGCCTAATGAGGGCAACCATCTTTGCCTTTTGTGCCCCTATGTTCACAGAATATTCTATATCAGAGGTAAAGTGTCTTCAGTATGCAACAGATACTGACCCCTCTGTCTTGCAAAGGATATGTTAGAGGAGGTAGATTCCATAAAGAAGAACCATATAAAATGTTTATCTTTACAATCTTTAGTTTGTATGCAGTTTTATATCAAGTTGGTTATTTCCAAAGCTATTTTTGTAGGTTTTTTTCTCCTCATCAAGACAGCCATTTAACTGGCTACCCACTGAGATGTTCCAATTAACAGGCACCCATAGCATTATTTGTCTTCTTAATTCTTGTGCCATGAAGGTCCAGTCATTAGAGTTCAGGTTTTGCTTCTCTATGATGAATGTGAGGAGGGGCTCTCACCTCTCCTGTACAGTCTATATTCACATTTTAGTAACTTCAGCAACTGATTAATAGCCATGTGTTGAAGAAGTTTGAACTAAATTTACCTGACTTCAACTTACATTTTCTATCATTGAAATGGCTGCAGTCTCTGGGACTTTCATCCCTCACTGGGAAACATTTCCTAAGTAAATGCAGTCATTCTGATTTGTACTTTGACATCGAGAGTGAAATGCACTCACCTTTGTTATTCTGTCTTCTCTAAACAGAATACCCAGGAAAGTCAATAGTTCCTAGAAACAGAATATGATGCATTTGCCATGTACCAGTTCATCATCAGTTTCTTGCCTGAAATCCATAAAATTTGCACAGTAGCGAAGAGAACTTGTTCAGTCTGTTCAACCTCACCCTTTCTCTCCCATTAGCTATTTAGGGGCTGTGCCACAAACATAATAGGTTGAAAAGGTGAAATTTCAAATTCTATGTAGTGGATTACAAAAGACTATTATTATCTATGTCACTAAAAGGGAAAGTGCATCCCTCATGCAGTAACACCTACACAAAATGTTCATAAATTTCATGACAATTCTGACATCCTCTACATTTGCAAGGCAACATGCCCTCCCTCCCACCTCCTAATCTCCTTCATCTGAAAGAGAAATGTATTTTTAGCTGCCTCAGTGGGGCCTAAGGCATTGATTTATGAAAATAAGGTGGAAGAATTCATGAATTTTTTCTGACCTCCATCTCTCATTCCTTAGACATTTCTATTTTAAGATGTTTAAAATGAATTGTCCTAATGTGGCATATTATCACCTTGTGGCTCTGTATTTCACATTACTCTAGCATGCACACATATACCCCTATACACCAAAATTATGCGAATGTTACATTTTATTGAGCTTAAAATGTCTTTCTGTAACTTATTATTTTACTGAGATTGTGATATATGTTTTTTTGGGTACCCTACAAATCCTCCTGAAAGACTGGAATAACTTCCTAAAGGTAATCTATAAATGAGGAAAGACAAGCAGATGAAATTGTAGCCATTTGATAGAGTTTTTTTTAATACAATCTACTGAAGCTAAACCAATATCTCATTTTGCTCAGCTCTTGGTTCTGCAGTAAAAGCCCTGCACTTCACATTCCACTGACCTCCACTGCTCGTGCTAATTAATTCTTTGGCAGTGTTACTTCTGCTTTATATAAACATCTTTGATAGTATGAGTAGTTCTCCATCAGCAATATTGTTAAGTATGTTAAGATTCCAATGAAAATAAAACTACAAATAAGTCTCAGATTTTGAAACCCTTGGAAGTGGCCCACAAAATCAGGTCCTTTGTGGTTCAAGAACTGTATTCCCCAATTTAATAATCCCACTAAAAACAACAACAACAACAAGAAAGATAATTTTCCAAAATATATTTTTTCCAAGATGGAAGTCATCTTTTCTTAACTAATCTTCTTTTTGATTTTTTTCCCAGTCAGAAGTTTTAATAAATTGATTCAATTTTATGCTAATTCTCTTTGGGTGGAAATTGCTCGTTTGCAAAGAGCCATCAAGAAGGCAAAACACCACTCAATTCCTATTTAAACATCTGCTAAAGGCAGATACAGTGTGGTGTCAAACTTGAGTGGATGTTTGTGCTATATTTACTCTGGGTCCATGGTGAATTTTACCCTTTGAAGTCATGCTGAGGGGAGCATTTTGGATAAAATGAGTGATGACTTGAAAATAGGAGGAGATGCTTCACTATTTCATTTGCTGTTTCCTAAGTATTTTTTGTTCCAATCCCATATCCTTGCAGTAGTTAAGACTAAACTTTCAGCAGTTTCACTTAAAGCTTCACCTTTAAGGCAAGCAGGGGATGAAAATCTAAGTGAACTGGCCAGCAAGCAGGAGGAGCTATGTTGGCTCAGACAAATGTAGAAAGTCAGGTGAAAGGGCCATTAATAATAAAGAGACATCCAGAACAAATGTACTGACTTCACAGCTGAGACAACTTGTGTGAATAATAATATTACTGCTGAACTTTGCAGAACACATGGAGTTGTCCTTGACTTTGCTCTTCTAAACGAAGAAAAAAAAATCCCTAAATCTGCAATATCTTGCTACAAAATTTCCTTACTCTGCTAATATGTAGTTTCTAAGGCATATATTTGTCACAGATAAAGAAATCCCTACAGAAAGCTAAATTTAAAGAAGAAAAGAACACCTAAACAAACAAAACAAAAACAGTACTTATCTTCTTAAAATAGAGATCATTTTGTCTGAATATTGACTTTACAGAAATTTTTATTGATTGCTATTACTAACAAAGAGTATTTGCATCATGGAAATATCATATTTATTTAAAATCCAACGCAGTTAACATATTCAGACACAGAGCAACAGAAGTTGTCTTTCCCTTTTTCTTCTGAGAACAGATTCCAAATCACTTGCTCCATTTTTTAAACCTTCTCTATGGATAAGCATTTCCTATTAATTTGTTAAAAATGGAAAACATTGGAAAATATTTTCAAAACTGAAAAGCAACATTTATTTTAATGTAAGGATATTCTTAATAAATTGGCAAATCCAATAATCAAAAATTATGTGAATATCCCCTGCCTTTAAATTGTTTGGATATATGGAGTGATGGCATTTGTATTCCCAAGTGACCACCACATGTGATGAGGCCTTGCTCTCCTGGAGATGGTTGAACACCTGTCTATCCATAGGAAATCGTTATTTTTTTGCCTTCAATATTATACTGTGTTTATTTCAACCCATGAGTTTTCTAGCTTTTACCCTTCCACTTCTCTCCCTGATCCCACTGGTGGGGGAATGATCAAGTGACTATGTGGGGCTTGGTTGATGTTTGGGGTTAAACCAAAATAGAGATTCATAAATAAATATGGTAATCAATTTTAAAACATAACAGTTACATAAATGGATAGAATTGACCTAGATGAGAAGTCTACTACACTCAATAAAAAAGCATGTCACAAGGGACTAAAAAATACTGAGCAGTGTAATCCACTGGAGCAACTCTAAAAATCAGAACATTCTAGGCAAATACTACAAGTAATGGTGTAGAGAAGTGGTCTTCAATATAAAACATGCAGGCTATTGCAGGTGTGTAAGGTAATTTAAATTTATGATGCTAAACACTGAAGTTTATCTGCATGTTCTATTATTGGCTGCAGAATCAGGCCCTCAGCATCCTGTAGTGCCACTGCAACGCATCTGAATTCATGTGTCCTGCTTGAGTTGTTGCAAATGTCCTTTTTACATCACTTGGCCTTATATATATTTTACACATGAAAGGGAATTATCACAGAAAACTCTACAACTGATAAAGTTGTGGGGTTCAGGGACTTAGCAGGTAATATGGTGTTGCAGCTAAAAGCACTAAGGTATTTTCTGTGGATCAAAGAAAGCACATTTGTCCAGTAATTCATAACTAGTCATTTTTCACAAATCATGGAGAAGGGATTCCTTCATTGTTCTGCTAATAGTTGAGAAAAAGATCTACTTTGTCTTCTTTGGGACCAATTTCCCTCTAAGCCATTAGTGTGGTCCAATGAGAAGGCAGCCTGTGACTGTGAGTCACTGGTGATCCCAATGCATTGGTGCTGTTTCTGAATGGTCTACAGCCAGGGTGAGTCAGTTCTATTGGATCAGTTCATATTTTCAGCCATTATTCTTTTTTTTTCCCTTCTTTTTGGACACTTCCTGGATATTTAATAATATTTCAAGTCTATATGAGATTCTATGCAACCTCATATAGATTTGAAATATTATTAAAAATATCATAAGGATTTAATAACTAAAGTTTGATCAATTTTACTGCTGAACAAGCACAAACTGCATTGGCTTACAGTATACTTCATTTCTACAGGGATGTAATTTTTATTTTAACATAACTGATATCTGAGAAAACAGTTGATTTAACTCTGAGTTACTGCTGAGCTCTGTATGCTCCTTCTTTCCAAAAGTCTAAGATGCAATAAAACTAGAGAAATGTTTTATGTCTATAAAGACACATTGTGCATCCTTACACACAGTGAGAACTTTGCTAAACAAAAAACACTGAATCCTTCACTAAAACCTTGTGGATTCAAGTGTGACATTTCTGTTAATGGTATAGTCACTAGTTGATTGTGAATGCTGTAGAGGACAGACAGGACCTTTTGGAAGGTAATTCCCATGTTAGGTCCTCAGGAGGTGATTCAGCCCATCCTTCCTTGAATATTGGAGGAGACAGGTATGGCTGTACATAGAAAATCTTTTTATTTAGATGCAATGAAATAGGAGATCATTCCAGATGGGAATACCTTTTCATCTTGAAACTGATTCTCAAATGTCAGTGAAAATCCTAGGAACAGTGCTGGAAGACACTTCAGCAAGAGCCAATCTGCCCACTGATGTGTTTTAAAGCAGGATCCAAAACACTTCATGCCTGACAGATTTTTATTCAGCCTCTTTATTTAGGAATGATATTTCACCATCCTCTTCCTATTGCCATGAAAGTGGCTCAATACTTCATGTTGCATTATCACCCTTTGAGGGGCAGTGTTGGAAGAACTGAAGATTGAAACAGAAAAAAAGACCCAGAAGGTCTTGGTGACCTCCAGACTTCTGAATCTTATTTGCAAGAAGAGCTTTGTCTATCCTAAATGAGACACATATAAGTTTTTTCACCTTTTCAATCACCTTAACAATAAACAATAATAAAGAACATTTAAAATTCTCCTTAATTTTTAACATGTAATCAAAGCACCAAATACTAAAAAAGAAAAATCAAAGTGTCATCAATAAAAGCATATTTGATCTCCTAAGTAAACAGAGAGGGATTTTTTTTTTTTTTTTTTTTTTTTTAATATCCAGTATTTCAGAGAAGATAACAGTATTAAATTTACTGGGTGAAACTCCATATCCTGTGCCCACCATACCAAGTTTATATTTTACTTTCTATAACAGTGCTTTCATAAATAATGCACACCTCCTAGATGATTTTGAAGTAAGAAAAGGAAATTTTGAAATAATCCATGTGCATTTGCACCGTGTCTACCACTGACTAGAGAGATGCCTTGCCAACAACACTCACAGACTTTTTTTGTCATTTTGTTAATGATGACCCATATATTCTTTCTTAGACTATCAGGATAGTTCATAGCAGTGGATATCTTCAGAGTAGCTTACAAAATACACAAACACCCCTAATTAATAGGCTTTAGAAATATTTCCTGAGTTTTCATTAACCAAGAAGGCACAAAAAGCCAATGTTCATCAAAGAGTACTCAGGAAATTAGATGCAGTTCTAAAGAAATGAAATGGTAAGAAGTATACTGGGGCATTCATTATGATTTAAAAAATCATGAATTTCTTTCTTTAGATGCAGATGGATCCCACTTGAGTGCATGCAATTCAATAATGAAGAATCTATTCTATCATTGGAAAATGAGAGATTTATTCATGAAAGCTTTTGTTGCACTAATGAGAGTTGGCCTTGAATTGATCGGAAAATAGATCCACAAACTGCAGACAGCAACGCATGAGAATTATATTTGTATCTGTAAAGATTATGTGATAATTTAGATACCTGTATGGGCATATGAGACCCTTATAATGCACTCAAATATGGGGTGTGGGCTGGAGTAAAGAAAGAAGGAGAAAATATTGGTGTAATTGCAGCATGACTAATGTATTTGATGTTGTTTGTCTTTTCAATTTTAATTATATACAGAAAAGGATCTCTAATTGAAAGATGAAATGGATATCATGTACACATTTATGATGCTGAAAAACTAATCAATTTTGTTTAATAATAAAATCTTAATATGCAAGAAGTTTTACAAAAAATTATGTGTGAAAATCTGTAATGGTTATATCAAAATTAAATAGACAAACACCAACAGGTACTTTACATGTTGTTATGTTTTACAGATTCTACTGTTTCTTTTGATGATACCACAAATGTTTAGAGCAATCTGTTTACAATGTCTTATTCTATTTTAGATATAGAATTTTTTTAAAAAATAAAGTTGCCACAAAATCAAATTCAAAAATCATAAAAGAAACTAGTTTTTGCTCTAGTTAATCCTAAATAAAAAAGTTTCTCAGTCAGCAACAAACAGTGATATTTGAGCAGGTAGATATTTCAGCACATGTTTAAAGCTATTCTAGGACCAAGATGATTGAATAAAACTCCTTGCTATATTGGTGAATTTTAAACCCTTAAAAATTTCCTTTTCAAAAGATTGAAATATGTCTGAAAAATGTCTGAGGCATTGTTAATATATGCAACTTTAAATCATTTTACTTTTTCCTACATAGTATCTACTTGAAACATAAACCTTCTTTTCCTGTGTTCTGTTTGTGCAACCAACTTTGTTACAGGTCTGAGAAGATCTGAGAAGGGTAAAATATGCATCTGGTGTAAATGGAAGTAAATAATTGACTTCAACTGAAAATGGCAATTTATGCCAAATGCAAGTTTGTTCCAAGGTCACTTCATGCAAACTTTCTTTAGGATATGTTGTTACCAAGTGTAAATATTAGTTCCTATCCAACTAACTTCTTCAAAGTAGAATGTATGATATCACAGTGGCTGAACTTCCCACTTCTGGAACTTCAATAAGACTGGGGGTAAGCAGTATAAATTGCTTGTACACAAGACTTCCAAAGGTTTGCGGGTTACTAGCATAAACTGTAGAAAATTACTCTTTACCCTGACTTACCTATGTGTGTGATTTATTCTAAAATCACATGTATAGCCATAATTTGATCTCTTTAGTTCACAGAAAGAGAATATGCACTGCACTATTTGAAATTCTGCAACTAGTTTTAATAGAATAATAACATTCAGGAAATACATAGTTTAAAAAATCCTTTCATTATCTATTTTTAAGTATATAGATGAAGAGTTGAGAGGTGGAAATTAGGAGTTCAGGCTGTAGGGAGACGATTACAAAGTATTGCTGAATCCTCTTCTTCATAAAAGTTATTCCTCATCTGACAGAATTCTGTTGTTTGGGTGTTTTTTGTTTTGTTTTTTGTTTCCTGAAATGAATAAGAGGAAAAATTGTACTTATTAAACAAGCTGCACTTTTGGCAAAACAGCCAACACTAATCATAGCTCTGTGTTAACCAGCTGGCTATTAGTTCAGCATTCCTAGCCTTGATTTTGGATTTCTGAAAGTCTTCATATTTAATTTATCAGAAGACTACAGATAAAAGAATATAAAAACTAATGAGACTGAGACCCTGCATTTTTTTTTTTTAAATTGTAAAATCCTATTATGACCATAGTTCAGTTCGATATTTAGGCACAAAAATGTTTGAAGCCAAAGGCACTGCTTTCAGATTTCAAGTTAGCATGCTGTGTTTACCTGCAAATATCCATTTGTTTGCCCAAACATGGTCTCGATTAGAAATCAGGAATTCCCAGCTCCTGTGTGTGAAGATTCAAAGTCACCCCTTACATTTCCTAATGTGGAGAAATTTGTACCTTTCAAACACTTGTAAACTGACACGTGATCTTCATATGCATCCACCTTTGAGGTCAACAAACAGGTGCCAAATTAAACCAACTCCAGGTATGGATCTCCACTCTTTCTGGTTTTCTAGCTATTTGAGTAATTTAATTTAATATTTACCAAGCCTGTTACTGGTTCTTTATTTGTAGTTGTATCTGTAAGCCTACAGGTGTTTGAAATGGTACAGGTGCAGGCTAAAGGATCCTTTTCTTCTGTCCTCCTCCTCCATCATTCCTACAAACTATATATTATCTCCCTCAATGACCTGTGTTGATATCATAAGAATAGTGTCCTAATAGGGATTTTTCCGCAATTGATTTAATCTATAAGTACAGATTTAAAAAAAAAAAAAAAAAAAGGGGAAGAAAAATGGTCACCTGAAAAAAAAGAATCTAAAAAATCCAAACCACGACAAAATTGGAAGAAATAGGAGTGTGTGAATAAAGAAATGTATCCTGTGTAAATATAAAGATGTAAAGAGATATAAAAACACTGCTTCTATGAAGACAGGCTGTGGGTGTTGGGGCCATTCAGCCTGGAGTAGAGATCCAGGGAGACCTCATAACACCTCCCAGTGCCTAAAGGGGCTGCAAAAGAGGTAAAAAGGGACATTTTACAAGGATCTGTAGTGACAGGACAATGGGAAATGTCTTTAATATGAAAGAGAGCAAGTTTAGATGAGGTACAAGCAAGAAAATATTGACTGTGAGGGTGCTGAGACCCTGGCACAGGTTGCTCAGAGAAGCTGTGGCTGCCCCATCCCTGGAAGTGTTCAAGGCCAGGTTGGATGGGGCTCTGAGCCACTTGGCTGAGTGGAAGGTGTCCTTGCCCATGGCAGGGGAGTTTGAACTAGATAATATTTAAGGTCCTTTCCCACCCAAACCAGCCTGTCATTCTGTGACTATCCTTTCTAAAAGTTGGAAAAAGTTTTGCAGCCTGTACTTTTCTCAGTGTTAGACTTTAATTTCGGAAAAAGAGTGCTACAGTGCTTTATCATCATTCACTAATCAGCTGTGACATGTAATTTGTATTCATATTCATGAGTCCTTTCCAATATTCTAGGTCAGATTCACCTCACAAGCACAGAGACAAGAGCATCTGATTCAGGGACCACTGCTGAAAGTTACTGTGTGTAACCTTATGTCCTTTCTTTATTAGATATTATTGTTGCCTTTTTCATCCCAGCTAACAGACTGTCCACTAAAAGTTCAACAATATCATCCATCACTTCAAAGCAGTCTTACATATGACTTGTCTTACTCTGGCAGAACGGAGTGAGAGATGATCTGAGACCAGTGTAATGGCTGACTACCTCCGTGCAGTCATTTTTAAACTCTCCAAGAACAGCACACAGAAAATGACCTCTCTTCCTGACCTGAATTGATCTCTGTAGCTAAATGGGGTCAAGCCTGGCCAGTCCTGGGAATGTAGAAAGGTTTCTTACAACAAAGTCGAAGCTTTGCAACGCTCCCCCAGAGCACAGAGCAGGCAACCCAAACAGCCTGTTGGCAGTTCTAGAGGAGATGCTTTGTTCTGAAGAATATCCTTATCCCAGAGGTGGTCACTCTTGGCTAGCATGTACCTATTCATCCTAAACTGCTTGGAAAGGAACAGAAGGTACCAGCCCTGGCTGTCCTAAAGATTCCTCCTGCAGTTTAACCAAATTTGGTTTTGTTTCAAGGGAGGGTCACATGGAAGGGCTGAATGATGTAATGACAATTCATCCTGCCTGGTCAGAGAATCTGATGATGGAGGTGAAGCTGGGAAGGAGTTCTCCGTTTTCTGTTCTACAGTTCTAGTCCAGGGAAAAGGTAAGTTCCCAGGATTCTGATTTGATAGTGAGAGTCATAAAAAATAACAAACAAAATCTGTCATTAAAAAAAGTCAGGAGATTTTTTTTTTTTTGTTGTTTAGAAATCAAGGAAAATAATTATTTTTTGGGGATTTTCCTGGCCCAACTTAAATGTCTTGTCACTGTGCCTTATTTCCCTGTTTAACAGGGCAGCAGACCCTGCAGGAGATGAGAGTAATCCATTCTGAAACACTTTTCTGCCTTGCTACGCTTCAAAGCTTATATTTTTAGCAGTATTACACCTTTCAGGTGCCTCACGTGATGACAGGAAATGCTGCTCTCTGTGTCTGCATGGCTGTGTGGAAGCTGGCTGACATCCAGCCTGCACACCCAGGGGTGTTGGATGAATCCTGTCTGCTGCAGGCTGCTGTGACGTTACAGAACAGTCTGAGGGCTGGTGTGTGTTGGGGAAATGGCACTAAAAGTGTTAGAATGACAATTAGAGCCAGAATGATTAATAAAAGCTCCATGAGAAAATAATCATTCTCTGCTAAAGGAGAATTATAATAAATATCTGCTTGGTTTTTTCTCACTCTTAAGCTACAAATGAATGTTCAGTGTTTGGAAAAATGTGCTACATTGCTAATTTGAACTGTGCAAATTTCCCTGTACAGGCAGCCTGAGAGAAGCTGTGTATGTTATTGCACACATGTACACACATACACACACATATGTGTCAATCCTTAGTGATGACACTCCACGATATTCCAACCATTCCATTTACTTTTTCCTATGCTAGAATCATGTTTCTAGAGTGGGATGAATTTTTCTTTCTCTTCAATATTTTTAATCTATATAATATAAATATTTAAATTATTTTCTGCAAGTCATGTCTTATAAATCCCCTTATGTTTTCCTCATATAATTTTAAGAGACATTTGCTTTTAAAATCTAGTTTAATACATAAATCCTGAGTATGTAATTAAAATTAGTGCAGCCTCTAAACCACTTAGCATGTTCCATGAGATTGTATTTACCTCTGCAAGAGGAAGAAATATCACTTTTTTTGTTTACAGCTAAGTGAGTGTGAGAAAGTAGGCGATTTACCCAAGGTCAGAAAAGAGCTTCAGGTACAGCAGGAAACTGCATCCAAGGCACCCATCTTCCAAGAGAAAACCTAACCAATGGACCATATGGTCCTTCTGATTGCCTGAAATAGTAGACCCCAATGAACTGTTCAGGAAAAAAAAAAAAAATCCCTACTTTAACATATTCAGAATTCCCATCAAACTTGTAGAAAGATTTTCTAATGTTTTTCAATGATGTCTATAAATCAAGATGTCATCTAGACAAATGATGACACATGCATCCACCAAATGGTGAGAAACTGTCATTCATTAATGCCATATAGACAGACGGTGCATTTGTCAGTACAGAAGAATGAGATTAAGAGTCATATATTCCTGCAGCTCAATGTAATGACACCTTGTCCTGACGTTCTTTTTTTTTTTTTTTGCAATTTAATTTTTAAGTTCTATCCCCATCTAATAATGCTTTCAGTGCTGCTGTAACTTGTAACCATTTAAAGCCAAATATTTGAAAAATGTTAAAACATTTAAATATAGTTAGCGAGATCTGGTACAAAGCAGTGATTATCTCTGCCTCATTTCAAGGAGGCAACACTTCCACGTTAAGGATGGTTTCCCAACTGTCACAATGGCTTCCCCAGCTACATTATCCTGAATCACAGGTTTGAATCACAGCATAATCTATATATAATGATCTATTTTTATCAGCTACATGAAGCTTATTCTGGTGGAATATTCAATGGTAGCTTAAAAGCAGAAATCTGCAGAGACTTTGTACAGCTAAAAGCTTTTCTTTTTTAGGTAAAGTCCTAATTTCGACCTCACATCAGTGCCACATTTTTGTACATCTGGCTCACAAACATTAAGGAGGATGAATGAGCTATCAGTGCATTACTTTGTGCAGTGGGTTCCAACAGCCACAGAAACTGTTCTAAGCATCAGGATATTGTTAGTCTCACTGGCCCATAGTCAGATTGCCTAGCAGAGAGCCAAAGATGCACTTAAACACCTCCTGTGGCATGTAAATTCAAAGGGGGATTGAATGACTGAAGACATGTGTGCTCTGAATTTGTTTGAAACTGAAGACAACTAATCACAATGTTTGGGTGAAGCAGCCATAGCAAGCACTCTGTCTGACTTAGAAATCATGACTCCTTCTTCTCATTAGCTGAATATGGAGCCAGATACTGTCAGCTCATAAAGTACCATCTGAATCACTCATTTCCCCTGCAGTAGGTGGCCTGAATACAGCTGTCTGCTTCCCTATCAGTAAATATACTAATGCTGCAGGATAAATAAGAGACTATGAAGTCTACAGACTGCGTGGGAGGTGAGTTATTGCTGACTACAAGGCAGTGCCATCTCTCCAATAACAGAATTACTAAGATGAGAATCCAGCCCCAAGGAGATACTCTACAATTCATAAACAAAACCTCTCTTCCATTTGTTTTTGAAAATAATACTGTATTCTTTCACAAGACTATTTCCTCCCAAGACATTTACTTGGTGCTCTCTTACATACTACTGCTACAAGCTGATCTCCTGTTGCTGCTTGTGCCTCACCATGATGCTTCTGTTGGAGTTGGTGACAGAAGTTATAGAGAGAGGAAAAGAGACAAAAAAGATGCTTTTTTTTTCCTCTCGGTATAATTTTGTCCTGTTTTGTGGTGTGTCTGGATGAACACACACTGTCTTGTGTCTTTTCAAGATCAAATCTTAAGAAAAATATTGGGGGCAGATCTTGGGAAACACTAGTCAATCCTTCAAGCTAAAAATACCCTCACCTTCTTCATTATGAACTTATGATTATAAGCAATCACCTTAACTTTGGTGATTTCTCCAACACTTTCACTTTGTTGTGACTGTTGGCTCTGTTCAAGTAGAAGCAGCATAAAAACCTTGTTAACAAAGAAGAGATTCAAGTTGCAAATATTAAAGCTGCAAAAGTGGGATGATTCCTTTAAAACACTGTGTACCATGTAAGGTTTTCTTTAAAGTAAGAGGAACTTGATTTGCATCCTGCTTGGACTGATGTAAATCAGCAGAAGCTCTGCTGGTCTCAATAAAGCTGTGTAGTTGCAATCAGATTAGAACCTGGGGTCTACTTCCCACACACTAGATCGTGTGTATGCCCCGATCTATCTGCTTTATAAATCATGAATGGAATGGGAATACTTTTTTTTTATTAACATATATTTTACCACAAGTGCTGATTGGAGGGACACATTTTTTATAATTCCTTTCCTTTTTAAATTGCAGTGCAAACAGCTTCTCAGAATCATTGCCCCAGGTTCAGAAAGGGATGATTAAAGAGGAGCTCTAAATTCCCCCTTGGGTTCATTGGGAACTGAAATCAGCAAGACATGCAAAGATGATAGTGAAACAAGTCAGAAGAGGAATGGTTCAGAAAGCAAAATTAGTGCCCATATTCAGTGTTTTGGTCCTTTTTTTGTTGTTGTTTCTGGTAGGTTTTTTGGTGGGTGGAAATATTTTAAAGAAAATTAAATTTAGGGTTTTTTGTTTGCCGGTTTTAACAGAAAGAGAAACTGAGATGCTCTTTGCTGAGGATTATTTCAAGGGGATCTTTTTCTAAATGTTCAAGTAATGTAATATTTCAGAGACAAAAATGCAAGGACAAATACATACAGTATAAACAAAATAAGATCAAGAATATTTATAATATATAAAATATAAAGAAAATTTAAGATTATCTGGACTGACTGTGAAAAGAACCATGAATAAAGGAAGGTGAATGAAAATGCTGATCAGGGACTAGAGACATAAAGTTACCCCCTTATTAGGCTGAGATGGTGTTGATCCAGCTCAGGGGACACAATCTGCTCTAGTCCAAAGGGATGTTATTATCATAGCCATGAAAGCCTAAAGCAATTACACCGTCAAAGCTGGTTGATCTGATATGCCTCAAACTATCTAAATTATGTTTTTGTATTAACATAACTTTTAAAGAAAAATCTTTATGACAGATACACTTGTCAAACCATATAAGTAGTTAAGAACAGATCTCTAATCAGAAGTGTAGCAGCTGTTGAAAAAAAAAATTAAATTGCTGTTGACAAATATTCATGAGTTATGAGAAAATGCATTATTCAGTTCTACCAGTCTGTGTTTTGGGTCTAGAGACACAGTAGCCACAGAAGCAAAAAAAAAAGAAAACCAACAAAACTGCTGAAATATCAAGCTTTTTCAGGGATAAGACTTATTTATTTTCTGAACTGTCATTTTTATGATGAGAATATCCTTGAGTTTTCTTCACTTTCCAGGACAGTTTCCTTCCTTCTTTCCCACAAACAACGTCTCTTTTCTTTCTGGACAAAGACTTGTTTCAAAGATCTGAGTCTATCAAAGACATTTCTGAGATGATTCATATCCCCTTTTCTGATTTTCACTTGGACACTTCAGCCTTAATTGTCATCCAGACTTACAGATATTTACACTACTTGTAAGCTTTGAGCTCCTAAAATAAAACAAAATAGCTTCCATTTAAATATCTGAATATACTGAATTTAGGTGTACGGTAAACACACATGAACAATTCACTTACCCCAAAGTGAGCTTCTCTGCAGGGTATACAGCAGGTACTTTTAGGTGTGTGTGGGCAGAAAGGAGCATGAGTGAAACACTGAGGTGTGTTGGATAATTTTTAAATCAGATTTCTTTGGTTGCAACATAGTGCACTATTTAATTTCTGTTCAAAATGCACTATTTAATTTATAGCAGCTAGATGGGAATGGTACTGCACTCAAAGGGCGAGGAAAAGAGGAGGAACAAGCAAAATTATACTTTCTTACAATTTTCCTTTCTCTTCCACAAACAGCTGACCAGCAAGGTTCACCCCATGCAGCCCTGGAAGGAAATTCATGTTGCTGATGAAGTCCATGACAATATATTATCGTTTAGAATCAGAGACTAAGTCAAGATGTATAGGGAATAAAATATGTAATTAACTTCAGCTTCAAACAGACATATTTCTACTGCACAGAAATATGTGTGAATTCTCCACTAAACAAATAAAGTAAAAATAGCAGTTTCGAGAAGCTCTGGGCTGATGGATAAACAGATTTTCTGCATACAATACACAATAAATCTAATATTCCTGGTTTTAAAAATCCTACAAACATATGTTTAAGTCCACCCAAAAATTTCTTGGAAGCATCAGACATACTGCAGAGGGATTCAATTAATTAAAAGAAAATGCAGATGTCTGCACCTGAACTAGTCACCTTAGACTCCCTCTAAATTCAATAGAGAGAAATGAGTGTTTCTAGTGTGCAATTCATCTCATCCTGAAGTACATGTCTAAAATAGATCAAATGAATTGCACATAAAAGTGCCTATTCCCTTCAATGGCTATAAAGGAATACCTAGAAACTACCCCTGCTGCAGCTGTCTACATCAGAGATATCTAGAGTGTGATTGATTTTATCTTACTTTGGACATTTAAAGTATATGTGCCTACACTCCCATTATAAGCAATAGAGATTAATCCAGCCAAACAAATGAAAGTGTCTTTCTTAGCAGGAGAAGAAAGGCCTCCCCTAAACTTTGGTAAAATGATTAGCAACCTTTTGCTGAGCTGAGTTTGTGCTAAGTATCTCACCTTCCTCATGCTGCCCTGAGAGCAGTTCATCGTGTGCAAAGCAAAACAGCTCAGTCTGCTGCAGAATAGCCCTGGGAGAATTATTCAGTCACTTCCTGAAACAATCCATCAGTTGATCTCAACAGCCTCTACTGCAACATATTGGCTCTTATCATGGGATTTAGTTTTCCTTACAGCCCTCAGGCTGGAATAGCAAAGCTACATGCAAGTTAGCAGACACAGCATCAGTACAAGATGTGGGCTTGAAACATGAATTGTCCATCTCTGGGCAAGAGACCCAATATAGCACAGAATAAGTTCTGACAAAATTCTTCCAAGTAGTTCCAGCTCTGCTGTGAGACCTTTACTCTAACAGGAACAATAGGCAAAGGTGGGAGAAACTTGAATGCACATGTTCCCACATGAAATTCATTTCTTCTTCTAAAATTGTGTTGCAAATGCTTAATCTAGTGTCATATTAATACATGAACCAAGAAATTGATTCTTTGGAAAAGTCAGACGCTTAATTTCAAAGTTTGAGATACTAGAAAATAATCAGTTCTTAAATAAGTGCAGTGGATGTCAGCAAAAAATATTTGCTTCCTTTTGACAGCATTTTATCTCCACTTCAATAGCTGATTTAACTTCAATCTGCTGTTATAAAATGTTTCAGCACTTTCCTGGTTTAAAGTATTTGAGTGTCAGTGCTTTGCAACTTATAAAAATTTTTCTGCAACATACAATTAAAATCCCAAGCCATTATAAAGTTTAACATTTTCTGAAGTTCCTTTACAAAATGCAAGAGAAATGCATTATTACTTGTGGTAGAGGCATATTATAAGATTAATAAGGGTAAAGAAGAAACTGTTGGTCACATAATTGGCGATAGCAAACCTTCTATTTTTATTGATAAATATTTGATATGCTTTATAAATAAAAACACTTCTAATCAAAATTACTGTTCCACATATTTTCTGGGGTGAGCTGAGGAACATAAGATTTGATTAATTCATCTTCTTAATGTATGTGCTAGTAGATGACAATAAATAAAGAGAGAAATTATATTTCTAATTTCTTATATTTATTTACCATATTTATCCATGTCAACCTATAACAACAATCAATATTGTCTTAACTTTTTTGATGGGTTGACTCTGGCTGGATGCCAGGTACCTATCAAAGATACTGTACCTCTCCCCCTCTCCATAAACCAGACAGAGAGAGAATAAAATCTTGTGGATCGAGATAAAGGCAGGGAGAGATCACTCACCAGTGACCACCATGAGGAAAACAGACTCATCTTGGGGAAAGTAGCCTAATGTATAACCATTAACCTCAGAGTAGGGTAATGGAGAAATCAAAACAAATCTTAGAGCTACCTTCTTCCTTCCTTCTTCCTGGGCTCCATCTCACTCCTGAATTTCTCTCTCCTCCAGCCAGCACAAAGGTGGGGTAGGGAATGGGGCTGTGGTCACTTCATCACACATTGCTTCTGCTGCTCCTTCCTCCCCAGGGGGAGGACTCCTCACAGACTTCTCCTGCTCCAACATGGGCTCCCTATGTCAGGTGCTCAGTTTTTCAGATAGTTACAGGTGAACAAGACAAGTTCCAATTTTTAAAAATTATCTATCTTAAAACTGATTCCAAAACAAAGGAAAGAAAAATCTTCAGAGTTCTTTCCTTACCTTTTCCTGGATGAGAAAAGTGTTGGCTGAAGAGCTCAAGGAAGAAAACCATGTTTGTCTGTGTGAAGTTCCTGTTTGTTCTTCTTTCCCTTTTTGTTTAAAATAAAAACTTTTGATGAAAAACAGCATCAATTTAGAATATTTACATCTGTCTTAAAAATTCCTATTTGAAATCAAAGATATGTGCAAACACTTTTGTCAATATTTCTTGAAAAAATTTTAAGCTGCATAAGATTTCCACATTTTACCTTGATTTTATCTGTAGTTTAGTAATATATGAAGCCATTTCATTATTTTCATGTTAATGCTTATGTGACACAACAATATTGTATCTATATAGAAGTTTCAGGAGTGGTTTACTCTGATTTAGTTTGCAGTAGTCTTAAAGAATAATTGTGAAATTCACTGTGGGTTACAAGTTGTGCTGGGTTTGTGTGGCAAGGTTTTGGTACCAGGGGCTACAGGGGTGGCTTTTGAAAGATGCTGCTGGAGCTTCCCTCTGTCTGGCAGAACTAATGCCAGCCAGTTCCAAGAGAAACCCAACCCTGGCCAAGACCGTGAAGAGACAAGGTAAATTACTCAGAAGATGATTTTAAAAGTCTGAAAACTAGCTTAATTGGATATAAACTTATGAAAGAAACTCACGCCATTAAAGATTTCACCCAAGCTCTTACATTTACTTGCAACAAAACTGTATTTTCTCACAAAAAATCAATAAAATTAGATGAACCAATTTATATATAAAATTGAATTTTTCCTCTGTTTCTTGACAGTGAAATGCATTAAAAACCATCAGAGTCAAAAGAGCAATACATGTTTTGAGCATTTGGAGATAGATATACTACTTTTATACTGTCTTTTCCTTTTAAATAAGATTTGATCTTTGAGACAACTTGTGTAGAGGTCATAGCATGATTAAAACAATTTGACTTTCTGTACAAATTTTTTATACAAATTGGATATTCAGCATCTTCATGAAGAAACAAATGGAACTGGAGTTGTACTGATAAGATGCAGTTGATTCCTGCCCAACAGTATTCATGAGATATAAAATAACATTTCTCTGTTAATGTGGCAAAATCCACAAAAGGCATCTCAAATCCCAAAATCTAGACCACAATGAAGGAGGATTACTATCAGAAGGATGCATGAATAGGAAATTTTCTTGTTCATACATGAGAATGATATATATAGAAAAACCTTAAGAGATCAGCCCATTTGTACTTTCAAGAGTATATACTAACAAGTTTCAGCTTTATGGAGAACTTCTGAATTGTGTGAAAGCAATTATTTGAAAAAAAAAACCTGAGAGTAAAGTAAAGAATGAAGATTAAAATATTACATATACTTTTTTTTTGCTAGATGAATATAGGAATGAGAGAGCACTTAAAATGTTTTTAAAAGAATATAGACACAAATGAACTGTGATTTTCCTCTTTGCTACACATGTATTTAAGTTCTATGTGAGATCATTCACAGTCAATTTTTCCAAGTGCATAAGAAGAAATGAAGTTTGAAGATTTATAAGATTAACCCATATATGCAGTACAGACGACATGCCTTCCTAGTCTGCAGTTTGCATGAAGCTACACAAAGGAATGATCTCCTCCAAGGCATCTCCTTCGAGGATGAAGCCTTCTTATTTTAATTTTATAACACGGTAACATTATTTTCATTTGTACATTGATGCATAACTGGGTAGTTTCTTCACATTCCTGATCAGTAGCTACTTGTAATACCCTTGGTCAAGAAGACATCTACATTTGAGGAGACAAACTCAGACTTCTACTCCTTGCATCCTCAAAGAAGTTAAGATATATTCCCTCTTTAACATTAAGGGGTATTGAATAGTGTCTTGGTATAGTAAATCTTCTCTATCTTTAACAGAAGCCTTTGATGAGGAAAACATTGATCATGAACAATCAATCCATGAAACCCACAAATGACCAGCTGAAATTACTGACCAATAACCAATATCTCCTTGTATCCCCTGGCAACAGGACCTTTAGTCTATCAGAGGCCACCTTACCATACTTTATTTCACATGAGTTTCAAATATATGTTTTAATGTGGGTGCAATAATGTAATGACCTTTAAGGTGTTCAGGAGTGCAGGTAGCTCAGGGTGCAGCTGCAGTGGGAGCTGCAGGTTGAGCTCTGTGTGGCACAACCCAAAGCAAGAGGCTGTGAACTGCCAACCCTTGGCACAACAAAAAGGGCACAGAGACCGATGGTGGCCAGAAGACTGGACACTCAAAGGAGGAGAAGGAGCCAAGAACTCAGGAGGAAGAGAGTAGACTGTGAGGGTATAAAAGTCCAGGAATTCCTTTGTCTGGGGTCCCTCCTGGGAAGCAGCTTGTACTTCTTCCATGTTACTAGGCCATGAATAAATGACTTTATGGAATGGGGCAAATGAGACTCTGCTATGGGACAGCTGGGGCCATGCTGGTAAGAAAAGATGGTCTGACTACCTGGGAGTGGGGTATGTGAGGAATCAAACAGGGCACTCATCTGCTCCCTGAAGCCACCCACTGCAAAAAGGCTTAGGTCCTAGTAGCTGAAGTCTCTGGTGGTGGCAGTGTGACTGCCAGAGTGCCTCCTGAATGGTCAGATGGGGA
The DNA here is from genome assembly GCA_020086605.1 of Lanius collurio. Lineage (NCBI taxonomy): Eukaryota > Metazoa > Chordata > Aves > Passeriformes > Laniidae > Lanius > Lanius collurio. The sequence continues at coordinate 4,471,610 of JACBWW010000001.1, read as the reverse complement.
AGTTCCTTAACAAAGGCATCAGGAACATGTGGTATAACACATATATCTCCATACTTTCCCCTTATAGATGTGACTCAGGTAGCAGATTTCAGTGGTGTGACCTTGAGTGGAAGGTGACAGCAACTGAGGGGCTCTTGCAGAAGACCTTTACCTGTCATCTCATCACACAGCTGCCCTTGAGACATGCAACCTTAAGGACCTCCTAAGAAGGACCACAAAGCAAAAATATTTCATAGAATCACAGAATCTTCTTAGAAGGGACCCACATGTATTGTCAAGTCCATCTTGTAGCCCTGCACAGGGCAGTCCCAAGAATCACACTGTGGGCCTGAGAGCATTGTCTAAATATTTCTTCTACTCTGTCAGGACTGGTGCTGCAGCCACTTCCCTGGCAGTGGTTACAGCCTCTTCCAGTGCCCGACCACCATCTGGGGGAAGAACCTTGCTCTGAGCAATGTCAGGGACAGCATGGCAGGCAGAGCCCTTCAGGAGTGAGAAGACAAATCCTGAAACTTCCCTGAAGCAAATACATGAGCAGAATCTCAAGGAGAACTTAACCATCAGTGCTCTCTATACCTCCATGGATGATGAAAAAACAATACCTCTCTCTCAATGTGGCAATGCAAAGGATGGTTCCTGCCTTAAAGAGAGTAACAGTGATAAGGCTAATTGTGTGTGTCTTTTTGGTCAAGAGGAAAAAGTGATCAAAACTGTACACATACTTTTATGCTTTCATTTCTCTGAGAGAAAAAGTAAATGCGTTATGTAGTTGCGCCTCAAAAGAAGACCTTTAATCAGCAAAATGTTTCTGTGGTTTTCAAGGCCTTTCTTATGCTTGTCATAATTTCTATATATTAATTTTGATGTTTTAAATTAATTTTGTCATACAATGGAAAGATTAAATAAGGATTGATTTTGTCGTGCAGAAAGGAAAAGTCATTGAAAAATCTTATCTTCTAAATTTTATTCCCCTTCCAGGAGTAAGAGACTATACAAAGCATATTTCTTTAGTAATATAATAAGACTCATGTAATTTTGAGCTAGACTTTAAAACTACAGTAATTAATTATTATTTATAAAGATGATATTAATATTATTATCTACAGGTTACAGAGGAAAAGGCAAATATGTTTAGCACCGAAAGCTATCCCAATTTTATGAACTTTTATTTCAGAGGAGATATACTTGCTGCTTAACTGCATAGTGGGGCAAGTCATATGCTACTAACAAAACCTAAATATACATAGAGCTTCATTATCTACCCTCAACTATCAAATTCTAGTCCCTGAGGAACACTGAAGTAATAACAAGCACTGAAACATTTCTTTTCTGAATTTAATTATGAAACACATCCCTGAGACTCAGTAACCAGAGGATGCTCCATAGACATGAAATCATGTCTCAAATGCCTTAAAATCAAATCTCTGGTTCTTCATCCTTGCAACTGAGCACGTGCTTTGTTTTTTTTTCTCGCCCTGAATTCTGACCTGATTTTTCTCTGACTACTCAATGCAGTTCTACTAAGATTTCCCTGTGAGTTTCCCCAGCTGCACTAATGGAATATTCCTAACACTGATAAGCCTTGAATTAGTTCTAGTTAACCTTTGTTGTGAATGGGTATTTTAATGTACCCCACCTTCACTTCCTAATAATCTTTCCTATTCTGATGATGATTGGAAAACACATTCTTTTAAGAACAGTTACTGTTTCCTTAAAACTAGTTAAAATCAAATGAAAAGAAAATCTCATAAACTGCAGGGAGAGGTTTGGTTTGGTTTGGTTTGGTTTGGTTTGGTTTGGTTTGGTTTGGT
>JACBWW010000001.1:4401415-4469789 GCA_020086605.1 Lanius collurio | reverse complement strand
AAAAAGAAAAATTGACTGGATTTCATGTACCCTAACATATTAAGTGGATTCCCTGGACATACAATATTTTCTATCTCAATCTGTAGTACATTATCTGAATTATTCTACATTTGAATCATGCCTAGTGATTCTGAATGGTTAGAGATTAAAACATTTTTCATAATTTGCATATAATATCTTAAAACATGTATATGATCATTAAGTGGGTCCTCATCGTGGTTATTTATTTGGATTATCATAATACTCAGTAGTCTTGTTCTGGACCATCTGCTTAATAAGTTATTTCCACCAAAACTTAAAAAAAATGGTGCAGAAAAAGGAAGAACACACACAAACCCTAATGCAGTAAAGCGGAATGCTTAAAAAATTAAGCATTTCCAGTGGGAGTGGTACTCATCATGGAAAAGGGAGCTTTAAGAGAGTTACAGGAGGAACAGTGCTGTGTATCTGCAGATATTTTACTTTTGATTCTTCATTTCCCTGTGTCCTGACACTTTGTAAAAATGATCTTCTAAAACTTCCCAGAAGCATCACACTTCATCGAGTATTTCACTCATCATTATGTGTATTTTTAAAATTGTATAAATTAAAAGAATTTGTTGAAATTCTATGTGCAGACTGGTTTTAAATCCCTTTATTTCAGTTTCATATTTTGGAAAGCTCTTGGAGATGTTCATGGGAATAGTAAGACTATGAAAAGGAAAAAAAAAAGGGTCTGAGTTATGTTTTCTGACTCTCATTTGACATTAAATCAAATATTGATATGCTCCAATGAAAATGGTTTTTATCTTTTCCTGAAGTTTCATTTCTATAAAATATATAATTAAGGACATTACTCTGCCACCAGCTGTATATTGTAAAAGTTTCAAAACTAGACTCTCAGCAGTTTTTATGTTTCTAGAAGTTGATTGGTCACAGTGTAAAAACTTGGTCTTCTACAATCTGGGTCAATTCACACCAAGATGAAGATACTTGCACCATTGTCATTTATCAGTTGAGAAAGAAATGCATCACATAAAATGTAGTTTTTCCTAGAGGAAAACAGGTGTAAATCAGTTAAAATGTTTGTCTGGAAACTGGCAGTTTATCACCTAGGTGATGATCCCTTTATATTGTTACTTTGTAGTGTGAAATATAAAAAAAATTCAGATGACAGGATGACAAAATACCATTTTTTTCCCCTGCTGAAATCTTTAACCTCTCAGAGATTATGATTCAGATATATTTTACATTTGAGATGAACATCAAGAAATCCCAAATCTCAGTAGCAAGACATTAAATATCTGCGTGCATTTGGCAGTGGCAGTTTGCCACTAAGTCATACACTGTGGAGGATTCTCCCTGTGCAAAAGAAAAAGCAGCAAAATAGTTTGGAGATGTGGAACAGCTTGCATCCTGTGAAGGGGCACTTATCACACAAACAGTGTGATTTTCCAGCCCAATCTGTTAATTGTGCTCATGCAACTTTCCAGGAGGCTCCACAGACGTGCTGCTTAGATGTACAAAAGTGCTGCTGATCTCAAAAACAGTGTCTGTGCTATCCCCATGCTCTCCAAGGGAAGATTGGATCAGATGCACAAACTGGGACAAATAGATACAGTTCTGCTGACTTCAAAGTGCTTTGGAGCTGAGGATCTCAGCTAGGCTGTAAAATACATCCGTTTCTATGCAAACTTTTTTTTTTTTGGTTGAGTTTCTCATTTTATGCTAAGAAGTTCTTCCCCAGAATGTGCTGTGTTTGGTCTTTTTTTAAGCATGTTGTTCAATTTCAGCAAGATTTTCAAAATAGTAATAACTACAGGATAATCTGTTGTATACTTTTTGAACAGAGAACCAGATAATAATTCCCAGTCATTCTCTACAGTCTGGTATATCTTTGACAAGCATTGAGCAGATTGAGACGGAGAGTATGAATCCAAATTCCACCTTGTCATTGGGTGTGGACTTTGATAAATGTGTTTCAAGCCTCTAAATGGTAGTTCCTGCTAAAATGGAAGGCCTACCTTTAGATCAGCCAAATTCCAGTACCTGTCAGTATAGTCTATATTATTTTTCTCTGCAAATAAAACATATATCTGAGCAGAAATAAAAATTATTTCCTTTCGCCAGCAGCATACCCAACTGGGTCTATATGTTAGCTTTGATGACAGCAATAGCATATTAGCATTGTGACCTTCATCTTGCTTTTTGCTCTTAGAATTCCCTTAATTAAAATTATTGGTACCTGCAAGAAAGATAAAGAGCACCAGAATAATTTTGGATGGAAGAAAACATGCATTAATTCATCTCTTCATGAAGGACATTATCTGGCAAGATAGCATCTGTCTCTTCATGAGCCAATATTTATACAATTTTATGTTCTGATTAATTTAGCAGTATTTAGAGTTCAGTGATTTTTAAATTTATATTTTATTACTGAAAATTTTGCATGTGTAAAACAGAATCATAAGGATCAGCCCAGATTTTGTCTTCAAAACTTACTAAAATTGGTACAAGAGTTCTATGAAGCAGTTTCTCAGAAATACAAGTTAACAGATTTGTCTGTAACTCATTTAGGTAATGGGAGGATAAGTCAGCATTGTGTCATTAGTTGTGGTCAGGGTAGCATGACTCAGATCAACAGAGTACATTAGCAGTGCCATTTAAGATATACATTTCAGAGACTGCACTTTCAAAGTGGGATTTCTTCCGCTTACACAGAGACAGGAAAAAAATAGTTTCCAGTATAAATTTTCATCAAAAATATTCATTCAATAAAGGCAAAAGTAGTTTCATGAGTCCAGTTTAGGACACAAGGATTCATGTCCTAAAGTCACTTATTTTCATCCACCAGCTAGTGAGGGAGCCAGGCAAAGTAGCTAATACATGCCAGACTTGAATCTGGCAAAAGTTAGGTGATATGGATCCAGCCTGTGAGTTCCTTTAATGGTAGTCTTTATACAGCTAAGAAAGAAAATAACCAAAAAATCAAGACTGAAACCTTGCAGAGAGTTTGTGAATTTGCCTAGAAAGATGGGACCACAGAAGCAATTATCAGATGACTGAACATAAATACCAAGGAGAATGAAATGAAAGCAGCAGATCCTGTCACTCTCCCTTTTCACTCCACAGTCACTCTGAGAGTCATGCGTATTAAAAGAAAAATAAACATTTCAGGAAAATCAGAAATTTTGTTCCTAAAATAATTTAATGGTTCCAGCTAATGGACTGAGGGCTACATGAGCACAGACATGTTAGAGAACATATCAGTGTATTCCAAGATTAAACTAGAAACAGACTGGACTGCAAATCTCTCTTGTATTTTTATAGATAACTGAGCATAAGCTGTTTCTATGTGTGACTGGGACAATGTGGCAGAATCCAAACTGATACAAAGAGTAAAAACATACAAAGGAACAGAAAAAAAATAATCTAGCTTTTTTTTTTTTTTTTCATGAAGTGTTACAAGATCTCTGTGATCTCTCTTAAATCTCATGTTAATTCTAGTTTAGCAAAATTATAAGGGAGAATGCTAAGCCCATTCACAAAGTACCTGTGTAATACAAATTGCACTTTTCTTCACTGTAATAGACACACAGCTGAGAAGACATTCCACTACCAAAGGAGGGATTGAAAAACTGAAATTAGAAATGATCATTAGCAAAATATTAGCAACATTTTTCTGATAAACTCAGTAAGAAAAAGAGGCAAAATACATAATATGTCTGAAACCGCTCCTCTTTTCAGCATCATAGCATCATGATGAAAGCATAAAGTAGGTGATGTTCACTGAGAGCTAGGTAGCTCAGTAGCACATAAAATACTGAATGTGGAATCCTATTCTTAAGCTGGTGATGCCCCATTATAATAAATACATTTTGGGCTGGGAATCAGAGTGCTATGAAGAACATCACTGAAAAGTAATGCAATTACAGATGTGATAATGGCTTTGTTCATTAAACTGGTTTTGCAGCAGCTACCGTTGCACATCTTTTTACTGTGTATCATCATTTTGTAAACAAAATATTCATCTATTCCTGATGAATGAGACACTTGTGCTATTTATTTCTCTGATACTTGTATAATAGATGAAGGCTCAGTCCTAGTAACAATATGATTTTTACATTAAAATGCTCCATCTAGGGAGGGGAAAGATCTCAAATGGTAGAGTACTCACTTAGCAGGATCAATGCTTTCATTCTCCAAATTTTTGGGGGAATGTGAGGCTGGAGATCAGCACTGTGGAAAAGGAGCTGGGGGTTCTGGTTTTTGGCAAGATGAATATGAGTCAGCAGTGTCCTGGCAGCCAGGAGGGCCAACCCTGTCCTGGGGGAAATCAGGCACAGCATCACCAGGCAGGCAGGGGAGAGGATTTTCCCTCTCTGCTCTGTGCTGGGGTGGCCTCACCTCCTGTCCTGGGGCTGTTTTGGGTGCCACAATATGAGAAAGACTTTAAGCCATTAGAGAGAATCCAAAGTAGGGCCACAAATATGATGAAGGCCCTTGAGGAGAAGCCGTGTGAGGAGTGGCTGAGGTCACTTGGTCTGTTCATCCTGGAAGAGACTGAGGGGAGATCTCATTGCAGTTACAACTTCCTCATGAGGGGAAGAGGAGGGGCAGGTACTGACCTCTTCTTTCTAGTAACGGGTGACCGGTGACAGGCCACCAGGGAATGGTCTGAAGTTGTGTCAGAGAAAGTTTAGGCTGGATATTAGAAAAAGGTTCTTCACCCAGAGGGTGCTTGGGCACTGAAACAGGCTCTCCAGGGAAGTGGTCACAGCTCCCAGAATGACAAAGTTCAAAAAGCATTTGGACAACCTCCTAGGCACATGAGGTTCTTGGGGATGGTCCTGTCCAGGGCCAAGAGATGGACTCAGTGATCCTTTTTGCTGTCTTCCAAATCAGGACATGCAATGATTCCATGATTCACATAAAAATGGTGCAATACTGGCAGCATTGCAGGTCCTCTAGGCATCAATTGGGTTTGGGATCTCTCTCATTAATTTCCATGATGAGGTATTACTTATAACTCTTTCAAGAAATCTAAATAAATGTGAGATATAATAAAAAAAATGTAGACATTAATTTATTACTGCAGCACTTTATTACTGTAGAAGAAAAATGTTACCTGTTCCCCTGTTCTATGAATACTTTTATAGGAAGTGAAATGCAGAGAACTCTATTCCATTTGACCAAAGACCAACACTGTTAAATGCCTCCAAGGCCCACAAGCAATGTGCCTTTCCAAACTGAAGCATGATTTTCAGGAAACCCCAGGGCAGGTGATTCTGTTAATATACCATTGTTTTCCAGGTGAGTTTTTCATAAGAGAATGTAATAGAAATTTGAGGGCACATACCTCAGAAAAGCACATAAACATTTATCTGAAACATAATGTGATGACAAATATTACTTGTTTGTGAGGTTTTATAATAGACTTAGCTCACCTGTGTGGCCTCCAAAAATGTATTTTGTGGTTAAAGGAAGGAAATTATTCTTTTACTCAAGATATACAGGGGGAAAAGATTTGGAAACCAAGGTTACACTGTATTTCTCTTTAACATGTACAGAGTTTTCAAGACTTCAGAAAAACCAATCTCAATTAACCAGAATGATGAATGAATATTAACATAGCAGGCAATCAGGTAATCCCAACCCTACATACTTTTATCAGCTCTTACAAATGCACTTGCAGGATGCCAGCTCAAACCTGAGTGGTTGGTGCAGTACAGATCCATGTGAGAAGTGCTTGAACTCACGGGTGAAGCACAATATTTGTCCTGACACTGCCATGAGAGGCAAGTGAGAACTGTACCAGAGTGAAGATAACACCCAGGTCTCTGTCAGAGAGTGAAATAGTGAGAGGTGTTGCTTGATTATAAAGGTATAGAACATTTTCCAGGTGACTTCTTTCAGAAAGTGAAGAAGAAAAAAAAAGAAGTTTAAGAGAATAAGGCTGCACCTCACATATGGTATGAGATGAACAAACAGCTTAGTTGGCTCAGATTGTGTGAAACCGAATGATAACTACCTGCTTTACTACTGAAAAAGGATATCAGGATGCTAAAATCTTTTCATTTTCTCTTTAACTAAATATAAGTATATAGTTTGCTTGCTTGGCTACCTTTTGCCCTTTTTCCCACAAATGCTGACAAAATAAGGACCTCTGGTAATTACTTAATCTGAAAAATCAAAACAATCAAGTCACTTAATATTTAGATACCTTTTTATGGATTTAAATATCCTATCTGAAGACTTTAAATTTCAAACTTCTTGCCACTGTTCCAGGTGTTTACCATTGCTCTGGATATCAGAATAAAAAGTTTATTTCCAGAGGACATCCTTCAAAGAGAGTTTGGTCAAAATGCCATTGTGACATGCTGCAACAGTGAGAAGTGATTCATCTCTTCTCTGTTTCCTAGCCAAGCAAGGTATCCATTCATTATTTTCCCCAAATAGGACGGTTTTTTTGTAGCATAAGCTTTTAAAGTCCTCTTTATCTTCATTAAACTGTCACACCAGCTGACAAAGTTTTTTCACTGAACTGCAGTATTAAATGAGTCCTACAAAGTTCTCTGGTGTAAACATTTGTACAGTACCTGAAACAGTGGGAGATGTCTCAGCTGGCTATTCAAGTATGTCAGTTTGCATCCAGCTACACACAATTTTCACACTCTTAAATTGTCAGGGAGATCAGATGTGATTGTGATGAAGACTCTGTTTCCACACTGCTTGTTTCCTTGTGTTCCTAGAGTCAGCACAGAAGAGGAGGGCTGAAATCCACATTATGCCCAGCTTGTGCAGCTTTGCAGTTATTTAAGCGTTGTTGGGCTTGAGTAGTAACATGTAGAACCATGTGGTTACAACTCAGTCTGTGGCTGGTTCTGAGCATGATGAGCATATTCAAATTCATGGCCTGACTTTGGAAGGAAACTTGAAATTAAAATATAAAGACCAGCAGAGTGGCATAATGGATAAAACAAAAATGTGCAGAAATATGCAGGTATCAATGTGTGCTACAGCATGTACCAAATCACCTGACCAGGATCATTTTACAACATAAGATTTCCCAGGTCCCACTCCAGAAGCTGCTGAATCTCCTCCTGCCCTGCACATCTTGAACACTCAGAGAGTGAGATTCAAGCCTGCCCTGATCCTACAGATCTTCTTAATGAGCTCTAATTTACAGGTGAGGTAATCTGGAACCACAATTACTTTTTCCAATGAATATTTAAAAATTTTAACATTATTTATATGAAAGGTTATTCCATTCATTGGTTAAAAGAAGTCAGCTTGTCCTTCAAATAGCAAGAGAGCAAGTCTGAAAGGTATTCTTTCAGGAATACTAAGATTTCTTTGTAAAAGTTGATTAGATTTGACTGGTAGAATTGTTACAGACTATGGAGAAACCAGTGGGGAAAAAAATCACTTTTCATTGGCACTGTAGTCTATCTACTGAGGTCTTTTGCCAATATTTGAAGGTATGGTGACATTCAAACACGACAAACTGTACTGATTGTACCATGAGTTATATTACAACTCCAACGCTTTTGTTGCTATCATTTTTCAACATGAAACAGATTCCCTGCAAAACAAATAATGAAATTTGAATAGCTGAGATTTAATCATCCTTTCAGTCTTTCATATTTAAATAATCCTTCCATATGTGCTATAAATTGAGGCCTTTTTCCTTGTTTATAAAAATATATCTTCTATCCAATAATAGATACTAAAATAAAACAAAATAAATTATCCCTACTATGATCTTTAATCTGAACATTTCACATTGAAAGAATAGAAAGTTCTGGAAAAATACTCAGTAGAATATCCATTATTTTAGATTTATTTTAGTCATCACATATAAGTTATTGATATATTTTTCAAGACAGATTCTAACATTTCCTATCATTATTGTAGTAAATGCTAGTACTTTATTTATCACTGAGAAGAAGCATTTTGACTTCACCTTTCTACTTCCTTCCCAACACAATGAGATATTGGTCCTATTTGAGTGTTTACAAATCAGTGGTGGATATTTCATAGCAAAGAAATTGAGAGAGTTAGCACCTGGGTAAAATGGAAGGGCTGGAAGAAGGTTTAAGTGCAAAGTGGAGTGAGGGAAATGAAAAAACATTAGCTTATTATACTGATAATAGTAGTAGAAATATTCAAACTGACATATATACAAAAGCATTTCCAATTCTGGATGCCAACATACTTATTTACTGCAGTGTTTTCAGGGCATTACATGTGCTGTGTGTTAAACAGAACTGGAATGATTATCACATCTTGTAGGAAAGGTTTCTCCTATGTGTACTTTTGCCTTTTGTGCAAACGTACACTGCTACATGGCACTAAGTTCAGCATCCCCTGATGCACCCTAAAACTCCTTATCTCGCTCTCATTATCTTGTGACTAAGTCTGCCAACCATTTTCTCCAAGTCATCCCATCTGCCCAAAATCTACCACTGATCACCAGTTTAGCTTTCTCAATTTAGGGGAAAAATAGAATTATTTTTCATTGCCTTCTGCCCAAGCCTCTGGCAATCACATCAACAGTCCCATCTGTTCTTTTTTTCAGCTTAATCCCACCCAGATTTCTGATTTTAGGATTTGCAATTTAAAGGGAGGATATGTGATATGCATAATCAATGGATTTACTCCATACAAAATACTTGCACAGTAGTTCACTTTCCTTCTCTTTTTCTCACACTTACACACACGTGCATGTGCACTAATAAAAATTTTTATTTTCAACACACTTTACTTAAATGAAAAAAACACTTAAACATTGAAATATGTACAACCAGTTATACCTTTGGCTTGATTAAGTACTGCTATCATTATGAATTTGGTTAAGAGCAGGGGTGTCAGAAATGTTTAATCACCAGGCCTGACAGCACATGCTGTAGATTTTCAGAGCTGGGGTGGAGGCAGCAAAATAAAATGCCTGTACATATGTCTTAAAATTGTAATTTTTTATCACGTCTCATTGTTCTAATATTAAGAAGCACAGAGAGTTGCTCCATCATTGGGGAAGTGGAATTTGCATCAAAGCTGTATTTTGCTGATTTTCACAAATGAACACTTACAGGAAGAACAAGCAAATGAAAAAAATCAAACCTGAGTTGGCCCAAAAATTTTGTAGGTTCTTTTCAGGACAACAGCAGAGTTTAGTATCTGCAGGAAACAGAATCTGTTAATGTTGCAACCTAGATCCATTAAGCAGAATGCTGAAAGTCTAATTTATTTGCTTTTTCACATCACAGAGACAAAAAACAACAAAGAGTGTGGCACTTAAAATACATCTCACCCAAGTCCTGGGGTCAAAGTCTACGTGTGGTGCTTGTATCACTATGACCCCCTACAGCAGTGTGAGATACCAGGCTGACGATAAGAGAATAACCCTGAAACCTGACAAAGCTTTCAGTTTAGGTATAATAATTCAGATTAGGGCTTTGGCCTCTTCCTTGGGTTCACCAGCCATGAATACTTCATAATACAGCTCTTCAGAGAGAGACAATTTCTGTTCACACCCACTGGGGTATATACCACACAAACAGAGCTAGTCTGACAGTATTTCTCCTTACAAACTGGTTGCTGCTGAATTCTGTGGGAGTCTGCATGAAAATGCCAAGGCATAACAAATTTTTGAAAAATTCTTGTGTATTTTTAATAAATATCTTAAAAATTAAGAAAAATATAGGTGTAATGTCACTCCTTACATGAACACTTTACAAGCATGTATTTGGAAAAAAAAAATTCACATCATTATGACCTCTAAGCTTACTTCTGCATATATGGAATAAAAAATGTATTTATAACCACAGAATCATTGAATAATCTGAATTGTAAGGGACCTTCTACACATGCATAATAAACACCCTCATAAGTGGTATTCCTTAATTCAGCCAGTGATGTGGGTTATGGACTAGGTGTCCTGGCAATCCTTAATGCTTTCCCAAAATTTTGTTCATGTGGTCAAAAGAAAGTTACATTTCCACAAGATATGCTTGGAAAGCAGAAAATTGAAATACTATCTGTGGAATCAGATGCCTTTTCCTATTATGTATGTGGGGTTTTCCTTTTCAGTACATTCTGTAATTTTTTAGATAAGACTTTTTTGAATTTGGAATACACTATTGCTGGTTCATTTCTACTCTTTGACATTCTTCTAGTTCTTGTGCAAATACTGAGGACAAAGAAAGTTCCCATCACAGACAAATCCTGGATCACAGATAACACATGGAGATATTTCTAATCTCTCCTCCTGGAGATGCACTGACTACTTCTCTTGAGAACCAAGACTGCTCTTGAGACTGAAGCCTGTTAGGGCATAACATATGTCCAGATCTGAATAGCTGAACATTTACAATAACATTTCCAAGACAACACAAGGTCAGAAACAAACAACTGCTACTTTGTGTTGTGATTCAGGTATTCCTATTAAATTATATTTCCATCAAATATCATGGTTTTAAATCAGTGTTTCAGAATATAAGAACATTGAAGTTAAGAAGTGTTTAATTTTTCTTATAAATTGCATACTGCTTTAGCCACAACATCTGGCCTTACTTAAGAAATCTGTGTTTGATTTCCAGCTCTTATTATGACTTGCTGTGAGAGGCTGCCAAAAACCTAAACATAAAAAAAAATAAAGAGAAAAGAAGCCCTACAAACAAAAAACAAAGCTCTCTAAAACCAGGACAACTTACACTGTTCTGATTTGCAAGACCTTTAAGGACTTACAAGAAAGAGTAATTTAGAGAAGCAAGAGAACACTCATTTTTTGTTTGATAAGAATGACTCTTACATTTTACAACTTGTTAAGGTACTATCTAATTTAATTTCTCTTCTTTATGGAAGGTTGCAAGCATATAAACATTTAAATAGTCATAGAACTCCTTACCTCTTCACAAATTTTCTTGTTTAACCCTAATATAAAATAAACACCTTCCTAACAAAACACACCTACAGACCTTTTCTTACACTGGACCTTCACCAAAAGACTTTTTGTTGCATTGCTCTGAAAACCCCATGTCTGTTTGATAGATTATATATATTTCCTTTGGAGTTACCTCTCACAATAATTCCTATTTCCATGCAAGTCATATGAAATAAATTTAGGCACCAAGAAACCCTAATTTGAGTGGAATCAGCATATTAATGTATGTTCCTTCTCTATATTCAGTAGGCTTCTGAATGTCACCTCAGAAAAAGGTGTTCTTGCTGGTGTATCTGTGACCAGTTCACTAAAAAACCACATTTATTCAGTGGGGTTGTGCTGCACTACAATTACTCTGATGTTTGTTTTCACCTTTTTTACTTCATTGCCAAAGTGTAAAAAAGCCTTCAGGAAAGTATAAATTAGTCTGACACCACCTATATTACATGAAAGGCTTTTATGTGTGAGAATTATTTTCATTTTGAGTACGCAAGATAAACAAGGAAATACTGTAGAGCAAAATGTATTTAAATTAAAGCAAGCTGTCCTCAGACGGATGGGCTTATCTTTCACTGGGATGAGATGGTAGATCTGTACTAAACCCAAAAATAGTTAGCCCGATTCAGACCAACTTATCCAGAGGAGGTGAACTGGTAAGGGCCAGAATAATTTCTTTCAAGACATTTATAACAACACCAGCAGTTGGAGAGTGAAAAAAAATAAAGCTTTCACAAAGGCAGGCATTCACAAAACGAAATGGGAAATGTTTCCCTCTCTACCTTTGGGGCACAGGAGGGTCAATTGACAGAGGTTTGTAAACAAGACCAGTGTACACAAGCCATGCAATACCATGAAGCATCTACAGTTCTTTCTTCTGCTTCCCTTCTCTCTTTATTCTTGTCTAGAGGCAAAATACATTGCATGACACAACGAGAAAGCGCAGAAATTTTATTAAAAAAGTAAGGCAAGTTTAAAAAATAAAAGGGGGAACATAGCTGTTGCTGAAAGATAAATCCCAGATTAGTTACTGTTCCTGGCATCTGCACGTGTTTGGGGGCAGTGGGAAGGTGAGGACCACTGCAGTGCTCCTGTCACACTGCCATGATCAAGCAGTTTTGTCAAGCCAGGGTCAGTCTTGCAACCAACAAAACTGAAGAAGAGTGCATAATACACTTACAGGTCACAGCAAGAACACTTTCATTTACCAGGAAATGAGAATAGAGCTGTGCTGTGTCTTTGACAAGAAATTGTCATTTCTTTGTAGGAGTTGGTCCTTTGCCAATGTTTCATCTAAGTGCATCTCTCTTTTGGGCTGCAGAAGGAATTGTCAGTGGTCCAAAACAACATACTTAAAGTGTTATATGCCAAGTGCCTCAAGTGGCCCAGTAAGCCAAAACATGCATTTAGAGCACTGACTCTTCACATAAGCAAGGCTATTTTTGCTAAATGGAAGGCTCACTAATGGACTAGTTAATTGAAATAATGCCTGGATTTGTACTTGCATCTTCCAAAATTACTACATTTCTATTCTAGAATCAAATAGTCTGAATATCATTTGGTTTTGTTTGCTTCCTTTATAAAAAATTTGTGAGCAGCTCTGGTGGCAAGTACAAGAGCTAAAGGTTTAGACTAGCATGAAGGCAAATATGAAACATCTATTTGGACTGCAGTCTGGCACACTGAGGCATTCATTATGGGATCAGGGCTGGAATGGACATGGACACGCTTTAGAACCACTGCCAAATCCTGGTGAGGAAAGACAAAACACCTCCTCCAAGATGAAGTGATGTTGCCAACACATAAAGCTGGAAGTGGCTGAATTTACTATGTCTTATTGGCTCATTTAAGGGTTGGTCCAAGCCATTGTGCAGGTTCAGGATCCTTCAGATTAGGCATCCTTTTTCAGGATTTATCCCCATGAATTTCAGCACCTCACAGATGCCTTGTTCAGCAAAGGGCAACTCAGTTTATCTGAATTTGGTAACACACCTCTGATGATCTTAAAAGGCTTAGGGAAGAGCAAATATTTTCAAGCCTCAGGTTCAGATTTCATCATTGCTGTCATGCTGGTCAGCATTCAATTCTCTGCTGAAACTGCTGAAAAGTTCCATGAACTCTTATTCAGAGAAAACTTTCAGCTAACTTCCCAGCTGACAACATACCAGTTTCATCATTGATCCAAGTAATCCCATGTACAAAACAAATGTTTATAACAAAAACACAGAAGTTAATTTTAAGATAGATCCAACTCTCCTCCAGAGAAATCAGGGATCACTGAACTCAAAGAAATAACACTTGACTCAAACAGATCCTTCTGACTACCAGAATAGGGAATACCTAGAATTGGCACCTTTTTCCAGAAAACAGACATCAAAATACATGTGAGCATTTAATTTGGGATTATCAAGTTTTTTAATACTCTAAGAAAGTATCAGGAGTATTCAAAGTATTTCCTCTGACAATAAATTGGCACACTTGTAGCTGCAAGGTAATGACATTTTTTGTTTACTTAAGTGCTCTAAGTTCAATGGGGGGACAACTGAGACCACTCTCTTTTGCTAGAGCTCTCAGATGAGTTCTTGTCAAGTTTAATATTGTTTTGTTAAAGCTGCATAGTTAATAGCTTATAGGGCCTGGTACCCACTCATTTTGAAGACAGATCGTTTTACATTGCCATGAACATTGAACATAATGGTGACACTATTTTTCCCCTTGGTTAGCTGTTTTGGTTGCTGTCTTTTCATTACAGCACTCAAGTTGAGGAAAAGATTTGTACTTCACAAAAACCACACAGTAATTCAAAAATATATGTATCATTTTGGGGAATATTGTGTTTCTCTAAATTAACAGTCTAAAAAGAGCACACAGAGTTAAAGAGCAAAGGTAACATTACCAGAAATTGCATTTCCAGGGAGCTGTTCTCTGCTGTGCACTCATGCTATTTCTATGTGTTGTTGAATGATCAGATATAATCACTGCAAACCCAGAATCCCAATGTTGCTTGTGGTAAAAAACAAAACAAAACCAAAACACAAAAGCAACAACAATGGCAACAAAAGCAGAGTATTTATCACTCTGACTATTCTTTTTTATATGATAGCATTTCAACTGAATAGACATCCCTGAAATCTAGGTTTGGATGTGAAACACCAATCCTGTGAGCCCAGTCACTTTTGGAGGGGAGTAAAAAACACAAGAAAGAGTTAAAAAATTTATCTTTTAAAATTTTTTGTTTACTTTATTATTCATTCATACTTTGGTACTCTTATAAGTGTATTTTTAAACTCATCAGCTTGCAACTACTTACGTAGAATGAAAAGACAAAAGATAAAATCTGTGCAAGTCTTTTAAAAGTCAGTTTTATCTACAGTTCATCAACTTCAACTCAGATTAGAAAATATTTGTTTTTATTTCTTTGTTAGTTTGGTTTTATTTATTTATTAGAAAATATTTCTTTTTAAACATGCTTCAGGAAATGTATAACTAGTTCTTTAGTTCAGCTGTTTGGATTAAATCTCCTTTACATAACATATTCTGGCTACAATTAAAGAAAGAAATACATGTAACAAAATTCATTGTGGGGAAAGAGCATGGGCATCAAAAAGATATCTGAGACAGAAGAACATAGAAATTCCTTCTCAGGATTACCATTTATCCATCTTACAGTGGGATCATACATATGGAAATCAGACCCACTGTGTAATGCTCAGCCCTGGAAATTGGCCTCTTTCACACCCATTGCACTGAGGCATATGGTTCTTTATTAATCTCCAGTGAATTTCATTGTCTTTGAATCTGGTGGTCCTGTCCCCCATTGTTCTCTTTCTGAGCATTAAGAAATTTGATGGCTTGAAGATATTGCTCCCACCAGGCATCATCATCCCCTGTGTCTCTCACATAAAACAAAGACAGAAGCCAGAATGTGTAATTTCCTTATTCTTAATGTCTCTATCTAATCGTTGCCTGTTTTGTCTTGCCTGTTCCTTATTTTAACCAGTTTTGTAATCAGATGAGCCAGCCATTTGTGTCATGGCTCAGCACTATAGGCACAAAGTTTAATGGCACTGTCAGGCATTTACCTTTAATCTGAACACCAGATATCCCATCCCATGGCCCTCTCCAGCTGCAGCAATCACAAAGAATTACAAGGCAGCGAGGCATAGCAGTCCTTTCCAATAATGGCTGTCTTTGGTCAAGCTAAGCTTTTCCAAATCCCCTGCTATTATATCCCTTCAAATAGTTTCTGAAATTTCTTTTTAACTTCTCACATTTTTCTGAGGTGCTGACATACACCCCTTCTTTCTTTTAACCCTTTCTTCCCCACAGTCTCCACATTTTGTCTGCTAACTTCACAACCTATCCCAGCTCTTGTAATTCTATAAGCTTTTTAATTCAAGTCATAGTGAATCTCATTTATCCACTTTTCTGCTCCATGATGTTAGAAAGATATTTCCAAAATACCTATTGCTTTCCTAAAACTTTTACTGCTCTGAAACAGAAAGCAAAAATGTAGGATGTTTTATTTTAACTTGCAACATCACCAATATTTTGAATATAGATTTAAACCATGTAAGCCTATCACAAAAGAGAAATAAAAGTTACAAATCATACATGAGCAAATTTTTATTAAGCTCCATGCCAGACTTCATGCTTCAAGGCAACAAAAAGATTGAAAAAAAACACAGGTAGAAAAATATTCCCACCAACGCTTGGCTAAATAAAACTGAATGAAAACCAGAGTCTCTGGTGTGCTTTGGAGAGGAAAGCTTTCTAGATTACTGTATTTAAATCAACTGTCTGAGTTCCTTATTTGAGCCATTGAGAAACCATTCCCAACCTAACTTGTGGGACCAAAACCAGGACTTATCCTTTTAAGGAGACAGCCTCACCATATCCTAAAAAGATGACTTAGATGATTAGTTTAAGTAGATTACTTCTACTTATTCTTTTCTGTAGTGAAAATTAAGTGAGATTAATTACTGCCTATAATAGCTGTTAAGAATTCCTAAGAGTGCATTAAAACTCGTGGCTTCCTAATCTGCTAGAAAGGATCCTTTTGCATATTCCTCATGGTATTTATTAGGGCCACAGCCACAATTTTAGAATCTAAATTACTGGTTATTACTTGCAAGGAAACCACTTGGTATTTAGAAGGTATCATTTCTCTGTAGCTTTGGAAGAGAAGATAAGCCAGTGATCTGGGCTAGGTATGCCCTCCCTGTTAGAATAAGGAGCAAGGGAATGCTTCCAGAAAATCAGTCTGCAGAACACAAGCCTTAGGGGAGTTCTCCTTGAATATTAAACTGGTTTTTTGACATTTCCTTTTTTTTTTACTTCTATTCCACTTTTACTGGCATTGTTTCTGTAAAGCAATAAATAATGAGCCATTCTCTTTCTGAAACGTCTGTTGTCAAGATAATCAGTATGAGTTGGGTCAATATTTTTGGTTCTTTACTGATATATTCACTGTGGCTTGAGGTGATCAGGATGATGCTGTCCCTTGGGAAACTGGAGTGAGATAAGCAAGCAGGAAGGATTATGGTCCAGCTGGATCATCGAGCACTTTCTTGCCAACATTTTCATCTACAGGTTACTGATACACTGGGGATATTTATAAATCTACCTGGCAAGTAAATTCTATTTAAAAATCCCAACAACAACAACAACCACTCTTGTAGATTAGAGAAAATATAATTTAGGAGTCTCAGGGGTTTGACAAGTTTCTTGCTGAGAAAAAAGAACTCAATGTGTCGCAAAACCCTTTTGCCAAGCGTTGCTTGACACACCATGTTATTTTCCTGTGAATTATATGCTGTCATTTAAACATAAGAGCATAAACCTACTGACTTACTAGAAAGCTTTTAATTTTTCTTTTTTTTTTTTTTTTTTTTGCTTATGAAAAACTTTATTCTTGCTTCTGTCTTGGGGTGAAGCTTCATAAATGGTCTCAAATTAATGAAAAATAATCTCTGTGTATTAGAATTAGGAAAAGAAAAAGGCAGAAAGACAGAAAAAATAAAAAAGAGAACACAGTTGTATTTTTCCTACATCTTCTAGAGTCCTCTGTGCTTTCAGCTAGTTCCAGATAGAATATGACAAGATAATTTTCCAACAAAAAAGAAAACCCAATAAAAAAAGTTTAATGAGAAATTTAAAATTTTGCTAGAAGCTATGTTTGATAATAGATCAATATATGTTGCTATTTTCATCATAGCTTGCACATTAAATGACTGTAAAAAGCAAGAGTTAAACTATATCTGAATTCAATTAAGTAGAGATTCGCACAAGTGTTGCAGCAATAGATTGAAACACCAATAATTAGGTTAAATTAATTAAATATACATAAAAGTGCTTTTCACGTCTTACATTCTACAGAAATTCTAAAAAATTACATTCACTTATTATATTTAGTAATATATATAATCATTTCTCTATGCAAATATTCTTGTAAGTATAAAAATATTTAAATCAGTTCTATTCCCTAGTGCTATACTTTAAATATTCAGTATTCTGTTAATATGGAATTAATACCTCACCACCACATTATAAAATCAACTACATTATCAGACATGTAAAATGCTTATAATAACAAGAAAATAAATTTTTTTAAAAAGTAATAGGAATAATAGTTGGTTGCCCGTTTGTTCTTTTTTTCAGATTCTTTGAGAAATGACATACAGAGTTGGTCAAAATGTTTTGTTTTCACTGAACAGGTTCATCATTGACTTTACAGGCCAGTAAAATGACCAAAAACTATTTCATCTAAATGTTATGATGAGTTTTAGTATTTTCACCCCAAAAAAAAGCCACTTCAGAACCTCTTAAAGCTTTCAGATGAACATTTCAGAAATGACAATGTTTAGATTATTTACTCATTATTTGCAGTTTGCTAAACCATTCTGGAAAAAAATCTTTTCTTTTTATACCTACTCAAACCAAGTCTAATTCAGCATATTCTGAAATATGTATGGGGTTTTTTTGACTAATATGCATTCTGTGCAGATAGACAAAGACAAAACAGAATGAAATCAGTGCAATAAGTCAGGAGGACAACTTCTCTGAAGTCTGCTATCCAATTGAGCAGTCAAGTACACAAAAATGTGCTTACAGAGTCAATCCTTAATGATATGCTGAAGCAAAACAGTATTTCACTGTTTTCTGAAACCTGACACAAGCAACTAGCTATTTAAAATTGCCATGACTGAGAGACCTTGGTATGTAGAAGTGTTGTGAATGGTTCTGAATAAACAATGAATTTAAGACTTCTGGAATTAGTAAAGTAAGCTTGGCAATTTAGATTGACAGAAAGAAACACAGTTCAGAGAGAGAGTGCAGAGGCAGAGTCCTCCAAGGTGGTATTTACAAAACTATGGGAGAAGAATGCAATCACTCTTTGTCTTTTCACAGTTCATTTCAGATACATTTACGTGCATTAGTAACAAGATATTGTAAGAAAATGATGTGTCTATTCCCTTCAAAAAGCATAGCTAATCATCCCTGAAAACTACTTTTTCTTCAGAGAGCTTAGGCCTAAGATGAACTAACAAATACTGTCTTGTTATAAGCATCTTTAATTCATTTTATTTTATAGCTTTAACCCACTTTGGATTCTTTAAATGACTGTTTACCTAGGAAACTTGAATTTATTTAGATTTGCATCTTCATTACAAACCTATCATTTCTGTTCTTTATCTCAATTTAATGGCCTTGTTCAGTAGTAAAACCAGCTCCATTTTCCTGGGATCTGTATTTTTCTGCAACGTCTTTAGTAGGTTTGGAACAAACCAATTTTCTTTAATTTGTCTGGTGGGTTACAGTTGTTTTTTCTCAATCTTTGCTTACATACTACATGCAAAATTTAATAAATATGCACATATAATGTGCTCAGAGAAACACTTACATAACAGTTATTGCTAAGAAAATTTATACAGACCAAAATTTTTGCTCATACAACTCAAACCATAGTATTGCCTCTCTTGATATCTGATGATACTGGAAATAAAACCAGAATTAACTCCCTTTTTCACTCCCACACTTAGCAGTTAGTGGAATTCTGATCCACTAACTGAATGATTAATTACAATTTCACGCTTGTGTCTATGGACATTCTTCATAGCACAGGGAACAATTGATATTATTGTATTTCTCTTTTCAACATTCTCAAATGCACTTTGTTTCTCAAACAAAGAAAAATGTATGAAGGATAAAAAAGACCTTAAAACAAAAATTAAAAAAAACCAAACTAATAAACAAAAAACCCAAGCAGCCAAGCAAATGGCAGGGAAAAACGCTTGCAGGGTTAAATGATTCTCACAGGGTTAAACAATGATTCTACTTTTTTTACCTGACTTGAAGGTGTGGTGTTTTCCACTTCCTCACAGTGCTTGGAAAGAACGGTGGTGGCAGCCTTGTGGTGCCTGTTGGTGCATTATCTGAGACCTGTTGAGGAAACTTCGAACGAGGCTTATTGAATTTTAATGTTGAACTAATGTTACATTTGTAGCCAGCTGCATTAGATGGGTGACTGCAAGTTGAGAGGAGAGAGTAAAAAATGGCTTCCCCCTTTTACCAATGAGTTCAAATGTTCATGCTGTCCTTTCTCTGAACCCGCTATTTATGGCAAACTCTTTTAACCTATATATAATTCATGAAGAAATCCGTACAGAATAACATTACAGATAGATGGCTGTGACAGATCTTTTGACTCAAAAAAACTCCACGTTTCCTATGTGCATGTTATTGGATGTAGAAAGCCCACGTCAGTCAACCCAGAGCAGATTTCTCAAAAAAAACAAGTATAAGTAAATCACCTCAAATGTGAATTGAAAAATTATTTTGCATTGAGTAACATGCAATTTCTGTGTAAAACCACATAACTCTCACCCAACTCTGCAGTTTTTTATAGCATAGCTGGTGTTTATTGCAGTTGCTCTTGGGTACCCTGTGACTGCATTTAATGAAAACTACAGCATTAAATAGTTCAAAGACTCACAGCAAAAAAATTTAAACTGTTTCCTTCAGTTACATTTCGATATTTTAATTCTCTTCTTATTTTGAGAAGTGTGGAAGAGATAAAAGATATCTAAATTAATTAAATGAATTAAATACTGGACTGCATGGAATGTGGCAACAAAATTCACCTACATTTTCTGTCTACTATTTAAGTCCAGTCCATACAGGTCAACATCATACTTAATAAAATATGAATAATAATGCACATTTTATATCTCATCTAATATGAAACACAGCTGAATTGATCCCAGATGTAGCCCCCAGTATTGTTTCATTACCACATACTTCATCTATTTTTCAGCCAATATGATAGCATTCATCCCCATACAAAATTGAATTAGCTATCTTAATAAAGGGAAAGCAAAGAAGAATTATTATTACCAATAGTGCAGCTAATCATCTGAGGAGGAGGTATTCTCAGTGTAAATAAATTAAAACTTAAAAAATAATGAGATCTGCTAATGGATTTTATCTCTTTCAATTAATAGTATTCTAGAAAAATCTGTAATAGAGAAAAAAATATCTTTACCTATATGCTGTATAAAGATCCTTATGTATTATAACAATACCCCAGGGAAACAAGTTGCTGGTAATCAAGGCAAACATGTAATTTTATTTACACACTACAGGACCTCTAAATCACAAATATCAACATGAGAAATTAAAGTTACAACCTCTTACCTTGTCAGCAGGTCACAATTACCTCACGTGGCACAGGATTTAGCCCAATTTCTGGAAGCTCCTACCCAAAGGCATAGTTTTATTACTTTAATGCTTTTATTACCATTAAAATCCAATGCATATAGTTTTTCTCTCTCTTTCACTCTGTGCATCTTATTAGCTATCAGATACTAAATATTACACAATATGTTACCAGATGTATATGGTTATATACTTTTCAATAAAAAATATGCGTAATTTATTAATTTTGTGATTGCTTTTTAAAAAATAATTCTATGCACAAATTAAGTAGACAAATATCATAAACAGAAGCAATGTTCCTTGTTTCCCTGTTGGAAGATGTGTTTTAGCATTTTGTTTCCAATATCAACTGCAAAGCTCATAATGGCAAAAAAATTAATAGTTCACTGCCTGTTTTATATGCTGATATTTAATTAAATAGTGTATAGCTTTGAGTGCACATTATATGTTCTACATGCATTACTCATATTAATGACTATCACTTGATAGGCATCCAGGGGAGTCATTTTACAGGAATTATCAGTTAAATAAATAAAGACCCAGCTTTGCAGCCTTCATGGCATGTGCATTAAGATAATGCAGTTGGTTCATGAGTGAAAACAGACAAATAATAATCACCAGAGATGGAACCATACAAAGAATTTTCTCTAATAATCCATGTTTCAAAAAGCTAGAAGGGAAGTTGTGAATATAATGGAAAGCAAGCAGTTGTCAGAGCAAGGCCAAAATGTATTTGTGTGCATCAAATGCTCAACCAAGCCCAGAGTCACTGCATTTTTGCAAACACACTAAAGATTAAGAAGATGGTGAAATATAGACAACAAAAAATCAAATGCCTTTTCTCGTAGCCCATATTATCTAAAATAAAATACAAAAAAAACAACCCAGAAGTCATTAAAGTCCACCTTTAAGTTAACCCTCCTGAAGGAGGTTTAGCACACCCATCACATTTAACTGAGTCTGCCACTGCTCATAGCACAGGAACATACTTGATGTTGTTTCAAATACCTTCCACTGTAATTTCATTGGTTTCTTCCCCTCAAGTAATTCTCTGAGGCATTCACAAAACTATTTTATTAATATTTGTGTATCTGCCAGTGATGTTCAATGGAAGGACACATGCATATTTCAGAGAAAACAAACCTACTCTTTTCCATTATTCCATTCAGAAGGCACTGAATAAATGAAGATTCATAGATTTTGGTTCTAAACCCAGTTGTGATAGCCATCTGTTCTTACTTGTTGTATGATCCATGGCATAAAATTTCCCATTATGATTCCTGCATTGTGTGGATGAGTTAAGTACAGTTTAGTTTAATCTGCTAGAGAAATTAATATAATAATAGCTGTGTACACCAGGAATAGAAAGAGGCTTCATGAGCATTACCTTAATGAACCTATTAAATGCTGTATTTAATATTTTGATGATGATGAAAAAAGGAATTGATAGACTCTTTAAAACAAATGTTGTCATTTTGATTATAATATCTCATTAAAAGAACAGTCTCACTCTTTTGTGTTTTAAATGCATATGAATGACTAGATAATAAGTATACCAAATTGTAGTGCTAGGTAAAAAGCTCCAGACCTGTTTTTTTTTTTACTGTTTGTGATTTTGGTTTGCTTCTTATTTGTTTTTTGTTTTGTTTTGTTTTGTTTTGGGGTTTTTTTGTTTGGTTGGTTGGTTTTTGTTTGTCTTGTCGGGTCTTTGTTTGCTTAGAAATTTAAAATCACCATAAGAATATGAGGTTTTGAGAGAAAAACTAATCTAAAAGCTGATTTTCAGTTCTTATTTAAGCAGATAAGGTATAAGCTGTTTTATTAAAGAATATTCTGAAAAAAAAAAAAATTAGCCAAACACAGCTGAAGATAATTTTCATCTTTTTTCATTCGTGGAAAATGTTACTAGAAGGAAAATTTTGCACAAGAAAACATTTGTTTTGTCAAAAATTAATTCCTTTTAAAAAATTTTCTTACCTTATTTCTTAACAGATATAAATAATTTAAAATCAAACTGTAAAGGAAAATTAAGCACATTACAAACAGGTTACTTGAATACTAAATCACTCTTCATATCACATTATTTGAAGCTGCTTTGAAAAGGATTAGCAGCTCCTCACATCTTACAGACTGCAGAATCAATTGAGTCACTTAGGAAGGAGAGGTATTTCCATATCCCAGCTTTAAACCAGTGTTCAGATTCCCCTTCCCTGAGTACATTAAAAATGTACAGACAGATAGTTAAGCAGATAACAGCAGGTGAACTTCTGGCCCCATTACAGTCAATGGGAGGTCTGTCATAATATCAAAGGCGCCAGGATTTCACCCTCTAACTCTTCTTTCTCATCCATCAGAAAAGCACTTTCACCCACCAAACTTAATGACAAAGCAACAAAAAGTTTTGAACAATTTTGAAGTCCCCACTGCAAACTTAAATTTCACATTTGTTTGAGAGGCATTGGCAGCTTTCAAAGTGTGGATTATCAGTCAGCCTCCTGCAGTTGACAAAGCAAATCAGAGCAAGTATATTTGAATGTGTGAATAAAATACATGTTAAAAAAATGTAGTAACAACTAGTAAGATGCCAAGAAAATTTCTGTATTTAAATTAGACATCTGTGCCCTATTTTTAAATATTCATCATTGTAAGTGATTCAGCATGTTCCCTACTCCTGTCAGAGTACACGTATTTTAAAAACCTTTTAGCTTTAACACCTTCATTGCCATATGAATCCATTACTAGAAAATTTTCTACCCTTAAACTCATTCACGTCTACAAATTGCAACATAAGCTCAACTGAGTCAACATAAACTGTAAAGAATACTTGTTCTTCAGAGCTTGTGTAAGAAAATAAATATTACTGTTAAAATGAAATATAAAAGCTACATTGTTCAGACATATGACCCAGTAATGTTTACAGATTGACTGTTCTTAGCCATATATTTCTGATTCATAACCATTGCCTACAACGGGAGCACAATTGGGTTGGACAAAAAGAGAAAATCATTCCTGAAGAGGGTACCAAAAAAAAAAAAACCAACCAAAATAGCAGAGCATCCTGAAAACACAGAGATGATAGGAGAAAAAATGTGGCCCTTTTATTTCAGATAACCTGTAGTGAGGTACACTTTAAATAAATGGATAGATGGAAAAACTCTGGATTACATTCATTGTCCTGATTTGTGAGAGGTTACACGAGGTGATAACAATGGTTCTTTCTGGCCTTGTAATCCATTAAATTATGTGGTACCTGAAATGAAGGGGGAAAAAATGACTGTATTACAATAGGTTTGATGAATATCCCAACCCAAAACCTAACCCAAAGCTGACACACATTACAGTGCTAGATCCAAATGCCTGCGGGTTAATTAAACTGGCTGTCAAAAAATGACGAAATGATTTGGGATATGGGACAAATTACATCCAGTACTTTCAAAGTTCATGAAAAGCCAATAAAGCATGGAACTAAATTTGATTTAAAAAATGGTTAGACTTGGTGTGTAGAAAAGGACATAGTCACAAGTTATCCTTGTGCCTGAAAATGAACTAGTGAGGGAATTAGCCAGAACTCCACTCACGAAGCCACAACAGCAGAAAATATCTGTTGTCAACAAGAGCTGGTTGCAAGACCATAAACAATGGAACATATTGGAGAAACATGGGAGGATGCACCTGCCAAAGAGCAGCAAACACACTTTATGAATGTGTCACAAGTGTCTAGCAAGAAATCTGCACATTCTATTGATAGTATTCTTTAGATATATCACATGCTAATAGGTCTGAAGCATTAGCTTCTGGTAAAATAGCAAGTTGTTGTGATATTTCTCACCATCTAGGACTGACAAAGTTCTGCACTGAACCTCAAGGAGTGGCAGACAAAGACACCAGGAAGCAGCTATCCACTGAGTTAAACTTTTGTTCTGAAAGACTATGAGGAGAAAGTGAAAATTAAAATATTAAGACAAGAGAGATACATACTCTGATAGATAAATTTCACCGCAAAACTCTCATTAAACACAGCAGTGAATTTATGGATTTGATTTTTGTTAATTTGAAGGAGGTCATCAGTGTTTGCTTTGTATGCATTTTGGGAAAAAATATTCATTGAATGTTTGTATTTATTCTCCTCTTCTTAGATTCACTTAGTTGTTCCAGAAATAGATAATGTTTATCTCCCTGAAGGTTCCTAGAGTTTGCTTAAATCACTGAAGATAGGCAATTAAAGAGGGCAATTGTACTGCTGAAAACAATAATTAGACTTTTCCTTGTTCCTTTGTTTTGTCTAGTTTGGGTGCTTTCATTGTTTTACCAGAGGTAAAAGTCAGAGCAGCCTGGCTGTGAATTGCAGGAAAATGTTTTAATGACTACCTAACAAGACATATTCTTTTTTATCAGCTTCTTGATTTGAATAGAAGTCATATGGTTTCCATATCTCATCATTAAAGTCTCATAATTTATATAGGAAAAAAAAAAAAAGAAACTATCACAGGATTCTCAACAATTTGACAATGAACATGATTAACTTTGGTCAGTACGTGAAATACTTAAGAAAATGGTGCCAGGAGCAGGGCAGGGGAAGATAAAGTGCTCCATGAGTTATAGCTTTAGCACTTAATGTGTATATCACAAGTCACAGAGCAGACATGTTGAGTAAAAACATTTTTTAACACCAGCTAAAAGAGACAAAGAGATTATTGCTCGACAAATGAGCCTACCTTGAAATAATACTCCCTGCAAATAAATATTTTAAAACTCTATGATTCCTTGTGAAACATAATGCATATTCAACCTTAAAGCAGACTATTTTTCTTTTTGGAGCACTTTTTTTCAGGATACTCTTGAATTTTAGAAACAGATTGATAGGAACTAAACTAGGTTATACAGATTAATTTACATCTAATGATGTTTATGGAAGTTTAAACACGCCTATCCATGAGTATTTTAATTACAGTACCTAATCTGAAGCATGAATCCTTAATGGATGTATCTAAGGGGTGGAAATTTAGGAAATCAAAATGCCTTTCAAGAGAACTAGAAATGTGGCAGCATGACAGATCATATGATTTTATAACCTATTTTTGCTGCTTTTGTACTCAAAAGCCTTCCCATCAGAACTAGAACTCTGCTGGTCTAGTCTATAAAATAACACTTGAAAATAAAGAGTCATGATAAATAGTATAGCCTCAAAAGAGTTTATGAGTAATAGGAATGATGTGTGTATCTCCTCGGTTTTATCACTTCTTTTCTTATAGTGTATGTTTTATTTACTTTTTGATGTTAGAGATTGCTTGTTCAGCAGCTCTTTTCCATGTATCTCTATACAGCTGTTTGCAGTTACAAATAAACCCTTAGTCAACAATCAAACCTATGTGAACTGAGAGGTTTACTGATAAAAGTCTGTATTTTTTTCACCAATACAGGAATTAATTTGGGGCAACAATAAAAATGAATTGAAATAAAAATATGATTTCATTGCACCATGCAGTGACAAAAGAGTTTAGTCAGATAGTTTAAAGTTGCAGATGGAAGACCTTTTGAAAGACATATCAAGATATTGGGAAAAGTCTGAGCTAATTATCCTCACACTACAAATCTCAAATGTATCATTTCTAGATTTACTTCATCATTTGTTTGTTCTTCTGATATTCTAATTCCCATTTAGCAGCTCTATGTAAATCTCAGGATGAACTTGTCAATTAAGTAAACAGACATCAATTTGTATTGTTTACAGGGAAAAATTTTAACTGGACTGACTTAGATGCATGTAGCTGAGAAAAAATACTTTTCAAACTCTAATTACTTTACAAACACTCATTTTAATATTCATAAAGAACAGATTTGGTTTTTGGTGAAGTAGATACTGGAAAAAGGGAAAAATGTATCTTTCATTGAGCTGATCTAATTTTCTTATGCAGAATTACAGAGATGTATGCTTTAAAACTTGCCTATATTAAAATGCTACCTATAAGGAGTTTGTACCTATAAACAGTCTACCTTTTCAACTTTGCAAGTACTTTATTAAACAAGAGTTTTACATTCCAAACACTCAAGCCTTTAAATTTGTGACTGAAAAGCTCATCTAAAGTCCAGGCACAATCTCAATGCCCATTGGATAGGCTGGATATAAGCACCTGGAATTTCAAAAAGTGACAGGCTCAAGTGTGAGACAGCCCTTGTTAATTTGCTCTTGAACCCCCAATTTCCTTCTTCCTTCAATTGCTTCAGCAGTCTCACATCAAGTTCATCTGACAGGCCAAGAAGTTTAGTGAACCCCCAAAGTGCCGTAAAAAGATTTTTGAGCAGTTACATTTTGAACCTGATTACAGATAATTCCCCAAGTCTTATAACCGCATGATTAAAATCACTCTTTGAGAATGAAGCTTAAAGAAACATCCTTCTTTTTCCTCAGCTAGGTAAGGATCTGCCATTCATAGCCACATTACCAGGCACACATTATTAAAACAGTGAGAGCACAAACCTCACTGTGAAAGTCTCTGATTCTCTTTGCTCACGATAAAACTGTTGATCAAATACATAAAGGCTTGCTTTAGACAAATCTTCAAAAATTTAGAAAACATTCAATGGACAATAGAAGAATGGACTGTCACAGCAGCCTTCCTTAGTTCACCCATGGAGAACTTGCAACCCAGTCTACCTTTTTCTTATTCTTATGCCAAAAATATCAGTTACACTCATAGCATTCACACAGCTTTAAACTTCTTGGCACAATAGGGTATTCTGATATTTTCTTCCATGATAGATAAAATTATCTTCACAGCAAAACAGTGTATACTTTCAAAATCCATCTTACACCTGCTCAGCTTTGTCCCACTAGCATTGAATTAGAAGGTGAAAACACAGCTAAGAGAGCGTGCTGGGGAATACCCACAGGTATTGCAGTTAGACTTCCTCTTGTCCGTAATATTCTGAGGTTGGTTTCAAGACTCTTTGCCTTTCTTCCTCCACTTTTTTCCCTGAGATTACCAAAGGAACTCAGGTGGATATATATTAATGCACTCCATTCCATCTGTCTCCTTTTAATTAAATCAGGAGCTCTGGAGCAGGGGAAGAGCAGCATGCTGCAGCCTGCAGCCTGAGGAACAAAAGAAGTGACTTGTAAAGTATGGAGGGAGCCTAATGGGCAAAAGCATTCCTGCATGTAGCAATCTGTGCTCCCTACAATGTTACTCATCATTCTGTCTAACTTCAATAATATTCTTAGCATGAAATGCCTAAGATTAATGAGGCATTTATTCTCCGATAAGAAGCTGTCATAAAAAATACATTTTCCATCAACATTTTTGCAGTTAAATTAATATTACCAACTCTTTGCAAGTATGAGATTCAGCAGTGGTTTATAGCAGATGAAGTAAAGCTAGTCCATAGAGCAGGTTTATATCTTGGGGTGGGTCATTTTCTCTGTTGATGAGCAGGTAATGCTGCTAGTGAGCATACCCTCTAATCTCAAATTTCTGCCACCTGCATTTATTGCTTGGAGCTGTTAGAGGTCAGATACAGGCCTGGATATATCCAAGGCCTGATGCATTGTAGTTGGAGTTTCTTAATATTAAGTGGGTAGAGGACCTCTAATATTGGTCATCTTTATCTTGCATGTGGTTGATCTTGAACAGAAGCCCCTGAGCCCACTTTCTCTGACTTTCCATCGTGGAGGTAGCAAAAAAATCCTCTAAAGGTAATCCTCTAAAAAACCCCTGCAGTTAAAGCTCAAGAACTGGCCTGGAAACTGTTACCAAGGTCATTTCTTTATAAGTTGTAAAGTATCATAATCTGAATGTTTAAAATAAGGGTAAGTGATGCATCTTCCAAGGCAAATGCCCCACATCAGTTCTTGGTTACATTTTGGTTTGTTTGTTTGTTTTTTTGTTTTTTTTTTTTTACATAATCACTGTATCACAAGCTTTTTCAGAAGCAGTAGGTAGCTAAGACATGCATTGGTCAGAACTTAATACATACTTTTCAGCTGAGCTTTAAAGGACCAAAACAGAGGGAGTCAGTCTCTAAATTAATTAATGAAACTCATCCATTTCTGATTTTGTTATCCTTTCGAGTGTCTGCTACCAAAATCCTAAATTCTCCTTGTTATTTCCAATAGATACCCTGTGAAAATCCTGGAATTGTGTTCATTGACTCCAGTTAAATCTATTTCCATTTAAAGGATTCCTTTAAGTAGAAGTGTATTCACTTTTATTTTTTTTCTGTTGGATGTTCATATTCCCTTATTCCCTGATAATACATTTTGTTCTTTCTACTCTAGTAGGTAGGGATATTATCCCCACCAGAAATGAGAGATTTCGAGTAATATCAATAGTTAAAAATAGTAGATGGCCAGACAAACAAATCACTCTTTTTTCTTGATTGCAACAGACAAGTGTATCCGAGAGACGGTAGAAAGATATCTGTGGCAGAGCAGTGTGAAGCATATCTTCAGTAGTGTGTTTATTCCAGATGATCTGAAGCCACTGAATATATCATTCCCTTATAACATTTGTAGGCATGTTCGTTTTGTACTAAGATATATGATAATCTGTTTTATAGGAATTATATTTTGAATGATTTCAAGGTCAGCAACTTATCTCTTATTCATACCTTGCTGTGTTTGGATGTATCAAACATTCACACTTAGGAACATACCCACAGTGAAAACTCTAACATCAATCTTCTCTAGCACATACCAGCAATGTCACAAAAAGGCAATGAATTTCTAAATCTGTGTTAAAAGAACTAAGTTTTTATTTAACCTAAGGCAAATTTCATTGCTGTAATTCATTGTGATAATTGTCAACAGAAAAATGTCTCTTGGGCCAACAAATTTAGAGCATTGTTGTTTATCGGTGTATTTTAATACCTTTTCTTAAAATGTCAACTCTAACTAAGCATAGCTTTCAAACCTAAACTTTCTTGTTTATCTTGTGTATCAGCTCTTTTTCATCAAACATATCTTTCCTTTAGAGTCCCCTACGCAAACTTAATTTAAAAAAAACACTTGGAGACATTTTTGCTTGTCAAAGGAAAATATTTAATAAATTTTAAAAAGTTAGCTTATGATCTATATAGGCACAGATAAAGCTTCAAATCAAGTGGAATTAAGTACAATCTCAGAAAAAAAAAAACAGTCAAAACACACACACAGAGCAAGCATACTACCGCATAACAAAAACCATATTTTTTATGTCTGTCTCATTTTTCATGTCAGACATGCCTTAAAGAACTCAAACATTTGGTCATTCTTTCCAAGTTGTATTCTTTGACAGTTTTAGGTATTATCAGAAGCCAAAAGTTATATTTCTTTTCATCTTAAATTTGGAAGCTGATAGTTTTATTAATCAAGATGTCTCTTATTTTTGAGTTAGGATCTAGTTAACATAAATGGTGCGTCTTTCTTTTATTGTATTTGCACGCTGAGGGATGGGGGAATGAAGCAGAGACATTTAACTAGGATCACACAGGTGATATGGGATAGAGACACAAACCAGATCCTTTCCCCTTCATTCCCAGGCTACAATCACAGGACCAGCACTCCATCCTTATGTGCTGTTTGATACAGCCTCCTCTGGTTTTTAGATTCAGATCCTAATCCATTTCCTGATGCAATAGAAGATTAACTAATTTTAGAAAAAGACTGAAACAATTTTTTTTGCTTACTATTTTGCATTATCATCAACAATTTTGACAGAATCAATAACGTGCATTTCCAATTTATGGTGTGGATGCACCAGTGATTACTATTGGCATATCCCTCAGGAAAACTGTCTTTACAAAAATGCAAGAACAAAGACACTTTCAAAGCTTGAATATCTAGAGCACATTTAAAGGAAGAAATGAGCTATAAGCAATGTCTTTGCTCTCCCTGTGGAATTTTCAAGTACTAGCATTTGATGAGGCGAAATCAAGTGAGACTGTTTCAGCGATAAAAACAAACATTTACAGATTGACATTTACACAGTCACCAATTTATAAAATGCTACTCTCATTGTGATTTGTCATGTTTCACTCACACCACCCATCCCTTTAAAGCAGAGAACTGTGCTGATGAGGATCAAAAGTTCACTTCAAGGTGAAAGTACTTTTTGCAGAGATCATAAAGTTAAAGCAGCCAGAAGGAGAAATTATCATATTTTTTTAAGTAGTTGTGGGGTTTTTTTGGTTGGTTGTTTTGTTTTTTTTTTTTCTTGAAGGCCAAAAAAAGCCTGAAAGTAGCAAAGCAGAAAGCTATTCTGAAGAAAAATCTTTAATAGATTAATAATCTATCAAATGAAACAATTCTTTGTCCTGGTTTTCAGCAACTTCTCTGTTATATTGGTTTCATGTGGACAAATAATTCAGAGCTAAAAGGGCACCTTATGGCTTTTCCCACACCGAGACATGTAGAAGCAGAACAGTGGAGGTGGCAGCAATCACAGGAAACGACTGGTCAGCAGAAAATCACACAAGAGTGTTTAGTCACATTATAAGACAGCTCATTAACAGAGGACAAAGCAGGACTGATGCTGTTGCAAATACAAGGTCACCATTTGGATGGAACCAAGAGCACATTCCCAGACTCTGTCCCTCCTGTCCACTCAAGGAAAGATTGTCTCCACAGTCTTGAGTTTACATTTTGGTACAGTGATCTGGAGTCTAAAAGTTTGCCCTAAAAGTCCAAATTCTTTAACTGAAGGCAAAAAAGAAAAAGATGAAATCTATTCTGCAGTCTAAACAAACAGCATAGAATGTGCTTGGATGCTAAAAGACCAAATGCATACATTTCTAGTGCTTAATTTTACTGGTAATTTGTCACTGAGTATCATTTAATGCACAATATTCTAAGTGAGAAGGGAATTTAAATTTCAGTATAACAGAATACAGTATATTTATGTATACATATAGAGGATATGTATACATATTTCATATACAGGATATGTATACATATTTTTAGTGAATGAGATACAACCTATGTCTTCCTCAATACAACTAAATCAAAGGTATCTGGATGACAGACTTTTCAAGGCCTGACCTTGTGAATGAGGCAGGACCATGAAAAAAGTAGTTTGAAATTCTAAAATACACAATTTGCAAAAACATTACTGAATTCAGATAATGCAAAATAGACTAAAATTCTAAATGAGAATGAAAACTCCTGGAGTGAAAAGTATATTTCGGGTGTAAATATTGTTTTACCTTTCATTCTATCTTTGCTTTCAATACAAAATCTGTTCTGATGACAATACTGCAAACATCACTCATCCTTTCAGCCCTCACCATTAGGCATTTTTCCAGTTAATTAGGGGAAACTTTCATGGCAGAGCTGGAGAAAAAGCTCAGATTAAATTGGACTGCTCAGGACATGGTCTGACCAAGCAAACACACTAAGCAGCAAGTGGCAGGACCAATCATATACAAGGAAAATTCACTATTATCTGGTCACAGCTGTTGATTATTTTCACCAAAA
This sequence comes from Lanius collurio, assembly GCA_020086605.1. NCBI lineage: Eukaryota > Metazoa > Chordata > Aves > Passeriformes > Laniidae > Lanius > Lanius collurio. The sequence continues at coordinate 4,437,702 of JACBWW010000001.1, read as the reverse complement.
AAAGGTTCATACCAGCAGTTCTGAACTCAAATGGATTAATAAGCATTTGCCAGATACCCAAAGCTTTTGAATACATTAATTATATTTTTTTATTTTTCTCCTTTTTGTGCAGTTTATTGATTTCCCTACTCGACCTTCTTCTCCCTAGCAGATGCTAGAAATAATGGTATTAAAATTGATCTAGTATGTTCAAGGCAGACATTAGCCATGAAATCCAGTTTTTAATGGAAGGTTTATGCAATACTAACCACATGGATCTTAGTCCATGTCAGTCCCACATTTTGAATGAGTTTTGAGAGAGATGATGAAGCGCAGGGTTAGGTACATGAGAGTGCAGTGCTGGCTCTTATGTTAATGGACTCAAAGGCTCCAAGTCACAAAAGAATCAATAAGGATAAGGCACCTTAAAAATACACATTTGAAGCTGTGCTTGAGCCAAAAAGTTTTCTGATTAATAAGAGAGAGGCAGCGAAGTATACAAAAAGGAAAAGACTTTCTTTGCCCTCTATCACCTTAAAAATGAACAACATATATTCCCATAAAATACAGTAATTGGTGCCTTTCCGGATCCTGAGTTTCTCAATTCTCACAGTAGCAGAGGGAGAGTGAGTGACTGTCTCACAGATATCTTAGAAAGCCAGACAAGCTTATGGGGCAGGGTAGAAAAGGAGTTTTGCTCCAATGATCTCTGCTATGTCCTTCCATTCAATACTAAATAAGTGTCAGGCAATTAGAAATGGAACAGCGGATGCGTAAATGATACTGCCTTCCCAATAAATTGCTAATACCTGGATAGTGCTGCATGACTGGAAACATACTGTTACAATAACTGCAGCACCAATNTGCAGAAAACAAGCTATAATCTATTTATTTAAGAGATATAGGCTAAATTCTAATTATAGACATTCAATTCCTACTGCTTCCACAGACATTCTGGCTAAACAAAGCTCAGTACACCTGACTATTTGACTAAACTTTCATTATGATCCATAGGGATCTACCCAATAGTGTCAATGAAGCCTTGGGAACAATTCATCTCATGATGAAACAGACATTTATTTACATCTGCTGAGATGAATTACACCCTGTATTCCACTAATCCTATTGACTATATCTCCTTTCCTCAGAATAGAAATGTACAAAATTGTCCCTGATTTAGACATCCACCTGTAAGTAATGTAAATCTCACCTTAAATAAATAATTCACATCCCAGTCCAGTCAGGTATCGAGGTGTACTTCACCTTTAGGAGATGTCACTGATTTCATTTCAGTCCAGAAAGGAAGAGAAACTGGTGCCAAGGTTGGATATACATGCTTAATATTCACCATAGTCTACTTCTGAAGAGGAATCTTCTTGTGCTGGAGACTACAACAACAAATAGAACAAAAGAGGCTGATGTTATGTGCCAGTCTGAATGCCACCACTATACAAATAATTTGTCTTGCTTATAGTGGGAGGGAAAACAGGCCCTTGTAAAGCAGTGAGGGATGGAGGATGAGATGTGACTTGAAAACAGCAAGTTATGACCAGAAAAAAATGAGAGGAAAGTATTTACTACTGGTGCATTTCAAAGTCTCTCTTGTGCTGGAGAGGGGGAGTGACATTTTGCTGGGACTTTGCTGATGAATGAAGCTCAGCCTGTGTAGCCACATTTCCTTGCAGCATGAGAAACATGTTATGTATTATTACATTACGTTGCAATAAAAGGGTGTGGTAGTATAACTATATTACAGATATAAATATAACAGAAAAAGTGCAAAAAGGCTAAGCAAAAACACTAGAAGAAATATGTGATGGAACAAAGGAGTATGAAACCAGACACAAATATAGAGAAATTCATCACACTATAAAAAGAACCAAGAGACATTTAAAGGAGGTAAGAAAAAGCATCAATTGTGTAAGTAACGAAGGGTGAAAGAATACACTACAAGCCGAACAATATCCTTGAAGGAAGGAACACAGAAAATCTGTAAGTTTGGAATGGTTCTCATAAATCTAAAAATCTAATATCAGATGAGAAGGACAAGGTATGGTGAATTGTGTGTAAGAGGTGGACAGAATATTAGGAGGATAATAACAAGGAAGAGTATCTGAAAGGATGCCATTAGACTGAAAAAGCTGTTGTCTTTTAATTAAAATGCCAAAATATATCTACATAAACTGTAATCAGATAGAAGCAAAAAGAGATGATTCCAAGTTTTCAGGAAATTTGTATTAATTTCTGTCCTAAAACCCAGCCAGCAATGCTGAAGATTCTGAACAATGCTAAACTCTCTGCACAGTGAATCAGGTGTGCAAAATATTGAATATGCAACATGGAGAAGCAAGGAGGCAGTTCATTTCCTGTTAAGGGATTTAAATTAAACAATCCTCAGCTACAGAGGAAGAGCAAATAACAGTAAATAAGAAGCTCAAGCTTGAGATAAAGCTCTAAGAACCAGAGAACATAGCAAGGTCTCAGGAAATCTCTAAGGATCAGAATCCTTGTCTGGAGCTTCTTGCAGATTCAAATTTTCTTTGGGTGCAACTGTGGATAATACCTGTAAAATTAAAAATATAATTTCTGCTATCTGGAAAAAAAAAATCTTTCTAAACTCTTAAAACTATTTTAAGCACAGAAGGCTTTTTTAGGGATTGAAATGTGTTTGTTCATCTGTCACTGTTTGCAGCAAGTAAACATGATGTCAATTAGCCTTGCTAATGTGAAATCATTACCAGTTCCTGGGTGGGAGAACGAGTTCATCAGCTCAAACATACATTGTGTGTGTTGTAATATATCCTACTGTTGGGTAAGAACAATCTTGGATGTTTAATTAATTAGTATTTGGAATACTCTGCTCCTAGGGTTTGAAGCCTTCAGAAGAAGTTTTCTAGTGGCACACCAACTAGCCCAGTAGATGAGCTAAGAGACAATTGTACTGGAATCTGAACAAATGTAGAATAGAGAAGCCTTTGAGTAAAGTTTAAAATTTAGTGTTATTAAACCTGCATTTTTCCAGTGAACCTCAGCATAACTGTTAGGGGAAAAAAATTTAACCTCTTAATACTAAAAAATCACTCTACTTCTAATCAAACATTACTGTAGTCTCTGATGGCTGCTGTCTGAAGCTAACCCATGTACCAAAAGAGAGGCTGGGACTCACAATGAAGAAAATTTTCTGTGTCTGTTCCATATGCAGAGTCCGAGATAGAGGAAATATAGGTGGGTTTGAAACTATCCTTTTGATGTTTTATATCAACATCAGAAAACAAAATAAACCCCCATTCTAATTAGTATAAGTCTACAATTTCAGAGATGGCATGTTAAAGTTAGTAACCTGTTATAAAGTGCCAGAGGCCCATAGCAGCTGATGTCATTATGTTGGATGGAAAGGAATATTATAGTGCACTATAAAGTCATGAGTGGGCTGCAGTGAGTGAAAATGTTGACTTCCACTGTCTAATGAGGTGCTGTCGTTTGGGCCCAGTGTGAGCCAGGTTTACAGCAAGCAAGAAGAGTTTGCTCTTCACACAGGTGAGGGACATGTGGTACTCCTCATCGAAGGATGCTGTGCATGTAAAAATTCATAGGTAATCCAGGGCAGAAGGAATAAATACCCAGACAAAAAGATCTACTGTGGTTGCTAAATATATAAACTACAGTGGGCTCAGACCATCCACTAAGCAGGAACAGTCAGAGTGAGTGAGTGCTCACAAGTATTACACCCAGCCTATGTTTCCCTGGACATCCATTACAGACACTGCTGAAGTCAAGTGACTGGGTTAGACATACTTGGTGAAGCATTAACTCAGTTCTTACATGCTTACTGTATTCCCTTTTCTGCAGTTCACTGTAACTGGATCTATAATTTCAGGGCATTCAGCAAATGTTACCTTAAAGTCAGACCTGCACTTCCTTAAAGTCTGCTGCACTTCAGACCCTTGAGTGGAGTCCTACCAACTGTTCTGTTTTGTTTCATCCAACCAACGTACCTTCCAGAAGCTGCCATCCCTAGAGCAGCTATAGCAAAACTGATAACAAAGCAACTTCTGCACTTTAAATGTAAAATTAAGTCAGTGTACATTTAATGAAGTTGTCTGGTTGTATGCAAACCTATAAACTGCCACTGTTCAGATACTGTTTCAACTCGCAATCAACCAGTCTTTCCATGGACATGGCAGAAATCCAGGTCAGTAACTTCTTAAACCAATGGATATTATAATTATTTATGTTTGAGTCAACATGGGAAAGACTACAGTATTTATAATTACAGTAATTGAAGCAAAGTTTCAATTCTGTTAGATATATCATAGTATACTTACTGAAAGAATTTATATGAAGCTGTTAGAAAGCAACATCATTATATTCCCCTGAATAGAATTTCTATATGCTGGTCAGGACTATTGATACAATATCAATATTGGTGGTTGATGTACCAACACCAGTCACCAGTTTCTTCTCTAGCCAAGACTTCAGGTCAGTGTGCTGCCTCGTGGTGAAACCTGTGTGGCTGCCTGATTTCAACCCTGTTGCTCGTGCTCCCTTTGCTGAGGATTGTCTTTCTCTGCCTTGTATGACCATTCAATCTTCCAGTTTTTGTATGCCTCCAGCAGTTCTTTCAACTTGCTCTCTAGAGAAAATCTTATATTCTGCCTAACTTCCTCTAGGAGCTTTCATAACCTTCACGTATTGTTCCTGTTTATTCCCCTCTCCCTCCACCCTCCAAACCCCAACATCTGCAAGATACTCCTAAGAAAAAGCTCTATCTGGATGGCACACCTATCTCAGTATTACTATCTAGTCCCTTTTGGTACCAAACACATGATACCACAATCTGAACCGTTCAAGCTAAGTGTGATTAAAATAATTCCTTACCTGAAGACATGTCACTAATATTCCTTTTCAAATCTGTGGACAGAACTGCCATTCTGAGAATCACTGGGACTTATGATTTTTCCTGTGTCATTCCTTAAACCCAAGATATGCTTAATTTTCTCCCATTCATTCTGCCTGCAATATTAATTTTTACCTGCCTATTTACACAGAAGAAGTCCTGGTCCTGTTTGCTGAGCATCCTGCTTACTGAGTACACAACAAAAATATCCCAGCTCTGCTATGTAATGCTGCTGTGTATGTGCATTTCCTTATCCTTTGATCATGTGCTGCTCTGTTTACAGTTTGCTTGTGACTTCTCTTCACTATCAAATTTATGTTATTTGTTTTATGTTCATAACTTAATCCCACTTTATCTCTCATTCAGAAACAAGAGATTGTCTCTGCTTCTAATCAGCTGCTGATAATACCCTTCATCACCCACTTGATTCATTCTCAAGCAGTTACTTTCATGTTGTTCACGCTTCGAAGAAACACTCCAAAGTAACATCATTGCTTTCCTTCAAGTCCCATCTCCAAATCTGTCTTTTGACATTATATTTATAAAAATACTTGGTGTAAATAGGCTGAAAATAATACTAAGATTTTTGTCTATTGTTATTATTTCCTTTTCTTCCTGATCTTTTGTTTATCTTTGTGTTGTTTCTTGTCTCCTGCATACAGTACATGTGTTTCTATGCAGAATAATTTTCAATAGTGCTTGCAGACCACTTCATAAATTGAACTCAGTCTTTTGGTTTCTGGGTCCTACTTTAATATGAACATAATTGCAGTAAGATTAAAAACCTAAGGTTCCTCATATTTTTATAATTTTTCTCTTTAATGCATGCACAGATCAGTACTGTGTGCTCCATTTTCACAGCAATTGAGTGACTAGAATATGTTATATGCTTTTCTTCCCAACACTTTTTATCACAACTACTGTAGAGCAAATTGAAGCATAAAGAGATGAAGGATAACATTCAGAGCATCTGTTTTCCAACTTTGGACAGCAGGTAGGTGGAATGTAAGCAGTTAGGTTTATGGAGAGCAAATTCATAAACCAACTTTGCATAATGTTCTGTCAGCATCTTTATTCTGGACCACAAAAACCTACGGATGCCCACATGCTCACTTCCTGGACTGAAGAACCAGGCACTAAGCACTAACACAACACAGAATTCCTTGAGAGACACTTTAAGAACCTCATGTGCATTAAGTCTACTTCCATCCCCAGGGTTCCCCAAGCTGTCTGCTATACTTCTATTTAATGCTTTGCAAACAGCACAACTGTATTTGTTGTTCCCACACCACAATATTGGCCAAGGAGCTGTAATGGGCAACACCTGCAGCACTGCATAACAATCCAGGAGCTATACAAGGGTGCTCAAATATGAAGACCCTGCTTTTCAGAAAGACACTCCTGAGCTACTGAGGGTAGTTCAAGGAAACAAAAGAAGGTGAGGTTTGAAGGTAGTCAGTCCTACATCTAGGGGTATAAAACCCCAGGGACAGGATCTATCTCCATATAGTGAAAGTTCTTTTTGTGTTGGAAGAAGGTACCTTTAAAATGAACTCATAATGCTGTGACCTCTATTTGAATAAACTCAGGAAAAAATGCAATATGCAGAGAAAATTTTGAAGGTTTATTAACTTCCAGAAATCATGAACTAAAGTCTTTGTCTCCTTTTATATTTCTTTTCCTCTCAAGTTTCATTGTGATGCCTTTGCAGTGAAAAGCTGTATTTCTGTAAACAATATTGGGGTTGTGGCTGTTATCATTTCACACAAGACCCCTCTTGCAGAAAGAGCTTTGGAGAATATTGGACTATTTTTTTAAGCACCCTTGACAGTCTGCTGTGCTGAGTCGAAAGATTTCAAGGTACATTAACTTTAACAAAAGAGTGTCTGTGCCATAAGCCCCCATTTCGTTTCAAAATAACAACAGCTGTTTTAAAAACATATATATAACTTAACCCAACTCTTTTATTTATTATTATTATTTATTTAGAAGGTCCCTCAAGCAAATCCAGATAGAAGCTGATAGGATGGGATTTGCAGGACCAGGGACAGTTTCAATTTTGCTTTGAATTCAATATAATTGAGACTGTGGCATTTGAAAATGTGCAGTCTGCAGATTAGATCATGTAGTTTCCCACCCATTACTGACTCTTCTCCTTGCAGTGCATGATGTGCTCTGCCTCATACACACATACTATTTCATTCTGCAGATAATCAAGGGCCGAATTTAGAACCTAAGAAAAAGGCCTTTTCACTGCATAGGAATTGCATCTTTAGTCTTTGCATGGGAGAGGATTCTTCAATTTATTCCACGGAGCTCTGCTTTCTATGTTTTTCTGGTATTCTTCTAAGTACATTTTCTCCTCATGAAGAAGAAATTTCTATCACTTTGCTAAAAATCCATTACTCTGTTAAATCTGCAAAACATGTATGCTGCGTGTGCTTAAAATCAGAAGGGAAATAACAACTCTTTTATTTCTTTTTTTTGTGTGTGTTCTTTCACTAAATTGATATGGGTTTATTTGTTAGTATTAATAACTTCTTACCTCTTTCAACTTTACTGAAAACCAAGTCTTGGTCTCCTTGCTCTGAATTTCATAAAAATTTAAAACTTTGTGTACTATTGCTGACTTCCTGGGGCTTCACATATGTGCAGTAATGAAGCTTCTGTAGTCTTCTGTTGTAGCCCAGTGGTTTTCAGCTCTTTTAATTGTACAAGCGTAATTGAGTCTATGTCCAGAATGGTCCAATAAGAAAAACTTCCAACCCATGACATTTTAGAATAATGATAGAAAAAAAAAGAACTTTTCTCTAGCACTCTTCTATCCTCAGTTTCTCTTTGCTCGATATCATTGGATCATAAGGCATCGTTCCAATTTTCCTGGAAATTGAACAGATGCTTACAGCAGTGTAAAGTGAGTGTAAAATGCCCCAAATAAAAATAGCAGTTTTGCACTCATTTTGCCTGGTTGAGCAAATATGATCATGATTGTCTGATAGCTCACAACACCGCCAGAATTCCTGCTCACATCAGCAGCACTCACTACCTTATGATCAGCATGAAGTTTAAGTAGCTTGTGGCTACATCTATGTCATAAACAAAACATGCAAGCACTTATTTTCTGGCCCTGAGTTCAAACAGACAGGTCTGTTTACATTCAAACATTCTAAAACAAAGTTGACATATTCAAACCACTTACTGAGAAATATCCTTTGTCTGTGCTAACTCCTGAACCATGACTGAAAATTTTGCAGAAGGTCTTAGCTGGCCAGACATTACACTAAAAACCTAACAGAACTTAAGAGAATCAGATCCAAAGCTCTGGCATGTTTTCTGGTATTTTTTATGAGTAAACTGAATTTTTAAGAAGTTTGACTAAGGGACTGCTACCTCTGTAATAAGAGCATATTGTTTTCATTGGACAAAAATGACCCCTACTAAGTTTCAGTTACTTCTCAGTCTTTGGTTTCTTGCATTTCATTCTATTGCTTTAATCTTCTTTAGAGTTGTTGTGGTCTCTTGGTTTCTCGTTTGTATCTTTTACCTTATAGTTTCCTGACTTAATTTATGCCTAATTGATCTGAAAAGGCCTACAGAGGGTTACACACACCATGTGTTTAGCTCGTGGGTGATCTTAGGGTATTCCTCTCAGGCTTTAAAAGTACCTTACTTAACCTGCTCTACAAGAAAAACATTTCCTTCCATGATTGATTTTATTTGTGTAGTTTAGTCCTCTCCCTAAATACTGACCCATGATCTTTTCTTGTCCATTTCAGGTTTTCTGTGTACATTTGTTTAATAAAAAAATTAGAAACAGCAATAATCAATTAAAGTTTACAAATTGCAAAATCTGAGTTTGCTCTACTTTGAAATGAATTACAAAAGTGTTAAATAACAAAATAAGGTGAAATCCTTTTTAGTTGTGCTTGAATTATTTGTAACATAAATTGATCCTCAACCAGCTGTTTCTTTCCAGAAGGACACCCACCATTACTCACAGGGAAGAGTGATACCATCATCTTGCACTTCATGCAGAGGTGGTACTTTGCAACACAAGCCTTGTAAACAGGGATGAAACTATAACATTTATATAAATCTTTTTGTCCCCCTGACCCTCTTAGTTCACAAGTTCGAATGCAAACTGTATTTTCAGATCATATTAAAACTCAAATCTTCAGAAGCATACATATTCTAGTGCCTTACATTTACTGTAATAGTTATTTAAATGGTCTAAATCAAAAGAATGTAGATAATCATGTTCAAAGCAGGTTAGCCAAGTTAGCCACACAGTTTTGGTGTATGGCCACACACAGGTGTATTCTTGAGGAACAACTCTAAAATCAAGATCTGGAATTTAATTGTAGGTCAGGTAAAGTTTGGGACTCAAATGGAAAAATATCCTCCATCTTTAGCTTAATGGTTGGACTTTATGATCTTAAATGCCTTTTTCAACTGAAACAATTCTATGATTCTTTGTTCTCCATTTAAATTTCCTGGCACAGTAAATGCTTTTAGCACATACTATTACACCCCAATTCTGTTTTCTCGTTTTTCCACCATTTTAGATAGACTTTCTTAAAGTCTATTGATACCCCCTCCTAAATACTTATGATGACAACTGTCATACTGTAACAATTAAAGTAGAAGGTTCTACATTTGTAGTGGAAATTTTTACTTACATGCCCTTGACAATAATGAAAGTTATTTTGATCATTAGTACCATGGGCTGTAAACATCACACAAATCATGTATGCCATTATTGCTGTAAACAGAAGCTGAAATCCAAGACAAATGCCGAGTCAGACCTGGGCAATGAATACTTGCTCAAAACCATGAAACTGATTTTTTTTTTTCCAGACATCTTTTCTCTAAATAACAACCTGATGTATAAAGAGCTGAATTTGGGGGTGTTCAAAGAACAGATCCTCATCTAAAAGCTTGTGGTTCAGGCTTGTCTCTAATTAAGAAGTGTCCTAAAGTGAACAAAGGGCCACACAGTAGGAAATATATGCTTGCAGACACCAATTCACACCTGCTAATGATTAGTTTGCAGACACTACCAGATGTGCTATTTATCTGATGATCAGAGTAATTGAAATGAATTGCTCTGAATCAGTCATGAGAAATTGTCCCAGTTAAGTAGATGTGCTGTTTCTCCTCTGTTTTCTTATGGGAGAGATGGAGCTTATAATTTTCTTTAGCACTGTCCTTTAACCTTTACTTAGTGCTCCCACAAAGAGTTGGAGCTGCATGCCATAATTCCATCCAAAAAACAAGGACAGACAATATGTTTGTACAGAAAGTTTTTAAGTCTGACCATGGGTAAGAGTTCACAGAGGTGTTGGCTAGTAGTGAAAACAGATCATGACTTTAATCACACATGCAGAAATTTGCAGTTCAATGTTTTCAAGGTCAAAAAGTGAAACCCCACACACTGGAGGGTTGCAAATTTTCAGAACTCACTGCCAGAGGAATATGGTGGCAGTGGACAGTATCAATATACTTCCCAAACAGGAACAAGTGAAAAACAAATTAATGTGTGTTCAAAGGGAGAGTACAAAGGGAATGGATGCAAACAGCAGCTAGGTTCATGTTTTTTCCCTTCTTTTGCCACTGCTGGAGACAGAGGCACAGCACTGACCTGACCCAGACAGGCTTTTCTGTTCCCATGTTGGTCTCTTGATATGGCAAGTTATCCAGATTGCTTTCTTCCCAAAAGAACTATAACCAGCAATAATACCAAAAACCTGACTACTGAGAATTAGTCTGTTAAAGGAGAAATAAGAAAATAAGAAAATAAGAGGAAGGTTTGACTTTTCTGTTGTCTACACATGCAAGACAGATAGATCATGAATTCAGCATGTGCTTCATGCAGTAAAAAGTCTGTAAGTAGAAAGCAGGATGAGATGGGATGAAGTGTATGTATTATCTAGGCAAACATATATAAAAGATGTCTTTAAACATAGTATAGCTGAAGTGGCATGGGTTTAAAGTCTTTGCTGTAGTGCTAGGTTTATTTTTATACATTGCTCCAGGGCTGCTGATGCCTTTGATTTAGATTGTGGTAATTTTTCTACCTTTTGCCATTTGATATTTTTTCTACTATCCAAGAAATCTTTCATAGTTTGTCTGCGGCAGATTGAAGTTTCTTTATATCTCCAGCACAGCCTAAAAAGTACTAGTCTTGGTTTGCCAAGAGGAAAAAAAATCCTAGGAAAAGTCTAATTGGAGAGATCAGAGAACTGAAACTAAGAATGGACTAGAAACAGAGGCATTAAAAGACTTTTAAACTATGGTTTCCTGGAGATTTTCTCAGGGTCTTTGTGTACATTGAAAGTTCTGGCTGCAGTTGTGATGGTAATAACTTCTAGTTCAGTTTCCTGCAAACTCTTGCCAGAAATACTTGTCTGCTTCTACTTTTAGACTTACAACCCCATGTCTGCAATTGAATTTCCCTCAGGCTCATGACCCCGTGTCTTACATGAGGTCTCAACACTTCATTTGGGAAGGTCACCGTTCCTCTCTGAACAAGAACAGAGAAAGTTTGCTCTCAATTTTGGAGTATTTTTTTCCCAGTATACTGCACCCCCAGCACTAATTATATGTTACTTAATGATCTCCATTGTACTACTCAAAGCTGAAGCTCACGTGGCCTGTTTAAGCTGTTATGCAGGAAGACTATAGAGTTGGAAGAAGAGCAGAAATCTCTGAGATCCCTGTTCAGTGTGCTGTCCACTGGACCATGAGCAGTAGTTGGCAGATATAACTAACAGTCTTCAGTTTTCTGTTGGTGAAGGCTTATTAAAAATTGTAATGATTTGTGGTTTTGTCTCAGGTTATTTATCTTATTTTCTCTCTCTCTCTCTATCTCTGTGAATGCTGGAAGGAGGTAGTCAGCATCATTACACCCCAGACAATTGAGTTGATTGCTTTTTTCATAATAGTGTTGGAGAACAGAGTTGTGCAATTTTCAGTAGGCGACAGAACAGACAGAAGAAAAAGTAAGCGCTTTAAATAGAATTACTGAAATCCTGCTTGCAAAATGCTCTTCATTAACCCTTAATAAACAGCCCATGCTCAGCTATTGGCATGAATTTATTCATTTTAGTTAGCAGTTCTCCATCCCTAAATTTTGCCACGTGAGTATTCCTGTTCTCCCACATTCTGGGTTTCCCTCTGTTGTAATGGGCTGTGGCCAGAGGCATCCCTCTCTTAATAAAACTGTGGTGATTTGCTCCTTGAGCTGTGTCTGTTTCTTATTTCTCAAAGATGCCTTTCTGTTTGCCTTGACTCACAAGTATATTCTTTGTTTCTTCCTTTTTCTTCCTTTTTCTTTTGTCTGTACACTGCGTCATCTACCTATTCATGGGGGTACCAAAACAAGTTACAAGCCTTAAAGATAAGCTTTTAAACAGTTATAAAATGAATGAATCACAGAATGGTTTGGGTTGGAAGTGACCTTAAAGATCACGTAGTTCCAAACCCTCTGCTATGGGCAGGGACACCTTCTATTCTGGCCTTGAGCATCTCCAGGGATGGAGCAGCCACAACTTCTCTGGCAATCTATACCAGTGTACTCTGTCTTGTTGTTGTGGTAGGATAGATACACCAGTACTTCTCCCAAACTTGCTTCCTACATTCACCACTTATACAGCTTCCATAAACCTCTTAGGTTACCCACTGCCTAATTAGTGTTACCCTAAAACGAATTTTCTTACTGTCATATTTAAGTCTCCCTTTAAGCATCTCCTTGTTGCCACTGAAATCCATCTCTTCCTAATATCTCAGTGGGCAATAGATACTAGGTAATTATATTTGGAAACTAAACAATCTAGGAACCTCTCTCTGTCTCCAAGGCCAGTGGGTGCTGCATGGATTACACACGCATGGCCAGCAACCTCTTACTTCCCAAAATGAACCTGTCCAAACAGTCTGGTGGAAATGATCCATGGTTTATGCACACAAACAAATGGTGTCTGCAACCAAACAGCAACTTGAGTCAGTGAAACTGTGTCATGTACCAGGCTACAAATTGAACACTCTGGACAGCCCAGTTCAGTGTGTGTGCCCTGGTCCTATTCAGGTCTCTTATGTAGGTGTGCCGGGAAAGAGCCCGTTCTTGGGAAGCAGGAAAGGCAGGTGTGCTCCAGGAAGGAGTCCAAGCTGAGAGCTGGGACCATCGCAGCAGAGGCAGCATCATCACTGACCAGTGCCTGAGCAGGGCTGAGCTGGTGTCAGTGACTTGGCCAGGGCCCATGCCAGAGCATGGGAGCAGAGACAGGAGACCTGCAGGCACAGCCAGCTCTGAATTAGCTTCCCCAGCAAAAAGGTAGGGGTGCTTCAGGGAATTCACACCTTTTACCTCTTGCCCAGAGAAGGACATCAATAGAAACTTGAAAACCACAAAGTGGGAGATATTATTGAACTGACACTTGTGCATGTATTTATTTGTTTTATTTGCCCTACATCCTGATCAGCCAGACTTGGTGTGCTTTAAATTACCTATTATTCTTGCCAAAGCACATGTGTTCTATTGACACTGAAAGCTGGGCTCAGTTGACTCCTTTGGGGGGTGATTATTAACCTTACCACAAAAAAAAAAAATCAGCATGTTTAATACATGATAAGAAAATATATCTTTTCTTTACCAGCCATTCTCCCCATATTTTGAAATCACTGACGTTATTTTGAGAAGCATATAAACACAAATTATAATAACCCTGCATATAATTTCCTTCTTGAGTTTCATCCACCTTGTTGGGCAGGAATCAAAACTTCTATGGATGTCTTCTTCCTTTGAAAGTCTGTTCATATTAATTTTTCACTCCTACACAACACTTGGATGTCTTTGTGAAGTTTCCCTAGTTTATACCCCTTCCCCCTCTTCAAACCCTTAGCATCCTTCTTTTGTGCCTGGTAATTTTCCATTCTACCAATAGCAGTCACCTACAACAAATTTAAAATGAATTGGTTCTCTTTTCCTTGGAAAATCTCAGCAGTATAATTTTTGTCCAGTAAGTGTAATTTAATGTGCCACTAAGCTCAATCTTTCGCCATTGCAGCAAGCTCATAAGAAAAAGATAAGATGCTGAAAACAGACTGTGTGTACAGTCTGCAAGAATATGTCACAATTTTGTTTGTTCATACCATGACTAGAATTTGTAATTTGTCAGAAAATTTATTAAATATTCACTGGGCAGGGGGTGATGCTACTATTTTGGTGATTCATTAGTGTTGCAAGCTTGCAATGAAATTCATGCTAAAATCCCCCAAACTGGTTAAGTGTTGAAGCTGTCTCTGAGGCTTGGAAACCCTAACCTTCTCTCACACTTATGAGAAGGGCAAAGATCAGGCCCTCTGTCCTACACTGGTCTCTCAGAACTCCTCATTACTTTCTGTTATACTCGTTACTGTCATTACTGGATATTTCTGCACTCTCTTGATACTTAAAATTGTCTCTAAACAACCTTTCTTTCAAAATATGCCAAATCCAAGTGCATAAAATTACCACAGTGAATTCAAATCATGGGGTTTTGACTAGAAGTATGGGAGGCCATGTGTGACAAGAGATAGCACAATAGCAACCAAGGTCTGTTTTGATCATTGCTCTTCCAATCTAAATACAGTGTATTCGTACACGCTGTAGACATCTTGCTAAGTGATGTGGTAAAGCCCACACACACACCCACAGAGGAGTTCAGAGTGACAATGACAGGAGGGGAGCTCTTCCAGGCTACTTCCAGGCCCATCACAGTGGCCATTATCACCTCAAATACCCATCTGCACAAGCCCAGAGGAGCACAAGGGCACAATGGCAGGCAGGAATCCAAATTAGAGATTCCCAAGGAACAACCACCCTATCTGGACTCTTCCCAGGGTTGTCCCATCAGAGTGACAAACCCAGTGCCAAAACACAAAAACCATCACTGCAGGTCATTGGGAGCAGCTCTGCAGATCACTTTTGGATTATGGGGGTCACTGCCTGTGGGTGTGACTTCTTCTAAGATGCAGAAAAAAGCAGTTCTGGGTAATTCCTGTTATGTGAGATCTAAGGGAGGAACCAAAGGCAGAAGGAAGGAATTTAGGTAATTTTGGGAGGAATGAAAGTTGGAAAAGAGGAGTAAGGGGATGAAAAAGATCAGACACATGTAAATAATTTCCTGGTCAGTACACTTGTCTGGCCATGATGTGGCAAGGAAGGCAGCAGTCTTACTGCATTTCATTCAACCTCCTCCCCAAGTGACGACTCCCTGCTCTGTGTGCACCTGTGTGTATGAGGGTCTCGCTGCAGAAACCAGAGTCAGACAAGATGGACATCCTGTGTGTTCATGGTGCTCAGAAATGGAAGGATCTGGTGAAGATCAAGCTTGATCAGCCCCTGAGTAGCCTGGGGAGTTGGGGGAGCCTGTATGGGACAGTGCAAGGTGTCAGAATGTCTGTGTATCTCCAGGGATGAGAGCACACAGGTGTCAGCTACAGGAGCTGAGAAGTCCTGGGTGGTTCTGGGTGTGTCAGCAGCTGGAGAGGGGCTGTGACCTTGGGGCCTTCTGTGCCAGCAGCTGTGGAGACTGGAGAGAGTGTCTGAGTCCAGCTGCTTGAGGGATCCTGCTTTCCTACTGTCCATATGTGTATGTTTTCAGTAATGGACTTCCATTCTGCCCAGCCATAGAAGGGAGCAGGATGAGGCTGCTGGTGTCATCTTGGTTTGCATGGGTGCTGGCAGGGTGTCTCTCTGATCTGTGTGCCTGGCCACGTTTAAATGTGCATATGTTTAATTGTGTATATGATGTCAATACTGCACCAGGAGGGGGTTAGATTTGGAATTATTTTTTAACAAAATATTAGTCAAGCTTTGGAATAGGTTACACAGGGCATTGGAGAAGTCTCCATCTCTGGATGGATTTAAAAGGCATGTGAATGTGGCATTTCAGGACATGGTATAGTGGTGGACTTGGCAGTGATGGACTGAATGATCTTAAAGATCTTTTCCAATCTAAACAATTCTATGATTATATATATATATATATATATATGCATGAAGACATCCATGTGCATGTATGTATGTAGTGTATATGCCTGCTCTGTGGGCACATATGTGCTGGGAATGGGTCCTCATTCTCACTACCAGCTGCACCTGGGTACATGGAGCAGCAGCATGCTCACCCGTCTTGGACAGACAGACAGGCAGACACTTATGCAGATATGTATGTATCATTTGTGTATAAGGATACTTTTTCTCTCTGAAATAATGTGAGTTTTGCAGGGCCAAAACAGAGAACTGGAAACAGTTGGGTTTAGTGATATCTGCATGCCAGATTAGGTTGAGGAGCTGAGAGCTGGGATCATGGTTATAGCTCAGCCTCATAACCTCTTGTTTGAAACATTATTTCAGTCTCTCACTATGGTAACAGAAAGAGTTGAACAAGGAAGCAACCTTTATTCTTGCTTTTTCATAACATTTTAAGGTCTGCTCTTTTCCTTTTGCTAGAACGTACTTTTTGCCATCTTTCTGCAACCCCAAGAGCTGGAGTGTATGCATATTTTAATGTAGACCGAGCTTCTTTCATAATCTCATAACTCTAGGAGGATTTAACATAATTCTCAAGTGATTATTTCCAGTGCCTGTCTTTGCAGGTGGTCATTGATTTCCCGAGCTTCAGCAGAGTGAAATTGATGTCTAGTCTGCACTAGTGAAAGGTTTACTGGAATAGATATATCTCTCAGTACAGCTAATACTGGCAAGCACTCTATTATGGATGCAGTTCTATTGTGGAGGAGAGAAGTAAAAGGTTTTCATCCAGTTTTTTTTCTTGGGAACGCTTTTTGCTAGAGATAGCAAAATAGAGATGTTATTCAAAATTTCACCCCTAAATGATATCTGTAAGTTTTAGTCATAAATCTGGCTTGATTTCTCTCAGTCTCTCCATTCCTCATGTGGAGCTGGAAAACAGCAATAAGAGCAGACAAATTGACTTTAAATTTGCAGAAAGGCAGCAATGTTCTTTGCTTCCAGTCTGAAAAGACAAGCAGAACAGGGATTCACCCTTGGCCTGAGTGTGGGAAGCTTTCTCCAAATACATGCCACCAGGCTCCTAGCTTTATATGAAATTTATGGCTTATATAACTTCAGAAATTGGGTAAATCTCTCAAATATATGTTTTTGTCTCAGTTAGAGAGCACTGTGACAGGTAACACAACAAAAAGGGCACAGTGGGTGATGTGAGATGGGAGGAAACACTGCCCAAGTTGCATCTGAGGAGCAGAGCCACTTGGGGGAGGGGAGCCTCTCATCTGGCAGAAGCAGCACAGAGCACTGTGACCTCTCTATTTCCATGTTCCTACACAGAAAACATCAAGAAGGCAAGAACAGCACATCCTCAGGAACCTTGATGTGTTTATTGGTGCACAGCATGCTAAAGTGAAAATTTAAAGTGCAGTAATTAATTCTGACACAGTCCCTGTTTTGCCGTGATCAAGACGGGAGCTCCATCTAAGCAGAGGAGCTCATATTTGGTTGATTATTGATTCCAACCCTTATTATGCCTTTGTCTGTGATAGCTTCTGACTTGTTGGACACAAATGGCTGGTATAGGTAAGCCTGGTCATAATGTGATATGCAATTTCTTCTCCTATGGTTTAAATTAAAAACTGTGATAGGAATTAGGAAATGTGGAAATGGCAAACATAAGGTTTATCCTTACATAAATATTCAGGGCGAATCTGTCCTCAGAAATAACTAATAATGCTGTACAGAAACCACTTTGGCAGAGTTACTAAGTTGATTATGTGGATTAAATGCCTCTTTTTTGTCTGAGCCTTTCGATCTTCCTGTAGTGCAAAACAGCTACACAACAGGATAGTTAATGATTGGGGTCTACATAAAAATCTCAGGCTCACAGGTCACTGAGTCTGTGGGTAAGAAAAGCCAGGGAAAGAACATCAGAGGGGTTGGCATTGTTCCTGGATGCAGAATCTAGCTGAGCTAGTTTTCAGTCCTGCTTGAGAGGCGCTGGCAGGACACTTGTCACCAGAGGGGACACAGAAAGCATCCAATGCACTTGCACTGACTCTCTGTATCAAGTTGAATGTCCACATTACAGAAGTCAGGCTTTAAATTGCAAACCAGTTCTGATGTATCTGCACAAGTGATTTCCTATCTTCAGTCCTGGAGAGTTTGTAAGATGCTATATTTTAGGTTAGGGCCATGGTGCGTTGTTAGAGGGTTTTGCTTTGTTTTGAGTGTTCTTTTGTGTGTGATTTTGGGGTTTTTTTTTGCTTTTTTTTGGATTTTGTCTGAGCAGACATATATGTGCAGTTTAAAGAATCTTGTGAAATGTATAAGTTGAAAAGTGACTCTAAAACCTAACTCTGTTACAGTACTTTCTCTTGAAAATAAAAAATCAGCCTGGAAAGCTGTAAATTCTTCATGCACTTGTCACCATGCCAATGGTATCTAAATATTTCTTAGTTTTGACCACTGAAGAACACAGTATGCATTTAAACCATTAGGTAAAAACACTCTGTGAAAGGTAGACATGCAAATGGTGTGCTTTTTTTTTGGAAGAGCATATGCTGTGGTTTCTTTTCAACCAATACTTTTGCATGGACCTAAGTTGGGAAAGTCACTGCATGATACTGTACTCAGATTTATTTTTTAATAAAAGACAGAACCAACATTCTGTAGCACTATATCCATTACGTGTCTAATGAAAAATCAATAGCAGCTGGGTACCTTATTCCAAGAACTGCTTTTAGAAATTCTACCCATGGGATATTTGTGAAAGGTAGGTTCAGTGTCTTAATTCCCACAAAGTCTGTAATTCCGGCTTGTTTTTACTTGTTTGGTATTCATTACAATACTTATAAAAAAAACTTGGTAAAGTGTACTCATAAAAATTTAGTAAAGTTTTATATGCATTACAATAAATACAAAACAAGAAGAATCTACAGACTCTCAAATGTACAATAAAGGGAAACCAAAAAAAAACTCTGATAGCAGGTTGTAAATAAATGGTATTCTTCATCACACACTAAGCAGCATTATGGTATTATAATACTGTAATTCTCTGGATATATAGAGTTGAATATACTCTTATTTTCACTACAAATATTTAGTTAAGTAAGTGCAGGTTGACGGATTTACATATTTTTGAACTCCTGTATACTTTTCTCAATGTAGACATGTATTTTCTGAAATTAAATAGATTTTTAAAAGAGCAAAAGTAACAGAAATCTCCACACATAGAATCAGTATCTCTAAAATAAAGTCATACAGCAATTAAATGAAACAAATTAAATTTTAGGCCAGAATTGATAACAAAAACCCCAAAAAGCTTGTGTACAGTGGCAATCTGGCTTTTGTTCTTATCAACAAAGAAACATAACCTGACATTTTTTTGCTTTACCTCATTAAAATATCTTTATACAGACTGTTAGCAGTAGAATAATTTTTAGACGTTTTGCTTTGAGCAGTCAATGATTAAGAGTAAAGTATCTATAGTTCTTTTTCTGTTATTTTTAGGGCCTGTCCCAAGTTTCCTACATTATATAAATTATTCTGCTGCTCTTGTACTTTTCCAGAAAATTTCTTTGAATCCTCAGACTAGATTTTGACTTTGTGCTCAAAAAAGTAAAATTGTTGCTAGTGGGAACATATACATCATCTTTGATTCATTTTGTCTATCAGTTTATTGTATTTTAGATTTTCTCTGGGCAGCAGAGATAAAAAGAACACTTAAATAATAAATACATAAGGCTAAAAGTCCATGAAAAAATGCATAAGGGACATCAAATTTATATGCCAAAACTCAGTGTTATGTGAAGACAATAATGGTGAGAACCATTTTGCAACCTTGAAAATTGAAAGGCTGGTTTTTTTTGCTAAACCTAGCAACCCTGAAAGACTTGCCAAGTGTAATTTAAAGTCACAGTTTTTAAAACTACCATGGCACAGTGACATCCCTGTGGAGCAGAAGTTGGGGGACAATGGGGCTTCCCACAGGGAGGTCAGGGCTGGACCTCATGGCCATGGCTGGTGCCAGAACCCCAGTGAGGGGCAGGGGTTGGGGAGGACATGGAGCAGCAGCATCCCCAGCCCCAGCATCAGGCACCTCCTGGGGGTCAAGGATGTCAGTATAATATTGTTCAGTGCAGTATCCCAGTGCCAGCTGATAATCACTGGGAAGCACTGCTGCCACTGCAAGTGCCTTAGAGGAGGGTCCGTGGCACAGCTGCCTAATAGAAAGCTCATCTAAGAAAGAGTTTTCAATAAAATACCTACAAAAGCTGCTAAAACAGCATGTCTACATGCTACCATACACTGGCCTTCCAAAAAGATGCCTGAGCCAACCATATATGAGCTGGCTTTAAGCAAAAAAATGTAATCTAGTCTAGGGAGTGCTGAATTAACTGGGATAAGAAATCAGATAAATTAGCTCATTATGAGATTCCTAGTGTGCTTGGCACCAGTGTATGCACCTGAGATGCTATGCACAGGTCTAGCTCAGTTGAGCATGATATATCATTTGTTTGTTTAGCTTC
Organism: Lanius collurio; assembly: GCA_020086605.1. NCBI lineage: Eukaryota > Metazoa > Chordata > Aves > Passeriformes > Laniidae > Lanius > Lanius collurio. The sequence goes on along the minus strand of JACBWW010000001.1, from coordinate 4,417,286 downwards.
AAGCATGTAGAAGGGTGTTTTTATACACTTTAAGTTCAGAAGGTACATAAATCTCTGCAGAGCATGGACTGCCACTCAGTGGGTCTTCCTTCCAGTACTCAGGACACCAAAAGGGCAATTTAATAAATTTGCATGTTTCAAAAAATATTGTAAAATAAAAGGAATTCTCTGTGGACTCATCTGAGTTTCATAATAAGTTGTTGGTCATAAGCTTGAAGCTGCTCAGGCTTTCTCCTGATTTTATTTTTGCTGAGAACTGAAGGAATTTTGCTGTACCAAGTTATTCAAATTTAGAACATAATAGAAGCATAAGCTCTTATCCAGCAGCAACCATATCTGCCTGCATTAAAATATCTAACACTATTTGCTCAATCTCCAATTTACATTTATCTACTCAAACACAAGAAAGGTCTGCAGGCTAAAAAAGAGAAAAGCATTCCACGGCTCTGACATGCAGAGCACACATACAGAATAGAGTCCTTTTTCCTGTAATGGTCTGCATTTGTCTACTAATGATTCTGACAAAACCAAATATAACCCAGCCCAGGACCTTAAAAGCTGATTTGAATAAATTTAAAGCAGGAATGGTACGGATGCTTGTTATTATTCATAGTTCCACTGGGCATTGCTTTGCCTCTCCATGCTCCATTTTCAGAAGACCTAAGATTCAAATTAGATATTTTTGCCCTGAGTTTTAACATTTGAGAAGGTTATTTATGCTAACCAGAGTGACTGTCTCGAATTTTGCAGTCCCCCTGATGCCTCATGTCACACAGCCTTACATGTGCCCTTGTGGCAGAGGAGGCTGATGGCATCGTGCTGCCTTGGAGAGGTTGCCATCAGGTGGAGGGAGGTGATCCTTCCTCTGAATTCAGCACTGGTGAGGCCACAGCTGGAGAACTGTGTGAGTTCTGGGCTCCTCAGTCCAAGAAAGACATGGACACACTGGACAGCATCCAACAAAGGACCACTGAGATGATGAACTGGAATATCTCCCATGTGAGGAAAGGCTGAGCAGACTGAGACTGTTCAGCCTGGAGAAGAGAAGGCTCAGGAGAATCTCACCAATGAATATAAACACATGAAGGGAGTGGGCAAAGAGACATCCAGGCTCTCTTTTGTGCCTGTGAGAAGACCAGGTGCAATGGACACAAACTGGAACACAGGAGGTTTCCTCTGAGCTTCAGGGTGAGCTGGTCCTCACACAGGAATTTTCACCTCAAAAGTGTTACAGTACTCGCTACAAATCTGCATACAAGCTCATAATTGTAAATAAACATAATTTGCATGCAGGTGATTTTGTTTTATCTCAAATGCATTCCATACTTGAAAACACGGATGGACAGGATGTTTCACCCTTTCATCAGGTCTACAGGAAAAAAAAAAAAAAAAAAACAAACCAAGAATTAAGCCTAAACTCCAGAGTTGCTGCTCAATGCCACAGCTGTGTGTTCTTCATACATCTTCCCTGCCAAAACCCTCTAGAAGCAGTTACACTGAGATTTTGGACTTGTCTTAAACAATTATATGGTTTTTTCTGCACTGGTGACACAGTATGGAAAGATCCTCTTATTTTCTTTCTGTTAAAGGTTATTGGAAAATTGTTGTTCTGTTGTTCATTATGATTAATTGGGTTAATTGGCATCAGATCACATTGATTCCTGATATCACCATGTTATCATTTCATTAGGGAGTGTCCAACAACTGCAGTTTGCAGGTATCTGTTTACAATGCAAGGGTTAAAGACATTTCTATCCTCTGAGGGATTCAGAACATCTCATTAAAATTCAGTGAAAGGATGACCTCTGGTTTAAGGCTAAAAATCTGTTTTACTGTCTGATTGGGTTTTATATAAAGTTCCACATAATTCTAGTTAAACCACAATTTGTAATGCTATGGCAAATTATCATTCAATTAGACTTAACTCTCTCTGAAATACCCATACATAAAAGATATTGGATATTCCTGAAGAAAGGTGCATGGGGTATGGATCATGTTCTGTTTATGAAAACAGATGGACATTTCATTACAAATCAATAGGGTATAAGTGATGCCTGAAAATATTATTTTAATATAGTTAATTCCCAAAAGCCCTAGCTAGAAGTAAATGCTTGTCACTAAGCCAGGTTGTGTCAGCTTTATGAATATTGAGCATTGCTATGGCTCCTGAAGTAGGCAAGAATAAGTTTTTGCTTAGTTACTCAAGGAGGCCTACTTAATGAAAGGAAAGTACTCTTAGGCTGAATCTTAAGTACACTTAGAGGCCTCACATTATGTTCCCTTGGGATTATCACAGAACCCTGGTATCATAGAGATCAGGTTTGATTTCCATGTTTATATAGTTAATGCTAAAAACATGACTGTGGCTTGTTCTTTCCCTAGAAAATTCATGAGTAAATTTTAAATATAAGTTGACATCAACAATTCACTTCATGACAAGTAACCTCAATTGTCCTGAAAACTATGCTAAGGCACATAGAAAATGAAGCAATGACTGGGGACATCCAACCTGGCTGCATGAAGGGAAAATCATACTTGACAAATTTGGTGGCTTTCTACAACTATATTATGCCTCCACTTTAATGGAAGATACCAGCTCTGGGGTTTTTTTCTGATTTTATTTTTTTTTTTTCTGCTGTATGTGTTTACAGTCTCTGGAGACATCTTTAGGTTTATAATTTTTTAAATGAGGATGTATTTATTAATACCGAATTTTTCAAAATAGCTCCTCAGATTTAGCTGAGCTAAATGTTTTACAGGATACAAGAAAATGTCTTTACTTGTGTTAAATTCCAGCTTTTAGGCCCATCATTAGAAGATGTTATCTGCTTAAAACTGGTTTCCTTTATCAATGAAAGGTTAATAATGTGAGTTGCCTTAGAATTGTATGGAAAGCAGTAAAAAAGATTTAGTTAGGCCATCTTATCTGTCTGGTGCATAATTGACTTCAGCTGATATTCTCTGTGGGATGAACACAACAAGCCATTTTCCATGTTTAAAATTGGGTCATGTTCTAAATTTTGGCTTGTCTTCCTTGAAGATATGGCATTGCTATCTTCTAGCTGCAATTATTTTTTTTCTAAGGAAAAGAAATTCTATGTGGCTGTTTCAAAGTGTTTTATTTTAAAATTAATCCCTGAATTTGCAGCTCAGAGAGCTTTAACTATAACATGATGGATATCATGGTACACAGAGTTAGTAAGAGGGATAAAGATGGAGTTGTATTTACCAAATTTCAAAAAAGATCTCAACAGAAACTTTAAACCCCACACAAACTTTTATATGTAAGAAAGATATTAAGACTAGTTACCTACTTTTGTCTTACACCATTGTGTATTTATGGAATTACTTTAGAGCTTTGAATGGAATAAATTCCAAGTATGAATATTGTAACATATTCACATGTGACCCTATTCAGGCAAATGAGCCGCGTTTGGTGTCTGGGGAAGGTGTGAAAGTTTTCCACTACATAAGAAGAGCCCAGATCTGTTTACAGAAGTTTATTACACTTTCAATCCCATTATTAGTCCACAGATTTCTCAATAGGAAGGTAATATTTAGGAGAGTTTGAGCTCCTGGATATTTCAGGCTAAAGACCTTCACCTGCACATTTTAACTACTTAAGGGAGAATTCTGCTGAGAAATCCAGGTGTTCAGGCTTCAATACGACAAAATTCTAATTGCTAACTAAAAAAAACCCTGATTATTAAACTTAAGCTGAAGAAGTCAGCCATCTCCACATCTGAGAGTGTTAATAGATCCTTCTATGGGCTTTGTGATCCAAATGACAAAAAAACATTGACTGTTAGCCCTCGAAAACTGGTAAAAATCAGACATGTGAGCCTACAGACATCCAAACATAAACATTCCCTGCCAATACCCAAAGTGGCATTACACTAACTCCAGCAGAGTTTTTACAGGTCTGTCAGTACCACACACAATCCTGGTGTAATTTAGATTAACAGTAATTCAGCAGTTTCAGAGAGAATGCAAAATTAATCAGAAATAGTCAGAATTCACATTGTACTTAGAATATTAACCATATAACTTTAGGGTATTTCTGAATAAAATGAAATATTATTTTACACTCATGCACTTTTGCAGATTACCTAGTGAAGAACCACACGGAAATCTTCTCCTGACTATAAGAAAATATTGATATTTTATTGCAATGCAAAAAGTAATATTTTCAAGCTTTCCAAAACATCATAGTCGCAATTCAGATATTTCTTATTTTTGCACATTGTCTAAGATAGTCTCTGTATTTATTTCAAATGCCAAAAAAAGTTTCAACTCTCCATCATCTCAGCTGGAACATATTCCAAGTAGCATCAAGTAAGTCTTCTTCCCTCCTTATCTTCCTATATCTCTCAGTTCCTATACACACAGATAATATTTAAATTATTTTCTTAATGTAATCCTACTTTTATCATAAACAAATCAGAGTGTATCAATTTGTCTCTATAACTTAGCAGAATTTTTAGTGAGGAGAAAACCCCAAGCCAGACCACTGGTGGCATAAATGTAAGGTGAAAAACTGATGAGCATGGCAAGGAACTCAACAAAATCTAATTTTTCATTAACATTCATAATGCAGCATCACTTCCAATATGCTCCAGCCTAAAGGACTAAAATTGAAGGTATTGTTAGCTCTGCTTATGCTCTGCCCTGGAGGCTCAGAATAGAATCAGACTCCCTTGACACCATTGCCTATATCTGGGGGAGGGCAGGGAGGAAAGAAAATGTCACCATGCAAATTAGCTCTTATTTCACCAGTTACATCCTAAGTTAGTTACAGACAATCTAAACATCTCATTGATTTTTTTTTTTTTTTGCTAGCCATGGGTGAGAGAAATGCTTTGCATTCATTCAGTGTTATGGCCTTGATTCATAAATCACTATTAAAATGAAAAATCCCTTCATGACATGTAGAAATACAGACCAGACAGAGAATGAGGATTCATTAATGCATCTAATGGGAACAATTGGATAGACAGGCAGATTGCCATGGCTGTCAACACAATTTTGGGTGTGCCCAGCACGTGCTCCCATGAACACACCTCCCTTGTGCATCTGCACCACTCCCACCCCAGATGGGTCAGTTACTCTTGATAAAACTCATGCAATGTGAGTGACACTCGGCCAGTTAAAAGCAGTCATCCCAGCTAATCTCACTGAACTTCCATTTTCCAGCCCTATTTCTTGTCAAAATACCTTTCAGTCAGCACATCCAACTAATAAAGGTGACTAACCATAAGTGATGGTAAAAGTTATATAAGTACAGCCCAGCCTCTGTGATTAGAATAAACAAAACAGAATCTTAAAATGGCAAAGTAGTACTAAAGCTGGTACACCAAAATGATGATGGAGTAACATGTTTATGTGCATCAGTGTAAAATGCTGGGGTGCTCAGCATTTTAGTACTCCTTCTGTTGCAATTACAGTGCAAATAAAACTTTAGTGGTTCAAAATTTGTACACCACACTCCATTTTGCTCCACATGGAAAAGCTATTTTGCAGAGCTGGCTTTTCTTGGTAAATTTTCTAGACTACATTTTCTCCTTGGCATTATTATTATTAGAGCTTCTTGCTTTTGACAACTGTATTTCTTTAATCATAGCTTTCAGAACATCAACTTTTCAAGGAAAAAATAAAAGAGGGTTGACTCTATTTTTAATGTTCACATCTGGATGCACATGTCACACTGCAATATGCTGTTCTGAAGTGTATGACACTTTCAGCAGAAACCTACATATTGTGTTTGTCTTAAAGCTGCCCAAATTAACAGTGACCCATCCATCCATATAGCCTACTTTTGGTAGTCCAGGGACTGACTCTCTTACACTTAATTATCCCCATGCTCTTGTGGGCAAATTCAGCTCTTGCAGGATGGTAGTGTTTGGTATGTCAGCTAAAAATGATGCTTAGGAGCTGGGAGAAGGTGAGTATAAAAAGTGAGTTACTCTGTTGCTGTGATAATCAATTTTATTAACTTTGCACTCTGAGGAACACCCACACTTTTAGAAGCACTATTTTCTGCCAAAGTCTTTTATTTGCATCTCTCAGGAGACATTGCAAAACAACATTCTTTGTCAGATTTGAACAGCAATGATTGACTGTGATATTTTTAGGGTTCATCCATGCTGGATACGTCTCTGGAGAGGATTACTACAATCTTTTCCCTTAGACTGATTGTTACAAGAGCACCTGGGGATTTCTTTGATTTACGTGGAAGGAAGTTTAAATACAAGTGGTCTAGAATTAGGAAGATGTAGTGCGAAAATCTCATCTTCTTGATAGTTCCTCTTTGAAGTGTTAAATATACTTAAAACTTTTTCTGATATTACAATATTCCTAGTGCAATTTAGGATAAATCACTAGGATTTTAGCAAAACCTACATGAATTAGTGCATGTAAATTCCTGCATGCCTGGTAAACTTTATTTTTGTAAACCTTGCTGCTTGTGTTTGTAACCCTTTGATAGAAGAGTTGTGAATTGAATACATAGGTAACACAAATTTTTCAAGTAAACATTGTCCAGTCATCTGCAAAATCATCTGTCAAATGCTGCAAGAAGAAAACACAATGTATCCATTTAATGGAATAATCACATCCTGGGGATTTTACTTCACTAATTGATAGTCTGTGTCTTCAAACTCAAAATATCGGGTCTCATATTAACCAAATTCCTTTAGTCTTTGCTATACATCAAAAATTTTTGGGACTTTTTTAGAAATAGCCTTCTAATTTTTTGCCTGTTCCCTTTTTGTATATTAGAGGCATAGAGGAATATCTGGATTACTCATATTGTTTTCCCTACCTCTTCCTCATGCTGGAGTTTCATGTGTCCAAAATAAAGTTCTTAAATGTGTAATGCAAATTAAATCTATAATCTTCACAATGTCATTTTATATGAAGGATATGAAGGACATTCCAAAACTCCATCCACTTTTATTGTAACTTTAAAAATTTTAATTACATTTCAATTAATTAGTTGGAGAGTTAAATAATGAGCTATCTGCAAAGGCATGTGAAACTTTGCTCTCTGTTGTGTATTTTTTTTTGTTTATTTGTTTGTTTGTTTGTTGTATTTCTAAGAGAACAGCATATGCTGTATTACATAAGGGACATGACCATATGATGCCTTTGAAATTAATTTCATGTATGAAGCAAAAATTATGGGTTTAGGTGAAAGCTGAAATATGATCTGGCTTCCAAGGATTGTAAACAAAAAACCCAAGGAAATGTCTGTTACTTCAAACAGACTTTCCCTCTGAGGTTTTAAAATCCTTTGAACCTGCAGATAGATGTTGAAGAAATCATCTGAAAGTTACAATGACAGAGACTGATACATCCTTATGTCAGAGACTGAAATATTACAGTTTATGACTTAAACATTTTCTTAAAGGACTTTTAAAACTGTATTACAAAAGCTGCAAAGAAGACCTGCAGCACTCTGAATGAGGCACTGACTGAGGCCTTACACCACTTGCTGATGAAGATAAGATAAAGTCACAACTCAGGCTGGGGACATTCACAAAGCACAGGCTTGACACCTGCAGGGTGGAGACCACCGCCCCAGGGCTATCAGCTGCCAGGCTCGCACAGACCCCCCTGCACCGAAGGGTGGGGGAGGACAGGCTTTGGGGGTGTTGGAAAAGCCTCTGGTCAGAGGGGCAGTGGCTGCCCATCCTGTCCTGTGCAGAGCAGCCCAGCTCAGGGGTCCCCACCCGGGGGGAAGCTCATCCACAGCAGAAGGGGGGAAAGGGCCCATCACAGGGACCCCAAAGGGGTGCCCAGACCTTGCCCCAGAGCACCAGAGATGATGCAGCAGACCCTCGGTGTTCCAAGGGATGGTGTCAAGGAGCCCTGCAAGGGAGACACGTGGGCGTTCCCACCCGGCCCAAAGCGTGCATTAACCCACGGGACTCTGTGGCGTGTGGTGTGGCAGCTTGGCATGCAGTGGTGTGGCAGCTTGGCATGCAGTGGTGTGGCAGCCTGGCATGCAGTGGTGTGGCAGCCTGGCATGCAGTGGTGTGGCAGTTTGGCATGCAGTGGTGTGGCAGTTTGGCATGCAGTGGTGTGGCAGCCTGGCATGTAGTGATTGGCAGCTTGGCATGCAGTGGTTGGCAGCTTGGCATGCAGTGGTGTGGCAGCCTGGCATGTAGTGGTGTGGCAGCTTGGCATGTAGTGGTGTGGCAGCCTGGCATGCAGTGGTGTGGCAGCCTGGCATGCAGCAGTGTGGCAGCTTGGCATGTAGTGGTTGGCAGCCTGGCATGCAGTGGTGTGGCAGCTTGGCATGCAGTGGTGTGGCAGCTTGGCATGCAGTGGTGTGGCAGCTTGGCATGTAGTGGTGTGGCAGCCTGGCATGCAGTGGTGTGGCAGCCTGGCATGCAGTGGTGTGGGAGCCTGGCATGCAGTGGTGTGGCAGCCTGGCATGCAGTGGTTGGTAGCCTGGCATGCAGTGGTGTGGCAGCCTGGCATGCAGTGGTGTGGCAGCTTGGCATGCAGTGGTGTGGCAGCCTGGCATGCAGTGGTGTGGCAGCCTGGCATGTAGTGGTGTGGCAGCCTGGCATGCAGTGGTGTGGCAGCTTGGCATGCAGTGGTGTGGCAGCCTGGCATGCAGTGGTGTGGCAGCTTGGCATGCAGTGGTGTGGCAGCCTGGCATGCAGTGGTGTGGCAGTTTGGCATGCAGTGGTGTGGCAGCTTGGCATGCAGTGGTGTGGCAGCTTGGCATGCAGTGGTGTGGCAGCCTGGCATGTAGTGGTGTGGCAGCTTGGCATGCAGTGGTGTGGCAGCTTGGCATGCAGTGGTGTGGCAGCCTGGCATGCAGTGGTGTGGCAGCTTGGCATGCAGTGGTGTGGCAGCTTGGCATGCAGTGGTGTGGCAGCTTGGCATGCAGTGGTGTGGCCACAGCAGCGACGGAGGACCGTCACCTCCAGCAGAGCAGATAGAGGAGAGCAATGAGACATCGTGGGGACCCTCGGGTGGGTGGCAATGCTTCCATCTAACCCCTGGCACCTCTCCCTGCCCCCCCGCCCCCCACGCACACCTCTTTTTCCTTGTCTTTCTTTCCTCTTTCCTTCTCTTTGCCTCTCTACTATTAAATAAAATACATCATTTTTTTGGCAAGAACATTTAATCTCGTTTGGTTTTAATCTTGTTTCTGGGTATATTTAGAACCTTCTTAGTTCTTTCCAGTTTATGCACAGAGACTTGGCTTTCTTTGCTTTTCTGGGTTTAAACTGGATCGTAGCACCTTATTTCTCTAACCCTTTGCTATATTGCAAGCTTCATGGAGTTATACATGATTTTTGTCATGTGGCACAGCATTTTATGAAAAATCAAGATATGCATAAACTCAGGTCATCAACAAAAATTAATACATTGCAACATTATTAAAAAAAGAAGTGTGACGTGACAATGTGACACACTGATATAAGGTGATATGAATGTTAGCTTGTTTTCTTGTTTTACCAGTGTTTTCAAGAAAAGACATCACAAATTAAATCTTCACTGGGTCAAGACTATGCCAGTATGTCCCCTTTTCTGTAAAATGAGTGGTTTCAGATTGAACTATTCTCAATCTTACCTCAACAGTCACTATTTCAGTGCAGAATATCCACAATGACAGACAATTTCTAAGAAGTATTACAGAGATAATGTTTCCTCCCACAGTGAGACATCATCATGCTAAACTCTATAGCACTACTGTGATTAAGTGAATATAATATCCTGCATAGTCCTTGATTTTATCTCTCTTCAGTTTTCTAGTGGCAAAGGTGTATTTTTAATCATGTGTTTTGAATCTGATTTCTAAACATTTGTGTTCTCCATCTCACAATGTTAAGTAGCTAGCTCACACTTCAGTATGTCACAGCATATCCCTTGAAAGTACAAAGACTTAAACTGCAAAATCCAGACCTAAACCTAGCTATCAAAACACCTCAGATTTCATTCACAGTTGGAAAAGTTAATTAAATATTTGTGGAAACAAAATATGCAGCTGGATTTAGTTTCTGACCCAATCAATTGTCCTCACTTTTCCCATTCATCCAAAGTCAGTGCATTTTTCTGTGCAAATATTTCTCTCCATTACCTCCTCTGTAACAGCGTGCTGGGCTAAAGGTCCTTGCACATTCCAATATGTGTACAATCTATTCAATTTTACTGTGTCTACAAATGTAATGAACTCACTGTTGTTTTTATTCTATCATTTAAATCATTAATGAAATTATTTAATAACACCCCTGAACCTATGAGTCTCTCTTTATTCTCTTTATCAAACCAGTTTGTCAAATTAAAGATTGGAAATAATGGTGTAAATTTGAGGGGTGGTTCTACCAGTTTTGTACCATTATTATGGTATTTGTACTCTCTCTATCCCATTTATGGGAATGCCATTGCATACAATAAGAAAAGCATCTCTAAGTTAAAGCTTTTGAAGTCTGCTCTTCAGCCACCCACTAAGCTATTTGTGATGTTACAAGAGGAAATTGACTTAATGCAACATAATTTTTTTTTAAATTGTTTGGGTTTTTTTTAATTCAGTGTCACATTTTTATTGTCTAGGTACTCACAGTTGGATTATGTAATCTGTTTGTTTTATCCTAGAGCTATACTGAAGTAGGCTCGTTTGTATGTCTCAAACTCTTACTTTTGTCTGCTTTTCAAGACAGACTTTTTATCACATTCTGCAAAAATCACATTATCTTCCAAGAACTGTTAAACAGTAAAAGTTCTCACTAAATATTCAGGAAAAGGTCAGATAAAATGTGTACAGTTAATAGTAGTAGTAGCAGCAGTAGAAGTAGTAGCAGTACTATTAGAAGTAGTAGTAGTAGTAATATTGAGTGTACACCAAAATTAAAATAGAAAATTGAGTGAAGGTGCCTTCCCCATCCTCTGTCAAGTATGCTGAGGAGAGATGTGCTCACATACTTTGGCATTTGTTTTGAATTAAAGCAAGAGGAAAAAAATATTGTGAGAATTAAAAAAAATTATATGCTAGTTTTTGCTGAAGTGGTCATTCTTTGGATTTTTTTTTTTTTTTTAAATGAATGTCCACTTCCATCATTACTTCAAATATTAGAATTTAGTGCTTTGATAGGCAATGCATTCCTAAGGATTTTGCAAAACCCTAACTTTATTTCTAAGTTTCCAAGAAATAAATTAAACTAAATTTTGAGATCACCAAATCCCATTAAAGAGTCTCCTCCTTTTTCTATTCTGCTCTACTTTCTTCTTATCAAAAGCAGCTTCAGCTACTCTTCCAACCTCCATGATATTGCTATTAAGCTTAAAGAAAGTAAAGTGTTCAAAAGGTGTCATCAGATTTAGAGGACAGACCTAAGAAAAACAGCCAGTACACCTGAGGTACTGCAGTTTGTTTGAGCTCTCAAATATTGCACACAGTCAACTAAAAGCAAGTCAGATTCCATACAGGAGCTCAAGACTTCTCTCTGGAATTTTACATGCCTTGCCCTGAACTTGCAATCAACCAGAAACACCTTTTTTACTCTTTTTTACAACTTTTTAGGAAGCTAAAATGTAATGTTTTGGTGGTTATACAGTTATAGGGACTCTTGATTATAGGAATTATTATTTTTCTAGCTTTGGGGGTTAAGGAGTTTCATTACAATGTTATGAGCATTGCTTGTTCCCTTCTGATCTGACATCTGAATAGATATGGAAGAGACTGAAAATTCACTGTAAATACGTGTTCAAATGGATATGTCTTTGGGTTTACAGTCCCAATTCTGAATAATTTCTTGTTTTTTCATGACTGTGTTCCTGAAAGTCAACTCACTTCTCCTGTCTGTTTGGATTATACACCCTTCCAGACAGGGACTGACTTTCACCATGCATTTGTGCAGTGTCATGAGCAATAGGTCTCCAGGTGCTATTGTAATCCAAATAATGAATTATTAATTTGTTCCACTATTATACATTCAGCAAAGTTTGTTTTGCATCATCAGCCAAACCTATGGATGAAGTGGGTGTGTCTACAACTTCCCCCTAAAATGTCCTTTAAACAAATCTCATGAACTTAAAAATAACAAATTTGGATATGCATTTCTTTCCATCCTCAGTTTCAGGTTTCCTTGTCCTCTTTTTCTGTATGAATGTCATTAACAACATTAACACTGTGGGGAGGGTGTTTTTTCTGTTCTTATGCATGGCTTCAATAAGCAGTAATAAGTGTTTGTGCATGAATTGAGAGAGTAGGTATGTTACAACATAGATATAACTTTATTTGAAGTAAATGACACTTAAAGTTACTCATGCCATGGAAGCAAAGACATAGAGTATGTTTTATAATGGATTGTCTCAGTTTGATGCCATACAATACAACTAGATATTTAAAGAAAAATTAATTTCACACTAACACATATGACTTACTATACAGCCTTTAAGGCTACAGAGCTAACATAGTGATTGAGAAAATTTTTGCTTGAATATTTTCTCCCATTTTCAAATGCTTTATTTTACTTCTGCTAATAAAGAGATTTTTAACCCATTTTTAAATATTCTCTCCACAAATTCAGAAAGCAATGAAACAAAAGTGCGAAAGGGTGTTTTGTATTTGTCAGCATCAAGAATATTGTGGATTTTTAAGAAATGCTTTTTTTTTCTTTCCTAGACACTGAGTAAAATTACAAGCCAATTTTCTTCCAACTGGCACATTATATGGCAATTGCTTAAAGCAAATGAGAAACTGTTTTTTAGATCAGGACACTGAGCTCAAGTGGAAGTTGTCAGACTTAGTAAAGCAGAATCATCCTAGGGAATAAATTTTGTGTCTCTGTTTCCAGTGGTGCATCTGTTTGTAGCACATACTTTGTTCAGCAAATGCCAGCTTGCCAACAACACTTGCAATGGACTTTAATTGTGTGCTTTAGTAGAAAGTCTTAATTTTGATCTGACTCCCTTCAGGTAGCAATGAGTCACATAATGACACTTCCCTGTGCAGATAAAAATAACCACCTTGATTTTCCCTTCTTTCTCAGTTTTTAGAAAATGGCAGTATTTTTATGAGTTCATTCTCACAGTGAGCAGGGATCTATAAGCTTTGCAACATAAGATGGTTCTGCAATAACAGCTATTTCTGCACCATTATAGTAATTAATCACAGAAGGAGCTACTGGAAAAAAATTCTATAAATTTGAACGTATAATTGAATTTTTATTGCTTTTAAACTGAAGTGTTTAGACCTTGAGAAAATCAGCACAGCAGGGAAAAAAACGTTTCTCTTTGCCTCTCCTTCCTTCTGTGCTTTAGACAAAGCTTGGCAGAGCTCAGAAGCTAAATGGGAGCTTATTTAATAGCTCTTTATTTCAGTTTACCTCCTAAAGAAGAAGAAAAGGTCACTTAAAAATAATTTTCTTAACAAAATTCACTGGAGTTGAGTTGGGATACAAAGTGAAGACTTTCACAAAGGTAGCACTGGCACATTGCAGAGGATGTAATCCATGTGCTCAGAGGAAGAGCTCCTGAGCTGGCAGTTCTGGTCACCGGCATTAACAGAGGATTACAGAGGAAGATGAGGGAAGTGCAGGTAAGTCAGCTGGCAAATTTGACCCAATGAAAAAAATGGGACAAGAAGAGCCCTTCAGGTTTATTAAAACATTATATATGATGAATAAAAACTTCAGTGTATTTTTTCTCCTTTTTTTTTTAGTTTTGTAAAGAAAGAGCTTGTAATAAAATAAATAAAAAAAAATTATGCCAAAAAGTACTTCAAACCCCGGCTTTTGAGATTGTAAGAGAGAAAAGTCTTTAGTTAATTTTGGTTTTTTCCCCTTGGGGAATTTCTTCCAAATTCAACCACAATTTTGAAAACTTTTTCAGACCACCCAACCTACACCTTTTAAAATAAACAAAAATATTTCATAATAAATTATGTCTTTCTACTTAGAAATCCCATTGTTGGATTAAAGGAAGACTATAAGTGTGGTAAAGGTAATACAAGATTTATGAGCCTACTTTCTCTTCCTTCCCCCTGGAATATTCTTTTGAAGATCAATCATTAATTCTTGCATTCATTAAAAACAACTAATCACTAGACTAATAATTGAAAATTTTAGGCACTTATGAAAGAGGTGAAAATGCGGTGAAAAAAATATGGAGCCCAAATAGTCGTATGTTACATTGTTAGTTTCACCTACAGCAGTCAAACATGAATTATAATTTCTGGCATAAATATTAGAGCCAGTCTTCTTGGTCATATTGAGTCTGTTGGGTTGGTTGCATTGAGATTACCTACAAAGATGCAGGTAAATCTTCCAAAAGGTTCTGTATGCCAGCTAACTTAAAGTGCCTTCTTTCCTAGGCCAGTGTTGGGGAAGATATTTCAGAGTACAGTTCCTGCATGGCTATGGGAAACAGCAAACCCTGTTTTCTCACCTCACCCACACTTATGTTACTTTAAGGATTCTTTTCCAATGTTGTCAAGAGATGGTGAATAAATTCTGTTTATGGATGGCTGTTGCCACAAAGAAGCACAAACCATTAGAGGGTTATTTATCTCATATGCCTTTAACACCGACCTTAGTGCTGAGCTAATTGGCTCCTGAAAATTATATTTTTCTTTTCATTGAGTAGAGAGGAATAGGAAATGTCTTTTTCAAAATGAAAAAAATAACTTCAAGAAAGTCCTTGTTAGATCAGACAAATTCCTTCTTTTTTCTATACTGCTTATATACAAAAATATGGGCTTATATATTGGGAATATATTAGGATAAGTAATTACAAATGTTATCCTTTAAAATTTTAACATTTATCTTACCACTTCTTTGTTGCAAAATCCTGTGGTCTATCATGCACTCCCGTATTCTCCAAATTTGCATCTTCCAAACTTGTGCAATATAGATAAGCCACATTTAAGATGACTAGGCAGTAATCAAGGCACAATATTTATATATATATATTTAACATTTTTAATGAAAAATCATCTTTTAATAAACTTCAAACTGCCTTATAAACCAATTTTTACTTCAGATGTAGCTCAACCAACACACATATTTCTTCCACAACTAATTTTCATTAAACCATCCTATCAACTGCAATGATTTTCATGTATAGAGAAGACCAAAGACTGCATAGCTCAACAAATATGACTTTTAAATTATAACATTACTAGTAAGAGCTGACAGGCTTTGAGAGAACAGGGACTTCAGACTTGTCTGGCCTTCTACTGGCTTGAGGTGAGTTTAACTTATTTTAGCTGAGGTTGCAGTTTTCTAGTTATGAGGTGACTATGGCCAAATTTCTTTTAGCTTGAATTTATCTCTGTATTGCTAATTAATACACAGCAACAGCAAGCAGTTATTATGGATTAAGTGAACTGTCTTTGATTGAAGGATTATAATATATTATAGAAGAGTCAGGGTATCAGATGACATCAGAAATATCAGAACATTTTTCACAAAGGAACGACCTCGCCTTGTGAGTCAGGCAAACTCAGCTTTTAAGGGTAAGAAGGAGGACACATTGAACTGGGAAACGTTGACTAAATGCAAACAAGCAACTATCAGAAAATTTGTAAAAAAAATGCTGAGGGGACCCAAGACTGAAGAGGAAGAACCCCCCCCAACCAACATTATATTCTGCCCAATGAAGACACTGCCAGTTCACTGCGATCCTCTTTTTATTCCTTTATTCCTGAAGTTCACACAAACTGTTGTCCTGTTACCTACAGGGTGGAGGGAGAGTGCAAATAGCACCAGGGAAAAGGGTGCTCTCATAGATCTATATCTATATATCTATGTCTATGTCTATATCTATGTCTATATCTATATCTATATCTATATCTAGATCTAGATCTAGATCTAGATCTAGATCTAGATCTAGATCTAAACGGACTTACGTG
>JACBWW010000001.1:4216204-4401036 GCA_020086605.1 Lanius collurio | reverse complement strand
AATCCATCTCCAACAGATCTTATGTCTAACTCTGCACTTTAATGCAATAGTTGGTTTGGCAGGGATTTCAGAGACCTGTGCAAGTGAGACAGAAATTAAAAAAAGTTGAAGAGCTACTTTCTCAAACATCCTCCTTTTGTAGAGCACAAACTTCATGACATCTCCTTTTTACCTATTTTGCACAAATGTAACAAAGAGTTTTGCTGGAAGAGGGATCAGAAAATGCACAGAGAATTAACTTGCATGTGTATATAAAAACAAATTAAAAGGAATTTGAAGCATTTGACTTGGGCTGTGTATGCACAGTGCAGCTCAATATTCATGACATGTTTCACCCTCTCAAACAGTGGAGGTGTACAAAGTAATTAAGAGAAAATATTCTTTGTTTTCTTTGATATAGATCAAAGAGTATATCACTTCAAAAATTGTCACAAATAACAAGGGCTAATAGTAATTAAACCCCCTTTATAATTCAAAAGTTGTTTTGTTTTGTTGTTGGAGGGTTTTTGCATTTCATAAATAAATACTTTAAACTCCCCAAACTTAGAGCATATATATGTGCTTTATATATGTGTATATAATTATGTATATATACACACATATATATGGATGTATATGCATATGTGTTCTGAGTTGAAGTATATACATATGCTTGTACATAGGCATAACAAATTATGCCTGCTGCACGTGCACTTAAGAGTTCATGTGGTATTAAGTCTACATTTCTTGATTAAAAAATTGTATGGAGGAGTTCTGAAGAAAATAACTACATTTCATTTAAAGGTAATAATACTGATTGCTTTTATTCATAATGGAATTTTTTTTCAGACTGTTTAGCTGTACATCTTACAGATATAAGCATTCACCATATGAAACTTCAATTAACAATGATTTTCAAGATATAAAAAAGGTGCCCATTATAATGGCATAGTGAGAATGTGTGGTATATGTTCATTTAAAGTGCTGTTAATTCAATTGCTTTATCTGATCCAAAGTCACTTAGATTATATTAAATTAGCCATCTGTTTGGCTTTCACCTTGGAATGTCTGCCAGATGCTGAGTTTGTTTATAGACAATTCATTTGCAGACACAGCCTTAACAACAGGCTTGCTTGTTGGGGACTACCCCTTATGGAAGACTTTACCTGGGAAGATGAAACTCTGCACTCCAAGAAACAACTGCTGGTTCAGAGGGTAAAAATATATTGACTACCTTGTGTCCAGTACACTATTACACAAATTATATCCTCTTATTAATTTCTGCAATCTTTGTGATGAACAGACTTAAATGGTTCCACAAAGCTGCATCATCCTATATAGTATCCATTTATACATTTTATGGTTTTCTTTTTAATTAAGGTCTGGCACTAAAATTACTATAACATTTTGTTATCTACCAGGCATGGAAGCTTTTAACTAAGTCTCCAGATAGCTTTTAAAAGTCTATTAAAAAGCTGTATATCATTCCATGGTTGTTACACGTGGGGAAAATATTTCTTTAAGGGTATGGACAGCATTATTTCTCTCTCCCCTACAAAACAGCACTTGTTCTTCATCATAAGAACGATACAAAGATGCTCAGAAAGATTCCAGACTGAGACAGAAGTAATTCAAAGTGTTTTGATTGGGATTTTTCAGCAGCTATTCAGGAGTAATCCCTTATGGGCTAACAAATCTTAGTCACTGGTCCAAGTAAACATGGGAGTTATGCAATCACTGAGCAAAAATCAGAAGTGGTTTATGCTCACCTACTGACATTGCTAGTCCTAGACATAGGGCTGTGCACTAACAACTACTGTCAGCAGCAAAAATAAGAAAATGGTTTTCTTCAGGCAGCAATAAAAGGCTATTTATATAATAAAAATAACTAATATTCTATATTTTGTCCTATGATTTTTTTCTATAGTTGTTCATATATAATGGATAAAACTTCCACAGGAAATGCAAGCATTGTTACTTAGTGGTTAAGCCAATTTCTAAATGATAGGGTTTAGGAGACTTCCTTTCTTTAGGGAAAGTTTATACCACCTTTTTTTATTCCAGGTTTTTAAGCAGAGTTTTTTAATGTTTCTTTGAAACATTTGGTCCCAACCAATGCTATGAACAAGATAATAAAATGGATGGATTGTGATCCAATCTGATTCAACATGGAAATTCCTATGATTCTACTGAATAAATACAGAATGTTGATATTTGATCACTGAACACTGATACTGCTCCACTCCAGAAAGGTTTGACTTATACTGCAAATTTTCATGCTAATGCATCCAAAGCTTTTGATTTTACATTTTTTAAGTAAAATAAATTAATGCATAAAAATATAGTATATATCTAATTGAACCAGCCAGCCAGTCAGATCATTTAGACTGATTGAAGGAAAAGTACCTTACTAGATATGAAATGAAAAATTTCACCTGTGCAGGAGACAGATCATCTGTGTTTGTCCTGGCCATGACACAAAAATTCTTCTTAAGCTGGGTAAGATTCTGGTTTTATTCACAGGCCAATCTTGACTCTCACAGTTCTTTTCATTAATTTTAAACGCATTCATCATTGGTTTCTCCATCAAAATTTTATTTTTTCTCTTTCAAAAAAAAGTAACTCACAACATATTTTTTCCATTAATCTCTTTCACTCTATGAAGCAGGAAAAGGAGTTTCATTGTCTACACTGATACAAATTTGTACCCCTTGGGTCTTCACCCATTGACTGACAATTTTGGATAAAACAAGAAGGAGGATGGTTTTACCAATGGAAAATTTAAGGAAATTGGGCTGGGCAAAGGAACAGAAATGTAGGTAGGAATCTTTCACAGTAATTCATAGGTTTCTGTGTTTGAGAGTTTCTATAAAGTAATCAAATGATTGATTAAGAAATAAATTTTATAATGAAGAAGTGGACTAAAGAATTTTTTTTTTCAAGTCCATTTTTTCAAAGGAAAGACTGAATATTGATGCAAAAGAAATAAATGATGCACTAAATTAGTTTGTTTGCTTAGACATGGTCTTTTTCTTTTTTACTTCCATATTTTCAGGTTTTTGTGATGTGATATATCTAAGTATTTTATTGTTTTCTTATTTACTTGAAAGAGGAAACTGTGTTGAAATATCAAATTTTTCCATTGGATGAAAATTCTGTTTCACAAAAATCTAAGGAGAACTATAATGTTAATGATCCTGGAAGAATATGTGAGCAGATAACAAGGTGTATGGGTTTTAACTCCCAAAATAACAATAACCTCTAGAAACATTAGGAATTTAAAATTCATTACAACTTTCTAATTAGAACTCATTTTGTTTTCAGAAAAGATATAAATTTCTGCTAATTTTAAAAGTAGAAAAGAGAATTTTTGATTTGTCTAGCCAGCTAACCCATTCTTTGGAAGAGAGAAATTCATGTAAGACAAATCAGGGACTAGAAGATTTTTCATCTTTTCCATTTTAGAAGATTGTTCCAATGTTCAGGCTATTAACTTTTATAAATATCTTCTTTTATTGTTTTCACAGCAAAATAAAGAAGATCTCTTTCTAGTACCAAGTTAGAATAAAAAAAAAAAAAAAATCCAAACCAATTTTTTTAATTAGTCCATGTTTTACAGGCAGAGTCGGTATAATGACATTTCATGATTTTTTGTGAGTATATGAGAGACAAAATAAGTTCTATTTGTCATAAAGATGTGATGGGAATCACCAGTAAAGAAGATCTAGTAACTGCAAATTTGATGAGATCATCAATATCTTTGGGTAGTTCTTTGGACAAAAGTTTAAGGGAAAAAAAAATCTATATAGTACATAACTGCAGTATTTATAGTGAAGTACAGGTGAAATAGATAGTAAACATCCATAATTAAATACTCATATGTGGAATAGATATGTAATGGATATAGAATAAATATTATATGTCTATATATAATATAAATGTATACATTAAGTGTCTATATAATGCAAGCAGAGAAACATTAAATATTAGAATCCAGGCTGCTTTTAGACTTTGTAGATGTTCCAGTGTTACTACATGGAGTTGATGTTTCAAAATCATGACCTAGATTAACCAATCTTTCCTCCTTCAAGTCCTTGATTAAAAGTCTCTTCTTTATGAGCCTTCTTCTCTGATCTGTTCACCAAATTATCTATACTTGTGAAATATGTTATCTAGCAAAAATTGAAATAGATTCCATAAAATAGAGAATGCTCAGCTGTAATATTTTTAGTGCACATACTCTGTCTTTCATGTTTTTAAAGGATCTGGCACACATATGGCACCCTATAAATGCATTAGTTTAGCTTGCATTAAATTAAATTCATCCACAATTTGATATTGCAGGTCGTTGTGTTGACTTCTGTTACTGTAAATGTAGTTTTGTTTTCAGAGAAATATCCTGTATGTAACTACTTCCCATAATATATTTCTTCACAATCCAATTGACAGGAAAAGAAAGTGAATAGAGGGAAATGCAAAGCAAAAGAGAGCAGGAAAAGGGGATGGAAGGCAAACAGAGAGGGCATAAAATACTGATAGGAGAAAGGATGGGCTACCAGGGAAAAAGGCAGAGAAAAAAAGAGAGTTGGTAAAGTGAGGGCCAAAGAGATGAAATATGGATACAAAACAAGAGATATGTAAATTGAAAATGGAAAAAATGGCAGCTAAATCAATGCAGGAACCAATGGAACAAAGTAGAAAACAATGCACAAAAAATAAAAATAGTGAGGCAGAATGGTTAAATCTTGTTGAAGGTAGTCTTCTTTTTTTTTTTTGCCAGGGGTCCCCTCAGATTAAAAAACACACTTCTCCTTCACTGTCATAGTCATGTGGCCAAAACTCTTAATGCAGAGCCTGGCTGACAGAAGGACTCTGTTTACTTCCTGTGATGGTTATATACTATCAGTATAATTCATATCTTCACTGCTCTTCCCCTTTTTAAGAACTAAAAATACTATAAAGTTCTGTGGATCTCTGCAAGTGATGAAGAGTTTGTCTAAAACACAGTAAGGATGCCAGTAAGAACATAATGCCTGTAAAGGTCTACATAAACAGATGAACTATGGAGCCAAAATTTTGACATAAAATAACTCATCCTTAGCTGTCACCTCAACTTGAAGGCAGTTTAAATTGCAGAGCATCTACTATTTGAATTATATGCTTTGTTTCTTTATACAGATGGATTTTGTTTCTCAGCTCGTCCTGAACAAAACATCAGCTACTCAAGACCTTTCAATAGACAGGATTCAGAAAATTATCTTTAATCTGTTTATCTCACATGATGGATTCAAACTGCTAGCCAGCCATTTGAAATCAAATTCAGTATACAAAGAAATTTACCTCAAAGAATAGTTTCAGTAATTTCCTCCAAAAGACATCAGAAAAAGGAGGAGTTTGTCCAGTTGTTGTGTCTGTTTGGCTTTGTATGCTGCTATAAATACACTCATAGGCAGAACATAAATAATGAATTTGGAAGCCTGGATTTATTTCCCAGTGTGACCATACTTAAAACTCCAATTCTGCCTTGACCTCAAGGCTGCAGATGTACCTGTGACATGGGTCACAGCCCAGTTCTCCTGAGATGGCTGCTGCAGTGTTGGAGCAAGCAATCAAGATGACAAGAGCTGGACCATGAGTGAAGTCCTTGACTTATGGCAAGTGGGTGGAAATAGGAAATAAAAGGTTCCAACTCTTCCACTTGGCCCATTTCTCTGTATTTTAATCTTGGTATCATAAATGTATGTATAAATCTTGGTGTCATAAATGTACGTATGCAAAATGTATAAAAAAATCACAGAAAGATCTAGGTTGGAAAAGATTTCCAAGATGAAGTCCAATCATTGACTGATCATCTCACCAACCAGTCCATGGCTCTAACTGCCACATCCAGTCATTTCTTGAACACCTCCAGGGATGATGATTCCATCATCACTCTGGGCAATTCATTCCAATGTTTAACATCCCTTTCCTTGAAATTCCTCATCATGAGCCCTGAACCTCCCTTGGTGCAGCTTGAGGATAAAAATAATATTACAAACTAACTCAGCACTCATATTTTAGCCACCTTTCCAAATGCCTTGACCACCAGACTTGAGAGAGTCTTGCTCTCAGGATCATTTGGATTGAGAGATTTACCTTTATTTTTTCTGCAAAAGGATGAAGAAAAAGCAGTTTAGGATGCCAAACCCTTACTTTGAAGAATTATGAAAAAGGGGTTATCAAATGCATCCTTATTGATCACCATCTGTTAGCATGTGAGCAGAGCTTAGTGCATTCTACTACTTATCAGTGCAGGTCAGTAGATAGGACATGCCCTCTGTGCCAAGGGGGTGGTGGTGGCACATCCTGGACTTGCTGCTCTCAGGAAATCACTGGGTGTGTCAGTATCATGCAGAACTGAGCCTAAGGGAAATGTTTGATTTAAGAAAACTGTAATCATTACTGACAAAATGGAATATGAATGTGTCTTATTGATGTCTATTTAAAGCCTTGGATTAAAAGAAAGGCAATTTCTCAATGCCTTAGGAGTAATGTCTAGGAATAGTGTACTTAAAAATGTATGCAGAATAAAAAGTTGGTGTTGACTAAAACACATTACCATCTGCTTCTTTGTTTCATTCCACTAGAGATTAATTGAGTTGATCTGAGTTAGCAGATACTCTCAATGAAATTACATAGTGTGTTGATGAGGATTTCAATTCAGCTACTGATTAACTTGTTAGAATACCCAGGTGAGGTGATAATTGTTCCAGAAATCTGAACTCAAAATTTTAAAACCAAGTTACTGCTTGTGCTTGAAGGTTGTGCTGACTTAAAGATTTTCTTATTTGTGTCATTATCAGCCACACTTTAAAGAATTAAGCCTAAGAATTATGTATGTACACATCATAGGAGCTGATGTGTACATAACATGTTTGTAACTCTATTTGTATTTATTTAGGTTATGTAGATATATAGACACATGTATTTATTCAGCCATATGTGAAAGCCATAACCATTGCTGTAACAGGACTCCCATGTGTCTGGATTCTCGATTTTTCAAGTTATTATGAGAAGTGACACCTTATTGCTTAAAAAAATGCCTAATTTCCTAAATTTGCTTCTTCTTGAATCCCACATATACATATATATTTTGGCCTTTTATGTATGTTGTCTTGAGTTTTTTGGGGTTTTTTTGGTTTTTGTTTGTTTGTTT
The DNA here is from genome assembly GCA_020086605.1 of Lanius collurio. Lineage (NCBI taxonomy): Eukaryota > Metazoa > Chordata > Aves > Passeriformes > Laniidae > Lanius > Lanius collurio. Next base: position 4,393,862 of record JACBWW010000001.1, on the reverse strand, counting down.
GTTTGTTTTGTTTATTTGGGGGGTTTTGTTTGTTTTGTTTTGTTTTTTAATGGGATTTTGCTCCACAGTAATTAGCCAGGAAAACATATATTTGAATGAGTATATTTATTCAAATTATTTAAACTCTTGAATTAAATGGATGACAGACAAGAGACATCAAGGAAGTTACTGTACAGACAAGGAAGAGCCACAGGCTCCATTTCATCAGTCAAAGTGATATAATTTTTTCCCTTGTATACCATCAGCAATGTCAATGCTAATATTTCTAAATGGGTTGTGATTATGCCAGCTCCCTTTTCTTCAGCAGGGCTCCAGTTGGGTAGAGCTACATCCACACTAAATTTCAAGTTTGAAGGGAGTGTTTGGAATATATTTGTTCTCCTTTTGCAATTAACCTTTGTTTCTAAAACAATGTTAAAATTCCCATCTAAAAAGATAGATAATTGCAACTGGAAGAATATTGTTGCTTAAGGTAGCATAAATCATTCCAAACCATTTTGTTAGAGTGAAATAAAACCACGAGAGTAATATTATTTCAGGAATGAAAACAAATTTCAGTTCTAAAGCATGACCAAGTAAAAGACACCCACTGTTATGTTCATTATTTTATTGAGCTCACAGTAATTCTGGTTCACAACTTTATGTTCCATATAATACAATTATACACACATGAGCCTTGACATCTGAGTTCCATAAGTTTTTTTTTTACACTTCCAGAGGAAAGCCTTTTGTGAACTTACAAGCAATTCCTGTAGCAGTGCTCCTGCAGCAGTGATCCTGATAAAGTATGCCTAATCACACAATAGGCAAAATAAATTGTTTTTCATAATAGTAATGTCTCATTATCATTTTAAAAAACATAGAATTTATGTTAAGATGTTAAATATTAAATGCTCTCTTCTATTTAAAAGAGAGGGTTTTTCTGTTTTGTCTCTTTTTTTTTTTGTCCTCAGTACTTCAAGTCAAGCTGTGAAGAAAATCTCTTATGCCTGCTATGCAGTTTTATCTTAATCCAGGGAAGTGGGGATGTAGCAAATGAAAAATAATCCAAAAGTTAATGCGGAACAAAATATCTAGGCAAAATTTGGACAGTGCAAAATTCCTAGTGCACAGAAATCCTGACTGAATAGTAGTCTGTCTCTTAGCTGAGTGATTTTAAAGGTGATCAAATCAACCATATAATTTATTTCTTTGTTATTAACATTAGTATTGGGTTTTTAATTTGACTGTGAAGCAATTTTTGCATGTTTATGAAGAAAACACGAGCAAATATTATGGCCTGTCTTTTTCATAGATGGTCTATTAAAATATTAACTGTGTGTGTAAAGGTCAATCAGTCTGAAAATTGTAGTTTCTGGCTATTAACATATCACTGACATCACACTTTGAGCTGATGAAATATGAAAACTTCTGTCCTATATATAAATGCTCTATCAAGTTTAGTTTTTTCTGGCTCTCATGCATTAATTTTTGTTTAGGTTCACCCATTTCACATTTAAAGAAGTCTCATTGCACCTCTTGACAAACACATTTTTGGGAAAATTTATTTATAGAATATTTTTTTCTTAGGTAAAAAATATGACAGCTGTTGAGGCTAAATGTACGTAATGTGTAAAATAGGTTACCTAACATTAAGCATGTTGGAAAAAAAATGGAAATAAAAAAAGAAAAGCTGTTTTCTCTCTTAGTCTAATGGGGGGAATAAATAGAGTGTTTAGCTAGAAATTTCTGTTTTACTTTAATTAAAAGAGAAGGGATATATTCATAAAAAAGACATTGACAGCTGTTATGGCAATTATTACCTTCACTTGGAAGGATTAACACAGAGGTCAGGAAAATTACTGAAAATAAATATGAATAAAATAAATTAACATAACAATACCAATTACTTTATTAAATCACATAAGTAATAGACAAGAATTTGAGTCACAGGTAGATGAGGACAGAATCTTTTTTATTACATGTCCTTTAATGCCACTGTATCTCCAAGATGGTTTCTGTTGGAACTGAGTATTCCACACAAGCCTATAAGCAAGTGTTTCTTGCAGTCTCTGATGGCAGCTGGCAGCCACGACTTGGAGTCAATTTTCAGCAAACATGGCATATTTTCACCCCTCTCTGTAAATGCTGGAACACTCTTCAGGAGGGATATTACAGGCCCAAAATTGTATTTTATTGTTTCATAATTCATTGGTATGAATTATTCCTTTTGGTTTGTTTTGTTGTTTTTTTTTTTTTTATTTAAGAAAATAAATTACAAGTCTAAATTGAAAACTCAGATCATGTTTTTATTTTTTTTTTATAGTAAGCACTAATAAGTGGTTAGTCTCAGAAGTGTTTTTCTCCTAACTAAGCAGTAACAATGTCAAGAAATAGGTTTCCCTTTTAACAATACCCTTCAAAAGAAAGAGGCTCATAATATTACTGTGAATTCTGATGATCCCAAAGAGGGATTACAGAAACAGTTACTGGGAAATCACTGTGCCTGCAGTCCAAGAATGTAGTGTTTAGTCCAAACTAAACCTCAAGCAGGGTCAACAATGAATAAATCTTATACTACTTAGGACTTTGTCCAGTCAGGTCTTGCAAGTGTCCAACAGAATTTACTGAATGTCTGTGCAAACTCTCCAATGATTGCAGAGTGGAAATCTGCAGAGCTGAATTAGAGAATAGCTGTTTGGACTGATACAAGCAAAACTTTTATTCAGAAAGTGCTCATTCTACTTCACAGCTGTTTTCTGAAATAAGCAACAGTTCACAAAATTTCCATGGTTGAAAAATTCTTGGTTTCCCAGACTTCACAGTGCTGAAAGTATCAGCTCTGACACAGCTCAAGGCTGCCTGGTAGGAAACCAGATGGGACAAAAAGGGAAGTGGTGGTAGGAACTCATAGTCAAGGCTCTGGGTTGAAATTGTGTAGCTGAGATATCTCAGCCTTGTTCCTGGGCAAAATAGAAAGTTTTGATGAAATCTTTGTGGATTTCTACAGTGTCTCTGTTTCTGCTACCAACCTTCACTTCTGAAAACTGTTAGCACTCTGTCTCATTGGTAATCTGATAATTGTGAGCTTCCACAGAGAAAAAGACATAAAAGGTCATTTAAAAATAAATAAATCATGTCAAAAAGAAATACTTTCAGATGGTGAACGTATTACTTCTATTAAAAATGAGGAAAATGTGCAGTCATGCCTAGCTTATCTTTGAGAGGCTTGTGCCTGCCTCTCTTGATGGCTCCAAGGCATAATGGTAAAACACTGACACTTACAAACCAATTCCTGTGCCTCGATTTCATTGCTAAAGAGTCAGTTTTGCTCAGGGCATAGTGAGATAAGAAGTAATGAAAGTAGTAGTAATTTAGTATATGTTTCAATAAACTCTTCCCTCAAACTCATCCAGACCTTGCTTCTAAAATATGACATTGGAAGACTACAGTTATTGAGGAGATTTACTTACAAATGATGTGAAGGCACAGCTTTGGAAAATAACGGATTTCACATCCAACTGTATAAGCATTCCATCTATTTTTAAAAAAGGCAACAAAACAAACAAACAAAAAAACCAAACCCAGACTTCCTTTTCATCGGATTTAAATAGATAGCAACATGTTTCTGGATAGCATTTCTGAAGGTGGGGACCCTGATCCCTGAGACTACAACTAGCAGCAGAAATCTTGTGAACCCTGTGCTTCTGGAAGAATATTTATTTCTGAAAATCAATCTGTTTTGCCTTAAAATTCCTCTGCCTTGTAGATAACATCATATTGTCTCCTTGCTCTTCCAGAATAGCAAGTGGAAGGAAGACAGCTTGCCGAAAATCTTACTTGAGGAAACCAGATGTGCAAGAAATTATTTGTCATGGAGGTGTTCAACAAGACTGACTTATCTATCAAGAGCACTTGGACTTCTTCCTGAAGGTCGGACTCCAGAGTGCTCTTCCACAGAGAGCCATCTGAGTTTGGTATCCAGTAGCAGCTGATGATGATTAGTTTCTCTTCATCACATAGAATGGCTAAACATCAGAATTTTACACCTGCACATTGATTAAGTTCATTTTTATTCACTAAGTGAATAACTTGTGGTACCTGTGCTGGCAGTGATTTTGTTCCCAATGCTTTGGAATGATCAATGATCTCAAAAAGCATTGCATTGGATGACACTTGCTGTTTCCTACTGACTCTATCAACACTGGTTGTCTTTTCATGGAAGTATCTGTGTCTGTACACTGTTATGCATTTGAGTTAGTCCAGTATTTTAAAAATATATGGATTTCTTTGCTAATCATTCAGCTGCTTTTAAAAATGTTGTGCGTTTATCCCTTCACACTCTGCTATAAATCTCAGTTGGCAAGTAACTTAAAACATGTGAAGAATTGCTACTGATTCATTCATGGGCAGTATAAACCATAGGTATCCATTTGCACACAGTCTACTGTCTTGTGTTCTCTTAACTTCCCTCCTCTGTTGAGGAAGGTCTTATGCTTCATCTGCTTTGCTACACTTTTTCCTAGAAAAGGTTTCAAAAACGTGTTATTGTCTTCATGGTATGTATTTCTTTGAGTTCAGGGCTCTTCTTTACTGTAACAATATGGCTAAAGAGGCTCAAAGAACACTTTAAATTAAAAAAGCCCTTTTTATTCCACAAGTTCTATTCCCTAGATCAAAGTGGGACCAGTTTTGTGCTACATCAGATTATTTACAGCCTTATAAAATTAAATGTTAATATCTGAAAGGACCAAGATGCTTCTCTGGGAAAACTGTGACAATCTTCATATTGAAAAAAATACCTCTCCCAGATTTCCATCATTCACAGATGATGTGCTCTGGCCCCCTAATCTGCTTGGTGTCCCTTCTGGACTCACTCCAGAATGCCAAGGTCTTTCTTGTACTGAGGAGGCCAAAACTGGGCACAATTCTGCAGACACTTCCCATGGTACCAAAGAGAGGGGAAAAAGCACTTCCCTCAAGCTGAAAAGTGAACCCTTGCTATTACAATTGGCTTTCACTGATGCAAGGCCATGTTTCTGACTCATCTTCAGCCTGTTGTTCATGAAACCCCCACACTCAACTGCAAAAATTTCCTACTGTCTGTAGGTAATGGCATCAAAGGTGTTTTTGAGAAATTTTTTTTAGCTTAGTAGACTTCTGTCAATACAGATTTTCAAGTTTTGGTGGAAACATTGCCTTGGTCTGACTGTGCAGTCAGCTGCTTCACTTGCAAGTGCTTTTACAGTTCATAGAATATAACAGTACCATTAGCAAAAAAAACCCCAAACTCATAGCTCCAAATCTAGAAAAAAAATTGGCAAGGTTTATAAATTCAGTCTTGATGTGCTTTTAACTCTACTGTCCATTTAGCAGTAGTATTTAGTAATATATTAGTAGTATTTAGTATTTTGTTCTGTGAAATTCTGGTTTTTTAAGTGTGAAGTTACAGTTCTATCACTTCTTTCAATTACAAAATAAAATCCACTTGTTCTATGACAATATATTTAAATACAAGGCATGAAATTTATCTTTGAGGACAACAGTGAATAGAATTCTTCCAAAAAAGTGGCGTTTATCATGAAATTTACAGATGTTAATTTGCACACAGCTAAAATTACAGAACCATTCTTATCTAGATATCACACTATCCTTTCATTATTCCTCACTTACCACCTTCCCCCACATAAGGAAGAGATTATTTATCAAGAATGTGAAAGTTATTCCAAAGGAATACAAATCTCTGTGATAGAAAGATAACCACGTTTCCTTTGGGACTAGTAGGGCATGGTACTCTCTCTTTGCTAAAGGGATGAAGAGACCTATGCATGCATACAATTATATTAATTTCCTCAGAACTTCACCTCACCAGTCAAATGCTTCTTCATGAGTGTTGTGCTTTGGAATAGTATTCACTAATTTGTGGCATTCTCACTGAAATAACCAACATCATGAGCCAGGGGAAACCCACCCCTCCATCCCCCCTCTGCATGGTGTGAGGTGGTATTTAATAACCCCAGGATTCTGGCTGTCACCCTCCCTGTCCTGGCCAGAACCAGGAAAAAGAGAAAATATATAATTAATGGAATGTTGCCCAGAGAAGCTGTGGGTGTACCATCCCTGGAAGTGTTCAAGGCCAGGTTGGATGGGGCTTTGAGCAACTGGGTCTAATGAAATGTGTCCCTGCCCATGGCAGGAGGGCTGGAACCTGATGATATTTAAGGCCTCTTTCAACTCAAATCCTTATTTTCATTCTATTTCTCAATCTCTATTTCATTCTCCTTTCTTAAATTCCACTTCTTTAAACCAAAAACACTGTCCACAATATGACCGTGCCCTGGAAATGTTTTTCTGACGTGAGTGGAAGTAGAAAACACCTTCTCATTCTCTTCCTCCTTCAAGACCACTCTTCTGTTGTGAAATGAGCACGGGGCAACAGTAAAAAAGGCAACAAATCACAACGAACGTGGCACAACACTTCACCTTTTGCCTGAGAACTGGGCTACACATTACCAGCTGGGGGTGTCACATTCGGCAGGTGGGAGTCTCAATTTACAGGCAGAACAGCTTGATTAAATTCTGTTGACACTTGGCTTCAAAACACAAATGAGTTACTGCAGGGTAACATGCTACTGCATATTGGCAGCTTCACAGCAGCTGTCTGAGTGCCTGTGTACAGCTTGGAGCAAATGTGAGCTCATTGAAGACATCTCAGATCTCCATCATGGCTCAGAACAATATAAGGAGATGCTGGTTTTGCCTCTGCAGTTAGTACATTTACTTGGAAAGAAAAGATGCAGTTGCTAATTCTTCCTCCAAACCTTCTGAGCAGGCCATGTATATTCCTGGATCTGAGAAATCAATTCATCTCCAAAAATAAAGTTTGCTTAGTCTTGGAAGAAGACATACACTGAGGATATGTCTTCAAGGACTCAGAAAAATGCACATATGTGCATTTGCCCCAGATTTTGGAGTCTCATTTTCACTGATTTAAATAGTAAGGCAGTAGAACTGAAAGAGGATTTCATCATAATTTTTCTTTTATCATCAGCGTGGTCAATTTTATATCAATGCTGTGATAATAGCTCACTTAGCTCAAGATTTTAGTTGGCTAAATTTGCTTTTCTTTCTCCTTTGCTTGATGTTCAGGAGCATTAACACCAGGAGAAATAGAACACTCAGGTCTATAAACAGAGGTAAGAAATAAGCTCAAGGAGTTAGCATGGGCTTGTTGAGTATTCTTAAAGGATTAGTGTTGTGTGAACAATTAATGGGATCACTACAGAACAGGACTGATCCAAGGTTACATTCTGACACCATTGTTATTGGTTCTAGCAAATTATTGGATACTGAGGAAAGAATAGTAATTTGCAACAATTTACTTCTTATTGATGTTTTAAATTGTGTGTAACTCCTGCATAGAGAGGGCAATACACAAGGTAAGGAGGCATTAATTATTCCATTTCAGTCTCTTTAACAAAAATACCCTTTCTCATTGTAGAAAAAAAGGACAAAAGATTCTAAAAGTGGTTTCATTTTGACAGAAACTTTATAGTATTAATATAACTATGTGAATAGAAAAATTATAAGTATCAAATAAAAATGTTGATTCTTGATTATTTGAATATAAATACAGGCAACTAGTCTGTACTGGCTTTGTATATAATATTTTTGATAAATCTATTTAATGAGTAGGCAGAATAGGTTACATTTTTCACTTCATTACCATGCAGATGACCAGGCACTGGAATGCATCATGTGAAGGTTGTGCAGTCTTCCTCACTGGACACAATCCTGTGCCCTGTGCTCTGGGATAATTCTGCTTGATTAGGGAGGTTGGACCAGACGACCCAATGTGGTCCCTTCCACCCTGACCCATTCTGTGAGATAAAGGTTTACGTGTTAGATAGGCCAGGCCAACTCAGAAGGCTGTTTAGATGACCAGGTAACTCTGACTTAAAATAAACACCTGTGGTGGTGCTGTACAGAAGCAAAAACAGAGAAAGGTTGCCCAGAAGTACAGAGGCACTTCTCAAGTGTGCATGGATGGAGTTAGATGAGCTAAAGTTCAGGGGGAAATTAATCCAGATAGGGATTTCAGGAGCATAAAAAAGAGTTTCTATGTCACCAGCAAAATAAAACTAAGGGGAGTGTGAGTACAGGGATCCCCACTGCTCAGCAGTGCAAAGGACATACTGAGTGGAAAAGGCCTTGGATAAAGTCAAGGCACTGAGAGTCCTTCTTGCTTCAGTTATTACCAGTAACATCTTCTGGTCTCCCAGGCCCAAAATCTCCAGACGGAAATAGAAGCATATGCCGCATATAACTTTTGTACAGTGAGGTAAATCCCTTTAAGGAATACAAAACCAGCTGGGCATGAACGTGCCAGCTGGGCAGTTTACACACAATGCTTTGAATATTGTAGATTTACCAAATTTATAGTACGGCCGCAAAGGAACTGCATCACCACAGACCTGATAAGGTCAGTTCTTCAGAAAAACATTTGTTGCATATGGCTTTGCAAAATAAATTTGTTCAGCCTATCATAAAACTTAAACAAACTTTGGCAAACTTAGCTGATAATCTTTCAGCAGGAGGATGGGATAATTTGCCCAAACACAGACATTTGAGATACCCTAATCTGTCCAATATATGTACTCTGTTATGACAGATATGACCCACCACTGTAGATAAACCTACATTCTTCTGAAGGTCAGACTGAGTATTTGAATGACTCTAAAATTAGCCTAGATATCATTTAAGTATTTTAGGTAAATGTATCCCATTCCTTCTTACTTAGCTTTTAGGCCAAAAGACATGGATGGGCACAGCTCTGCCAGCTTCAAATTCCTGTACAAAGAATATTACAGTACTATGTTTCTGCTTTCCTTAAACTGTAATTGAAGATACACATTAAAAAAATTTCTGTCAATAAGGACTACTAAGATGAAAATAAAAAATACTTAGGAGAAACCTTTAGCCCTCAGGGTCTTTCTCAACAAGTTCACCAGCTGCCAATTTTGAAAGAATTCAGTATGCATTTTTCTGTGTATCTCTTCTAGCATAGCTGTTTTCTTTCGGAATACTTGTCATCTTACCTACTTTCCAAGTCCAAAAGTAATCCAGCTGATGTAGATGTTAGACCTTTGAGATCTTATGTGACTATTTCCAAGTTGTAACACACTTACAAGCACTCTGAGTTACATATGAGAAACCAGGCTCTGCATTAGACGAATGCTCTTGTGCTATATTTGAGAATGAGATATCTGTGGAGGATTTACAGGTGCTTTTTTTGATGCTGAATTTTTAAGCTCTTGGTTTCCAGGGCTTTAAAAAATGTGTTTCAGCACCTGGATGTGAGATATCCTTTGAAATCAAGTAAGAATCTTGCCACCTGCTAGACTTAAGAATCTAGGGACATCATTAAGGGAAAATCTGTTTTCTTGTTCATCCGTGCACCAACTTTCAGTAATTTCATCAAAAGCAGCTGTGTTTTTTATGAGCACTTATTTCCCAAGCCAGCAAGATATTTCTGATCTTTGGCCCCTGCTTTAAGAGGATCCTGTATCTACAACTTAAATCTTTCCACTCCTTACTGAAGGGTTACTTGCTTTCTGGTATCAAAGACTTGGTAGTAATGAAACTTGGGAAAAATTAGATCATGCCAGTTTAGAATGTCATGTTTTTTATGACAGTAGCCAGTAAAATAATGATTCAGCCTCCAGTTATATTGGAAATAAACTAAGTCAAATCTGTTTTAAAAGTGCTATGTTACAAACTGACTCATTCTTCAAGCTTTCCATGGTCAAAGGGTTAGTGGCACCAAAAGCTGTGTTGCTTTCAAGGAAATAGTAGACAAAACAGCTACCTTCTTTTTGTGTCCTACCCTGGCAGTGTTTCACTAGCACCCAGGTTCAGAATTAAAGTTCGTTCTTTACTGGCAGTGTCTTTGAATTTCTTATTCAGCATAATGTTGTCCAAAAGAGCCTTGCCTTTTCCCACATCCCCGGGATCGATACTCACACTGTTGCTAGAACTAACTTATTCCAACACAGTGTTTCAGTTTAACACAGTCTGGTTTTTGGTGGGGGTGGGAGAAAAGCTGCTTGAAACTTCTATGTCCAGCACAGAGCCAATTGCTGAAGGTTCTGACACTGGGCAGGTTACTAGCCCAGTCAGACAAGTTGGTAATGCCTCTGTGATGACATAGTTAAGGAAAAACTGCGGGATGCTCTCTTTTCTTCTTCCGAGGAGTGGTGAGGTGGCTGTCAGGGGCCATCCCGCCCGGGCCCCCGTGGCCTTCCCAAGGCCAGGACAGTGTTGTCGTGGCCCTCTCCAGGCTGGGACCACAGAGCTGGGGCCCTCCTGAGGCTGAGACTACGAAGCCAAGGCCACCTGTGCAATGCCAGCAGGGACCACGTGCCAGCAACAAAAACACAGCGAAAAATTCCCCGACACAAAGCACAGACAAGATCAACCTTTTCAGCACTGTGAAGCTCCATAAGAACTTTTCAACTGATAGAACTTGAGAACAATAATACCAATGGATAACAATTTCCTTGCAAGATAGAGAAAAGGAAAAGTGAAGCCACGTGAGGAGAACCAACACGGAGGCACGGAGGTCAGTGAAAGGAGGGAGGGGGAAGAAGTGCTTTGAGCATTGGAGCTGAAATTCTTCTGCAAGCTGTAGTGAGCACTATGATGCAACAAATTATTTTCCCTGTAAGTTATGAGGTGTATGGGGGGTGCAGAGATCCACAGAGTGGATCTCAGAGTGCTCATGCTGGAGCGTGTGGATGCTGAAAATCTGTAATCTAGTGAGGAACTCAAACAAAGAGAGAAGACCTTTGCTATTAGAGATAGAGAAAGAGAACCCTTGTTTCCAAACTAGAACAGCTCATCCTTAAAAGACTGAACTCCATGAACTAAAATGACCCACACTAGGCAGTTGTGGGAAGATTGCTTGGCCTGGGGGAAGAACTCAGGTTACAGTAGGGTCAGGTGGGCTGCTATTCATGAAAATTAGAACCATGCCAGAGAAATTCATAGACAATTGTCTTCCATGGGAAGGACCCCACAGCACAACAGAAGAAAGAACTCTCTTCCCTGAATGAACTGAAGAAAAATTCTTAGAAAGGGAAAGACTGACCAAAATCCCATGTTTTTGTCTCCTTGTGCAGTTGGTTAAAAGAGGGAGGGAATAAGGAAGAAAGTTGTTCTAAAAGTTTATTTTAGTTGTCATTATCCTTTTTACTTTTAATTGTGTTCATTAATTTTCTTTATACTATTTAAGTTTTGAACCTCTTTCGCCTTAAAGTGTTTTTCCCCTAATCCTTATCTCAACTCACGAACTTTTTGTTTTAATTCTCCCTCCTCTTCTCCACTATAGCATAGGAAAATAAGTGAATAGTTTTTATGAGTGCTGATGCTTAGCTGGCGTTGAACCACAACGCACAGTTTATCTGGATGATGCACATAAGATGACAAGGCTCTCAGAAGACTTAACAACATTGTTAAGCTAGAGAGAAAGTTAAAGAAAAACAAACTGGAAGCCACAATGAAGATTTTTCCAACATAAAATGTGTTTAAAGCAGATTAATTTTTCTGTGCATCAGAGAAACCTACAGTGAAGTAATTAGTGAAAATACACAAGCATCCCTGTAATAATGCTTTCACTTGCAACACATAGAAACCATCAATTTTTGTTATCACAACTACTTACCTATGTTAGAGGAGAAAATATTTTTAATGTTGAATAGAACTATGTGCAGATCCCTGGTGGTAGGAAATGTACACTTGTCACTTTGCTCCTCCATATCTAGAAAACAACAACAACAAAATTAGTTCAGAGAGTCACAACAGTATTTGATATGCAAAATCCTTCTTGGGCTTGATTTACAAAGGTCCATGATTGTATATTTAGAAATATCTTTTGAATAGGACCAATTAACTCACTTTATGATGAATATTTTTCAATAAAACTTAAAAACTGTTGTATTGGCAACATATAGACTGAAGAGTTTCTTTTCAGATGGACTTTAGGAGTTAGATATTTGATTCACATTTAAAAATAAACAAGATCTCCTGTGAAAATGTCATTGTTAAAGAAAAATAATGAGAAATGTGTCAACACAGACACATGTAAGGGTACAGCCAAGGGGATCTATGTATGCCAATAATACTATTTAAGTAATATATATATTTAAGCATTTTTCCTAAATATGAAAACATCTTTGCATGAGTTGGTCACTGCCACAATCATAAATTCAAGAAAAATTTGTAGTGTCTGAGAAAGTGCTACAAAAAAAAAAAAAAGAAACTTACAGAGCTAACATCAACTCTGAGTTATTCATTGGTTAGTAATTACACAGGAGCTGTAAACAATGCAATGTTTGGAACAACAACTCTGGAACATTGATATTGCTTTGGAACACTGTATTGAAAGCTGAAAAAACCCAGATCCACAAAACAGTTATAGCAGCAGAACATAAGTTTAGGGAAACCTCTTGTCTCAGACAAAAGAATTGTAAGCTCAGTCATTAAGAAAATAAAAGACATGATAAACAACACAGGGCAACAGCTGGAGGAGATGATAGAATTACCTTTTTTTTTCTTAAAAGGAAAAAAGGAAAAAATACAAAATCCTAAGCTCACCATCCATTCTGTAAGGTAATCATTAAGGAAAAAATACTGTTAGAAGTATTTTTGATAAGGACATTGCAAAAGTGCTGTTGTAACATTGTGTATTTATTTGTTTAGGTGTACAAACAAAATTATATTAAGCAAAAATTATTACAAAGCTGTAAATTTGGTAGTGGGATATGAGATTTAGATGTGATGTTTTTTTCTTTTTTGTCCACCCTACTGACCATTGACAAAACATTTCAGCTCACTGCTCTCTGCTTTTCAACCTATAAAACAGAAATATTTATCTTCCTTCATAAATAACTTGAGCATGAATAGATTAAAAATTCATCTTATTAGGGAAAAACTATTCATTATGTTTATCCATGTCTGTATTAAGGAATTTCTTAGTACAGCCAGAAGATTGAACCTTTGGATTCAACACACAGGCTAAGGTACATCCCATGAATTCAGGTGCCTGTGCTTCTCAAGACCCAGACCTCCTCAGAAAAAATTCCGTAATCAACAGGTTGAAAAGGACCTTCCCAACCCCCCTGCCATGGGCAGGGACACCTCCCACTAGACCAGGTTACTCAAAGGCCTATCCAAGCTGGCCTCGAACACTTCCAGAGATTAAGCATTGTAACTTTGCTAGATATTCTTGGTAGAATATTGTACTCTATATATATAGCAAACAACATAAGTTTTGTGAGTCTTTGATAGATTTAACTCACGTGACCAGAACTTTCTTATGGCAGATGCTAAAATCTGCAATTTTCATATTGGCAGTCCTACAGTTCTTCTGCAGCAGGTTTATCATCTAATATGTATTCTGCCCATACACACATACAGCTACATTTTTTCCCCTTGAGCCACTAAAAGCTTTCTAGTGACTATCTAGAAATATTAGGTTTGCCAATCTTTATTTTTCTTAATCCTCTAGTGTGGTGTGATCTAGTCATCTGCTTTTTGTTTGAGCTTCCTCAAGATTTATTCAGACCAAATCTCTTGTGTGAATTACCTGCAGAAGTTAGATAAGCAAGATGTATCTTTTTCACTGGTGCAGAGAAGTTTGAAAGTATATTCGTGACATAGAGCATTACTCATTGGTTAACAATATAAGAATTAGAAAAGTCATTAATATAGTTAATGATCCTTAATTACATAATGGAATGCCTGTTACATGATTCTTTAGTGTCTCAGCATTTCCATGCATTATTGATAGCCAATTAGGTACAGACAAAAGAACTGGGAGAACTATTTGCAGCAAACAATTTATTTGATAAATTTAGCCTCCCTTTCTGTTTTTGAATTACCTGTAAGCAGGCTTTGATTTTTAAAAATGCCATTGTTTCTCCAAGTAAATCTTTTAAACAAGGGTCTTCCAGCCTATGCTCTGATTGCAAAATATTTCATGTACTATTGCTTTCTAGGTATGAGTCATTCTTATTTCTCCAAAACTCTATTTATCTCTTAACTCTGGTGTCATATTCTATTCCTTCACTAGATGAATACTAAACTCAGACTCTTCTGTTTTCCTCCTCTTTCTTCAAGTGTGGTCTTATTCAGTCCAACACATTCACTTTTCACTGTGACTGAATTTTCTTTTAAGAATAGCCAGATCTTTTAGAAAGGGACTTTACAGGTTCTTCCTTTCGTTTTCTGGCAGATGTGGCTGCTATTCTTCCCAGCTCCCATGTTGAGTAGAAAAATCTGTTTTCTAAATAGGCATGCACTGAAGAAGTGGTCAGTGGTCATTTTTAATGTCTTCAAGGATGAAGACTTCACAACATCTCAGAGAAACCTGCTGCATTCCTCATCCACTTGCACAATTAAAAAAAAGGGTTTTCTTATGTTTAAATAAAGAGTTCATATTTCATTTTGTGCTCCACTGTCTTTTATTTAAGTACCTTCTTTACTCTGCTCATCAGGTGTTTACACACACTGATAAGATTCCCCTTTAGATTTCTCTGGTTTGGGTTTACAGCCACATCCCTCTCAGCTCTCCTTGCACCTCAGGAATTCCAGTCCCTTAATCATTCTCATGGTCCTGCTCTGCACTTGGTCCAATACACCCATGTCCCTCTTGCACTCAGGAGCCCAGGAACAGAGACAGCCTCACATGCTGCCACACCAGCGTTGAGTACAGAATAAGAATTCCCTCCTCTGATGCACTGGTGATGCCCCCCTAATGCTGCCCATTATACTGTCAGCCACGTTTGCCACAAGAGGCACACTGCTGGCTCTGGGTCAGCTTGTTATCCTCCAGGTCCCTGTGGTCTTTCCTGCAAAGCCACCTTTCTACAAAGCCACGTTTAGAGTCTTTCTTGGTGTATACAATTGCTCTTCTACAGATGCCTCTGTACTCAGCAGCGGTGCAGCCACACCTGGAGTCCTGTGTCCAGTTCTGGGCACCTCATTACCAGAAAGACTCTGAGGTGCTGGAGTTTGTTCAGAGGAGAACACAGCTGGGGAAGGATCAAGAGACTAAGTCATATGCAGAGCAGCTGAGGGAGCTGAGGCTGTTTATCCTGGAGAAAAGGAAGCTCCAGGGTGACTTTATCATGCTCTACAACTCCCTGACAGGAGTTTGTAGCCAGATGGATGTTGGTCTCCTCCCAAGCAACTAGTGACAGGACGAGAGGATATGGTCTCAAGCTGCCCCAAGGGACATTCAGGTTGGACATGAGGAGGAAATTTTTCATGGAAAAGGTTATTAAACATTGGAATGGGTTTCCCAGGGAGATAATGAAGTCACTGTGCCTGGAGGAGATCCAGAAATGTCTGGATATGGCCCTTAGTGCCATAGTCTAGTTGACAAGTCAGTGATCAGCAAGGGTGGGACTTGATGATCTTGGAGGTCTTTTCCAGCCTAGAATATTCTGTGATTCTGAGATGTGGGATTCGCCATCTCATCTTTTTCAAACTCCAAGAAATTCCTATCAGCATTAAGGGATTGCACTAAAAGGATGAATAGAAACTCAAATAGTGTCCTTTATCAATATCTACATTCCTCATTCAATCTCTCTGCCTGAGAGGAGTTGCAACTTGCCTGGATGTTTGTTCATTCACATTGAGTGGGTGGTGCCAACAGGTTTGCATAGGCTGGATTTGCTGGGAAGGCTCTTAAGCAGTCTATGTGTTAGGTCCTTGTTACTGTTATCCTAAAACAAGTCTTTATGTCTCTTTTCTGTACAGCTCATTTTAGGACTCAACTATGTCTCACTCTTAGTTGTAGTAGATAAAAACACCCAGTTTGAAGAGAAAATGTGAAAATAAACGAGTCTTTAAAAAAAACTAACAAGTTTTTTTTTGTTCTTGAGTTAGAGAGTAGTTCTATTTTTAAAAATGTGTAGCAAATTAACAACTGAGTCAAAATGAGAATTTTATATTTTTCTCTGAGATCTCCTCAAAACCACTTGAGATGTGTTTTATAAAATCCTGAAAGTTAGTTTAATTTCTATTAATAGTATCTAAATAATACCCATGTCATCAGATATGAAGAAGGATGAATTAGAGAATCAAAGACATTATGTGACATTATAATTTGTCCTTCATAGATTTTCAAGAGCAGATCTGCTACTAAATAAGTTCTGTAATACCTAACAAGTGTTTCAGAATGTAGTCTCTCACATCACTCTCTCCATGAAGGTGAATCATTGCAACAGGCATTAAAAAGTATTATTAATCAGAAGTCTATATCACAGCAATTCTATCTACCTTGTCCCCTCCCATGCATCTTGAATAAACCCATTACTGCTGCTTGAAATTTCAAGTGATAGCTAATTTAAGTGTGGCTTCATGTTATGGGTTCCAAAAATTGCAAAGTACTGTTTAGATTTATTTGCTAAGTCATATAGCAAAACATTTTACAAGACTGTAAAACTAGACTGAAAAGGAGAACAAGGTTTTAACTGTTTAATTTATTGTTCATTTTGGGTTTTTTTTGGTTTGGTTTTTTTTTTTTTCACTTCAGAGAATGAACATAGCTCTTATATTGTATCAGAGCAACTGATGACTCTACTTAAAAAATTCTTAAAATGTTAAAATTTTGGTATGAGGTAATACAAATGTTGTCTTGTAAAGACAAAGGAAATTGGGTGCTCTTTTGTCTCACAGGCCCAACTAAAAAGGAGAAAATACTCCAGCACAGCCAAATCCTAATAATTTCACAAAACATATCTTACCTTACTCTGCAATGGCTTAAACCATACCAGAAGAGAACAAACCTGCCTCAGACACTGTAGCAACCATTCAGCACAGGCATTTATACCTACTGCCAATAAGCTGTAATCAAAAATCCATTGAAGTCTTTGTACCCATTCTGTGAGCTGATGAGGTCATGAGAATTTGGTGAAACTACTGCTTTATTCCCTTCCAGGAGGCAGCATGTTGCTCTTTATATAGAAAGGGTGGGAAATAGAACCACAACAGGCAGAGTAAGGTCCTGAGCAAACGGTGATGTATATAAAGCCAGCATCATTAGATTTACCTGGCATCTCTTATTCAGTGCACATGCTGTTGATTGACAGAGACTCAACATGTTGATTCATGCTATTAAATTGTTAAGTCAATGCCTAAAAAGGTTACTGCCATCCATAGTGTGAGTGTTGATGAGGTTCCTGACTTTGCATACATTACCAAGGTCTGGCTGGATGACTTTGTAAAACTATTATTGGTCCAGATGTCTTCTTTTGAATCTTAGCTCATAAAAATTTGAGAAATGGCTAAAGCAGTGATACTTACAAGGCTTTTAATAGAGCAGACAAAGCAAGAACAGAAGGTGGAATTCAGCAAAGCTCAGACTAGCGGTAAGATGTGTTATTTTAATGATTAAGAAAATTTATCCTAGGGGCACACTGCAGAGTAATAACTAGCAGACTAACTCAACATACCACTGGCAGTCCCAACAAAAGGCTGCCTGCTTTGTGTTGCAGTGTAGACAATGCATTGTCTACATTGCAGCACAATCAAAACACTAGCAATCAAAAGTAAAATGTGTTTCCCTCCTATTACCTTCCAGGAATCTAAAAGCAATTAGTAACACATAAGGCTTTAATTTAGCTATACATATTTTTCTTCCCTCTGAAAAGTAACCAAGATCGGATCTGATGCAATAATTGTACCCTACTTCTTGATTTACCAAATTCAGGTGAATGAGTGTAAAGTAAAGAATCTAGGTACTTGGTCTGACCTGGGAATGAATAATTTGAGAGTGTTAATATGATTCCAGCTGTGTTTAAGGAACAGATCAAGTGAAGGATTTAGTATCAATTTTCTTGATAAAATGATGGTTTATGGAAAGATATCAGAGTTACTGCTAAACAAGCTATCTCAGGTGTCAGGAGATACATACTCATGTTAGGTCAAGGTCCCATCTGGGGCATATTACACTGCCTCACCACAGGTGCTTGATTGGTAGTTCTGGACCCTGGTGATATTAATTTGCATAAATCCTGCTTAATTTGCTTAAAATTTGCTTGAGGTACAGGTGTATGTAGAGTTAAGTGCTTTGATTAACAGGAGTAGATTTAAACTTGCACTTATATCATGTTGTTAATTCCCACTAAAGCGATTCATTAAAACACTCATGAAAAATTAACTTTTGTACTGAGTACACAGTACCAGGTACCATGCTACAAGTGTGCACTGCACTTGCAGGTATCATAGTGCATGTTCACAGTGGTTACCATGACACAATGTGCTTCACTTGCTCAGCACCAGTGGCCCACACCTCAGAGGACTGTGCAGCCCTTCAGAAAGCCCTCGATAGGTTGGAGGGATGGGCAGAGAAGAACTGTCTGAAGTTCAACAAAGACAAATGCAGGGTCCTGCACCTGGGAAAGAAAAAATCCAGGCACTAGCAGAGCATGAGGGCCAACCTGCTGGAAAGCAGCTCTGTGGAGAAGAACTTGAGTGTCCTGGTGGACAGCAAGCTCTCCCATGAGCCAGCAGTGCCCTGTTGGGCAAGGCCAAAAGTATCCTGGGTGCACTGGGAAGAGCATTGCCAGAAGGTTGGGAGAGCTGATCCTGCCCCTCTACTCAGCCCTGATGGAGCACATCAGGAGTGCTGTGTTTAGCTCTGGGTCCCTCAGCATGAGACATGGAGCTCCTGGAGCAGGTCCAGTGGAGGGCAATGAAAATGATGGAAGGTCTGTAACATCTCTCTTACAAGGAAAGGCTGAGAGAGCTGGACCTGTTCAGCCTCATGAAGACACAGCTTAAAGGGCACCTCAGCATAATGTAAAAGTATCTGAAGGCAGGGTGTCAAGAGGAAGGATCCAGGCTCTTCTTGGTGGTGCCAAGAAACAGGACAAGGAGCAATGGGCAAAACCTGATGCACAAGAAGTTCCAGCTGAATATGAGCAATAACTTTACTCTGTGCACCATCACACACTGGAACAGATTGCCCAGGGAGGGTGTGGAGACTCCCTCACTGGAGATATTCAGGAACTGTCTGGACACTGTCCTGTGCTGTGTGCTCTAGGATGATGTCATGATTACAGAGAAAAAGGGTGGAGTTTCTAGCACTTATTTATTCCATGTCACTCATGTCATGGGGGAGTGAAGTTTCAGCAGGAGGAAGCTGAGGCTGGAAGCAGAAAGGTTGACAGCTTTTTCAACCTTACCCATTTTGTGATTCTGTGATTCTGAAAAGATATGATACATTTGGTTAACTGGAAGAACACACAATTACAAAAAGCTGAGTATTATTTATTGCTGAATGTTCTTAGAGTTGCTGTTCTATAAGTTGGTTTTTTCTCTTTTTTTACATCTTCTCTAGCTTGACTTTTGTCTTGTTTTTTAAAAAAAGTTCAAAGAGAAAGCTGCAAAAGTTAAAGAACTACCCATGAAGCAGTGCTCTCTTGTGCTTATCCTTTTGCTCTCAGTCACTTTTGGGTCTGTTGCTGTCCTTTTTACTGTAACAATAGGTTTGACTGTGCTCAAAATAGTGTTCTAGCTTGTGAGCTGCAAGGTCACTCTCAAGCTAGCTCAAACTTACCAATATTTACTTGCTATGAAATGGAAAGAGAATTTCAAAATCATACAAGTAATGTTTTAGCCTTTCCAGAGTGATAAAGAATTATTTTTTCCTACTGTATTTAATAAACATAGAAGACAAATTATTTCTATCTGTTCCAAAACTGTCAAAATGTCCATATTCTTGAAAATACTCAGCCTTCCTATTACCTGAAATGTATTGGCCAACTGGTATTTTTCAGTTAAATCCTTCAAGCAACTGCCTAGAGACACCACTGAGAGACTCCTCAGAATTCAGTCCCACTGCTTGTGTTTACAGGGAACAGCTGAGAGAAAAAAAAAGTTCAGATAAACAGAGAACAGTTGAAGGAAAAGATCTGTAAATTGCATATTTTCCTCTTAAGTATCAAATTATACCCATTTGTTTCAAAATACATGCTTGGCGAATTGCAGGCCATTTCATGGTGGAAATAGCACTCAACACATAACTGGAGTGTTCACTTCCACCCAAAATCATGTGAGTCAATGTGAGGAATCTAATATGATGCAAAATGTTTTGGTTTGGGTATTTTAAATGTATTTACAGAAAGATGCTATTTAATTTTTTTTATAAAAAAAATTATTTGGTGGAATATTTTGCTTTTCATATGAATGGCTGAAAAAAGTTCCATTCCACCCACAGTTGGAACTATTTTGACACCACTGCATTTTTTTCATGGGAGATGATCTACTGAGGTACCTGTTCTCATTTTGTATCAAAGTTCTCTAGATTTCCTTGTAAGGTATCTCACCCTGTGGAGGTGCCTTCCCCTGAAATCCCGGGGGAGGGACCCTGCAGGGTGCGGGTCTGTCCCTGTCCCTGTCCCCATGTCAGCTGTGCCCCATGCCTGTTCCTGATTGGGTGGGTTTGGGGGCCCAAACATCTATAAAAATATTGCTTCATCTTTCTTTCCAAGTTCATTGCTGTCTTATTTATGTTGTAAGGATTCCCCACATTACAACATCCCCCATGTCACACTATGTCCCCCTGACAATTTCTCATAGGTCACCCCATCACTCTGGTGGACACAGGTAATGTTGGATATTGTAATCCAGAGCTACTGCCAGGAGATACCGTCTATGAAACAGAAGCATCAGCATATGAAATGATGTTTTGATGGAAATTAAATACTTCAACATTTTATGTAAATTCGCCTTTCAATTAAAACACCTCCCACAAAATACAGACATGGATCACTAAGTCCCCTTCGCATCAAAAGCTTTGACATAATCACAACATTTCTGTTATTTTCGACAATTCCTGTGATAGTAGTATGTATTCATATGCCACAGGGCATACAAAGATGATAGTAATAATCAGTAACAATAATCATGTTTCTGATTTCATCCAGTTTCATACTTTTCAAAGCCTACTGTTATCAGCAACTGAAATTCTGCAGCTGAGGGTTTAGAATTCCCCCACAGAGATTAAATCTCACTATAAGTGGCCTTTGTATATGCATGAGTGTTATATTAAAAAGAAAATGTTATCATTAATTTAAAAAGCAGATCATTTAAAATAACCAAATTAACAATGAACTAATGAGAGATATGTATATTATCAACATTATCAATATTCATAATAAATAAACTTATATGTTACCACTATATTTTCAAACTATTTCTGACATTCTCTTATCTTTGGTAAATGAAACTTCATGTCTCACATCCTGGGCTTTTCATTTCCCAAGGAGCTTTAATGTTTGCATGAAAGGTTCTGTCCTGACAGCAACCTTCAGGCACTTCACTGACTTTATCTGTGAGTTACAAAACTTTGAGTAAAGCCAGAATTATCTTCCTCATATGCATCAGCTGTGAAAAAAATGAAAAACAAGTAACAAACCTGGATAGGATTGCCTAACATATTATGAGGGTTCTTCTTGGAACCAAAAGGTGTACATCTCTATATAGAGATGAAAACTGAGATATTTAAAAACATTCCTCCAAAATGTTAAATATATTTGATGTTGATGTTCAAAGCTTTCTAGTTGTTTTAGCCCAGCCTCTGTGCTGCAGCATTTTACTAGCAGCACATTTGTGGAAAAAAAATGCTGTAAAAAAACATCTCAAGAAGATTTTAAAAGACTCAGTTGACACCTAGGCAGCTATCATATGTCTAATGAGATGGCTCTAACTGTAAAAGACAAGAAGTCACAAACTTCACACTTTTCAGCTGAGAGCCAGACTTTGGGATACTCTTCTGTCACAGTATTTTGTCTATTCTTTCTCCTTCCTTGCTTTAGGTTTTCTTTTCCTCTGTCAGTGTTCTAAGTGCTTGTCAATCCACAGCCTTATTTTTCTCTACACTTCTCAGTGATTTTGTTATATTCTATTCTAATACACCTACAGCATCTCTTAATCCTTTCTCTGCTCCATATAGACATAAAACAAGTCAGAAAAACACAAGCAGAAATACTTCCTATCCATATTTCTATATTCATGCCAGAAATGTTTGTGGTGATCTGTTTACCCATTGCTTTCCCTATGCCATATTGTTCCCCCTCCCCCCTTTTCCCCTGCCCCCAGCCCTGGCCACTCCCTCGGGCACTCCCTGTTGGTTCCTGTACCCCAATTCTGCCCAGGTACTGCCCCTGAACCCCTGAGAAAACCCCCTGCACAGGGACCACCTGGTCTCTCTGCCTCTGGGGATCACTGGGATAAGATGAAAGATTAAAGATCCTCTGAAACCCTTATGGAGAGACCCCGAAATGGACTACAGGAGGGCAACAATGGTTGCACTGCCCTAAGCAGCTCCACTGAGCTCATTCCTTTTTTTTTTTTTTTAATTATTAATCCATCAAGGAAAAAAGAAGAAAAAAACCATAATGCCAAATTTAAGATAAACATCTCTGAGAAAAATTAAAAAGAGAGTACATCTTTAAAGTATCAGGCTGTTCAGGGAGAGTTTTTGTACTAAGAGTGGCTAAATATATCAAATATACTCTTTGTTGTTATTTGTTGTAAATTAATTGGGATATACAGGCATTAGTTGCTGGAGCACAAGCCAAGTTTAAGTTATATCCTGTGCAAATTAAGCTCTAATACCTATTCGTGTGGGTGTACAAGTCCAGAATTGTATTAGCTTTCACCTTGTCTATGCTCTCCATCAGAAGTTCAAGAAATGGGATATTTATCAAATTTAGAGACCATTTGACCTTCTTCAAGTTAATACAAAATCAGATTGACCTATGGGTGCCAGTATCAAGAGCTAGTTCACTCATTAGATGCCTTCTAGATAGGGATGACCAAACGGTTTGACCTGAGATCACTGATGAGCTACATCCTATTAACCTCCAAAAAAGGAGAGACAAGAAAAAGAAAGAGAAATAGGGGACAAAAGAAGCTTCAAAGTAACAGCTATGTTTGATAAAGAAAATAACAGAAATATGGTATAATGGCTATATATTTGATCTGCTCATCTATAACAGCAGTCTTGTGACAAAGAGCTGCAAAACCATTAGTATGAAGCAGTCCCAGCAAACTTTAGGACAGTAATCTCCTAGTGACCACATTCTTGCTTTTCCACAAAAAAAGTCAGCTTTGTTCTCCTCTATGCACAAAACAAGTCTTGCCAAAACCACAGAGACAAAGGATCTGGGAGAGAGTCTGTATCAGTAATTTCACTAAAGTAAAAAACAGCAAGATGGTTCGAGAAAACAACTGATTTGCATGAGGGATCTCAGGAATGTGATTGGTTTTTTTCTTTTGTTTTTACATTCTTACATCCTAATTTAATACATCAAATATCACCTGATTTTTTATGAGAAGGAAAAACAATTACTTGATTATTTGAGTTAAGTCTGGTTGCAGGTGAAGGATTAGGCATTCATCCAGAATGCTTTTTTTTGTTTGTGTTTTTTTTTATTTTTTCTTCATTTTCTTTCTTAATATGCACAGTTAATCACACAGTGCCAGCCAAGTTTGTCACAGAAAAACGGAGGCTCTGTAAGGGTGGTGAGGCCCTGGCACAGGTTGCTCAGAGAGGCTGTGGGTGCCCCATCCCTGGAAGTGTTCAAGGCCAGGCTGGGTGGGGCTCTGAGCAACTTGGTCTGGTGGAAGGGGGTATGGGACTGGATGATCTTCAAGGTCCCTTCCAACTCAAACCATTCTATCTTTCCATGATTCTATATAAATTCTGAAATAATTAATGGTAAACGTTTAGGACCTTGCATGCCTGATTCCACAGATACATGTCCAATAAATAAAGTTATAAATATTTAATCTATTATGTTTTCTGTAAAGCAAAAAAGGAGCACATTTTCTTTGTTAGGTTCCTGGGCAAGTGGTAAAATTCAGCTGTCTGAAAAGTTTCAAGATTTTAAGATTGAACATAATTTTTTTTTTTGCTAAAGCAAGAGAATAATTCCCAAGTGAAAAAAGTCTAATGTAGAAATGGACTTGTGATATTCTATTTTATTTTACTAATGGGAATTGTGGGTTAAAAGCATTATTCTTTTACATTTTTGTTTTGCTTTTTTTAAGCCACTGCTTTTGAACAAGAAAAAGTTTATCGAAACAGTGTAATCCATGTCTACTTTACTTCTACTTTATATATTCCTACTATATGTCTATCTGCACACCCTGAAGGCTACGTTGACAGTAAATTTGCCTTAATGCATTTTATGTCAAATAGTGCTGCCAATGTCTGTGTGAGAGTGCTCCAAAGAGAATACTTGGGTGAAAAGAGAGAACAGACCCTCCCTTAGTGCTTAAGGGGACACCCTGAAGAAAAAAATCAGTCTCTGAATTAAACTTTTTTATTTTGTAGGTGATGTGCTGCTGCATTTTTAAATCCAAATAACAATTTTATAACCATTATTGCCCATGAACTATAGCTTATATCATATTTGTATCCAAAGTGGATCAATAATTTGCAATAGATCTTTTTGCCAGTTATGCAAACATTATAAAAATACATTCCTGCTTCAAATAGAAAACAATTTAATATTTTTAAATTAAATTCCAAATGAAGGTTGAGATACTAATCTATGTTCATTCGCTCATATCAATATAGATACTGTAAAATAAATAGGAAAATAGATTCCTGCTCCTGAGAACTGTGATTTATGGATTTAAGAAATTTAAGGAATTTGCTTAGTCTGGGAGCATATCACAGCCCTTCAAAGCTATTTCTGAGGATTGACTCTAGCTTAATTCTGCCTTTTCAATCTATAGAGTGGCCTCAAATTCTTCATTATTTTAAAAATATGCTTAATTTTGACTTAATTGAATTTTTTATTTTATATCCAGGCCAATGCCAAAGGGCATGCAGGCATGTTTCATGTGAAAATAAAAAAAATACAGTTGTGTTCCTTGTCTGAATGCAGGATGAAATTAGTTTCTCCAACTCTCTGACACCTGTCTGAAGAAAATTTATAAGGGTCTGCCTCCATTTGGGAAAAAAAACACCAAAACAGGTTCTGGAGGATTTGGTATTCCTGCAGGACCCCACTAAATAATCTGGTCCTTAGGAAAAAAACATATCATCATCTCACTGGGCAGTTCCATTTCTCAGGTTCTATTTCAGGATATATATATATAGATATATAGATATATAGATATATAGATATATAGATATTTACATGAATCTTGGGGAAATGAGCAGTAGTTTGCAGGGCTGAGCCACAGGCCAAATGATATCCAATCAACAGATGTCAGAGGTTCATCTCTTTGGCTACAGCATCACTTCCTCTCACCAATGTTCCTTTCCATCAGACGAAATAATAATTTCTTCCCTTTTAAACATGGGTTCAGAAATGCAAGCTACAAACTGACAATTTTTTTGCATAGACAAAAGCCTGGTCTGCTAATGTGCTATTGTAGAGAAGTTAACATTTCCCTTTAGTCTTAATTTATTTGGATCTAAAAGCTTAATATTTCCAATTCTCCACAGAATTAAGAAACAATGCCTGTAATGAAAAGGCAATGTATGAAAGCAAATATTCATCTTCCCATATTATTCATTTTCTCACAAAAATATTGCAGCAAATTCCTTCACTTACAGATTAAGAAACTACTGTTAGATTATGATACTAATAACAGTAATATTTGGTATTTCTGTTTATGTTGGACTGATTTTTACTAATAAATAAAATACATATATACATGATGGGTAGTTGTTTTGCTCCTCAGCAGAGACAATTCTAGTGCATAGTGGTTTAGGAGATAAAACTCGTCCAAACCTCCGTAAAGATCAGAGTGCTTATCTTAAGTTGGATTACTACTCTTGCAGACTGAGACCAGATAAACAAAGCCCTTATATAACTTCAGGGCTGTTGTGATCAATTTGCCTGGTGCACGACTCTGGGGACCATGCTGTTTTACCATCTTGATTGCAATGATAAATCCATCATTATGTTCAGTGCGGTGGAAACAGCTCAGAGCCTTGCCATTTGTGGCAAATCTTTTCTATGGCAGGCTCATAGTAAATCAGTCTAACCTGAGCTGACAATGATTGATTCTGAACAAAATGTCATGAACAATCAAATCCTCTGTTTTCTCCTTCTTTTAAAACTGAATGGATTTAACCCCCTAAATCTAACTAAATTCCAAATAAGAGAAAATGGAGAAGGATTGCTTAGGGGTGTTTTCTTTTGTCTGATTGATAATTCTGGAAGAAAGGGGAAGATTTAGTTCACATTTTAGAAATCTAATGTGCGTGGCAAACAATGTACCTGTTATTTACAGTCATTGATCATTACTATCATTAAGACTCAGATAAACACATATTTTAATCTGCATCAGAGTGCAGGAAAGAGACAGGAAGATTTATCAGCTCTCTGAGGCAGGTATTGTTTCTTTCCTTCTGTTAGCTTAAATCCCTCTCATAATGGACGTGTGGTAATGATTGGAGTGCCTGAAACATTTTGTGACACAGACAGCATCAGTATTGTAACACAGAATTAGAGCCATCCAGTCGGCCTTCTGATTTATCTTGGGTTGTTTTTTTCTGACCTCACAAAAGTTGTTAGAAAGCACCCTGAACCATTGTGGGTGTTAGGGGGAACCTAAAGGTCTCCCAGAAATCTGTGTTGGTAAAAATCTAACATTTGATTGGATATGATTGAATCAAATCCTATATTTCATTGACAGAAAATGTACAGAAAAGAAAACTGTTGTGGCCCCAAAGCTGAATGTTCCAAAGCTTGGAATTAATTTTATCAGTTAATTGTTTTGAAACTATATTTAGAAAATAATATACCATCATGATATCCCTTAAAGCAGCCAGGTATTTCTGGAATAGATGCAGCTCATAAGAAAGACATGAGCAGATCTTCTTACTGTACAATTTGTGACTAAAGAAATAAAAAAATGTAGTGTTGAAACAAAATAGCTTTGGCTTTTTTGCATACTGAATAGAAAATGAAAATGATACAGTCACTGAAATGATTACTTCATTTATTTGTTTATCAAGAATATTGGATAAAAGAAAGTAAGGGAATTGAAATTAAATGAATTGTAAGCATCTTTCAAATCTATTCTTTTTTCTAATCTACAGAGATCAGACACTTTGGAGAGGCAATCAGCTTCAACGTGAGGTAGAACAAACAGAAGCATCTTCCAGCTGAGACAAAAGGCTTTGCAGAGCTCCTGCTTGTGAGGAGATGTGAAAAGAATAGCTTAAATTGACTATCAGATGTTTTTATACTGTTTTGGAGAAGGGGGAATCTTTCAAATATAGCATCTGAATACCATGCTTGTGAAACTGAAACACAAGCAAAACTTGCTGTAGATGGGGTATGCTTTGCACAGCCCTACTAATGCAACTACCTCTGACCTGAATTAAAGTCATTATTCCTATTCACACTTTCTTAATCAGAATTTCTAGGGGAAAGACAGTTCTGCTTCACAGAGGATTTAATTATATCATCAAGTTTTGATATTTAAAACTTAGTTAAGTTTTGATTCAGAGCAAATCCCAAAAATTCTCAGTGACAGCAATAGTCCAAGGGTTCTTAATACAAAGACAATCCAAAGACTTTGAGAGACTGAACTTGGGCTGCAGTTTCTGAAAGCCCTGGGATTTCTGGATTAGAGGCAATCTCCCTGCTTGGCTGCCTCAGTGACACGAAGCTTCATAGTCTGGTCTCTTCAGGAAAACAAACCAATATCCACATATATGAGTTTTCAAGAAAGCAGGGATGTTTGGAAGATCATGGCAAGATCCTAATGCTTGGTGTCTAAAATAACTGCTATTAAATTTAACTCTCTGTGGGCTTTTTTTAATGAAATTCCCAAATAAAATCCTTTTTTTTTCTCCCCAGATATTTTTCAGTGAGCATTAATCACTCTATTATTGGCCATTGCCTACAATATCAATGCAGCTAAAACAAGAATGGGTTTGTCAAATGAAGCAGCTGGTGCTGAAGACGTCTGTCCACACCATATGAGGTGGGGTGTCCAGGGAGTTGATTTGGCCTCACTGTATTTTGCTCATGGACAAGTATCCTCCTGTTTCATTTAACCCAAGAGTTACCTCATTTCTGATTTCCTTTGTGAGAACCGACACTCCTAATCCAAAATAAAATGGTAGGGTAAATATTCCATCTAGAAAAATTTAGATCATGGCTTGTGGCCTCACTGTCTGGGGATATCCTCCATATGGTACAGCTTGGCTGCTGTTCAATACTGTGCCAAGTAATAACTTTTAAAATTATGCCAAAACTTGACCAGGTGCCAGTGAAGGTTTGGCCTTCCTCAGGAAGTGACTGTAAAGCAAATTCAAGCTTAAGCTATTTGACACCATTATTCTAGCATGGATCCCCTTTACAGAGTCAATCAGTAGACATTAACTAATCAAAGATTTTCACCTTAAAATCCAGTGACAAATCACAAGCACTAATCATGGGGAATTAAGAGGAAGTTTACATGGATAAACTTTAATGTAAAGATATTTTTTACATGAGGGGCAGTAAGAAAAAGACAGAAGGTAAACAAACTGATTCAGAGGTGACTTTCAGTTGTTCATATAGGTTCTTAACATAACATGAAACCAAATTTCCAGTTAGCTCATATGAGTTTTACCACATGTTCCTGCAAGTTTTTTGGAGATAATTTGAGCAGGTCACCATGCTTCACGTTAAGAAACAAAAACCACAAAGCAAACTAAACAGGTTTTGATCTGGGTTAAGAACAACCTGTTGCCAGAGGAGGCTAAGAGGCTAGAAGAATTAAAACAGAAATTATAGCAGTATAAAAGCAAATATTCAATCAGCCACTGAGCAGTGAATTAAGAAAAACAGCACAACACTTTCAGAACTGACACAACACTTGTAAGACCAGGCTTCAGACAAACTCACCCCATCCAAGGTCTGGTAGCACTTTACTGGAAGGCTTTTTACTGTTCATTCTGGAGTACCTGGTGCCAGCCTCTGCTGATTATGTTACAGGAAAGTAGATGAGCAATGAGCCCACACACTATACCAATGAAAAACACATTCACATTCATGAAATCATCTTGTATCTTTTAAAATATGAACATAACATTTACATAAAAAATCAATTTTGTCTTAACATTTCTCAAGATTTTTTTTTTTTTTTTAAATCTGACCAGTGCTGACATCATTAAACTTTTAAAATTATATCTGTGCTAGCAAAATAAAGAGGGCCAGGGCTAAGGCTCACAGCCCACAAAACAGGACCTGATTGTTCACCCTGCTAAACTTTTAATCCTCCTTGGTCCAGCCTTGCACAGGATGAACATTGGGCCAAGATCCAAGTCTGGTATAAATAGGACTATTCCAGCAGTGTTAGGGAGGGTAAGGGTATTTTATTGTGCAGTTCAGTTTGGGCTGTGTCACTAACCTTCCAAGACAGAAAATATTGTCTTGCACATTTTATTAATTAAAGATTACAGGCATATGAATTACATGTAATCTTTTTTTTTTTCCTTTAGCAAATCTCAGCCTTAATTTTTCTCAAATATATTACTCCCAGAATTGAGAGATCCATTGCTGACATAATTCTATGTATATGAACAGCCTTTCTCTTGACACACATTGGCTCATGTGCTTACATGTACATCTGTACTAACAAATAATAAAAGTGTCCATGCCCAGGGATTACCCCACAATTATCCATACAGACAGAATTCAAGTAGTGTTGTAAGGGGGATCTAACACAGTCTTGGCTTTGTAAAACTGTTGAACAATTGTTGGATGTGGATAAGTGAATTTATCCTTATGGAGGTGAGTGATCATTGGGCTCTTTTGCTTGCTATTATAGAAGTAGCTGATGGGTAGGTGTAGCTACACTGTCACAGGACAGTGCTAAACTGACTCACTGCCTTCCTCTCAAGCAGACTGGCAGTGTCCAAACTACACAGTCCTTGTCCCTGAGCCAACTCTGGGCCCCAGTGGTGCCTGCAGAGCCTTAGTACACAATCATGATTTTATGTGCTCTTCAGTACAGAATGTCAGAAATAACACAAGGTCTGTTTCAGCCCAGCAGCATGATACTTTTATTGCACAGAAGTAAAGATAACCTCTAGGAAGTTGCATGACAGTGTCTATTTGAAGGTGTCAAGGCTGTGGGGACAGTACTGAAGAAAGATGTTGGGCAGAGAGCACCAATCCCAATGCAGTTTCATCCTCACTGCCTTGGAGGAGCAGTCTCCAGAGTCTGCAGTCAAAGATATCTTTGCTTCTTGGTGAGAGCTAGAAAAAGTGATATAAATCTCCAAGGGGAAAAGACTGTCTTTGCTCCCTCGTGGTCTTTTATTTAGCAGCACGGATTCACCCAGCATGGTTTCTATAGCTGAAATACGCATACGTGTTTTCAAGATTAGGAAAGCAGTGATTTATTATCTTTTCACATGCAATTGCCTGTAGGATGAACAAGAACAGCTGTTCAGTAGTGTAGAGCAGCAATACACAGTAGTTTGCTGCAGGGTAGGAAAGGGAGGAATTCCATAATTTGATTTGGTAGGGGAGCTTCTATCCGCAGAAGTGGCCAAATGTAGGTTTATTCAGGAAATCTTTGTCTCACTGTGAAAAGTGCTATTGTCTCTTAATTACTACCACCGATAGCCAAGTCCTTAATATTACATCTGTGCTGAAAGGCAGCATTCTCCAGAACCTTGCAGAGGCATTGTCTGTGTTCTGGCACGGATGATGCAAGACCATCCCAGAATAACAGCACCCTCTTCTGATCAGTCCTGAGGTTCTTACTTTTCCCACTATCCATCACTGTCAGCTCCCATTACTGTAGTTTTTGAGATCCATCAGGCTCTCAGCACAGTGCAGTGCACCACAGAATGCTATGGGAAATGTAACCATTCCCTCAAAAAATGTAGCTTCCTCTCTTTTTACTGAATAAAGCATAAAACAAGATGCAAGTTCATACGCAAGCAGGAATTATATTCATGGAACCACAAAAGTAGAATGATGGAGCTGACTCCTGAGTTATCCTGTATATTATTTTGAACATATAAATATTTTTTCTCTGCTCCTTCCTGCCTCA
This sequence comes from Lanius collurio, assembly GCA_020086605.1. Classification (NCBI taxonomy): domain Eukaryota; kingdom Metazoa; phylum Chordata; class Aves; order Passeriformes; family Laniidae; genus Lanius; species Lanius collurio. Next base: position 4,362,779 of record JACBWW010000001.1, on the reverse strand, counting down.
AGGTTATTCAGCTTCACTTCAGCTAAACAAACCAGGTCTGATTGTTGGCTGTGCTACTATAAAATTATTGTCAGTTGACAACGTATGCACACTTGCCTTGCAGAGGACAGCATTCAGGGATACATATCATATTCAAAATCAGTGGCAGCCATAGGCAAACCTGGAATATATTGCATTTTAGGTTAGGCTTCCAATCAGTGCCACCACATTTTCAACATCAAGCATTCAACAGTCAGTACATGTGAAAATTAAAGTTGCATGCACAAATCTGTCCTCCCTTAAGTGTTCTTCAAGTCTCTGAATTGCCTACAAGCAATTGCATGTGAAAAGATAATAAATCATTGCCTGTCTTTAGTGCCTTAGGAAAAAAAAGTACCTTTTAATAAGATGATCAAACCTGAAGGTTTGAAATTTGCACTTGAGGTTATATATGCATGACCTGTCTCACCACGTAGACAACACAGCAAAGTGCTCTAGAATTATGTTAAGACTTGGCAAATCCTTTTGACAGAACAGCATTGCTTCATCTCGGCTGCTCCACATTAGAGATCACTTTCCAGATCCTTGCAGCTTTTAGAAGAGGAATAATAAGAAGTGAGACAGGCACAGAGTTAACTGAAGCAACTTAATAAAAAAAGCAAAACTTGAACTTATGCTCTTGTTGTTATCAGCCCAATCTCCCTTCCGTATCAACCCACAGTATTGTTTAAATGAGGAAAGAGCAGCTGGAAAGGAACCAGTTTTTCATGATCCCATCTGGAGCTTCATCCTTGTGGCATACTTAAACAAGATGCTAGGTTGGTGCATGGGCAGGACTGATAGGATGTTGATGGATTTTAGCAGACAGCCTCTAGCAAGCTCTAGTGAGGAAAGCGCAGATGGAGAATAGTGATTTTTGGCAGCTAACAATTGAGCCAAATCTAAATGGATCGGAGATATGAAGTGAGTAAAAGGCATCTTCCTGACCCCAAGACTGTACTCATGCCAAAATTCAAATTCCTTTTACAAAACATAAAAGCATTCAACTATCCGAAAACACCAAACGTAAATAATTGTGTTTCTTTTAAAAGTTGGAAAACATCTTCCAGATTTTTATGCATACTAAAGTCAGAGACAGTTATCACTTTCCAACCAAAAAGTATGTGAAACCTTACTTTTCCTGTCAAGTACCACATATTTCCATAAGCAGCTCAATGGTATTTCAAGAACTTGATGTCTTCCCAGAAATAACAAACAATTCAAAAGCTAGACCTCATATGGGGAAACCAATCTATCCTCACAATAGCTTGCAATGAGTCTTTATGAATCCCCTTCTGCAGTGCAAGGGCAGTGATTGCCAGTGAAAGAGCTCATGTGAAAATGCAAGACTAAGTGGTCAGAGAGAACAGGTATAGCTGGATACACTGCTGAAATGAGTATCCAGTCATTCTTTAGGACAGCCTCCTACGTGAATACCAATTAAGCAAGTGAAAAGATCCTCCAGACAGGCATATTTTTCCTTATTAATATTTTTTTAGAATCATATGAGAAACTAGGGGTCATAAATGAGAGTGACCTTACCCTAGAAAGATTAATACCCAAATAGACAGGAGGATAAAAGGAAGTATTATTAACTCTGTACTACAGAAGTGAAAAACGTCTGATTCTAAGAGATCCTGACAGCTACAGCTCTGGTATAAGTAGACATAACTTTTTAGATATTCAGCACTTCCACACCAGTTCTTAAGCGATTTTTTTTTTTCTCAGATATCTAAAGTCAAATACTTGAAGCTAGTTTCCTGAATCCCTTATAAATACTTTAAATATGACACCATGCATTTACTCTTTAACATTTTGCTTTTGGGCTTCTTGAGATAACAGGAATCACTTTTACTTTAAAAACAAAATACAGAAAGTAAAATCCATTTGTATAATTACAACTCTGATCTCCCCTCCTTCTCCCAGACATAATCCCCCCTAGAAAACTCTCACTTAATGGACCATTCCAGTAAACCCTTATAGCTCAAAGATTGCTATGTTTAATAGAAGTCTGTAAGTGTTGAAATAGCAAAACTGGCAGCAAGATTCCCTGAAAGCTCTGCAAACTAACAAGCTTAATGGATTTTTAATGGTCCCTTTACAGACTTATGTAAGGGCAATGGAGGCAGTGGTGGTGGGAGGTTATGCTTGTGCATAATATTAAAAATATTGTGAATGCTCCACAGCAGCATCAATACCCAATAGGACTATATATTCTCATGGAAAGTTGCATTAAGGAGTTTTTAACTGAGTACAGCAGCTATTCTGTACCTTTACTATGTGTGCAACCAATGCAAAGCCCATGGGGACAACACAGAATTCCTGTTGCATTGAGGATCCCACATGATTAGCAGATTAAAGCATAAAACAACTGGGGGCATGACACCTATGTCTAACATGATGAGAACTGCAAATCACAGATTTATGTGCAAATACGCTGTTGAAAGCTGTTGTGAGGCTAAAAAGAAACTATTGAGTGAAAAGTTCTGGGTTCAGAAAACCAGCAGTGACTCTAAAGGACAACAAACTAAAACAAATAACTGAGATCAGCTGGAATTTGGAATATTATCTTAAAGAGAAAAAGACAGGAAGAAAATTATGGGGGATCAATAGCAGTTTAAAAGACCTTTATTAGGGAGAAGACAGAAAATTTCATGCCTGTATTACTTCAGTATATCATTATCTTCTTTTCAACCTCTATTTTATTTCTAAAACAATGGGCTAAACTTTATTCTTGTGGAAATTATGTTAATTAGTGTGTAATTATTTATTTGATTCACTAGCTACACAGAGGTACCTGTGGTGAAATATGGTCTCTTGTGATGATAAGGCCATCTAGACTTAAGTACATTGTCATATTGGCAGGCAAATAGAACAGATCCCTCCCTGGTTTGCAGCTCCAGTTTGGTGATTGCTTGAAGCAAAAACTCTTAATCTGAACATCCACAGAATACCTGCAAAGAGATTATATTTTTATCGCTGTTGCAGTGTATTTTTAAAGACCAAAACTGTTGAATAATGTTATCTTTTTTATTAAAATATATATACATAATTTGCAACACAGCTTTCATTTTCCTTTGCAAATGAACCACCACAAATCTAATACTCTTCATTTTACACAGTATTCAGATTAGTGTGACTTATCAAATTTAATTCAAGTTAAAAAAATTGCTTTATTTTGTGTCTGGACACTCATTTTTTTACACTAGATTCCCCATAATCGAAGATAGCACCAGTCCACTTTTATTTTCCCAAAAGATGCCTCCTATTATCTAGAAAATTTTCTGATTTGATTTGAACTTTAATTTGCTTAAGATAGGTAATATTAACTGTGTGTACCTACCCATCTGTAGGTGAAATCTGCACTGTGGATATGTCTCCTGAGGAAGAGGCCCTTGGGGAGTGCGTTGCTCTATAGATTTGAAAATGCTGCTCCGTGGTGTTGCAGAGGATGAAAAGCAAATGCTGCATTCAGTGTCTCCATTCAGTCTGATCGACCATATATAAAGTAAGGCTCTGCCAAACAGTGTAGTCAAATCCATCTGTCTGCTGGGAGAAAAATCCTTAACAGTGGAATTTCACACATTTTTCAGACAGCTGTCACTTAGTCTTTGTATCCCTGAAAGTCAGGAAGGGAAACAATCACCAGGTCCCTGTTTCCAACATACTAAGTTCTTTTCATCAACACTAGCATTATCCTCCTAGTTACAGACATAACAAAGCCAAAGTTCCCCTCTTTGTTCAAGTGGTCTTGATTTCTTTTATTATTATCCCTCTTTCTATCCACTTCAAATGTTCTAACTATTGAAACTCAAGTTACCTCATATCATAGTACCAAGTATGAGCTAAAATTCTGTGTTTTCAGAGTGTTAAGAATAACTAGATTTTATTCTTACTGTCAGAGCTCTGGGCATCTGGGAGAGAAGACAGGCATCTGTGCAATTATACTTTTTGTTCCCTTGAGCAAAATTGCTTTCTCAATTTTTTAACATCTTTACATAGTCATGCTACCAAGTTATCTCAATTATGTTAGGCACGCATTTCTTTTCAGTTTGCCATTCTAGGAGGTCTCAAAGTTCAATTGACTGACTGAGTCATTTACAATATAAGCTCCTCTGTCTGAACATATCACTCTCATCTTGCATCAGCTCAGAGCCAGTCAATCCGTTGAACTTGGAACACATTTTCTCTAAAAACCAATGATTTTTGACCAAATGAATCACGGCTTAAGCTCCACGGACTCTATTGACTAGATCTGCACTGGCTACAGGAAGAATAAAATGCAGTGGGTGTTTCCCACTCCCCTTCTTCCCACAGCCCCATGTTGTTTCATTGCATGGTAATGAAATCAAGTTGTTAGGGCCTCAGCCTTACTTGCATCCACCTGCGGATATTTAAAAATGCAGAGAGTCCATTTCAGATCAGAACAAAGATCCACCCAGCCCAGAACTTTGCCTTCAGTAGTGATCCAAACCAGATGTCTAAGAAAAAATGTAAGAGAGCAAGTGCATGTGATACATCCCCAAAGCATTCTCCTAGAGTTCAGAAATTTCCAACTCAAAGGCTTTCTAACTATGGGTGATTTCTTTGAATTTAAGAATCTTGAGGAATTCCTTTGCTATGAATTTGTCCAACTGTGCTTTGAATGTACATAAACTTTTTGCATCCTGTTAAAGGAATTTCCACTACATCTCTGCCTTCACTTGAAGGCCACCTTGAGTCTGCCACTAATGTCCAACTCTCTCCAGCTTAGTGCTGGAACAGCCAGTGACTCACTGATCTATTCTGTGCTGTTTGCAACCCTGCTGACCTAAGTCACAGATCTCTCTGCAGCCCCTCAACTATCTCGTTGCAGTGCTAGGTTTGGTTTAGAAAGCTGCAGCCTTCCTGGAAAGCACAGTGGGGCTGCCCAGGGCAGGGCAGGCACTCTGCCCTCCTGCAGTCCCTTTGGATGGCCCTGAGCTCCTGCTCCGGCTAGCTGGGCTCTGCAACACAGGGAACAGCAAACGAAGCACAGAAGGGACCCTCATGGAGCCCTCGGGAGACTTTTATTGCTGCATCTTGTCCAGGCAGTTTCCTGAGGCTGAGAGAATTCCGGACCATGGAACAGGGGGGTTTCTCAGATCTCATGGGTGGAGTTGGGGTACAGGAACCAATAGGGAGAACCCAAGAGGGTGGCCAGGGCTAGGGGCAAGGGAAAAGGGAGGGAACAAGGTGGAATAAGAAAAGCTGTGGGTAAAAGACCACCACAGTATCTCTTTTTCTGGTCTGAAAACCAAGCTTAATTATCTTCCACCTTCCTGAGTCAGCTGTTCAATGTTTTTTAACAATTGTGTTACAATTCTGTGAACTGTGCAGTCTTTCTGTATGATTCTATAGAGGATAGAACTACAAGCCAGATTTATACAGGGACATGGCTTTATTTAAAATCAGTATACATTAAAATCATACATTTTCTGTTTAGTTCTCTATTGTATTCTTGATAATTCCTAGTACAACTGAGTTTTGTTCATTAAGAAGAGTAGAGGTGATGTTTCCAAAAGAAACCCTGTTATAATACCAAGATTTCATTCCTGAGTGGTAAAGATGAGCTCAGAGTCTCTCATTCCACAAGTAAAGATCAAATTATTTTTCCTATGTGCATGACTTTTAAAATTTATATTTATTGGATTGTGTCTGCTGTATTAATGCCCAGATACTAAGTCTTTTAACATCTCTGTACCATTTTTTTCCCTTTCGCTCGCAGGCACATTATTTCTGTCCCTCAAGGATTTACGATCTTCATTGCTTTACACCAGAACAGCACCTCAGTCATTGCAGAGACCTCAGGGCCATTAGTCATGTTTTCTTCAAAACATCATCTCTACAGCCACATCCCATCAGAAACTAATTTCCTCTTCCTGTGGAGTAGGTTCTTAATACTCCAACTACTGTGTGAAGAAGCTGTGAACAAGGCTATGCCATGAGCTGAAAAGAAAGCTTTAGAGAATGCTTAAACATATCAAGCTCCATAAACCATGATTGAGTTCAAAAACTGTAAACCTTGTCTCTTGGAAGAGCAGAGGTGATAATGGCTGCTCAGGAACTAGGATGTCCCTTGTCCTGCCCTCTCCGTGCCCAATTCACACACATCTGATGGAGGACAACCTGCCCTTGTGCCTGCTAAGGAGAGGAATTGTGAGCTCTCTAAGAGCTTAATCCTCTCTGATAGCAAGTGTACTTTTGAACTGCTTGTGTAGTAGGTGAATTCAGGTTTGAGGAAGATCTACAACTGACGTAATAGAACAACAGGCAGAGCCAATGTCTCCCAAAGGGAAGGTTAACTGTGAACTGTGGAAATTCATGTTGTTATATTGAGTGTACACACAGAACATGAAAGGCTTTTTTTTCCTACTATTAAGTGCACACATGTTGTCAGTTCTTAAACTCATTAACTCCAGGACATTTAAGTTCTGCCAGTTTTCTTCCTAATCCTACTGAGAGTTTTTTATTTTTTATAAATTAACTCATCCTCAATTGCTTTGATCTCCTGAATTCCCAGTCAGTTCATTCCCTGATGAGACCAGAGGCTTAACGTGTTTCCACTTGAAATGAGCATGTACACACACATATGCACTAACACTGAAAGTGTAACTTCTATCTTTTCCAGTTCATTATTTACCCATATATTTAGTTTTCATCTTCCCTTTGGGGAGTAAGTTCCCTAAAGTGCAAAGTTTTAATCATAAGGTTTGTGGCTTTTTGCTCAGTGCCAAAAGCACTGTTTTTAATAACATTTTGGCTCTGCTTGTGTATCCAGAGGTCTACTGCTGTGGGGGAAGGAAAAATGATTGCCTTCCAATATCACTGCCCAGTGTAACACATATCTTTGTAAACACATAAGAGCAGAAAGGCTGCCCAGAACACAGTTATCCTCAGCTTTACCATTCACAGAGTGAAAATCTGTGCCTTGTTCAACTTAGAATTAATAAATAATGTATTTACTTTTTTTGTTGATAGCATAGATATTTTCTGCTGCAGTTTTGTCCGTTCTTGTTTTGAAAAATACATCCAAACTAATAATGCTGCTGGCATCCGCTGTCCATGCTGTGCAAATTCTGCCTTCCACTTGCAAACTTTCACAAAGCAGCATAATCTTTTGCAGGCCTTGCATCTTTTCAAAATCTTAGATGTTTTGCATCTCTCTATGACTTTTAGTGAGGATTCTTACTTTGAACTCTGCATGATTTTTCACTATTTTCTGTCTTTGATTTCTCTGCAGTATTTTGGTTTCCTTTGCAGAACATTAGCACTCCTAGAGCCTTGTCTGTCTGACATGGAGTCAGTGGCATTTTTCTGGGCAAATACTAGTTGCTTTGTCAAGAGCCTGTTCTAGAACTTCCCAGGTTTATCTCTGTATGTGCTTTGTTCAAAATATCTTGTCTCTGGTCTCTTTCCCAGCCTAACAAATCTATCCCCAACAAAATTACGAGGCTGGTTCTTCCACTCAGAAGTCAGAAGATCTGACCTTAAGCCTTTTTGTTCACTCTGACATCATCACTCATGTTTCCTTTTCACACAAGTGTCAGTGCTTTTCAAATTTCTGTAATTAGTTTTACAGCTGATCACCTATGCATGACTAAACTGAAAATTATTCCAAAATGGGACTGCTCCACACTAGGCTATTTTCAGAAACAGAGTTACCATATGGCTGTCATTTTTTGTGTTTGAGTGGTGTATATTTGTTGTAATATTTTTTGTACATTCACTTGACCTTTTAACAATAGAATCATAGAATGGCCTGGTTTGGAGGAGACTTTGAAGACCACCTAGTTCCAAGCTCCCTGCTGGACACCTTTCACCATACTGGGTATCTCAGAGCTCTACCAGGCCTGGCAGTAAACACCTTCAGGGATGGGGCATCCACAAATTCTCTGATATGAAAATCCAAGTTCTTCTGTAGTAAATACTATTTTTGCTGTCATTTCCCTTTTGACTTCTCCATTTCTGCTGTTTCAGTCCTGAAAGGTTTAGCTACATCATTCCTTAATTTTCTCATCTCTGCTTTTTCTCAAGGTGGTGCTGAATAGAGAAAGGTAAAGGAAATGCTGTGCAACAGAAGTACCCACCCTCTGCATTTCTCTGGGATAAGGTAGCCTGGCAAAAGAAAAATATTCTGGATTATCCTGCCTTCCAGTTCCAACAGCTTCTAGAGCTGCCAGAAAGGCTGAGCAGGCAGCAGTGATACATGCACTAGAACAACAGCCCCAAAGGACTCCTGTTGCTGAGAATTTCTCTTTTTGTTGCCCTGTTTTCCTTGCTCTTGTTGACCCACGTAGCAATCTGAATCATTTTATGTGAATACTCCAGCTACATTGCACTCTTCCTTCTTCATCTCTGTCTTTTGGGGGCCTGCAGGGGAAAGGGTGAAGTGAGGTTAGGGAGAGAAACCAGGCAAGGCTACAAGAACAGTGGAACCATCCCAGGCCAGAAGAGCTTCCAACACCTTTGATGCAGCATCACTTGGAGCTAAAAAAACAAACAGCTTTGTCACCTTGGCTTGCCCCTGCTTTAACTTCAAAGGTCTGTTCCCTTAAATGCCAGTTTGTGTGCTTGCTAGTTCAGAATTCAGTTTCCTTCTGAAGCCAGACAGTTCTAAGAGGAAACCAAGACACACAAGATCACCATGATACTCCAAATCAGCGGCATGGGAGTGTATCACATCACTGTTGTTTTTCTCTGAGAGTGGTATTGTACTAATAGCCTCTGAGCCAGCTTTGTTCTCAGTTTCTTCTGTGCACCCTTGTAAAAGCACAAGGCACAAAACATAATACTGCAAAAGCTCTGCTCTGATGAGCTCTGACATAACCTTTTCATTCTTTTTGTCCCTTTGAACTGAAATACAAAGATAAGCAGACCACAGAAGATAATGAGTATTTGTCAGAGAGACAAGAAAACCAAAATGCTCGAAATGGCACCAATACTGACGGCTGTGGAACAGACAGATGGGACTGGTTTCCTCTGGAGGGTGCTAGGACTGCTCAGGGACAACAGGGGCGAGCCCACATCAGCTGAGGTTTTCTCTGCAGTGGTGTAGTTTCCAGTAGGTACCTCTGAGAAGCAAAGGTCCAGGTTTGCTGCTCAGTGACTGAAGGGAAGACATAGTTATGCTTCATCACTGCCTGAATTTCAGGTGAGATTGCGTGGTAATAGCTTATCTCTAAAGATTATGCATCTATAACTCTGCATATTGTTTCTGGATATTTGAATTTTCATTTGTGAAAGTGTTAGTGCTGTGGTTTCAATGTGCAAAGCTGACTGGAAATTTTGTTATTACAGAAAATAGTTAGTCAGTTTTCGCTCCAATCTTTTTGAATCCTTTTGAATAAGCAGAGCTTGTTCATATTGAAAATGAATTTAATATTAACCTCAGCTCTAGAAGCACAACCAATGAATTTGCCAGTAAAAGAAAAATTACTTTAATATTAGAAATTCCTGCTATGCAGAATCTTTAACTTCTCATGTTTTCTAGTGTTGTACTATTTTTATGTATAGACCAGGGTCAAACTGTCTTTAATATAAAATTAATATTACTGTGTAGTATTATAAAAGGGGGGAAACCAGAAGACAATACCCAAGTCATTAATGTGACCACTGGTTTTGTGAAAATATCACATTTTCTGAAACCATGAAACATTTTTAACCCATTTAGAAAAGAGAAAAGTGTTGAAATCTCAAAAGTTCTTTTAAGATTGTATAAAGTTTTTCTGTCCCTCTCTAATGTTAAGTGTGACTTATCTGACCAAATGTAGATAACTCTATCTAAATTAGTCACACCAGCTTCTTCTAATAATCAATAGAGACAATTAAGTATTGCCAAGGTAAAATTCATTTCATCCTAAAGGAGATGTCTACATTTGGTCAAATGAATTGTGCCCTAAAAATATTTATTTCTCTCCATTGATCCCAGGAGACGTAGACAAACTTGCACAGACATAGTCATCTAAACTATATCTTAACTATATAAAGGCACATGCAACAAATCAAAATTCAGGCCCTAATTTTTCAGATTGGATTTCACACACAGCATAAGTCACTAGATTGGGTAAAATGGACTGAATGACTTTCTTTCAATTCAAGTTCAAGGCAAATAGTGGAATCTAAGTGGGTTGCTAAATAGCTCAGACTCATTATTACAGCTACTTATTTCTCAAAGAGAATGTTGAAAATTACTAATCCATTAAAATTATTTTATATTTTTTATTTTTGTTTTCAGACAAAATTCTAAACTTATTCTGCCCTGTGTCAGTAAAATAAAAGATACTAAACTTTAGAAAATAATTCAAAAATGGAGCTCATTATGAAGCAAGAGCCTGTTCACCTGAGGCACCAAAAGAGTGTTTTCAGTGACAACCTGTGGATAAGGATTGTATGACGCAAGACTTACATGATAATAGCAGCTTGAATGATTTAAGTAACACAATTTGTTTCTTATCTGAACCACACAGCACACAGTCAGCAAAAATGTCTATGAGTTTTTTATGCTTTTTTATCATGGATATATTATTAATGCTTCAAAAGTAGTCACAAAGGAATAAAAATGTGCCCTTATAGCCTTGCCCCATAGACATTCTCTTCAGGCCATTGGAAGAGAATTTATTTGCCATCCTGAATAAATCATTGTGTTTCAGAAGCTGTATGGAAGAGAGTTTAAATAGACACAACTGTCGTAAAAGGCCTTCTCCAGCATCCTTAACTCCCTAGTCAGTGCCTTTCCTGCAAATAATTGACATGCAAAAACACCAAGTAAAGATGTTCTTCAGCTGTGTTGTGGGATTTATACTCCTAATCCCAGAGGTTCCTAGTTGATTCTAGTAATTATTATTATTTCAGTTGAGCAGTGAGAGTGACTTCTGACAAGGCTGATGGCGAAGCTGGTGTTTTGCAGTTGAATATTGGTAGCAGCCCAAGTGATTTGCAATTATTATGTAGGAGTGAAGGGTGTTCTGCAATTTGCTGTTTGTGCATGTCTGGAAGAGTTCTTGAACAAGCTACATGTCTCATCCTGCATGAAAAAAATTGCTTGCTGCAAGGGGTGGTGCTCTGTGAGGCTCACCAGAAAAATTCAGCTCACAAACCAAGCTAGCCTATCTAAAGACCAAGGAAAAGACAATTGATAGGATCCTGGGAGGAGACCAAATATTACTCTGTTAATTTCCTTTACAGAGAAGTCACGATTAACCCCTCAGAGAAACTATACATTTCTTACATTTTAATTTTTTTTTTCTTCCTTCTTCTGCATTATCTTTCCAGGAAAAAATTTCTGGCATGGAATTTATCAAGTAAAAAGCTAAAATTTATAGCCTACATTTTATGCCAGCATCTATCACAGGAAAAATGCATATGTGGTAAAACTTTGGCAAGGTATCATCAGTGGGATATTCATCCCAGTGAATCCATTCAGGAAGCCCAGGCAGGAGCAAAAGGAGATCAGGGCTGAGCTGAAATGCAGCCTTAAGACCATCAGCAAGGCCTGGGGAGGCTCCATTGGGCTGATTGGGGACCAGCAAAACCCTCTTATGCATCTGATTAGCAATCAAACATATTTTTTAACTAAAAAATAGTAAGAGCAGATAGATGATAGATCATGTGGTTTGGTATTGATGTAAAAATTTCTGTAATTTTAGTATCCCTATATTTTGGAAATCTCTACCTCCCACAGTATTTGGTGGTTTTTTGCACAGGGTGCTCTTGATCTTTCTTGTAGCAGAATTAGTCAGACTTAAAATGGGAGATGCCTCTTCATATTGAAAAAGTAAGTGAAACAAATCAAGGGAGGAATGTCTGAGTGCTTAGAGCCAGAGGAAGAATTGTCTTATACCTCTCTGAGAGCTGTGGTGGACATCTGAGTGCACAGGCAAGATTTCAGCATGCTCCATGAGCCAAACAGGAGTACCTGCTAATGAGAAGTCCATTTTCTAAGCAAATGCTGAATGGATGGAATTAAATATGCACATTAATACTTTCTAAAACTAGAAGTATTTAACAGACTCAGTGATGCAGAAGAATGCTCTACTCATAGTAGTCAGAACATTTCTGTCTAGACTAATCTTTGAGCATAAAAGTAATAATATTTGATGTACACAGGTTATTCATGTGCTCATTTTGCCTCCCCCTTTCACTACCCATTCTCTTTACAGAGAAACTATGCAAATATTTCTAAATGTTTCAAATATATTATTTAAACTAACTAAAAATGAATTGTATCTAAAAGCCCAAATCATGAAGCTCTCTGTTCAGATATAGCTCTCTTCTTTCAGCCTTGGCAGGAAATAAAAATCTGAAAGTCCTTGGATTCAAAAATGACCCGACTTTGGCCTTGGAGTCTGAGACTCCTCATCTCCCATCTTTACCGCTGGACTCTTAGAAGGTAATACCAGTTTCATGGGGAAAAGAAAAAAAAAAAAAGCAAAGGTTTCCATTCAAAGCAGATGAGGAAGATCACAGGTTTTATCAGTCTAATGACCAAGCTGAATCATGGATAGACATATTTTCATCAGCAAGTTTAATTGGGAGTACTGATGCATTTACTCAGATCACTTCCAAACAGGGAAGTAGCTAACTTTATAGTTTTTATGTATTTATATATATCTTCATACATGTATTTATATTTATATATATATGTATATAATATATACTCTGTTCTGTTCTATTTTCTATTTCATGTGGATTGAAAACTGCTGTAACAGCTGGGAATTAGACTATGTCCTCTATGAGGACAGACTAAGAGAGCTGGGATTTCTGAACCTAGAAAAGAGAAGGCTCAGGAGGATCTTATCAAAGCATGTAAGTTCCTGAAAGGAGGGTGTTTAGAGACTAAGCCAGGCTCTTTTCAGTGGTGCCCATTTACAGGAGGACAGTGAGCACAAATTAAAACATGGAAGGTTCTCTCTGACCATCAGGAAACACTTTTGTCCTGTGAGGGTGACTAGGAAGTAGCACTGGTTGCCCAAAGTGCTTGTGGAGCTTGTGATCCTTGGGGATATCCAAAAGCCATCGGGCAGGGTCCTGGGTACCTGTCTCTGGGTGGCCCTTCTTGAGCAGAGGGGTTGGACCACATGACCTCCAGATGTCCCTTCCAACCTCACCCCTGCTGTGGTTCTGTGTTTTAATATTGCTATCCATACCTCATGCAAGTCACCTCTATACTTTTCAAGTTTTTGAAACTTTCAAAACATTTTCAGAGTGGGAAAGGGCAACTTCACTAAAAAAATGGGTTTTCTCTTTCCTCTTTACTGAAGGAACAATTATTTGCTGTTGTTCTCCAGAGAGTGGGAAAAGGAAAAGAAAGGGCAACAAAATGAATTAAATTATCAAAAATTATGAAATATTTAAATTAGTAATTTTAAAATTAAAATAATTAAAATTAATAAAAATAAATTCCTAATATCTAACAAAAATGCATTTTTTTTTGTCTTACTCCCTCAAGAATTAAGGAAATTAGTTTTTGTATCAGACACCCAGTAGACTTGGAGAACAACAGATCACTGTAACCTTTTGCATATTTTACCACAGCTCTCACATGCCTCTCTTGCAAACTTCCTCCTTTTCTCTTAACCCCATTCTCTCTCTTCTAGAATAAGCAAATCTAATTATTTAGAACATTTCCTCAGAGATAATGTTTTCCAGCCTCTAATCATCCTTGTATGCCTCCTTTGGATTCTCTCCAATTTATCTTCTTCTTCTCGAAATGGGCATAGTACCCTAGATGCTTCCTCCCCTAGCACAGGATAGTGAGCAATAATTACCTGGTTGTCTTTCTTCAACATAACTTTTCCTATATTGCTGAAGGTGATTTGCCCTTTCATCAACACTTTGCTGATGTTGTGTTCAGTTTTTAGTCCATTTAAACTCCACTGCTTTTTGCAGTGCTGTTGCCTAGTCGGGCACTCTTTATTTTCTAAGTGTGTAATTGATTTCGCAAGGTATTGCACATTAGCTTTTTGTTGAATCTCATTTTGTCAATTTTGAACCAATTATCTTGTAGATTGAGGTCATTTTGAGTGTTAATTCTCTGCACCACCTAGATTAAAGAATTCTTACTTTAACATTAAAAAAGGCATAAATATAATGATTTTAATTACATAATTAATTGATATTTACAAAAATTATTTAGCTTATTTCTTCAAGCAGTGGTTAAATAGAGAAGTATTTCAGCTAGACTTTGATTTTTTATGTTGATATCTTATGCCATAGTATTGAAATTTCTACTCTTGCCAAATGGTCCCCTGGATTGTTTGGAATTCAATGAATTTCGAGAACATTAAAACATATTTTACTGATTTAACCTGGAAGCACTAGTAATCATCTTAAAATCTAAAGATGCAGCACGTGCTAAGAGAAACGTGGACATCATCTTTACTATATGGTCAAAAATCTAATCTGTGACTCCGGTAGTATTTTATACTTAAGTTGAAAAGTTAAAAGCTTCATGGACGGTATTCTCTGTGCCTAATAGGAGAATAATAGAGCTTTCATTACTAAAGCAAGTTCTCTGGCTTCCAGTATAGTTAGTGGGGAACATAAGTTTCTCTGAAGGCCTATAAAAAGAAATCCAGTGCATCTAGGTTAGCTACCTATGTTAGGCATTTGGATCCTATGTTTATATGATTTTCAAAGAAGAAAACTAATTTTGTATCTCATCCTTTAGAAAATCTTGTCTCCACTTATGCTTGTATTGTGTTTGGAGAGAACTGAAGTGGTAGATCAAATTACACAATAAATGTGGCTGGTAAGAAATTGATGAAATTCAGAAAAAAAAGTGTTCACAAGCAATCTTTTCAAATAGTGTATGTTGTGGAAAATGGATTTAAGACTCTCAGGGAGACCTCATATCACATCAATATTGCAACTGGAGTCTGTCCCACAGCAGACAGCTCAGAAACAGAACACCTAACACAAAAACATAATTTCACATAAGCATCACACTAACACATCTGGATGGTCTTCATTCCCACGGTAACAAATTCCCACTCCTTTGTTCAGATTTACCAACTTGGGATCCACCTGCCTTAGTTGCCTTTACACCATGCTCAAATTACACTCTACATGTGTCCTAGTGTAGTAGTGGAAGGATGCATTAATAAACAGCATTTCCTTAGCAATGACTTGTATCATTTAGGAGTCAAGATCAGCATTTCTGACAGTAAAATTAACTTGAAGTGGATGAGAACCTGTTACGTTGAAAGACAGCACAAGAAAGTTATGTCTTCTTTTGCCTCTTCATATCCTAGAATGGGAGGAAAGGAAAGAGAAGGTTAAAATCCTTTCTGATATTACTTGGTTTGAGATTTTTTTCTGTTGTAGTTTTTCTAGAAAACTCTGTGGAATTACTATTTTGATCCTAGTCATCTATATCAAAGGGCTGGAGACCATAATTTTAGCATATAACGTGATTTTTTTATTTGTTGCACTGAGATGAGCAGATTGAGAGCAGCCCTGTGGGGAAGGGCTTGGGAGTGCTGGTGGAAGAAAAGCTGGACATGACCTGGCAAAGGGCACTCACACTCCAGAAAGCCAAACATGTCCTGAGCTGCATCAAAAGAAGTGTGGCCAGCAGGTCAAGGGTCAAGGAAGGCAATTGTCCCTTTCTCTCTTCCTTCATGACACCTCACCTGGAGTACTGCATCCAGCTCTGGCACCTCCAACACAAGAATAATGTGGACCTACTAGAGAAACTCCAGAGGAGGGTCATGAAAATGGTCTCAGAGCTGAGGCACATCTCCTATGGAGGCAGGCTGAGAGAGTTGGGGCTGGAGAAGGCTCTGGGGAGACCCTTTTACAATCCCTTCAAAGGGGGCTTATAAGAAAGATGGGGACAAACACTTTAGTAGAGCCTGATGCAATAGGAAAAGGAGTAATGTTTTTAAACTGAAAGGATTTACAGTAGATAAAAAATCAGATACAAGGAAAACATTTTTTTAATATTATGGTGGGACAGGTTACTCAAAGATATGGTGCATGCCCCATCCCTGGAAATATTCAAGGTCAGGCTGGATGGGACTCTGGGCAACCTGATCTGGTTGAGGATGCTCTTGCTCATTGCAAGGGGTTTGAACTAGATGACCTTTAAAGATCCCTTCCAGCCCAAACCATTCTATGATTCCTTTCCATCTAGGTCTTACAGGGGCACTTTTAGCACAGCATGTTTTGACCAAAATAGAAAAATGGTCTTTCATACATTCTTCATATGTGGATATTATCTTGTAAAGCACAGAAAAGAATGGATAGGAGCAGAAGTCTGAGCACCATTTAAACTCTTAGTGATGGGCTGAGTCAGATTCCTGTCCCTAAAGCATTACTTTCCTGATCATAGTCTGAAAGGTACTGTATAATGGAACATAGCTGAGGTCATTGCTACCCACTTTCAGAGCAGTGTGATTGACACTGGCATTGTAAGCTTTCTTTAATTACAAGATTGCAGTCTCAGAGAACAAGCCCTTACCCTTAGCAGAAGAGAAATATGATTAGTTAATTCCACAGTAGAAACCAGGCTAGAATGCAAGAGAGCATGAAGAAAGGCTACAGAATTGGTCTACACACAGAAAATAAGACATACTGAGAATGAATAAGGTGTCAGATACATGAGAGAGAAGAAAAAGACAGAGGTGGGGTTGAAACTTCAGACATCCCTGTGTTCAGCTTACTCCATCCCTAAATTTTGGAAACTTAATGACCAAATTTGCTTTCAATATAAACCTATTACTACTTTACCACAACCTGCATTAACACTACTGGGCCTTTTGTAAGAGTAGATTATGTACGAGCAGATAATTCTGTGATTGGAGATTTCCATCCAGCATTTTCCAGCCATCCAGGAAAAGCCTCCCCCTTCCCCAGTTGTGGTCACTGAAGCATATTTGATTTGTGTGGTACAGGTTTGCTTTATTGTCCCCCAGTGATGAAGGGCAGGGCTGCCCAGTACCACTCTCAGGAACATCAAACACATTAACCTCAAACCTGATTTTTTCTTTTTCCGTTCCTTGACCAGCTTTTTTACTTCCCATGCATCTACTTTTCTCCACTCATATCACTCCCAAATAATTTTACTTCTGTACAGCCAGGACAAAGTCAGAACCACAATCATCTACCTGCAGCCTGAACATTATTGTTCTGTAGCAATGCTAACATTGAGATGAACACAAAACCATAAAAAATCTTTTGAAAACTGTTGGTGTTACCATCTCAAATTCAGCAGAACATGTGTTTACCTAGTGTGGTGCTGCACCATGTTAAAGACTCCTTGAGCATGAACGACTTCATGGCACAGGGCAGCAGCTTACAAAGCTGCCCTTTTGGGTCCTGAAAGCCTCAGTACAATTTTATGTCTGTGCTAATTAGTTCTGCTTCACAGAGACCACATAGTTCTCAGCCCTCCCACCTAGTTCAGTCAACTCTGGGACCATATACTGAATGCATGGAAAGATGAGTTTCTATATAAAAAAGACGAAGATGTTGTCATGAAGGGCAAACCAGAATTAAACCAGATATTTCCTTAAAATCCTTGGAATAAATGCATCCAGTTTGTTATCAGCTTTATGGGGTGAAGAAAGAAAAGGAAGAGAAAAAGAAGGAAAGCTACCATTTAATTTAGTAGCATGAATTCAAAATCAAAACTGTGCTTGAAAATTTTAACAGACATACATGAATACATAATCTACTAAGAACCTTTAAAACCATGATTAGTCATAACAACATTAGTTCTTCTCATGCTTAAGATTAAACATATTTAGATGGAGATACAAAGTTTTGTGTCAAAGTGGGCCTGTTTCTTATGTAAACCTAAATAATGTTATGGATTCAAATGTGGACTCACAAATCAAGTGAAGAATTTTCTCTCTATCCCACAAGTCCAGTGATATCAGTGGTGTTATTGCTATGTTTAGATCTTCTTTACATGGGCAAAAGTGGCAAACTGAACCCTAATAAAGATTTGGAAGAGATGGGAAAATTGGGAAATGGTTTAAAAATTTGCTGTTGTTGATAAGCAAAAAACCCCAAACCCAACCCTTCTAAGCCTGTGTAAGTGTAGCTGTAAGTGATTTATTATCAAGTAAGCTGTCTCTACAAGATCATTAGTTCCAGCTGGCATGATACACATTAAGTGCATGTAAATGTGTGTGTAGGAACTACTCCATTAGTTATAACACACCAATCAGAGGGTGTTCAAAAGTAAGTAAATAAATAAAAATACACGAGAATGTGACTCTTAACAGCTCCCAGAAAGAAATAGTCTGGAAAGAAGTAAAGAGAGAGGGAGATGTCTGCCCTTTTCAGTGAGGTTCTTGAAAATTAAAATATATATGTGGTTAGAATTTATATAGCTTGAAGTTATACTAGAAGATTAAATGGTCACTTTTGACCTCAAATTCTGTTTGTGACAAACATTTAAAAGCACAGTATTTGTCAAGTTTATTGGGACTATCAGTCTTCCAGATGAGTGAGGGGAGACAAAATAATTGACCATCAATCCCAGAAAAAAAAATTTTGTTAATCAGATTTGTTCATGCAAAAATACCCTGGTCCTAATTGGGAAGGTCTGATTCATGGTTTCTAATCAATATACACAAATAAGAGGTTTGAGAACAAAGGCAAGGCCCATAAATACCTGGTACAAACCCACAGATTCCTTTAAAATAAAGAAATTAACAGTTTTGGAAAGCAGAAACAGAGGAAACTGAAGAAATAAGATGGACAAGTGTGTTTTTTGTAGCTGACAGGGTAAATCTGAGGTGGAAACTCATCTACCACCACTGGTATTAGCAAAGACCTTAGTTTATATGTTTTACCATCCTAATTTTTGCACCAGTTACTAAGTAGGACTGCTGAGTTGCACAACCTTGGTGTGAAAAATGAGTGCACTTTTGTATTTGATGGGTATGAATGAAACATCCCAAACTGGCAAAAACGATCCACTCCTATTCTATAAGGAAAAACTCAAAAGCAGCCCAACCCACAGCTTTTTAATTTTGCAGGGCTTAAGGGAGGGAGAATTACAGCATCTGGCTCAAGAGCTTGTATACCACCTTTGCTCTGCCCAAAGCACATTAAAAAAGCTGAGTTATAAACCCCACAGATGGAAAAGGGGGTTGCAGCAATGATGTTCTTTTAAATGCAGCCAAGTTGCTTGGATTCTCCATATAACATAAATTGCTGAAGCACTCAAGTACTTAACTAGTTATAGTACGTGAAATTGCATTTAATTTGACAATGCTGTAGCTCAGCATTGTTTGCCTTCTAATTATATACATTGATTAGACTTTGAACATAATGAGTTCTTGCCTGAAGGGGGCCTGACAACAAAAGCAATATTTTGGGAACTCAGGGCTGCAGGGTTGTAAAGTGAAAACTTTGTTGAATACGGTCTCAAAGCAGGCTGTTTTAACAAGTTAGTATTCAAAAGTCCTGTGGTTAGGAGGTGCAAGGTTTGGTTATAACTCCTGGTTCCATATAAGTAATGCAAATGTTATTTTTATTCTACATGCACATTAAACACATAATCCCCATTCCTGTTAAAACGACCCAGGTAGTAAACACTCTAAATGTATCTTGGGTTAATATGCACAGGGTGGAAATTAAGTTGCACTATAGCATACATTACAATAAAAACTAGCGAAGTGTGTAATTACTGTTACTGTGCTGTATGTTACCGTATATATGGCTCTGTGCAGCCACAGCGGTAACCATCTTAGTGTCACTGTCTTAATTATAGCAGTTTTATTGTTATTATTATTGTCAGTCTTTAAGCTTTTACTAAATCCAAAGCTCAAATTCAGCAAAGCACAGAAGCATGTGTTTCATCTTAAGCAGGTGTGTAGTCCCACAGAAGCAAGTAGAATTACAAAAACTTCAAAAATACGTTTTTTGGAATGAATGGGATTAGTTGCACATCTCAAATTGATGATAGGCACACCAGGGATTGGTATTACCTCCAAAAGAAATATTAATTCAGTGAAGATACTAAGCCTGAGCTTCTTGTTGACTACATGTGATTTAATTTCCATCGACCCAGTCCTAACAAGTCATCTATAGTCTCCACGTCTCCAGTGTCTTTTGAGCAGGGCTGGAAAAGAAATATACCTGATACTGACAACTGGAGAATCAAAATCTGAAGCCCTTTATGTGTATCATGCCTCAGAGCCTGCCTCTATAGCTATTTCTGCTATATTTATTTTGCTAGCACCACTGCCCTTCTCCACATTCCTGACAAACACCACATATTTGTTGATTCCCAATGTTTCACCCAACTAAAATCAGATCAATAAGTCTCTGCCAAGATCTGGGGTCCTGGTGGCAGGATTCATATAGATAAAGCATTAGAACTACAAATAGATGCAAGTACCTGAGTCTAAAATTTCAAATACCAGAAACACTTTAGGTGTTACCCAATTTTAGGGGTTCTAAATGTCCCCAAGTTTTCTATCCTGAGAATAATGCATGCTGCCTGTAAATAACTGAAAATCAATATGATTTATAAAATATCGTACAGCTATGCAGGTATCTTACCATAAAATTATATAGTTTAGATAAAATAATTATTGTTTTATTGGTCTGGCAAGATATATGAGATCTCCTCTGCGGGGGGTTATCAGCTGCCCACTGCTTAGTTCTGTGGCAAGCTTGCTTCCTAAGCCTCGGAATATTCTAGACCATTCACAACAGCCTAATATTCCTTCAACTGAGCAGCCCCACCTAAGGCAGTGTTAATGGCAGCTGTCCCCTGAGCAGAAGTTGAGAACAGAAATACAGCTCATACCTCCTTGATGTTAAGTCATTTATTCCCTCTGTCCTGGAGGGGAACAGGGCATCCGACCTGGGCAGCAGTCAGCGAGGTAAGAGGGCTGGGCTTTCCCCCCTGCTGGCTTTATCAGAGACAGGGGGAAAGGAGATACCAGGGGCGGAGACGGGACAAACAACCAACCAGATTAGAGCCCGGGCGGCTTGAACCTAAGGTAGACTTGGCTCAGTCACATGACAGGGATCTGGCCCAGAGGGGCAGGGGGGCCCAGGGGGGGCCACCGCAACACTCCTCATGCTACTATAAAACTCTTTTTACCATATAGCAATTTTTTCAATTTTTGGTTAGCTTACACATTGGTGTGGTGGCATCCACACTCCAGGGAGCCCCCTACCTGGATGTTTGGTGTGGATAGGACTAGACAGAACTTCTGAAGCGCAAATTTTAGTTGTAACTAGGACTGATGATGAGAACGGCAGCCTTTCCTTTGTCCTTGCCCCTGACTGTCTACAAACACATACAAATAAGTGTAATGCCCAGAGGAAATAATTGTTTTTCTCAAAGAACAGTGCCTGAGAGAAATGTCTGCATGTTCTCTAAAGGCTGTTTTTGAAGGAAGGACAGTAATATCGACCCTATTTTGTGAATGAATAAAGTGAAATTCTACCTTGGACAGACTAAGTTTTCAACACTCTTTAGCATTTCATAGATTCACAGAATGACTTGGTTTGGAAGGGAACTAAAAGATCACCTTGTTCCAGTCCCAGTGCTGTGGACAGAGACACCTTCTACTAGTCTAGGTTGCTCAAAGCCCCATCCACCATGACCTTGAACAACATTTCCAGGGATGGAGCATCCACAACTTCTCTGGGCAACTGTTTGGGTGCCTCACCATCCTCACAAAATAGAATATCATCCTAATATCAAATATAAAGTTGCTCTCTTTCAGTTTGAATCCATTCCCACTTGTCCTGTAACTCCAGGCCTTTGTAAAAAGTCTCCATCTTTCCTGTAGGCTCCTTCAGGTACTATTAGACCATGTCACTCTGGACCTGTCTCTTTTCAGGGCAGTACAATCCAAATTATCTCAGCCTTTCCTCACAGGAGCCATGCTCCATTCCTCTTGGTCCTCTTGGTGATGCCTTTTCCTGATGTTAAAATCAAGAGTCAGACACAGAAAAGGAGGGGAGGGGAAAAAGGGATTTTACCTTGGTATTTATTTTAAGCGTCCTTAGGTGTACATGTCCAGGTCAGGTGCACTGAAGTGCACCAGCAAATACACACCCCAAAAAGGATTTGGTATAACATTATAAGTTTTTCTAATTAGCATATCTATCAAAATTCCCTGATGAGAGATGCGAGTGAGCCCCCCTCCCCAAGGAACCTTCCCCTGGATGGTTCTACCTTAGTTTACAGAAGGTGTTCTGGAGAGGACCTTCAGACCTCTGGAGAGGGGTCTGGAGCACATTGACCTCTACTTACAAAGCTTCTAAAGTGTTTAGTCTCCTAGTTTGACAAACAAGTCCAAGAATGTAGGCAAAAGCCTCAGGAACAGAAGCTGCAAAAGGCATGAAAGGGATATAAAATGAAAAGCAAAATATCTTTATGGCATCATTGGTGACCCTCCTCTGGGCTCCCTGCAAGAGGTCCATGTCCTTCCTGTGCTGGAACCCCAGAGCTGGATGCAGCACTGCAGGTGGGAAGAGCAGAGGGGCAGAATCCCCTCCCTCCCCTTCTACCCACAGTGCTCTGGATGCAGCCCAGGACACACTTTGGTTTTCTGGGCTCTGAGTACTCATGGCTGGGTCATGTCCAGCCTCTCACCCACAGCAACCCCAGGTCCTTCTGGGCAGGGCTGCTCTTGGTCTGTTCATCTCCATTCTGTGCTAATACCAGGGGTTGCCCCAGTCCAGGTGCAGGACCTTGTCCTTGGTCTTGTCAAACCTCATGATATTCCCATGGTCCCACTGTTTGAACTTGTCCAGATCCCCCTGGATGTCATCTATCCTTGAAGTGTGCCAACAGCATCCTTCAGCTTCGTGTCATCTGCAAATTTGCTGAGTGTGCAGTTGGTCCCATAATCTGTGTCATTAATGAAGATATTAAATAACACTGACTAATTCAGACCCCTGAGGGACATCACTTGTTGCTGATGTCCATCAGGACTCTGAGCACTTGACTACCACCCTCTGAATGTGACTCTCCAGCCTCTGCCTTATCCACTGAACAGTCTACCCATCAAATACATGTCTTTCCAATTGAGAGAGAAGGATGCTGTGGGAGATTGTGTAAATAGGCTTTACAGAATTCCAGATAAATAAATTCCCTTTCCTTGTCCACTGATGGAGTCACTTCATCATCGAAGGCCATTAGGCTGGTCAGGCAGGACTTGCCCTTGGTGAAGCTGTTCTGGTTGTATCAAACCACCTTTCCATTCTCCATGTGTCTTATCTACCATTTACCCTGAATCCCATTAATTTTCCTTCTATTGATGTTATTTTCATATAAATGTAATGATTAGGACGAACTTGTATAATTCATTAATCTTTTATACTATTAAGGTACCATTAGCCACTTTATAGCTGTATAACTCCTCATTCTGTTTAATAAACACTGAGACTGCACCAAGTAGCTTCAAAGTAGAACACTTTTGTTATTTTAAATATAATGGTATTGGTATAGTGTCTGTACCAAAATTTGCTGCGTAGAGAACAAAAGCTGGAAACATCAATCACAAGTGCTGTCTTCTGGCAAGTGTACTAGAGTAGTCCAGGAAGAGGAGTCCAGGAAGAGGACTGTTTACACAATCCACTGGATTGTGTAAACAGTCTAGGCAGCTACTTTATTTCATTTTGAAGATATTTACTGCATGAATAATATATAACATTCAGAAAAAGAAAGTAGCAATTCAAAAACTCTACTGACTAGAAACTGGGCCTATTTTACTGGAGAATCAAAACTATCTGATGTTTTTCTTGCAACTGGATACATAGCCATACCATCCTGAGGTCAACAGCTAAGTTTAAAGTCACTTATAATATCCCTGGGATAGAGCAAAAGACTTTTATTGGGAAAAATATAATGAATATTCTTGATAAGAGAAAGCCAGGCAACTGAGAGTGTTGCAAAGATTAGATGGCATGGAGCTAAAAGAAAGGGACTGTATCTTGCAACAGGCAGTGTAAGAAATAGACCATTTCACCCAAGGAGAGAATGAGTCATTTAAAAATGTGAGTGGCATCTCATTCCATAAGGACATAGAACTGAAAGTTCACAGGAATAATATGTGAATAAAAATCTGTTAGCTATTGAGAAAAACAAAATGTCATTCTCCTCTTAGAATTCTGCAACACCCAGGGAATTGGAAGAAGAATTCATTATTTCAAGAAAAGCTCTACACAAAACTTAGGCCCCAGCCTTCCAAATGCTGACTGCTAGAAAAGAGAAATATTTTAAAGTGACTGCCAGTAGAATAGCAACATTTTCATTATGTGGACAACTGTGAGAAGGACCATGTTCATTTCAGAGGCTGACTTCTCACAGCAGAAATTTTGGGCAGATTCTCAGTGCTCTAAACTCACATAACTTGAACTTCTGCATTGACTGAATATTTTTTAACTGCACTGTCTCAATGAGCTGGCAATGTTATCTTATTTCCAAAAAAGCTAACTACAAATGAAATGAGGGGGAGTGCTGCACCCATTTTGAAGCACAATATTGCCAAGTATTGTATCATTTCTGAGTTAAACATCAACACTCCAGACAGATGGATCACTCAGACAGATAAGACTGGGATTTGCAGAAAGCACTGAGATAAGTGGGGAAACACCAGAGCTAGCAAGCTTAAACTAGTGGAAAAGAAAGATAGGGCCTACACCTATTCTCTAGGAAGTGTTTTTGTAGAATTGAGTGACAATTTTTTCAATGAATAGTAATTTCTCTGTATAAAGGATTATCAACTCAAGTGAACAATTTTGCACAAAAAAAGAGGGATTCTTAAAAGTAAAAATATTTTACTTACATCTATTCTCAATTAAATGTTTCATTTTTACAATGTCATAACATTTCATTTGACATTTTTAATGAAACTTTGTTAAGTTTTTCTTCTTAAAATGTGGTTTTTCCTTGAAGACAGATCAACATTAGAAAAGGTAAAAGGAAAATTGGACAAGATAATGTGAAACTAATTGAGTTTCTTTTTTGTTGTTGTTGCTTTTAATTTTATTTGTTTGCCAAAATATATTTTTATTAATTTGATGTAATTGAAATTTTGAAGTGTACATTTATTCAGTTTAAAACTTTCCCAGCTGTCTGTGGATATTTCACTACAGAAGCAATTTGTAGTGAATCACATGTTGGTTGTGAGTAGACAGCAAGGCACAGCAGTCATTTGTTCATTCAAAATCAGCAAGTTATTGTGTAAAATATTAAACTAGGAAGCAGAAGACCTGTTTTATGTAGATTTTTTACTAAATAGAAAAGCCTTTAAGAAGATACTGTCGTTTGACAGAGGATAACTCTATGTTGTGATTCAACCATTTTTTCCAAATGAGGAAATAGAAATACATTCCCTATATTAGCTGAAAACACTAACCATGAGATTATTTGATCTGGTAGGACAAAGCTGTTTCAAAACCATCCTATCTTCATTTGTAGTTTGTGGCCTCCTGATCTTGATGTTGTGGAATCTGCACCACCAAAAAACTACAGCAGGAGAATGACAGAAAGGAAATCAGAGGTGAGGTAAGGCTCTGAAGAGTCTGCTGGTCCTTAAAATTTGAGGAATATTTTTTGACATAACAGCTGCTATAACCGCTTTACCTTTGATTCCAGAATTTATCCAGCTGAGATGTCAGGGCTGGATTAAGAAGCTTAAACAGTAGGATTTATCACCATTCATTTCAGACATTCATATGGTAAGAGAATTTCAACAAGTCATTCTCAGACCCTTTTATAGTCAATATAGAGAAATGGGATCCTCCTTAGGACAGTTAATTTTACCTTTTTTAGGCACATCTCTTGAGCTTAGCTGGCTTGCACATTGGAGCTATTTTTCCCCCAGTGTTTGCAGGGATAGTATAGGGTGCCTAGCTCAGATTTTGACTTGTAGGTTTTAGGTATCTAAACTGAGGTTAATCATACCGAAAATGATAGGCAAGAAATCAAGGAGTGATAGAAGCGCTGAAATCTCATGGTCTGCTTCTAAACACATCTGTGAAGGTGTGCCACAGTACACGTAATTTTTCTTCATTCTCCTATTATCAAGATGGGAAACGTGTCAGAGACAATACATAGAAATCAAACTACCAGAAAGGAGACACAGAAGATATTTGAGCTTGTCTGTGTCTTGTTCCATTTTTGTGCCTGAAGGTTTCAAATGCAGAGTACTCAGATATACAACTTCATGTGTCTGGCCTTGGCCAGCCAGAGAAACCATCCACCCTGCACAATGTTCTTACATTCTTTGTTAAACACAGAGAGAGCATTAAGCCCCTAAATGCACATTTAGATAATTTGGTTTTTTTCTCATCCATGCTACTCTGTTTTTTCTCTGGGAGGTCAAACATAATTCTTTACCGAAGCTCAGGACTCCTCACATCATCTGGTAAATATGGTAAATACTGATATTTAAACCTACTTATGTTGCACTTCTTTTTTTTTTTTTTTTTTTTTTTTTTTTAATTTGCTGATGTATAATATAATCATTTTTTTGATCATTTCAGAGGATAACTTTTTCAAGTACAATCTCCAGTTGCCTATGCAGGGATATGAATGTACTATAGAGCTTCACTTTAAGTCTCTCAACTTTACAGGATTGATATTCTCTTCTGGAAAATGGAGTTAGCAACAATAGTAATCTTGACATACCTCACCTGTAAATGAACATGTGTTATAAATGTTAAATTGCCTTATTGCTCCAACTTCTTAACAGGCACTAACCCTGTCTGATACCATCAGACTTATTTTCAGCTTCAACAGTTTCCCTGCATTTCTGAGGCAACAGGAACTCCTGCCCAGAAAGGTAGGCTTTTCAAGGTCTGTTACTCCATGGCTCTGAGATATTAGGATTTGAAAAACCTCATATCATGCTTAGACAAATTTTTCAGCAAGTCTAGTCTAGTAGTCAGCTCAGGATTCAAGGACAATGATTGAGGTCCCACATCTGCAAGGCAAGGCATCAAAAATCTTTTATAATGAAATCTTTATCAACCGAGTGCAGAGATGCACATCTGCATCTCTGACCCAACACACTAGGGTGTGTTTGGGACTCAGTGCTACCTACAGCAGCAGTCAAGTGTGACACTCATAGTAAGAGTTAAGAGCTTCTTTCCAAGTCTTTCTATAATGGCACTATAATAAAGTATCATTTTATATATAGAAAAAACCCAGCCACTCACTGAATCATATGCTCAAGAGGCATGTGAATTTCTTGGACTATGTCCTGCCTGCCCTAAGAATGGGAACCCGACACTCTCAGAAATAGCAACTTATGCAAAACATTCTATTTAAAGGGTTACTGTAAGGACAATGAAAGACTGGCAGTCATTTGGCTTCCGTTGTTTATCATTTAGTCAATAATGTGAAGTATGTCAAGGAGTTGTCACCCGGCATTTGATGCAGAAGAGCAAATAAAAAGAGTGGTTACAATAGAATAAAGGGCAGTTCAAAACAAACAATTCTACTGTCAATTTATGTAATGCAGGAACAGCAGGGATTGTGTTCAATAAGAAATGTATCTTTTTCAAGGTGCTTTGAGGTGTCTGAAGCCCACTGAACAAAATGTAATCTTTCCTTTTTTTGGTCTTTTTTTTGCTATAAGATCAAGCTTTGAGTGGAAGAAAGAAGAGACATTACATAGTCATAGGAATGTATTGCATACACATCTGGTGAGTCTGTGGATAAATGATACTTGAAGAACTACAGCTATTAAACAATGAGATGAAGTTGTAGCATATGTTATGTAGGCTTTCTTGCTCTTCACATCTCAAAGAAAAGGTATGCTTCTGGACAAACAAACTGGCTAAATATCTATGGAAACTCTGAGCATTTTAGGTATGGCTGACCTCCATAGCTTTGCCATTGACAGCTGCAGACTTCATCATCTGATGACCAGTCAAGCTGGTCTTCTTTTCCAACCAGTGGAAGGAAATGAGCACATCAAGAGTCATGACAGGGTGACCCATCTCTCCATGGCTGAAGGCTTATGCTATAAAAGCAGTGTACAGTGACTATTTCAGGTGTGGAAATCAATTATACAAATGGAACCTCCTAGCTATGCA
The DNA here is from genome assembly GCA_020086605.1 of Lanius collurio. Lineage (NCBI taxonomy): Eukaryota > Metazoa > Chordata > Aves > Passeriformes > Laniidae > Lanius > Lanius collurio. The sequence continues at coordinate 4,334,705 of JACBWW010000001.1, read as the reverse complement.
CAAACACCTCAAATTTCTGCATGCAAACTAAATATATGCATGTAAAGATTGATTATCTTTACTATTAAACCTCTACATTGTTCTTTAAAATCTGAGATATTTTTCTAGGTGTTTTCAAATTCAAATTCCAGACATAGACTCCTTACATAATGTTTCGTTACACGAGGATGTGTTGGACATAAATTTCTCATGGATGGAATCACCAAAGGCAGCCATTTTATTTATTTTCAACCTCAGGCATCATGCTGTGATGCCTACAGACAAGCTACATGGACTTCTAAGATGAAATTGCAAAAAAAATCAAATAAATGAGCAGTCTCAATTGAAGTAGTCATAGGTACCCAAAGGTGCTATTGGTATGAATAGTTATTACAGGTGCTACATGTTTATCTAGCCCACTTTTCTATCAGTGTTGATCTTCAGGAACCATCATAAAAATAATTAGTGATTTGGGGTGTGCTGATCTTCAGGTGTGTAAATAATGGTAACTTGAAGACACCATACTTCAGGTGATTAGTGAAAATTTTCTTTTTCTTCCTTGGACTTCAGAAAACATTCAGATCAGCAAGAGTTTTATTGTGACATTCCCAGTAACAGCTGAAGGATGTACATAGTTGGTTGAATGAGATTCTTTATGACCACATATGTACAAGGCTTATGGTTTGCACCTCTTCTGAGAAGCACAGGCATAGCAGCAGTAGAATGTAGGTACATCTTTAGAAGCATCATAATTTGACAGCAGCCATTGCAATCTGAAGTGAAAACAACAGTAAAATACCATGTCTAGCAGCTGCTTTTTATAATGCCAGTTATATTATTCCAGAGAAGAGGAGTAAAATATCCGCGGCAGAAAGTGGGGAAGTGCTTGAATTTGGTGATACAATGGACTGGTGAAAGAAATGTGAGAAGAAGTAATATTTCCTTTCTTCAAGCTGCTTACATTTGAAATACAAGCCCAATGACTATTGCTTCTGTCATTTGATGATCAGTGCCAAATTGCATTCCCATTTTTTTATGTGGGTGAAGTATCATGTGCAAGAGTTTTCAGTTAATAATTTAAAAACTAAATTTTTAAAAGTATCACTTTTCTGGCCTTCAGCAGAACCAAGTCATGTCATCCACCTTTAAGCAGAAATTTGCAATCCATTTAAATTTTTTTTCATTTAATGATCCTATGGTTTTCTTAAGCAATGGACTACAGTCAATATGAGCTATTTACTCGAAGGATTATTTTTTGATGTCAGACACAAAATTCTATTCACTACTGAAAATGTAGCCATGATTATTTTTCCAGATACATTTTGCCTTTTCAGCTACAGCTCAGAAACTATAAATGAGACATGTCACTTTCCCCCCCCTCCTCTCATTTAATAAAAAGTTACAGTTTGGTTCAAAAGTGTCATTTTAATATTTCCACCCACTCTTGTTCAGTTTGGCTGCTAGGGAAGAAGGAAAAGGTGTTGTGCATTCCTAAATAGGCACTGGTGAGCAGATGGACTCTAGCTAAAAAATTCTGGGTGAGAGAAATCAGAAGTGTTTCATTTCCATGTCTGCTCTGTTGGCAATGCAAACTCTGATTCTGCTCAGACGTGCAGATTCCAAGAGGCATGAAATGGGAGAATGGAGATCTCAGAAGTTTTTGTGAAGTTTTAGAAGCATAGTGAAAAATATGATGTGAAAATGGGAAACTATGGGGGAGGAAAAAAAAAAGAGAGCAAAATCTCAAGAGAAAAATTTTGCAATTAGAAAATCTGACTACACATGGAAACTCACTGCCTGCTTACTATCAATATACTCCTAAATTCAAAACAAGGAGCTAGCACAATAATTAAATGGTCCATGTCTAAAGCGGACATTGTGTTTCAGCATATTTAATCAATTCTATTCCCTGTCTGTCATTTCTTCTTCCCTACACACTGTCTTCCTTACAGGACGTTCTCAGCTTGGTAATTGGCAGCAGAGTAATAAAAGACTGTAATAATTATTTGTGGTAGATCATTGCCTAAAGACCAGATCAGATTCTGATTGTGCTCAGTATGTAGAAACAAAACAGAGAGACAACCAATGACTAAATGTAGGGTCTGACAAGCCCCTGTCTTGGCAGGAAGCCCTTGTTTAGATAAAGGGAACTGCAACATCTCCAGGCGTGGGGTCTGACAGGCCCCTGCCCTGGCAGGGAGGCCTGGAGATAACGAGGTAGCACTATCTCCCTCCAGGCCCCTCTTGGGGAAACAAAGAGCCTTTTTAGTTAGAAAAGATAGATCCAAGATCCTCTAGGAAACTGTATGTAAAATACCCTAGTACCCATTGGTTTCTTACCCTTGCACGCCCACCTCTGTACCCCCATAAAAGAGATCCCTCTGCCATGAGTTGGTGGAGGACCCGTCTCTGGTCACCCTTTCGTGGAAGATGCTGAAATAAAGCTGCTTCTGCGGAACCACCAGAAGGACCTCTCCTCTCTCTGTCCGGGCCTGGCCAGGGGGGTTTGCCTTGCAGAGCAGAGCTGAAATCACTGCTGATTCACTAAGAGCTGACAGCCTGCTGAGCCAGGCATCCTCTGCAGGCAGCCCCGGCCGAAGGCTGAGAGAAGCCACGACCCCCTGGGAGACGGTTCCTCACGGGATCACCTCTCTGGGCTCGCTACGGCTTCTTGGGTCTGAGCCTCTGACCCCATCCAGCACGGGCCGGGAGAAACCCCCCCCAGCTTAACAACTTTAACTAAACCAACTTGCTGGATTAAGGGATCATGAGGTTTGTATAGAGCGGCAAAATTTTGCCTTCGCCAGCAAGGAAACACCACCCTGGGCCCCCAGCAAATTAAAGTCAGTCATAAACATTTTCCAGAATAAACACACAAATGTACTGAATCTAATCCAGAAAGTAAAAAGTTTTGTTTTATCCTTATTCCAGCACCTTCACCACAACACACACGAAAAAGGTATTTTGTCTCCTGAGCTTGACTTCACTAGGCCAAATTGCTAGTGAATGAAGAGGAAAGGAGATGATGTTTTTCCTCGCCTTACTCAAACATGTCTCATGAATCAGAGATGAAGTTGGTCCCTCTGTGACTGAGACTATGAGATCTGATTAGTTCACATCTCCAGAGGATATCTGTCACATGGAACAGGTTAGGGAGAACAGAGAAGAAATTTTTCATGACCCAGCATTGAATTTGTGGAAGCCACGAGTGAACTGACAGGGTCCCATCAGTGGTGCCCAGTTGGTAGCTCAGCTTCAGCAGGACCCATGCAGACACCCTTGGTCTACCATGAGGACTGTAGGAACTAATCAAAAGTATTTGCTAAATTTATGGATCAAAGCAGACAACACTATCAAGCAGTGTTTTTTTATCAGAGAATTTGAGGAGAAAAATACAGACCTAACTTGGATCACAGGAAATTAAAGTCACATGCCAGGCAATATATGTCACCTGCCTTCTCCTAAATGCATGTTCATAATCTCAGATAAACACTTCTCTCCATGCCTCCTTTATTGTTAGATAATATAGATTTCCCATCTTAAAAATATTGCTATCAGGTATCTCATAACGCCTGTGCCATAGCAACCTGTTAGTGTGATTTACTTTGACAGGAGACGATGGGTATTTTATTGTTTGACCCCTTCTGCTCTGGCAATTTAGGTTTGGTTTTGTTTTTGTTTTTTTTTTTTTTTTTTTATAGGAGCTGTTTTATTTAATCTACAGCAGCTGATATTGAATCTTCACAACATTTTTTCCCTTGCCAAGGTATGCTCTTAGAGTAAATAGTATAATGAAAATCCAGGATTTCACAGAAAAGCATCCAGTTAAGCAACTCTGCACTCTGATACCTCAGAAAAGATGTCTCTAAAAATTGTAAGCAGTTCAAGGAAATGTCTTTTTCTTTAATGTGTTAAATAATTATGGATTCCCATAATTAAACCCATTAAGTTTATTGAAACACATTCAAATGGGATAAAGAGGACTTAAAAGTCCAATGTTACACCTACTGAGTGACTATCATGGTTGTCATCATGAGTGTCAGGTGTATCAGAGGACTCAAGAATTTTTGGTTACTTGACAATGAGATTAGCACAGTAAATTTACAAGAGAGGAGGGAGGGCAACAACCAGTCGTGCTCCTTGGAGACCAAGCCCAGTGGCCGTGCTTGAATTAAATGTATTATTTATGTTTCTTTTGTAACATTTGCTTAAGTTTGGGACCTCTAGGTTGGTAAATCTAGGAGGCTCCATTCAAGCTGACTGTTTATTCCACACCAAAGGCTTAGAAACTTGGCAACTTTTGCAACATCCAGATGAGTGCTAAAGCCAAAGTCCTAAAACAGTGACTGTCTGAAAGTATTGGAACTGCTTGTGTATGAAAGAAATCTGAATGATCATCAGTTACACTTAAATAAGCTTTCAGGAAATAGGTGGTTTCAAAGCTTTACATCAAAAATCAAGTCAAGGCAGGCTGTATTAATCACTGAGGCAAATTATCTGCCATGCAGCAGAGGCTGCACTTGGCATCATCGCAGCCAACATGACAAAGGAAAGTTTTAAGATGGGATATAAAGGAGAACAAAAAAGCATCTTTGTTCATTAAATTCTTTTCCCAAGCTGAAGAGGTAGATAGGGACTGTTTCTTTGAAATCTAGCAAGTAGATGTGAGCAGCTATCAGAAGAGCTGACCCCTTGGTACTGAACATTAGGTAGCAAGAGAAGAGATAAGCCAAGTAGGCTCCCTACAGTGTGGGTTTATTACTTGACTGAGTGCCTGCAACTATTTTTGAGTCTATTAGAAAAGAAATGCAAAAAACTGGTAGGAACAGATAATAAGAAATGAAGAAATGATATATTGGGAGCAGCATTCTGATTTTCAATAATATTCCAGTCTTTTTCACTGTAATGGAGAGGGATTTCCTAGATTATTTCTTTTTTTTTTTTTTTCCCTGATTGGGCTGCCACTGTCCCAGGCTTTTGAAGAAAACATTACGTATTGGTTCATGTTCTTCTTTATAGTGCCATTTCTTTAATGAACATGTGAAGGTGGAAAAAAAAACAAAACAATAAACAGCTGAGGTTATTCCCTGAGTAGATTTCCCATATTCATCACCTGATATGCACAGACTTGTCAAGTGGAGGTTCAGCTGCTACCTTCTTTCTGCTGGACTTCTTGTCACAGTTTTAATCATGTCTTCTGTTCAAGCTGAATTAATTTAGGATTCTCAGCTTTCAGAGTTTCAGCTCAACAGAAAACATTAATAAATGGAATAATTAATTCCAACACAGAGTAGATCAATCAAATCCTCAGCTTGGGAGCTATTTAAACACTACTGTGACACTTTGTCTTTTTCTCATGGGTCAAAAAGGCACCAGCCTGCGACTATGGTAGTAATCAAGACAAAAAATTAGTCAAAACCCCAGTCAAAGTGACAAGACAGATGCTGCAATTTTGTTTACAAACAGAAAGAGTTGAGCTCTGCTCTACAGCCTCTTGTGATGGGGAAAGGTTGGTTTTAGCTAATTAGTATATTCTCTGGTTGTGAGTCAGCTGATCTCTGAGAAGATAGTTTCATAAAAAAGAAAAACAATGTATTCCCGTTGATTAAATCCTTTTATGGAATGGAACAGATTGCAGGAAGGGACGACATGTTGCAGAACAGAGAAAATATCCTTCTCTTTGCTTCCGCACTCCCTGTCCTCCTGTCTCATATACAGCAGCCCTCAGATGCAGACAACCAGAACAATTTACATGATCTTGGTCAAAACATAACATGCCAGTGTTGTCCTTGGCTTGTTTCATTTGCTGCTGTAAATATAGTCTGAAAGAGCCTGAATTCATTGTTACTGGCTGGAAATATCTTGAAGTGCCAAGGCAATGATGTACAATCTGCACCTGACCTTGATGCAGTTGCAGCATCCGGCAAAAGAGTCTGCTTGGGGTGTTTACAGATCACCTGGGGCAAAAATGTGCTATGGTAGAGATGGTATAAAGGCTGGAGCTGCTCCCTTAACCACTCATTTCCTTTGGCTTTGTTGTGATGAGACATCCTTTAGATACTGGAGTGATTTAATACCATTTTTGTTCTCCAGCAGTCACATTTCAGCGTAAGATACAAACTCTTTTGCTGAAAAATTAAAATACATTAAAATTACAAAACCATTTTAAAAGTCATTTCAGACCTCCCAGTTGACCTAACTTGGATATCCAAAGCCAAATTGGCTAGATAAGCAATTAAGGATATTTTTGCTTCTCTAAAGAATCATGTACATCTAAAGCACAATCGAATTCAAAATACAATACTATAGAAAACAAGATCTGGAATAGTTATCCTTACTACTATGCCCTATTTTTTATTTACTTCTTAGACAAAGATATTTGACCTTGACAAGTAAATTATTTTTGTATTATTTCCAGGCATATTATTCATTTGTCCATGGAAGATAAAGTTACTAAAGGTGTCCTTAGCACTTGGGAGAATACTGAAGATATATCTTAATTTTAAGGATTCTGTGGCATCCTCACAAATACATCACTGATATTTTGTATTCTCTACACAAAAGGTACTATAACAGAGCAGCTCCACCTTTACAGGCCGAGAAAGGCAGCTGAAAACAGTTCCTCCTGGATCCCATCAGTGTCACTGCTGGTGTCCCTCACGGGAGGCTTTTGTGAAAGAGTGTAAAGCATGTAGTCATCTGGGGCCAGCACACATATTTCCATTAAATTATTTGTCCATGCTGTCCCAAGGAAAAAAAAAAAAGAAATATTTTAAGTCATCAACACCCCAAAACTAGAAACCCATGTGCCAAACTGCCTTTAAATTGGTGTTTGATCAAATTTTACTGGAACCTGTAGAGTACTGGATTCCAATGGGAACAGAATTTATCTTCAGCTATAATGGGAATAATTTTTCTACGTCTTCTGGAATTTCTCCTACTCTCCTCCAACATCAAGAAAATTTTTACTATATAATCTTTTTAAGGATGAAGCCTGGAATTCATATTGAAGATTTGCAAATTTTAAAGGTTTGGTTTATATTTTTATTCATATTGCTAAATTTCGAATCAAAAATGTTTGAATAAATGAATTATTTTCTCCATACATTTATTCAAGATCTATCCAAGAACTGGACAATTTTAGAGAAAACATATCTGTCTACCTCAGAAATTAATGACTTTCCCTTAATTCGTCTAAAAGATTTTAGCAAACTGTGAAAGCTTAACAGCATCCCTGGCTGAAAAGCCATCACCTAAATTGTTAGAGAAGCCCAGACTTTGTCATCATCATTGCCATCATCTTCATCATCATATTTTGACTAATTCTAATTAGGGAACATGGTTTCCATTTTACAACATGGTGGTTCTGCTGCCGAGGAGAATAACACATTTGCTTTGGAAATGGGATTTCTGGGAGAGGGGCAGCCTCATCCCCAATGAGTTTTCCCTCATTTTGCAGTCAGGTGCCCAAAGAGCAGATCACAAGACACCACATCACTTTTCCTTGTGAATTGTGAGGGTCAACCTTTAGAGGAAATAAACAGCACATTGAGCTCAGATGGACCTGATTTATTTTTTTTATTGTTCATGTAGAAACTCCCTAGTCTAAACTGTAAAAATAAGAAAGGGTCTAGATGCCCATCTATTGGATTCCTGTCAAATACATTACCTTTTATTCTATGTGTCCGTGACAGCTCAGTTACTTATCTTAACATGATGGGTAGAGAGTCAAGCTACAATCAAGACCTTTCACTTTGCAGATGTCTTTCCCTGCTTTTGCTTTGAAAGGCGTTGCTCTGACAAGTGCCCATCATTAGACGGTGATGGAATCTCCACTTGGCTTGGGTATATTCATCATATATTTGGTCATTTATTATGTAGACTTCACTGCCCATCATAAGAAAGAGACATTTTTAAAGAATCACTTATTACAAGGTAAGGAGAACTTACAAGTGCTCCAGTTCTGCCAAATAATTTATCATCTTCATAGTTGAAAAAAATATTTACGTATTATTTCTGATTTTAAATGCTCTTTAAATTATAGTTGGTGATTTTTTGCTAGGCCTGTCTCCATTGAGGAAAGAGTCCTTTTAAACCAGCTAATGGCACACTGAGGCACAAACATCAGGCAATTTTGACTTCCACCTTTGTTCCTTAACTGCAGAACTGTGGGGTCCCTACGAGAAAATACTATAAATTGGTTATTTGTGGAGCATCCTAGATTAACTGAGCATATACCATGTGTATTAAAATGGCTGTAACAAGCTAGATTATTAATGTACTGCCTTATGTCACATCAAAGATACCATAAAACTAGTCTGTCATCTTGTAAATAACAAAAGATTTCTTTTTTTAAAAAAAAGAACAGAGGAAAGACATTATTTCATATTCTCCCTGTCAATTTGGATAGTCTATTTAAGTGATGCCTTTTTAAAATAAAAAATAAAGCTGCAAGAAATGAGCATTTTATGCATATTATTATCATATTTATTTTTATATTCAGCTACTCCTACAGTACAACTCAGTGTGGTAAATAGTTCATGCTAATTACTTAAAAATCCATTAAATTTTAAGTCTCATAGCAGATGCAAACACCATTTCAAATGTTCTCATTGTGTTGCCTACATAATTCATGAACTCTTATTAGAATTCAGACTGGAAGCGGGCATGTGGTGTGTGAGCCACACTCTCCAGACTTTTGTGCGTCCCTGGAAAAGTGGAATACACACCTACAGAGCCTCAAATCCTGTTCAGCACTTATGCTGACCTGCATTAAAGAGTGAGAGGCTTGGTAGTGATTTACTGCAGGAGAATTTGGAGTTGTGCCTGAGAGTGGATAGTTCAGGCAGTCCTTCCCAGAGCCAGGGCTGGGATGCCTGAACAAATGGCCAGTAGGGATCTCAGGTTCTATTCCCCAATACCAAACCCATTATATGTTTTTATTCATTGACTCATTTGGGATCTGTCTCTCCCTTGTTTCTGTTTCACCAGACATATAAATAATGGGATTTCACAGTCATGTGGTAGCCCAGCCTGAGCAAGAGGATTGTCCTGGCCTAGCCCTACCTCTACCACAAGTGAATTTAACCACCTTCCATCTAAAAATGGTCCCCTTGTTAATGTGGCATTTGACAAATGACATCATGTGTTCCTGTGCTGTATCTGCAAGGGAGCTTGCATGTCCTCAGGTATTTAAAATGGCACCAGATACCTCTGGACAAGAAGCTGAACAATTTTCTACATATATGAAATTTAATCATTAAAATCACAAGTGGGTATTTTGGGTTCTTTTTATAGATTAAGTCACAGGCTGATTCATCCTACCTGTGCTACTTACCTGAGTAAGACAGGCAGTGCTCTTTGGAAATTACTTCTCTCTCTATTCACTGTAAGACAAGTTTAGAGTAACTAGCTTTAGGCAATCAACATTTATGCTACTAAAAGTAGGCAAAAGGCATTAGGTCAACTCATCTTAGGATTCAATAAAAATTCAGTGATCTATAAGTAGTATCATGAGTCCCAAAATTAAATTTTCTCAGTGTGGTTAAGTATATTTTTTCCCTTTTCACCTTTCTCTGTCTTTAATATATGTATAACAAGATTTCCATATAAGTTCTCAAGATGTCCTGATACTAAAAGTATTAACAATTGTGAAGTACTCTTTAACTGTGGAAATGGGAACTTGTAAGTACTTCAGATAGTCACTTCTCCAAGTACAACTCTACTTAAAGAACAGACCTCTGTACCCCACTCAGCTTTTCTGCTGCAAAGCCCCTCAGATCTGATGATCCAGTGGCTTCACATTCATATTCAAAACTCCGTTTTCTGAGTTTAGTGTCTTGCAGAAAATAGATACGTGGTGGGCAAAGCACAGGCAGTCAGCACATTTCAGTGTTCTTTATACATATTTTAAAAGCTTTCTTATAGTACTTTGGCTGTTTCTAACTTTTATACTTTAATTCCCTATTCTATACTGTAATATTTTATCTATTTCATTCTCTGATATTCTACTTTGAGAGGAGTAGAAAACCTTTGGGAGAATGATCTGAGGTCTCTTGCTATTTTTCTTTGGTTTTTTTCTTCAATATGCTTGTTTGGTTGTATTCTTGCCATCTTATTTAATTCCTTTCACATAGAACAATAATATAATGAATTTGAATTTTTTAACAAAAAACCACAAAACCAGATTTGTTTTCAGCTTTACCCCTTCACTTTCATAAAGAAGGAGATAGACCATTAACAAATATTCTTAATCAAGGTACAAGAGGAATTGGCTTAACAGGATATTGCCTTTTTCTTTCTATAAGCTTCATGAAAGTCTCACTATATAAATACTTTAGAATCAGTTTCTTCAGTCCCCTACTGCTTTCATTACATACTGTGGTGTCTTTCACAGTGCTAGTGAGTTTGGGAAGAGTAACTGTTGGGAAGGAAAATATCTAAGAGTTTGAAATCCTATAATCATACCTTAGAAAGGGAGGATTTTGCTTGGAAGAACTTCCTCTTTGTCAAAACCCAGCCCAGATTACATCCACACAGACAAGGGCTGATTTCACTGGCATTTATTCCAGTTGAGTTTCTCCTGCACAGTTCTAAGTCCTTGATATGTTCTTGAGTATTTTAGCCACAAAATACAAAAAATTTTTTCATCACTTTGGTCTCTCATGCTTGAATCTTAATGTGTTCATATACATTTTTCCTCTCCTCTGCTCCAGTTTTACAGAGATAGAAATTCAATTACTTCCTTCAAAATTATTTTGAAAATTATAATCTCTCATCATTCTAAAATTTTCCATACACACAGTCACATTTTGTGTTCTGCTTATTTTACCTTTTATTTCATACTTCCTTTATACCAATCTTGTTTCCACTTTCCAAACACAAATGTATTTTAAGGAACTCATACAGCACATTTGTTTATGCATCATATTCCTGTGACTGATAGAAGTCTCTATAGAGAAGTTTCTCAAATAATAATCTGATATGTAGTTTATTTCTGTTTTGCTGATTACTATGGCCTGAAACAAGTTGTTGACTACAAAGTTGTAAGTTCTGAAGTATTTTTATACTATATAACTTATTTTCTTAGATAATTGTTGAATAATTAGAGAGACTTTGCTATTCATCAATCTAAAGTATTACTCATCTCCACAGAAGATATTAATCACTTCAGAAAAAAAGCATATTTTGGGATTAAAGACCTCATGATAGTGCTTTAGATCCAAAGACTCTTGGTGAGTAATAAAGATAAAGGTGAGGTCACATTAGTTTATTAAACATTAAAAACTATTTCAGGTTTTATTGCATTTCTCCAAACACAATTTTTCATCTTCTGAACCAGGACCTAATTATCTTTCACAAACTTTAAAAGTGGGTTGGTCATGAATCCTCACTTCTCCAAGGAACAATGTTCCCTCCTGTAATCTCCTTAACTGTCCTTGCCTTCCCCCATATTAGGTCTTTGTTTCAAGTGTACATTACAATATTTTCAAAAGTTTCAGATTTAGAATTTTTACAAATAAACTTGTTATCCAGATCACATTTTCCATGTCATAGGTGGATAACAGATAGATTCTTAAATAGACTATGTCTTGTTGAAACTCAGATTTTCAATTAAGTTTAAATTAAACTCAGGTTGTTACGTTTAAACTCCTTCATAGGGATGATTGAAGTACAGTAGAGTTTCTTGACCTTTATTTGTTGAAAAAAGATCTGAATAAATTAAAAGAAAGGAAGAAAATATGTTTAATGCAATAATGTTTAATAAAATGTTCTCTTTTTTTGTAGTTTCAATGGTTATTTCGCATCTACTAATACGATCTTTCCCGAGGACTGAAAAATCATTTTTCCTTTTGAGATCCTATCACACTTCAGATATATTCCAGTATAAATATTTGATTATGTTTAATCTGTCAAAATAGAATGTATTGCTGTCATTCTTATTCATCCTACACATTGGTTTGTCCTTTCTCTCATTACACTTGTATTGGACTAAATGATTTCACTGCTTTCTGCTTTATTACACTGTAGAGAAGAGCATCATTGAGTCAGAACATCCACTGCAATATGATAAAATTATTTTCCATACATGGAGCCACTTTTGTACTAGTACTGTGATAATCTCTGTGGAAGTGACAGATTTTAGTGTCTGCACTACTTGGTTTACTAGGTTGATTCAAACTATGAGCCAAAGTTATTCTGTTGAAACTTAAAGTCTATGTATTTGATCTCATCTCAGATTTATCTAACTAATTAAAAAAATAATATTTCTATCTGTTGTAATCACCTTTATAGCTGATCACTAGCAGTAAATAGGGTGCCTTCTTACACTCAGAATGATTCAAAAAAGAGCTTCTTCCTGAAGTTTCAAAAATTGTACCTTTAATTGCAAGGATAACATCACATATCTGAGAATTTAAATAAGTTATTACTTTAAAACATACCCAGAATCACTGATTCTGGGATATTTCAGGAAAAAATACTTTTTGATATTCTAAGACACCATGTCAAGCATTAACTGCTGAGGAAAAAAAAACCAAAACACGCTGCCCTTCAGTATTGGTGGGAATGTGTAGCTGAAACAAGGAGCATGACCAAAGTAAATGAAAAAGATGTTTACTGTTTGTAGTTAACCCTTTGTGCAATAGTTGAGTTTCACACAGTATATATGTATGATTTGGATTACAAAGTAATGTGGAATACAGTTTATGTAACACAATACTGAGGCAAACCAAAAATGTAAAGTTCTCTCAACTTCAGCCACAAAATTGTGAACTTCCTGATCTCTATCCTTACAGAATGGAGATATCTATCATTTCATGTGGGTAAGATTTTTTATTTTACCTATCTTTCATTTTATATTGCCAATTGCTACTGCTGCTACATTATAATCTGTAGGACACTTAAGATATCTAATATATGAAACATTATAATGTGTCATCTTTACTGAGCTACCAATATTCCTTTCCAGCTATTGCAATATGAAGATTTTATGAAGAAGCAGTTCAAATGAAAAAATAGTAATATAAAATCTTCAGATTTTAACAACTGTTCCAGGACAATGTTCAATAAGGTAACAAGGCATCTACAGCTGCCATGCAAAAAATGACTGAAAGAGAAGTGACTGAGTGAATTGTAAACCCAGTCCATACCTCAGCTTCAGGGGCTTTTCCCATGTTCCATTCCCCTATTTTTGTTTTGTTGGATTTTTTTTTTACATTATATAGCATTCCATAGAAAAAATTCTATTCAATGGGATGCAAAAAAGATATTTTTTTTTTAAGTTTTCAGGAATATTAATATGGAAAATACTTATAGAAACAATTAAACACTGTAAATTGTTTAAACATTAAGTGTTAATAGTGGAGTAAAGTGGACAAATTTACTAATTATGCAAAAGTGAGTAGAGTGACTCAAATTCCAAAGGGTCATATTGCCCCTCAGCAACCATGCAATAGCACAAGTTTCCCAAAAAGGCTATGGAGAAATCCTCCTTGGAGGCATTCAAAACTGTCCTGGGCAAAGGGCTCTGGGTGAGCGTGCCTGAGCAGACGAGTCGGACTCAGGAACTTCCCAAGGTCCCTTCCAAACTCAACCTCTCTGACATTCTGTATCTTTTTTCAAAATTCTTCTCTTCTTTTTTTTGTCAATTAAAAAAAGATTACACAGTGGCTACCAGTTAGGCCTAAAAAAAAATAATAATTTTGTCTTTGAGTCTATGAAAGTCTTATGCAGTAAATGCAAAGCTCAGGGAAGTAGCTGCAGTATCTAGAAAGTCTCCATAATGCTGATACTAAGAATGGGTATTCCCCTAACCAAGTGGAGCTGCTTAGGTTCTGCTCTGCAGTTTTCATCAAACACCAAAAAGTAACAAAGTGTCATTCAATGTTTTTCCCATTTTAAAAGAATATACTTTTGCTTTTAAAGAGTTCCAACAAAAAAAAAAGAAAAAAGAAACAGCAAAAACAAACAAATGAGAAAACCAACAAACAGAAAAAGAGACCTGAGAAAATATTTTGCACAAGCTCCATGTGAAATGAAACATCTTAATTTAGTAGAAACAGTACCTTTCACTATCCAATTTATTTTCAGTCTTCCAAAAGCATCAAGCACAACACATTTTATTTTCTGTTCAAGACAAACTGACCAGTCTCCCATTTTTTTATTTGACCACAAAAGTAAAAAGTACACTTGACCAGCTTTATTTTAGTATCACTAAATTAAAAAGTTGTATGTATGTTTAAAGTGAAGTTTTGCTCAATATCTTAAGCTGTGTAAAAATTTTTCAGAAACATGAAGAAAACTTTAAAATCTTATGTGTTACTTCTTTCTGATTTCCTAAAATCAACATTTTTTTCATATTTATGCCAAATTATATCTGTACTGGTCATCTCTCACTGCAGTGATGGGATTTATTTAGATAAAATTAATCATATTTGATCATATAAAAGCTGAAGTGAGAGCATTAGCTTTCCATTTTGTATCCCTCACTCTTTATCTGCAGTTGGGCTGGGATTTCCCCTTCAGTCTAGAGGGATAATTTATCCCATCCACCCCTGGTTCTCTAAAACAGGAGTGATGAGACAGATGAAAAACTCCAAAAGTGATGATTTTTCTTCTTTGACTACACATAGAATCTCATGTAACTTTTTCAGGTACAGATATACTGAAGATGTTTAGAGATAGTGGAGATTAATCCCACTGATAAAGGTAGGTGGGATGTATTCACCTGTCATGTATAAAAATATGTGGGTTTTATGGTTATAGCAAATACACTGCAGTTTCTTAAAATATCCTTTGAGGATACTAAAAATATTTGTAATCATACCAAGAATGACTCTGTCACAGCCAGATAAAATCAAGTAAGAAAAAAGTACCATTCTTCCAACAAGTTTATAGAACATTATTGGCTTTTTAAAAGCAGCAGCAGTAGAACCTTTTTCAGCAAGTTTTTAACCCATGATGTATCCGCCTTTCATTTAATAATGGTTTCATTTATTTTATAAGATTGGATTTAGGTCTGACTGTTTATCCATGCCAGTCAAAGCAATCCTGTTGTGGCAAGATGCATGTTATTTGTGCAAGATTAGAACCTGCTGATACATCTTTTCATTCCAAAATGGAAAAACCACATGTACAATTTTAAAAACAGTCATGTAGCTTTAGTTTTGCTTCTCTTGGTGTAAATTATTCAGTCTCTATCACCTTTGGAAAGAAAAAAAATCATTCCTGCCCTCCTTTTAAGTTTTACTCTTTTCTTAAATTTTTCTGTTCTCTAAAGGCAATTAATGATTTTGTCAGTGCGTCAGAGCAGGTATAAGAAAATTAAAAAAAAAAAAAAAAAAAGTACTGCTGAATGATGGAATACCTACAGATTAATTGTAAGCAGGAAAACTGATAAAATTTATTGTTTGGTATAAATTGTCAAAGTATTCATAATTTTGATGGAACTATGTGGCCTTTGACCAGTAGAGAATAGCAACAGAGGGGTAGGATTGCACAAACTTTGTTCTCATCCTGCTTTAGCCTTGTGCTTGGTGTTGTTTTCTCTAGGTGAGGATCCAAAATGCAATACAAAAATCACTTAGAACCATGGGTTTCCATCCATTCTGTAAATCAGGTCACTGAAAGGGCTCCTGCAGGTTTATTTCTTTCCTGTGCTGGAGTCTGTAAGTCTGTTTGCCCCAGAGGTACTTACCTTTTTAGATACCTACCCAGCACTTAAACCATGTCCTAAAGACTTAATCTTGTACAATATTAGATGGATATTGCTGAAAATGTTCCTGCAAAATGCTAAAGGACAATCAACATGGCACACTTCCAGCATTAAATTCCATATAGATGCCTTTAATTAATTCATCAATCAATGGTGGTAAAATCTGGTCCTGTTACCTTGATTCTTGGATTCTAATCAAAGGCTAATTAGCATTAAAAAGATCAACAAGCTCTCTAGAATATACACCTTGAGTCATCCTCCTGGGTGTAAGGGGAAGGAGATGCTGATAAAGCTATTTAGTTGACTGGTACTTTAATATTACTCTCTGCTTGGAAACTTTGTTTATTCAAGTTGAGGAAGACAGGAATAATAGAGAAAAATAATAGAAGAATAAAGAAATTTTGTGCAGAGTTAACTCACCAGGTTCTAGAAATATAGGCACTTTTATCAGTTGAAGGGACTGAGTTTGGTTTAGATCAAATATAAAGGTTTGAGTGAATGTGAATTTCATTTGAAAACGTTTTTCTTCACCATAGTTGAAATCCATCCTCCCATTTTCTACATATTTTCTAGAAGATTTCTTTCACACCCACCTCAAAAGAATGAAAGAGAAATCATTTTTCCTGTGGCTGTCTCATGAGTCTGGTCATGCTTGCAAATGTTTTTATTGAGGATAGTTTACATATAGGAGGTTAATTTTAAGCACTTATAAATGGTATGACTTTATCAAGCTTCAGATCAAGATGAATTACCCACTCACCAAGTGGATCTAAAGGCAGAGAGCTGCAAATGCAAAGCTCATAAGTATTTAAAAATTCTACTAAAATAAATGGTAGAACTAAAGCCCAGATCAGTCATCAGAAAGGATTTAGACCAGTAATTAAATACAATGTATTCTTGATTTCATCTTCTAAAATCTGCATTAGTTGGGTTAAAAAGAAGATGAGAAAAAGTTTTGTTTTAATACATGTCACATGCAAAAACATGAATCTACAAAATTCTAGGTATGACCTGGTTTGGGTCCCTTAATACAAAACAGGCCTGGTATGACTGCTAAACATGTTTGCCATCGCTAAAAGCAGGAATCATATCAACCTATCTGGTGATGGCAGATGGCATGGTGAATAAATAGTAAGCACCATCTCAATTTCCTATATTAAGTACTTGGTGTAAATCAGAACACTGACAATGATTTCAGCTTTTTTCCTACCAAGTTAAGACCTTACCTTTCATTCTCTGCACGTTGCCAAGATACAGTACATATCACAAAATCCTCTAGTAGGGAAAATACTTAAAGAAGAAAGGAAAAACTCTGTGAGTTGGAGAGTCTGTGGGGTTGATTTGCTCTGGAAATAAAATAAGTATTTTATTTCTGAAAATATCTTTGCACTGTAGCAAACATGCAATGCTAATCAGATATGACTTGTCTCTTGATTCCTAAGGAAAATAAAAGCAATGGCAATATAATAAAAGAGTCTCAACGACAAAGACACACATTAAGAAGAGTAAAATAATAATAATAAAGCTTTCTTTAATTCAAGAGAAAATTTCAGTGCCAAGAGACAAAACTTGTGTTGTCATGAAATTGATTACACAGATGATTTTTCATTAATGTGAAGGAGGCAAAATCCCTCAGGTAAGGTTTCTTTTTATATTCGACATGAATTTTAAATTACATGTTTGTAAAGAAACTCAATTTATCTTTTGTCACTGTTTGCAAGATGAAGCCAGCCCACGTTTTTAATTAATCATTGATTTAACATCAGAAGGTTTGGAATTTACTTAATGGGACAGTGACTTTCTTCATATTCACTACTCCTTTGGGCCAGAATGGGTTTAGAAACCTTATAAGTATTTAGGTACTTGTAACTTAGTGCCTCATGCCACTTCTGAGAAGCTATGTATTTGTCAATACATAACTCTTTTGGGTTTAATACCAGCAGCTGCTGCATAGTCAGTCATTCAGTGCTCCTCCTTCTGTGCTTGTATGAGGCCATGGATGAGGAATTGCAATGATTTCCCTAAACAGGCCTCACGAGCACCTCCATCACAGATGGATGACAAGCTTGTTCCTGGCCTGCTGGGAAACTCCCATCAAATGTAGCCTTCTTTCTCTCCTTCTTTTCCATGTACTGAAGTTCATCATCTAACTGCTGGATCACTTCAAACAATCCTAATTCTTCACTTCAAAGTTCAGTACTAAATAAGGACTTGTATTGTTTGGTGACCTTTTGTACAAGCATTTCAGCAGCAATTAAATGTACCTTTCCTTTTCTGCCATGAAAAGACCCAGACCGTCTGCTTGCTTTTCAAGTAAAGAGAAAAACAGTGCTGTTAAGAGCAGCGACAGCAGCCTCCTTTTTCATTAGCAGCAACAGTAAGAAAAGTCAGAGAAGGCAAAGCAGCTGCTGTAGCTGATACCAATGTGCCAATATTCCAGCAGGAGTATAATTTGATTTCCAACTGTGAAGTGACACATGCAGCACATAGCTGTAATTTTGATATTAGTGCATAAATAACACTGTGCTCAAACTCAACATTCATATTTTCACCTATTGCAAAAACAGGAAGCCAATTTGCTCCTTGCACTTTACTGTGCCATGGTGTATAAGTTGTAAAGGCTTTTAACTACTAAATAGACTTAATCAATGAGTTTTGTTCCTCCATGTAATCATTCTTATTTGATTAAAAATATCTAGTGGAAGCTGCAGGACTAACCCAGTTCCCTCATTCATTCTGTCTGTCATTTTTCACCTTGGCTTGTCCACACAGCTGTGCTAACTGAAAGACTGAACTAGAAATGATGAAAATCGTCATATGCTATTTATTAAAATACGTTTTCAAGCATTGTACTGCTGAATATTGAGTTGGAATTAGACACTTTCCTGAAATGAGAGGAGCAAATCAAAAGCCTTCATAGCCCCTACAAGCTGACCAAGGAAAGAAAAATGTCTGATCTAATACGACAGGAGCACTGCAACACAGCAGGTTCTACCCAGTCATCATACCACACAAAACCTGATCCAGAAACTTCAAGTTGTGTTAAATCACTCATATCAAAAAAAAAAAAAAAAAAAAAAAAAAAAACCAAAACAAAATTCTCTCAACAAAGAGATTGAAGTCTTACCACTAACTGGTGAATATCCTCCCAGCTTCTGAAGTAACTGCAGTGAGAGACTGTCCGTATACCAGTTGTTTTTCTTTCTGTCAACACCCTCAGCTACATTAAGATAACAGTGACTTTTATCTGCTCATTGCCTTGTCACCACTGCATGAGGCTGTACAGAAAATGACATGATGTCATGCAATGGCAAGTGAAAGGTGAATAAGACTAAAGCCCATAAGAACTCAGCGTCTTTAATTCTGATGTTCAGACAAGAATTTACCTATATATATAAACAGGGCTGAGGTGTAGAAAAGAACTCCAAATCCAATTTTTAGAATGCATTTTTGAGATACAATAAGGGAAGAAGATATGTGAATCAGCCATGCTCACTTATGCTGTAGTCCTAGAGCAAGGAGCTTATATGAACTCCATCTACAGTCAGTGAAGGAGGGATAATTTCTAGTTTAACGTCACTTCTTGGAGATGTCCCTTTTTATCCCTCTAAATGCATAGACTATGTCAGTATTTAAGCATTTTCATTTAATTCAGATGATATGACAGAAAGAAACAAGCTGCAAAATGTAAATATTTTGCTGGAGAAGAAAGAAAATATACATTGAAGTGAGATGAGGTGAGCTGAGCTGAGCTGTCCATAAGTACAAGCTACAAGACAGTAGATATAGAGGGAGGTGGGAGCACACAAGTCCTTCATGTTGAGGTAGTGTGATGGATGTGAATTCAGTACTCCCTCACAAGGTTGCTGGCAGTGGGAGGATCACACACAACAGTGCATTTTCCTTAACAAACTCCAAACTTCAGTGATTACCATTCTTATGAAAGAAAAAGTGCACAGCTGCTACAGAAGAGATTGTCTGAATATACAGAACAAGTAGATAATACATACAAAGACAGAATAAAGGCTGAAATGCCATTTGGAAGAGATGTATTATGACCACAAACTCAATTGAATCACCATCATGCCCTTTACATTCACATTTTCCCCTTGCTTTGCAGCATACTGGTAATTCACAGGATTATTATGCTGCAAATAACCTATTCAAAATAAAACACACTGTATCCTGTCCTTAATATAAATGTGATTCTTTTTATAAATGCAGTAGAACAAAAATACACAGGGAGAAAAACAAAGATGCAGTGCATCTGGAGTCAGCTGAAGACAGCAGATTTATGATTAGATCACAGGAAATTTTTGTCCAGTCAATAAGGACATAAACTAAAAAAATAACAGAAATGCATAAATCAAATTAGTACAAATACTTTAGAGAAACGTAATTTCAAAAGGCAATATTAGTTCTCATGGCAGGTTTTGAGGTAAAGAAAATGGTGGAAAAGAGCTATAACAAGACACACCTGAAGAACAGCTAACTGAGATCCAAACCCCATGGGTTTTGAATAGCTCTGTTATTTAAGAAAAAGAAGACATTTTAAACATACAGAACAAAAAGAAATTTGAAAACTTAAATATGTGACAATATATAATTATTGTTATTTTTTCATCCATGCCTCATATGAATTGTTTTGACAGCTGAATATAAACTCCTAATAGTCAGAAGCCCTAAAATTTATACTGATTTTAGCAAGTTTAAATCTCTAGACAGAAATTCAGTAGTGATTTTTCCTGTCACTCTCCTGGGAAAGAAGAGTTAATATTATGCTATTGTTATTCCAGCTCTTAAGAAAAAATAGGAAATCAAAATTACTTGTTTTAAGCAATACTTCAGTCAATAGTGTAACCCAGACTTATGTCATCCTCTGGCTAATGTATATAAAATGTCTTAAACACAATAGACTTACCTGTAAATCCTCTGGGTAGGGCATATTTTTAAGATATGTGTTTATTCAACATGAAGGATGTTATTGGTTTTTTATATGTTTATAATTGGGACTTCTAGACATAATTGCAATAAAAATAGTAAATAGAAACAAAAGAAGGCCTTAATCTCACTTATGATAACAATGGAAGAACAAGAAATAAAAAATGGTTCACAAAAAGCTTCCAAAAGAATTCTTTAGAATTAAGAACAAGCTCTATGGACTCAGAGATGAGGAAAGTAAATTCTAAAATGTAGCAAGGAAAGTTAAGGCTTTGGAAACTAAGATATCTTGGCTGACTTCTGTCATGAAGAATACACTGAAATTTTCTATCAGTTGAAGCCTGCCTTAGAAATATATATAAATATATATAAAGACACATTAAATATTCTATTGTCTTTCAAGCATCTGTAGATATTTTGCCTTCTGGTAGTTTTCACATTGTGGATATAGCTGAGATGTATTTCAAACAACTACGAGAAGACTAGAAAATAAATTAAAGCTTGAAAGTATTCTTCAGTGACTCAGACATATTTTTACTTTGATTTGCCAGTAGGATTATTTCCTTTAGAATGAGATCCTCTTTCAGAGATACATGTTTTGATCTGTTTCTTACATGTATTCTATCCTTTCCAAAATAGCTCCTATATGACTAGGTTGAAGATCTAAGTTTTTCCTTTTTCTTTTCTTTTTTTCAAATCTTTTGTTGTTGTTGTTTTGGTTGTTAATCTTTCATAATTCCAGTAATTTATTGGTTCAGTGTTTTTTATTTTTGTCCATAAGATGTAATTTTACTGCAGTATTTTGCAACTGCAGTGGGTGATACTTGTGTTCGTATCTATGATACTAGATCCTTGAAATGCTTTTGCTTCTATTACTGTCAGAAAAGGGTCAAAGAACATAATTCTCATATTTTCCAGCAGTCCAAAGATATAATCTTATGAAATAATGCTTTCTTCCAATTTCTTACTTTTGGAAAAGTTCAAGGGTGACTGCATATGATAGAATTGATCTGCATCAAGTCTGATAGCTACTAAAACACAGATTCGAAGATTTTGTAAATTTTAATGCTTAGAAAAATGATAAATATGACCTGCAGTCCTTTACATGGGTTGAAAAACCTAGAAAACCTTTCTCCACAAAGAGACATTCCTTTTTTTTTTCCCCTGGAGTCCTGAACAATACCCTTAAATAATGAGAGTGCTTGTGTGACTAAAGCTAAACAGCATTTTCTAGTGTGTAGGATGGGGGTTGAAATAAGTCTGAGGAGAACCCAGTGGGACTGATTTGCTTCCAGCCTTTTAAACCAAATCACTGTGTCATGCACAGATCCTTTTCATTGTGTGGTTCATGTCAATTCAATAAACACAGCCAAGTGGAAAAAAAAGCCCCAACATCCATGGATAGACACAGTCTTACTTGTGGTTAGGCCATCCGAGGGAGAATTTTGCATTTTTCACTCGTACTTTTTGTTCAATAACAGGAGAGTTCTTACACAAATTAGTGCTTGATCCATAAAGCTTCGATTGAAGAGGATGCCCATAGGAAATTTTGATGCATTAAGATTGCATATTTAAGAATGTTGTAATTCTTATTAATGATCCTGAAAAGTTCAGCTAGAGAGCTGACATGCAGTCTTTCTATGCTGGAACTTAACTTTATTGTTGTTCATTTAAAATCCCATCTGTTTCCATAATACTGCCTAATTTTGAAGTTATAACATTTATCTTCAGTAAAACATAAATCAAAACATTTCACCACTATATCAAGTATTTTCACATATCTCTAATCCTAAAAACCAAAACAATAATGATTAGTTATTTTCTCCCATTAGACACTTCAGCTGGAAATACAGAAATTAATTAACTGCCAGTTCTATACTTGTTTTTCTCCTAGTTTGTTGTATTCATTAGTACTGCATTTGTCTAGACAAAGTCCTTGTTCTATTCCCTTATTCTTGGAAAAAGGGATAAGCAGACTCATTGTTCCCATTTCTTCACCAAGCATACTGTGTTGGAAAACCTCTTACTCTTTATGAGTGGAAAAGCAGGGATTTTTTTGCCTTCTATTCATTTAATAAATCAGAGTAATATAAGAAGAAGTATCCACAGAATTAGTACTGTACTACCAAATTCCAGCTATGGGCCACTTTGAAAGCCCAAAGGCAAGAGGGTTTATGTAGCAATTTAAGCACTGGTCAAAGACTTGGACTGAATTATATTTAGTTCTGCTTCTCAGTAATTCTTGCAATGTTAAAGATTGCCAAGGAACCTGATGGATGCCCTTCAGGTTCCATGTAACACAAGCCCCCTTGCAATGGAGAGGGCTCTGGGCAGCAGTCAGGACCACCACTTGAATGTGCATTTACCCACCTCTTCTGTCATCAGCTGTACAAAGGGTGTCACCAGGCAACAGTAAACACTGGGAAAAGAAAATATTTCAGCATCACGCCCCACCCAGTAAATAATATTCAGAAATCTCTGCTATAAATTGAAGCTGAGACAGCATAATTGCTTCTCTCCCAGCATGTGGGGAATGGTGCTTCCAAGTAGCACCAAGTCCTTTAATTCTCCACAGATTTAGGTCCTGGTACTCACTTGTCCTGGGCAGTGGCCTTCTGTGAAAGAGGGTCTAAATCTTCTGATGCCCTTTCCATGGCTCTGAGGCAATGATACCCATCCTTCCACATTGTGTCTCTTTAGGCTAGGAACATCACATCAGAGCTGTATCCTGTGACACTGAGATTTTACCTTGTCAGAAAGCTAATATTGTTCTGAAGAATTGGCAGCAACTCCATGAACTCAAAACATGTCACTTTTGGTATCTTACCCATGTTATGTCCAAGTCTGCAAGACTTAATGCCAGTTTTTAAGGGGTTTTTTTAAAGTTTTTAATGTTCTTGCCATCGATTTCCTAATAAACAAATTATGCATCATTATTTACATTCTATATTTTACCTGCACTAAAAGCTAAAGAGAAAAAAATGTATTTTAACTCTCTTTTTAGGAGACACTTTATTATTTTGACACTGTTCTCAACAAGCTCACTAGATCACATGAGAGAGTCTTGTCACTCCATGGGCCGCTGTGAGATTTTGTTTTTGTTAATCAACTGTAAATGTGACATGGTGATCATTACTTTGGAAATCACTATCTTCTACTTAGATTTTATCAAGAAATTGAGAATAAAGATCAAGGAGAAGTAGAAAAATATTTTCTAAACATAATAAAAACCTAATTTCTCTTTCCAGACCAGTTTTTTTAGTCTTAAATTCTTTTCAGCTAACTGATGAGACTTAAGAGAGCTAAGAACATTCCTAACAATTTCAGCAGCTCTAATAATATTGTATTACTGTAAATTAATGACAATTTTTAAAGATATTTTCATTTATAACAATCTTGGTATATCCTTCAAATGCATTTTCCTTGTACCATCTTAGAAGTGACATATGAATGCAACTAAAAAAAATCATATAATTTTTCTTGGTAGTTAGTGGAGGTTGAGACTTACTTTTGATATTATCCTTTGCAGTAGAACCAGATTAAACTGGATGTTAGTTTTTATTTTATATAAATGTATTAGGATACGTAAACCTGCGTAATGTAGGCTGCTCATAAGCACTTCAGTCAAATGCTGCACTAAGTCTATGTTAGTAACCACCAAGTTTCACTCAGGCTCAAATTCAATTTTTAACTTGATATTTGATAGGAAAAATGTGTGTGTGTTGTGGAGTGTGTGTTTAAGAGGTTTTAGAACATGACCTAGAGTCTGAGGAAGCCGGATCTCTTAGTCTGAAGGAGAGAAATTTAATGGGTAATCTAACCACTGTCATCTACTACCTAATTATGGACCGTAGAGAAAATGCCACCAAGCTGTTCTTTGTGTTGCACAGGAGATGGGCAAGAGTTGATGAGAACAAGATGAAACAAGGGACATTTAAACTAGCCACAAGGGAGACCAAAATTCACATTAAGAGTTGTTAACCATTGGCACAATCAATTGTTCATTCTAAACTGACAGAGGGTAGGTGTAGATTAGATATTAGGAAGAAATTCTTTCCTGTGAGGGTGATGATACATGGTTGCCCAGAGAGATTGCAGAACACCTCCCTGAGATGTTCCAGACCAGGTTGGATGAGGTTTGAGCAACCTGGTATAGTGGAAAGTGTCCCTCTCCAAGGCAGGAGGGTTGGAGCTTTATATTTAAAGTTCCTTCCAATCCCAAACTATGCTATGATTCTGTGATTCTGTATATTTATACAGCATGCAACATATTTATATACCTTATGATATATGTCATAGATCAACAAATGATTAATTTAATTCAGCCATAAACATAACCTATCTTGATTCTTTTTACCAAAGCTTTAATATTTTATGGCCAGCTCTGTCTGACTCCAGTTTGTTGTGAATAAATAATTTTTTCCCCATATACTAAGGCTTAATAGTTCTACACTTCTTGAGAATTGTGGCATCCTGTTTCAGTAAAGATACATAAATCACTTCTTTCTAATTTTGGCTGTATTGATGTGAAAAGGTATTGTTAATTTTCTTCTCAGTGGAATCTCTGGACAACACAGATTCCATGGTTATTCACGATTGTGGATTTATTAATCAACTTCTTTGGCTTCCCGGACCCTGCATTTAGAATCGAATCTTCCTCTGCCTCCCTGGACATTTTTTGTAAAGTTCTACTGTAGAGGAAATATTTTGTTTTGTTTGTACTTTCTGTGAATCTTTGCATTCTTCCATTGCCTACTGAGACAAGATTAATGATTATCTGAACTTTACCTTTGATCTCTATGTGCACCTTGCTGTGTCAACATCTCTTCAAGGTGGATTTCACATGTTACATTTTTCACTTTTTTGTGCTAGTCCAGTAATTCTGACCCTGTCAGAGCTGACAGGAAACTCTGGTCATGTTCTTCTACTGTTTTTCACCCTCTATCCCACGAAAAATAATCTGCTTTGATCTTATTAACCTCTGTATCATCAAAAAATTACTGCATTTGTGTGCAACATACTGTCTGCAGAAAAAACTGTGTGACCTTATGATAACTGTCTGGCCAAAGGGATATAAAATATGTGCAAATTCAGGAAGAGAAGAATATGGCGTATGTGATCATCCATCTCTGCTTTCTGAACCTGAGTTTATTATGTTTTAGGGCTAGATAAAATACTGCTAGATTTTCTTCAGTTTAATTCCTGTTCAAGAAACCATCCTAGATCTACTTATCTCTCTCTAAGTCTTTGCACTCCTTTTTTTTTTTTTCAGCTCCCAAGGCTTTGTTTTGGGAACTCAGCTCTTAACAGTTAAGTCTTGCTGAGAACTGCTGGTTGCATGAACAGGGTGACAGGTGTGGTGATCTCATAGATGACATAGATAATAATTCTACTTCAAGTAGCAACTGTGATTGACTCTTAGCATGTTGTATGTGAAATTTAGGGCCGTTGGGCCAGATTCTCTTCTGATTGCACACAAAGTCTTATCTATCATCTGCTCAGTTCCAGGTTCTGTGAGTGCATCTTGAGTCCAAATATTGGCCAATAGCTTTGGACTAGATGCCAAACACTTCTTCTTCACAATCTCATTCTGAAATTTTGGAAGTAAATGTAAATGGTCCCAAGATAGAGGATCCTGAATGTATGCTCCAGAAAACTTCTTTGTACTGCAAGATTTCATAACATTTTCCCTCTTTAGTTTAATTTCCAACACCCCCCCCCCAACAAATGTAGTTTTTGACACCAAAGTAGGAATTGAATAATTTCTCCTAGTGTAGTGGGTGCTTTTGTTCTTGGTGCCATTCTCAATTGTGCTTCATTTTTCTCAAGTTTATTATTTACACAAAGCTGTTGTTTGTCTTCTTGGTGCAATGCTCATCACTTTAAATCCTATGTTTTATATGTTCACCTCTTCTTATTGACATTTGCTGTGTGAGGGTTTTTTTTATTTTTTTTTTTTCTTTATTCCTTGGCTGCTATTACCATTTGGTGACATATTGGCTTATGAACATGTGTACCTTAAAGTTAATAAATTCTCTGTTTGTTCTTTGACAACTATTCCACCCATCTTAAGGTCTACCTTATTCCTGTATAAAGAATTCCTAAGGTAGTACTGTCACCCTTTGTCCACACTGTGTGTATTCTGCCTTTCCTTGCATATCCTTGTAACTGATAAAAATCAAAATAGAAGGACATATGTTTAGAGATGTGTTTTGAAATAGAAATATTCCTTCAATTTCTAAAAGGTTTTAATTCAATTTTTCTTTGTAATAGAGGTGTTTAAAAAAATTACAAGCCAGCAGGGTAATCTATTATCATAAATCCTCACCAGCTCCCTGTGTGTTGTACCCTATACTTGGGAATGCAAAGGGAAACAGTCTCTAAGTATTTTACAGTTATCACATACATATATTTCCAAGGTTCTTTGTCTTCATGATGCAGCAAAAGCTGCTTTTTCTCTGTCAAACTTCTAACTGATAATTGCTGGGAAATGTTATCTTCTGCACAGCACACTATCCTCCTAACAGCTTTGGTGAGCAGTTCTCCTCCCCACAAGTAAATCATTTTGGCACTATGTTCAGGGTACTTGAACATTGGTCTGCTCAGTGTTCAATCTCAGCAATTTTAATTGTCCTGTGTAGTTTTCCTCCCGGAGAAAGTAGGCCAGGACTGGGGTAATGAAAGTTCCTTCATAAAGGATCTTGAGAAGTCAGAGAGCTGCATCTCCACCTTAAGATAATGAAGAGTGAAATGACATAAAATAGATATAGAGCACCATGCTGTGAGATTTACTTGTAAAATTCTCCATGGGATTAGGAGAACCCCAGTCACAACAACACTTAGATGGCTGAAACTGATCTTTTTACTTCTGAGGTTCTGAACCTGAGCTTTCCACTAGAGTAATTCTAACTTCAGGGTTAAAAATCAATCTCAGTCTCTCTTACTAGAGCTCCATGAAATTATATAGGTAAGTTTTGACCATACTCCCTGAGAGAAAAAACATTAAACTTTTAGAGCTTGTACAGAATATGGGATGTAATACACAGTGTTTTCAGTCCAGAGCCTACTGCTGGTATAGGTTTCCTGCATTAGAACAGTCAAGGTTTGGTATAAAATACACAAATATGATGTGTAGTGTCCATCTTTGAAGACTTTTAAGATCTAGCTATGCAAATCACTGAGAAACCTAGTCTGACCCCAAAGATGGCCTTGTTTTGAGCTGGGCATTGGAATTCTTGAGGTTCCTCCCAACCTGCTTTTTGGTATCATTGTATGGTACAGTGATTAACTAATGACAGAGTGTCCTAGGACACAGGATAGTTTATTTTCTCCTCTTCATTTACAATTCCCCACAACTTTTGGGATATGCTCCAATGCAAAATGAAATAAGGATTAGAAATCTAGCTTGCAGCAGTGTTGGGAGGATAAATACATTAAAGATTAGTAAGTGCTCAGACACTGTGCTAATCAGAGCCCTATAAGTACCTCAGAGAGATCCAGAGCCCTAAATCACTATTAATGAACTGTATTGATTTCCCTTTAATTTGTGAGATGAAGCTATTATATTAAAGCTTGGCTTTTATTTGACCTTTTTCCAATGTGGTAATTATAAACACTATTTTACAATTATTTTATTCTAACTCCCAAAGGAAAATAGCCCACGCTAAACTAGTCTGGGCAAAATGTTCTCTCTTCTTTTGCCTCTTCTTTTGTTTTTTCTTGGGTTTTATTCTCAGACAAATCATATAAAAGTATTTTGCAAAAGAAACATCAATTGATAGGATGTTTAACAGAGTAATACGTAAATTTGATACTGGAGCTTCAGCATGTTGTATTTAGTCTAGCTTCATCTAAGGTCAACCATAATTAAATAATTGAAATGAAAAAGATGTCTTGGTGGGAAAATCTGGGCAATAGTATGAAGAAAATTTGAGTATAATTGTTGATACCTTAGCTTTCCTTTATAAGTCTTCTGTATGTTACTGACTAACAGGAAAAAAATAAAAAATAAAAAATCCCCCCAAGCTCCATTTATGAAGTCAAGTTTCTTGATGTTGCAGCTTTTGAAACTCTCTTAGCTCTGTGATTTTGCAGATGTACCCAAATCAGGTCATAAGGGGACACCCAAACATTGACTGAAACTGAAACCTTTTCAGGTCCCCAGAAAAATCCATCCTACAAACCATAAATGAGGCCTGTCCAGCTGGCATTGCCTGAATACACTGCAAAAAGTGAGGAAGGGAAAGGAAAAGGAAAAAAGGGAAAAAGGAAAAAAAGGAAAAGGAAAAAAAGAAAAGGGAAAGGGAAAGGGCAAGGGAAGTTACGAAAAGGAAAAGGAAAAGGAAAAGGAAAAGGAAAAGGAAAAGGAAAAGGAATGTGATGTTTCCCTGATAACTTATCTGTGTATTCAAGCATTAAAACAGGCACTGAAGATGGGGGCTCCCTTGTCTGAAGAGTTTAAAATTCTCTAACTCTCAGTGAGTGCTCCAGAAATTGAACTATATCTTAAAGTCAGGAAGCAGCAATGAATTTAATCTCTCAGTCTCCCTTGAAAGGTGCTGAAGAATTAGTCATGCAAGGGGCCAGGAAGAGCAAGACAAATTTCCTGCCTTTGCAAGCTTAATAACATAGATATGGCATGTATAGCTCTGAGCATGAAGACCTGGATACAAATCCACTTTCTGAAATGTTAGTTAACTAATTTATTTGTTTAATGTTTTATGTAAAATATGCAAACAACAGCACTGGAAAATTGCTCTCCTCTTTCCCTTATTAAAGAAAGAAACTTCTGCTCCCCTTTGGAAAGAGCTCACTTTCACTTTCACAAATGAATGCAGAGTTCAGAGATAAAAGGGAACAGCTTCTCAAGGAGGAACAGTTTTCCTGTTATTTCTGCTTCCTTTTAATTAAGTTATGACTTATTGTTTGGAACTTTCATTTAAAATGGGACTTGTACCCTATCAGAGAAAGATAATTATTGAATTTAGACCTTCCACATCTTCAGTGCTTCATTAACCTGAAATACTGGATGAAAGGAGAGGGGCAATATCTCCTCAAGGTTGTTGATTGGAGGAATGATTGCCTCTAGATTTTGAAAGAAAAAGAATAGGAAAGCTCAGGAAACCCTTGAGGGTGGTAAATCCTCCTTTCAAAATAAACAATCCTGCGGCTTGGGAAGATGATTAAATCAAGTCCCCCAAAAGATTAGCAAGAGTATTCAGCTATTTTATTTTTAGGTAGAGGTGTAGCTAAAACTTAGGAGTGCACATGAACAAATAAGGATTTCTCTGGAGATTCAACACTGTCTCAGAAGAGTTCTGGCTTTCCCAGACATCTGGCTCAGTTCTGTGGAAGGGAGTGGATGCTCTCCCTGGGTTATGGGTCCCCTGTCTGGGGATGTTCTTTCTGCCACCCCAACACCACCCATCCACAAAGGGATCTCTGCCAGCAACAGCACAGACCGTTGACAAAGGCTCATCTGTAATCAGCTCCACATCCCAAGGAGTCTGTCTGAACCAGAGCTGTCACATTAGGATGAGCACAACCCATGCAGGTGTTCTTACATAAATCCCCATTCTCTAGTCTGTTACCTTAGCACTACACTACCCAAAAGCTGAGGAGCAGCCCCAACCCATGGCAGCTATAAACTGGTAAATGTCTCTTTGGACTGGATTAGATACTGCAAATGAAATGTGAAAGCACCAGAATATCAAGATACATCAGTACCAAATCTGGGATGCAAAATTTATATCTTTACAGATGACCTTCTACCCAAATCCAACAACTCCTCGCTCTGCTGGCATTCTGTCTGTAGGATAACTGGGATTTACTCACGCACTGTGGTTATCCTGGCACTCAATGAGTCCATATATCCCACAGTGAATTGGTGACTCATTTGCTGAAAAAATGTTATGCAAGGTTTAAGGAACAGCTTAGTCTTTAACTTTCCATATTTCATAGCTTTACCATTGCCTTTTTTAATATCCTAAACTGTTCCTTGCTTCAAAGGTTAAATTTTGTGACTTTCCCCTTTCTCACATGACCAGATAAAATCCAACATTGTTAATTTTATCTTCATATCAAAGTACCTACATCCTTAAATTTAAACACTTTCTAGGTCTCAATTCCCTGTCTCTAAAAAAATCGTAAATCAAACTTTCATTAGTTTGCCTTATTGCTGTGGTTTATTCCTAGTAGGCTGCTCAGCCCTATGCAGCCACCTCTCACTCCCTTCCAGTGGAGAGGGGAGAGAACTGGAAGGCCAAAAATCAGAAAAGTCATGGATTGAGAGAAAGACAGTTTCATTGATAAATAAAAACCTACATACACAAGCAAAGTAAAACAAGGAATTCATTCACATCTTATCAGCAGGCAGAGGTCCAGCCATTCCCAGACGAGAAAGGTTCCATTGTGCACTAACTGGGAAGACAGATGTTGATGACTGTTGCAATGTACCCCTGGGTCCCTGTCCAGGTCCTGGTCATGTGACTCTGAGATATTCCTTTGTTTAAAGTGCGGGTACAGTTCAAGCAGCCTGGGCTCTGATCTGGTTGGTTGTTCTCCCAGCTCTGCCCCTGGTATCCCCTTCCCCCCTCCCCTGACAAAACTAAGCCCACTCAGGGGCTCTGCCTCTTGACTTCTGGCCATCCCTTCTGATCGGACGTACCCTGTCTCTCGGGACGGGGGAATAAATTATTCTAAGAACTTCACTGGAGTCTGAGCTCTATTTCATCTCTTTGCTTCTGCTTCTGGGGAGTAGCTAACAGCTGGCTCTGGCTTACATGGAGCTGCCTACCTGAGGGATTTCTAAGCTGTCTTTAGATGGTTTGAGATATTCCAAGGCACATAGAGACAAGCTGCCCACAAAAATAAGCAGTGTACAGAGCTAACCCTCACTAGAGATGATAACTGAGTATCTTCCCTTCCTCCTTCTTTCCTTGCGCTTTTCTTGGTGAGCACAATGTCACGTGGTTTGGGATACACCTTTGGTCAGTTAGGGTCCTCTGTCCTGGCTCTATCCCAAACTCTTGTGCAGTCTCAGTGGGAGTAGCGGGAGAGGCCTTAATGCCGTGTAAGCACTGGTCAGCCCTGCATTATCAACACAAATCCAAAACACAGCCTCATACAAGTGTCTGTGAAGAAAATTAACTCTATCCCAACCAAAACCAACACACTTATTTAGACTGTGAAATGTTTATATTTGAGACTGTTTTTTCCACGCATTTGTGCAGAGGCTTTTATAGGTATAGACTCGCTTGGATGGCTAAGAATTATGTGAATATGCTTGAATTTTTTTCCCAATATTTTCTGTGTTAACGCAAGAAAGGACTAATATTAAAGTGATGATATGACTCTCCAAATAAGCCTCTGTTGGGGATCTTCACCAACATATTCCTTTACCACCAAGCCTAAATATCCAAGTTCTTAATTTGTCTCATAGAGTGCCATATAGCATAACCATATGCATGGTAGTGTTTTTCTACACGAGTTTGATCTTGAATTTGTGAAATACTGAGTTTAACTGACCTCTTGACTCTAATGACGAAAGGCGGGATTGAAATCATTGAGCAATTTATTGGTTTAGACCCCTTCACTTCTCTTATCTCAGAAGATTACTTCCAGTCACACATGGTCAGCAGGGTACTAGCCTTTCTAACACACTCTTTTAGTTTCAAACATCTGACTACTTCCAACCCTCTTATGAGATTCTCTCTCATGCTAGAAATCAGCTACTCAATAGATCTTACAACAACTTTCCTTCTTTTACAGATTATTGTGTTTGTTTTTCACTGGCAGTAAATTCTAGTGTTATCATATCCACCAGGTGATCCTGCATGATTCTTGTTAATTATACAGTGAGATGATCACAAGCTGAGAGTTGTAAAATAGATTAAGTGAAGCAATGCCTTTAGCCAAGGCTACATTCCCTGGCTTGTTCTTTATATGGATAATAACATTACAAAAATATAAAAACCCCAGCAGGTACCTCTTTGATGCCTGGTACACAAAATTCTAACCCAAGTGCTGATGAGGAGGAGAATGCTGATACAAAATACACTTGAGAGATTAAAAAAATTGCAATGGTATGTCCAGCAAGTTGCCAGTAAAGTTGTCTGACCTCTAATGGAAAATGAAGGTAAAGAAAATAGATAAGTAAAGCAAAAGTAAAAAATTGATAGTTCAGAAGTAGTACACCTGCAGAAATTATATTTGCTGATACTAGAAAACCTAGAAAACAAAACACAGAGAAATAATATCAGAAAACCAGGTGTGCTAGTGTGGGGTAAGAAGGCTCTCGTGGAGGTGAAAATGTTCTTAATTACTTTTTTCACACTTTAAACATTTATCTTCCTTAATGAGAATCTACATATATTTTTACCAGTAAAACCCCAAAACCAAAAGACCACAAAATATTACAGACTTTTGGAGATCCTCCACAATAAAAATAAAAGAAAATTAAAAAGAGGGAGAATCTTGTGATTTTCAGTAAGGCAATCCAACACAAAAGTATGATTTAGCATGGTTTTTGTGTGTGATCTAATACAATAGCAAGGAGTTAGAAGAAATTAGAAAAGTTAGTTAAAGTAGTTTCTTTCAATTACAAGAATAGATCCTGAACCATTTCCAGGGGGTTTTAAAAGGAAACCATTACTCGGTCTCTTCTCCCACTTTAAAAAACAAAGGAAGCACCTCTCCAAAAACATGCATATGAAAACTATAAAAAAGCTCCTTTCAAATTTATCCCAAAAAGAAGTGCAAAAGGGCCAACCTAGTATGTTACTGAACACCAGTGACTGGCAAAAATGCAGTCAGTGAGTAATCTGTTCAGATGCACAAAGGGCAGGTGATCACTGAACAGAAGTGTGTCCGCTAGGGAAGATCAGTTAAATTTAAACCAGGTGTCATTTCAGCCCTTCCCAGTGTAAACACCAGCATTTTGATCATAGGTGTTGATGTCCTTCCAGCACCAGCAGAACCCCAGCTAACCACTACAAAACCCTCCTTGGCAAAGGGGCTGGATGTGAGAGGGGAGCTCCCTCGAAGAACAGTGGGCAGGGATCCCTAGGAAAACCTCACAGGAATTCCTTCCTGTCACACAGGAGTTTCAAGGAGCAAAGTGGGCCCACATAGTACTGGAGCACCTGCATTTCCCTTGGAAAGAGGGAATGTAGGAACAAAGAGAGGTGCTGGACCCAGACCATGAGTTGTGTCCTGGAGGGTTTCATGGAGCCACGTGAATGTTCATGTGTTTGTGTGCACATAGGTGTGATTAGAATTTCTCGGGCTATGTTTCACAGGGTTGCTTAGAAATTTGCAGGTGTCCATTAACATTCTGTATCTCTGATTGTGGTTTGTCGATTGGCTTGCTGATACAGATCCTGAATACATAGTTCACTGATTGCAAGTTAATTACATGCTGTTGATAAATCAATAAACTGCCTCAATCCTATTCTTGCTTTAACTACATGAGCTGAGGAGTTTTTCCCTGTGACAGGCATCACAGCATTGTTTTTTCCCTTGCAGGGATTTTAGTTGGCTTTTTTTCTTAGTAGTGGCAAAACTGAATTTGTTTTCACACTGAACCAATTAAAAACTGTGAAAAGAGCTAGAGGGGTGCCCAATCCAGACTGATACTTTGGATATGGTATATCAGTTTGGCCTCAAAATTCTGCAAAAACATCCTTACAGGTTTGTGATGATCTCAGAGCTCAGCCAGATAGACCTAAACATGTTCAAAGTGCCAGCAAAACAAGACCATATTTGCTTTATGTTTGCCAATTAAAAAAAAAAAAAAAAAAATTAAAGCTTTTTATTATATGGATACCAATGCAAAGAAAAGGTAAAGAAAATGTCTGATCTGTCTCACACTCAAGAGGAAACCTAGAATATTTTCTTTTTGGCCAGAACTAAAGTAGATAAGACAACAAGTAAAAATTCTGATGGGACTTCCTCTGGGTCTGCTGCTGCTCTGTGTTTCCAGTAGTGACTGGCGTGGAGTGCAAACTTATGTGTGTATGCACCATCTAACACTGATGTCCTGAGTCCAGCATGTGATTTTTAAGAGGCCAAGATCCTTTGCTATAGAGTGGGTCCTCATTCAGTAACTTTTTTCCCTGCTTTATATACTGGAGAGCCAGACCAGAATTTTCTTGAGAAGTTGGAGGAATGGTCTTAAAAATAAGTTGAAAAGAAAGGATGTACAACTTATTAAGGCGTGTAAAGAGCAATACAATTTGTACGATATGAAATAGTTCTTTCATTTTCCTCAGTGCTGCATACTGTGCTCAGTCTCAGCAAGCACACTGTGCTTCATTTTCTGAACTGCATTTCAGAAAAAAGTGGTCCAGTATCAAAAGAAGCTAAAGGAGACCAACCGGGAATTATCAGTGATCTAGAAAGCAAAACTGATGAGAAGAATTTGAAACAATTGGAGTAGTTTAGTTTATATAAGAGAAGACTGAGAGCACACATAATAACGTAAAAAGTAGCTGTAGAGAGTAAAAGACTAGACTGTTCAGGTCCCCTGTGGTTACACCGAGGGTAATGGGTTTAAGTTGGTTCAATAGACATTCAGCTTCAACTGCAAGGAAAGAAAATCTATGAGTCCTGTCACTAAGTTTAGGAAAGCTGTGTTTTAAAGAGTGCAGCTGTGAGGAACAGTTGAGGACAGCTAATCTTGTATTGGGGCTGCAGAATAGATGAGATGAGTTCTTTATCTTTTTTCAGTCCCAGGGTTTTTTTGATCACACAGTTCTTCTGGATCACATACAATTCAGAAGTAATGGAAACCTTCCTGTGGCTTTCAGTGTTTCCCTTGTCAGGAAAGCATCTTCTGTTCCATCTGCAACAGTGTGCCATAGTGCTCTATGATAGTATCAGAAAAAATCAGCCATGGACATCTTCTTTTACATTTCTACCAAGGAATCCATGCTCATATGGCCAGAGGGGCTGTGGACATTTATTTTGCTATAAAGGAAACTGTTGTGGATTGGCAAGGCAACTACCCAGGCTTGAACTGTGCCTGATGAAAGACTGTGAAAAACAGAAGATTGGATGGACGGGAAACTTTTTCCCTTAAGAGGTGGTAAAGCTCCTTCTGTGGTCTGACAAGGAAAGCAATCACATTTAAAAATAGAGAATTAAAAAATTTAATGGCACTACACCCTCTTTCCATGACCATAAAAATTTCTTGTTGCTGAATGGGAGTACCTTGTGTTACGTTGGTATGTCTTCTTCTGGCTCAGTAAATTATGGTGGTGGGATGTCTGCACTGGAGGAAAAAAGATGGAAAATGAGGTGTAATGCTTTTGTCAACAACAAAGAGACAGATGTCTTAATAAGGAATGGAAATAATACTGTAAAACTAAAGAAAGGGACATCAGCTAATCTTGCAGTGATTACTTTGGTTAGAGCCTTAATAGTGTTAAGGCATCTAATTAACACTAGTTTCAATCAGGGAAGTTAAAATTCTCTGGAGATAAGGCTTTCAGTACCTGAAATAACCCTGGGAATATGAGTCATTGCTCATCTTTTGTTACATTTCTCCCCGTTTTTTTTCTTGTTTTTTTTCTTATTTTGATATGCAGTCATGGCTCATATCTTCTAATTTATTTTGAAAAACTTAATACAGAATCAGCTGAGGCTGAGAGTGGCCTCTGGAGACCACTTAGTCAAAACCCCTCTGGTTAGAGAAGGGTCATCTAGACCAGGTTGTTCAGGCCTGTGCCCAGAAAGATATTAAATATCTCCAAGGATGGAGACTCCACCTCATCTCTGGGTAACCTGCTCCATCATCTCTGTCACCTTGCCTCCAGACAGCCTGACCCTTGACCAACATTGTCAGAGTGAACACACTGCTGACAACATTCTCCAAATCACAGTGGCATTGATGGAGCCAAGGGGGGGGTGTGACTCTTACTTTCATTTAAAAGGCAATTGCTTGACTGACTGCCAGATGACCAGGATACCAGTAGCCTTCCACGGCTTTGCTTTTGATCCTGTGTTTGTAAGCAGTGATTTGGATGAGCTGCATTATGGGCACATTGTTGCTGATTTTTCTTACTGCATCAATAAAATTTGTCTTGCTGTTGGGCATGTGTCTGTTTGGGACACACCACACTCTCAGTGAACTAAAGGCTGAGGTGGACAAGAGGATGGGGGTGGGGGCTGCACGTGAGGCTGGTCGAGGACATCAAGGCCTATAAAGCACTGACAGGACATGTCAACAACCTGGTTTCATTCACAGTGAACAACATCCACTACACTTGTGTCATCCACCAAACCAGTAATCTCATCCTAGGAGGCTATCGAGTTTTTCCATAGGGTTTCACCTTCACAAGTCCATGATGACTTCTAACAATGACCTTGTTAACTTTCATGTGTTTGAAAATAGTATCCAGGATGATTTTTTCCCCGAGAAGTGAGGTTGACTATGACCAGCCTGCAGTTGCCTGGGTACTTCTTGCCCTCCTGGAAGATCAGAATGACATATGTTTGCTTCTGGGTCCTAGGAACATGTGCATATGTTTAGGGAAGGGTACTTCTGTCATGTTTTGTAATTTTCAAGTGCTCTTATTTATAAATGGTAGTTACTCTTAGAAAATAATATATTATTCCTATACAATACAGTAGATACTATTCTGCATGTACTGCCAGACAGCAATTTTCAACACAGGGTCATAGTCCTGACACAATGAACAGCTGAGATTCACTCTTTCATTTTTTGCAGAAGAAAGATCCCTGATGGCACCATAAAATCCTCATCAGTCAGGATATACAACAGAGTGACAAAAGTAAAGCTTTTGCTGAAAACAGATGTGTTGTCACACTAAAAACAGGACAAGAAAATGACAAGGCTGCTGCCTCCATCAAGGTTAACCCTGAAATAAAACCATTTTTTAATATTTTATTTTCTAATTCATTTCTTACGACACAGGATGATAAAAATGTTCATGCAAAAACCTTCTTAGTACCCTAACAATTAATTAGAACTATGTAGCAGCAAAAAATAATAATTCACAAATAATGAATAAACTCAGCGAGCCAATAAATCAAAATAATATGCCTCTACTAATCTCAAATTTTCTCTTATACTCTGGCTAGAAGTGAGTGGAAAATTTGCATTTAACAACACAATCATTAAATGTAATCTTTCTATTGTTGTAAAGTCTGCATATCTGGGTGATCTTCTGTTCCTACTCCTGGTAAAAACAAGAAGAAGGTGCCAGAGGTTCATGGCCATTGTCTTCAAATGAAGAATAAATAAAATTATTTTTTTAAATAAACAAAATATTTATCTATTTGTAGTAATAAAGTGTGGTGATAAGAATTGTCTTGTAACTAATATTCTGTTTCTCCAGTTGTGTTAAAACCTTTGGCTAATTGACTATCATGAAGATAAAATGCAGTTCATCAAATATTATCAGAATTCAGCAGAAATATTTCTATAGACTTTCATGAGATTTTGATCGGTCTCATCAATATTTTGGGGCAGAATTATCTCATTATTCTGGAACATTTCACTGCTAAACTAACAACATCCAGTCCTAACTATGTATAGAATTTCTAAAACTTTCTAGAACATGTTGATCAGAAAATTTTATTTTGTGTGCACAGCACAGGGAGAGACATTGTGTGGACTGGAGTTTTTCCTTTTTTATACCTTTCTGATAAATATTATGCATTATTTTTCCACTAACAATGGGTTCCATTTACAGTTTTACATATTTTCATGAAAACCCCACCAGATGTTCTGCATGAAATTGGCTGTTTTTTCAGGAACATTTTGGTTTAACTGAAGCATATTTCATGTTATTAAATGTGGAAAACTTTTCAGCTAGTGCTGGTTTTCAGAGATTTCTAAAAGATTGAAGGATACTTTGCAGAACTCTTCCTGAGAGCCAAAGTGGGAATAACAAAGTTGATCTTTTATCTTCTTCTTGGCATTCTGTTGTAGGTATCATTAAGCATGACAGTTTTTAAAAGTCTTCTGTTTCAAAATGCCCATTTACAGAACTCAGAATAAAACCCTGTCTCTCCTGTGAGAGCACAAAGCAGTTTAAAATGCAACCTGATTTAATATAATTGCTGTGTTCCAGTCCCTTACCTCTTCACTTAAGAAAACAACAATTTTAATGAGTTTGTTGTTTTTGCTTTTTAAATACACTTTTCAGATAAAGTGTAGCAGCTAGCAATTTCTTCCTCCCTTGATAAAAATACTGAAAACAAACTTCTTCTCACACTCATACTTATTAAAGAAGACACAGAAGAGACACCTGTCCTCTCAGGTGAGTCAGATAAAGCTCTGTCATGGGTAACAAAGAAAAATTTGGGTTTCATGAAAACAAACAAGTCATTATCTTCCTTCCATTGTTAATTCAATACATCTCACTTCACTAAGAGGATTTCTCAGATGTTGCATTCAAATATGTCATCCTCAGTCTTCCATCTCTAGACCTCTGATGCTTTGTGAGCAAGATACACCAGCTGTGCTGTTAAGCTTCATGGTCCCTATTCAAACAGATATAAAGTGTTTTCCCCCTTCACAAAGACTCAGTGGAAGTAGTTGGAATAATACCTGTAGCCACAAGAAGGGAGTTCAGAGTGGCAGAAGTGTTGCTGGTGTTAGTAAATCACAGCCCCACAAAGTGTGTTAGACACCCAACAGAACACATCACATTTTGTGAGGGCAAAAGAGGAATAAAAGCAGAAAATGTATAAATGGTACATATCATTCATATGGCTGCAGATTAAAGCATCAGCATACAATTATTTTAAAATTAGAAAAAGACACCATAGATTTAAACTAGAAAGATGCAAAAATGTCATGAAAATCCACATTTGAACAGGGATTAGAGGGAAGGAAGTGGAATCCACATTTAGGTACAGAGTTTGACAAATTTCCACTATTGGCTTATCTACAAGAAACAGAAATAGAACTATTTTTGCATAGCAAATTTACATGGGAGAGTAGTTACTCTACCTGAAATAGTTGACTAGGAAAACCGTAGAAACATTGCAAGGTGATACTATAAACTTTTAATACTTAACTTCTGATGAATGATAAAGGTGTGTCAAGGCTATTTTGGTTTAGACAAACAGCCAGTTTTTGAGGAATGGAGAACTCATCATGAAACATTTAGACAAGGCAGTGAGAAAATATTCTATCACAAGTGTATAGAATTTTGTGTCAATATTGCATTGGACAAGCACTGGTATAAGAAATTTGGGCAGAGGACCCAGGCTAAATTTATAATTTTTTTGCAAGGTACAGAACATGAATTTAAGGTGAACAAACCTAATTACCCTAGAAACAGCACAACAGGCTGAAAGTGAATTAAAATGTACCAGAAAAGGTTTTTCTTGTAACAGACTACTCCAAAAGTGAGAGAAAATGGATCTAATGTATCCTGGATGCAGTTCTAACATTAAAAGAAGAATGATATACCACTGAGAGTAAGTCACTGTAAAGACACCAGCATGAGATTTGTAGTTAGAAATAAATAGAAAGAAGATTAACAGAGATAGAAGAGATATGAACAGATTTACAAAAGAAAGTGTCAAGTTTTAAATGGAATGCAAACCTGAGAAAAGAAATTAAGAACAGATTTAGGTGTGAGCCAATGGATGTCTAACATCTCTTTATACTCAATGGACAGTATATAATTCAGACAGCAGACAAAGACCAGGATGCCTCCTTCAAGACCAGCTCAAGTTTTGCTGTGTCCAGTGGGCAGAGATGTACGAGTCTCCTGCCATTTCAAGTGCTCCATGAGAGGCCCTGCTTGCACCTGGGCACCTCTGCCTGCATGGGGACATCCAACATCATTGATGGTGCTCCAAGGAGCTGAAGAGAGTAGCTTCAGCTGCTACTCCAGGAAGGTGAGGAGGGTCCCACAGGCCTCCAGCTTAGTTAACTGCCTTGTGTAGCCCAACCTAAGGTGCAGCGACAGACCACAGGTATTTTTTTTTATGCTCTTAAATTAAGCCCCAAAGAATCCTAGAGGTACACACATGGAAATGCATAAACACACACAGCTCAAGTTGGAACTAGTTTTTACTTAGAAAATTTAATTATGGATAAACCTAAGCTCGCTCACAAAAGATAAAGGAAAGAGACATCACAGGAAAAAAAAGTGCATCTGTAATGTATCATATATGGCCAGAACCTAGAAACTACTAATCGTGTGTAAGAGGATGAACTAGATTCACTGCAGATGAATATAAAATACAGAACTGACAGTCTTAAGTGCTAGGAGCTTTGCAGGAATTATAGACTCAAAATAGAAGAGATGCCATGCTGTCAGAAATGCAAGAAAATGGTAGATAAGAAAGATACAAAAATGCTACTAGACTACTGGAAATCACTAATTTTCATGAAGTGCATTGAAGAACAACTAATATGAGGCTTTTTTAAAGGAAGGGAAAAGACTTTGCTGTTTTATCATTTGTTTAATTAAAAATTAAATTAAAAATGGCAAATAGGATCTGGCAGGAACTAAAGAAACTATGGGGCATGAAAAATATAAGCATAAAACCAATTATTTGCAGCGCACTAGAATCTCATGACACATTATCACAGCAGTACTGTGCACACTGAATACAGTCACACTGAATACAGACATGACAGAAAACAACCTTGGTGAGAACACTCACAGCACTGAAGAAGGTGATAAAATTCTGAATTCACTTACAGCAGTCTAAGTTAGAGATACATTAGTAGTTATGTTCCCATTGAGATCTCAGGTAATGGGAAGAAATAACAATAATATATAGTTTTTATGTGGGATGATCCAAAGGCGTTTGACTTCACTAAAGCTAAGCAGTGAATATGTATTTAACTTTGAAG
Organism: Lanius collurio; assembly: GCA_020086605.1. Taxonomy (NCBI): domain Eukaryota; kingdom Metazoa; phylum Chordata; class Aves; order Passeriformes; family Laniidae; genus Lanius; species Lanius collurio. Next base: position 4,293,222 of record JACBWW010000001.1, on the reverse strand, counting down.
CAATGACTTCATAGGTATCTCAATGGAGGTAAAACTCACCTTCTAGATAATATATGTATTTCACAAGTGATCTGTATGTTTGGTTTATGATTTTTCACTGAGCTAGATTATATACTTTAGAAGATCACCCTATGTGCATTTACAAATTCTTTCCTTACTAGCTCAAATAAATAATTAACACTATTGTTTAAAGAAAATAAAAATAAAAAGAATAAAATGATCAATAGTTAGCTAGAAATGTACAATACCAGCAATAAAACCAGGAGATTAAAGTCTTTATTTTCAGTCAAGCAGGTTAAGATGAAAATTTCCTCTAAAAGAAACACAATACTTTCTCACACTAAGATATCTAAAAATGCATTTGGCTCTTAAATTATCTGCTATTTTTTTGTTTGGTTTGACTTGCTTTGGTTTTGATTTTGGCTTTTTTTGTTGACCTTTTGTAGTGGTCTTACATGTTGTTAAATTCAACAACTCTGAGGAACCTGAGCTTCTGACACAAGTTGGACCTGAGGATTTTTCTACTGTTAAGGAGCCTAAATAAACATTCAGAATCCTAACTGTAACTTATCATTACTTGAAATGATTTTTTATGCATATACTTAAGATTGGAAACTTTAGTTGCATATTATTGTCTTATACAGATGAAGAATGAAATAAGAAACTTATTTAGCCGTTGTGGGAATGCATCTGAGGGAAAGTGCTGATTAGAGCAGCTAACATAAGGCTGAGCCACCTAGCAAGTTAACCAGGGAAGAATGGAATAGGTAAGCCCAGAACTGTGGAGGTGCCTCTTCCCCGCACTACAACACAGAACCAAGCAAGTTTTAAGGGCTGTGTCAGAAATTCTGGGTCATTACAATTTTTTAAATTGAAGTGCTAGAAAAAGATTTATGGTAGTCCTCAAAAATGATACCTGTCACTGCTAAGCCTCTGTCCCAGTTTGCAAGTCTCTGCACACACATTGTCAATAACATAACACAAAGCTTGCTCCAGAATGAACCATGAACAAAAAAAGCTAGAACTTCCTTTAGTTTAGTGTTGCATTGAAGGTAGTGGCATGTGTGTTTAATTTTCAGTGATAGAATTCATCTTTAATCAAATTAATCTACCTTACACAGAGAGGTAAAATCAGACTGACATAAATTTATGAGTTAAATTCAAATGACTATTCATGTGAGGCAAGAATTTATCAAAATGTTGTGTGTTCACCAGTTACAAAACTTAATTTAATGTGTAAGCCTAAAAGTAGTTTTGTTTTTCTTTGTTTATCCATAACATAAAGAAACCTCCTGACATTATTTCAGTTGATACTGTTTGCAACAGAACCAGTGTGTTCTAGATTAGCACTTAATTTTATCAGTGTCTCCAATCTCTTAGTGACTTAAAGATTTTAAAATCAATATTTAATAAAGTTAATGATTGCTATGCCCCACGGAAAGTGGGTCCTGTCTGTTTTTTGTAATAACAATATGCTGCTCTCCTCCATCTCCAGTAGCTGCATTCAGAAATGAACTCATTTAATGTTGAAGCATTATGAGCTACCCTCACCTCTGGTTTTGCAAAACTAATTCAAGTGTAAGAAGACAGTTTTCTTCCGTGAAGTGTAACCTTCCCTCTGCCCCACCTTTTCTTCTTACAGAGAAGAAAATAGTTGTTTTCTCTGTGAAGAATAAATGTGTTCTTTGAGGAGCTGAAGTGCCACACACACAGACACAGAGGGGGAGAGTGCACCTATTGTGCTGTTCAGACACTCCAACAAGTAACATTCTGCTTCCCCCAGTCCAGCTAACCTGGATTTTTTTTTTTTTCCTTAACCTAAATCAAGCACTAGTACTGCTTCAGGTTTGTTTATACACCCAGCAGGATAAAGTGGAAATAGAGGAAAGCTTTTAAAGTCTGGATTACAGCAGTATTCAAACCATGCACCAATCTAGGTATTTTCTTTTATTGTAAGGAAATACAAGGCAAAGCATGCAAGAAAGCCATTTCCTCTCAAATTAAGTATGAAGAGCTCTTTTGAAGGGGGAGAAAAAAAACTATTTGGGGATGATTTTTAAGCATTTTGTCAAGAAACCAAAGTACTTTGATTTAATATAAAATTATTATTAATTTTGTCTGAAATAGAACAGGTTAAAGGAGTAATTCTCTGAACATAATTTTAATAACCCCGTTTTGAGGAGTCACAGATTATTGATAAGGATGTTATCTACAATAGACTTCTATCGAGTCACTGGCCTAGTTCTTATCATATATAATTGAATTTTCAGAATTCACTACTATTTAAATGGAACATAGTTCAAATTTTTCAGTATTTTGTTTCTTTGTAAGCTTAGTTTTCCATCAAAAAATAATTTCATAGTAAAATTTCTTCCCAGACTTGTTTAGGAATACAATACACGAATAGATTTTAAATTGGAGCAAAAGAACTTTTCTTTAGACAGAATCTTGAACTTGATATATACCTAAAACCAGTTTCCACAGGGACTAATAATTCTTCACTAATGCCCTCATGTACATGCAATGCTGAACCAGGCTTGGCACTTTATTACTTTTTAGGAGTTATAATCATATCTTCTGCTTTTTTCCTGGAAATATATTCTTTACACATTTTTTCTGCTATGCCATGAATAAAAGTATATTGGCTTTATAATCTATAAAATGTTTAATATCTCTCCAGGTAATTGTAATCTGCTCTATCACCATACAAACATTGATTAAAGAAAGCAAACACCTCTGCAAAACCTGCAAGATCAAGTATCTGATGTGTCAAGGGGTGTTTTAATCTAAATAGTTTTCTGGGTTCTTGTCACTTCTATAATTTGGAGGCTAAAAGTCTGGTGATCCCATCACTGTGTTCATAGAGTTGTTGATGGTTGTATGTAAATTACTTATTTATTTCATCAACAGGCAGACTTTTGAAAGCCTCTGCAAATTAGCAAAACTTCATCTTAGTTTACTGTGAATTCAAAGTTGTTCTCATTCATTTTGTCCCTCTTCTTTCCCCCTTTTATTTTCTCTCTCCCTCCCCTATTCCAAGGCAACCTTATATACTGCATTATTTTCTCTATGAAGTAGTGTATTCCTGAATATTTATTATACTATCTCAAAGTAATTTTTGTCACTTTTTCCTTGCACATTTTAGTAATTTCCCTTCTCTCATTCATGATATATTCCAAATATATTTATTTAAGAGAGAAATAGAAGGAAAAGGGCTTGATTTCTAAATTTTGGGGAAGAGTTATAAGCTTTCTTCTATCCCCAGGCAGAAGTGATGAATGTATTTCACCTCATCATAAATATGAAGAGTAAAGGAGAGATGGACCACAGAGAGCACATGAGCATCTTCTCTGCTATGTTTTGTCCAGAAGCAGCTGCAGATGAACTGTCCCATTTATGCTTATTTAAACCTCTGCTTTCATGTATCGCTGCTGTTATTGACAAAAGCTTCTTTTCTGCTTTTCCAGTTAATGGAAACATCTGTCTTCAAAGTTTCAGAGTATAAAACTAGAAGAGATTTTATAGTGTATGCTTCTGCATGGTGCAGGCCATTATAAGGACTGCAAATCAGTGTTGTTTTGAAGTAGAGCATATGTCTTAGGAACACGGTCACCATTGATTTTAAAATTTCTAGTGATAAAAGCTCTACAATGTCTTTGGTAAAGTCTTCTCATGTTCAGTTAGTTATTCTGTCTGTTAAATATTTCTAACCTGAATTTTTGTTTGGTCTTGTAGGCACTCTAACTTTGTATATATGTTCATTGTGTACTGAGCCAGGGCACCTTATCTCAGAGGCACAGTCTGGGCAGCACATTAAGTTTTTCCACTCTCTTCACAGTAAATAGAAGGAATTCTGTGTTTCTGAAAGGAGAGACCAATGTCCTAAGCAATTGACTTCCCAGGGCTAAGAAGGGAATCAAACATGAGGAGTTTCCAACCATCTTTTTGTAAAATACTTCCAGATTTACAATGGTCATTCAGAATATGCTAAATATAGTTTTTAAGTGTTTTTCTTCATAAAGGTGTTTGAGTATTCTCATTTTACATCTTTTCTGGCTGGGCAGATTGCACAGCAATGAGAATGCATGTAAGTACACTTCCCTTCTCCTGTGGGAATTTCTCCACATTTTGGGTATAAATACAACAGTTGAAGGAGACCCATTTTATAGTGTCATTACTTATTGCATAGTGAGGCCAAAGAGAACATCTGTCCCATCTTAGCTGAACTGCCAGTACACAGAGGAATATAATTGGTTTTTTGAATCTAATAATAAATTAAATTCTTATTTTCATATTAAAAATTAAATAAGAAGGGCAGAAAGTCTCAAATTCCAGCACTAATTCATTACTTGGAATTTTGGCTGCTCTGAAATCTACCTTTAAACCTAAGTAATTATTCCATATTCGTAGTGCATGTTCTTTCCAAGATGTCGTTGAGGAATCCAACTTCACTCCCTTGCAAGCTACTTTACCTAGTTGCTAACCTTCAAAACAGAGAAAGGTTAGCAAGAAAAGGTTAGTTCTTCCTTACAGTGGGAACAACATTGATTTTTTTTTTTTCTTTTTTTTATTCATGCCATTCTCTGAAACCACATGTAGGCCTTTAACAAGCACTCTGACAGGAAAAAAGCTTTTGCAAGCCCTCCTTAAAGAGAAAAAAAAAAACCACACCAGTAAACAAACAGCAACAACAAAACAAAACAAAATAAAACAAGAAAACCCCCAAACCAAAAACCCCAAAGAAAACTCCACCACCAAAATAGTCACCCCAAAAAATAAAACCACATTACTTACAGTGCTGCTCTATCAGTCTGGCAAAAATGTACATTTGTTTCCAGGGAAGACTATATTTGTACATATTTAACAAGACAAGAATTTGCTAATATTAGTTGTGGATGAAGAAAGTATAGGGATTCAGAGATGTGAGGCTGATAAGAATGAAAGTCAGAGATGAGACTACTTCATGGCTAATATAGTCCAGATTATTTTTATTTTGTCAACTTCAGAGAGATTTCAAGGTCCCCAGAAAATTTTAGTTCTTGGATATTTTGTCTGAAGTCAGATTATGTTTATTATTTTTAAGCATTTCTTTTTCTAACAATTGTGATAAACTTTATTGGAAGTTCTTTCTCTACCAGGGAAAATTGGTAACAATTAAACTGAAATATTCCATATATTGGTGAAAACACCTGCTGGAAAAGAACAAATATGAAAAATTCATGTGGACAAAGCAAAAGAGAATGAATAAGTTACTATAAGATCATATTTGGTATTCCATCTCTGGTAAATAAACTGAATTCATAGTTAAATCTGTTTACTTCTGAGTTAGTCTTGTAGCATACTAGTAAGAAAAACTAAAAATAAAGAACTTTTTCTTCCCTGACCATTGTGTACAAATTCGCAGCAAATTCCTTTGTTCCCCAAAGGGGAATGTACCAAAGTTATCACATTCATCTTCCCATGCAACTACTTTCCTTATCAGTAGAAATTATTTGCTTTCACCTAAGGCTTCCTTCTCTTTTTAGTCGGTTCATCTTTTCCTCCTTTCACCTTGAATCCTCAGAAAATTTCTAAATAGCTTCCAAAATTTTAAAGTTTAATCCATAATGATACCAAGGGACCATGAAAGAAGTGGAAGAATAGACCTTAAACTCTTAGAATCTTTAGCTCCTCCACTGCTTCCATATTTTATCTTTATATTTCTATACAAGAACTCCAATTCTCAAATATTTATAAAAGCCTTATATAATCTTGTCATTAATCATGATTTCTGCAACCCTGCCTCCCCAGTGCTGAAGCTCCAGGACAGAGCTGTCCCAAAGCCAGCAAGACTGGAAGCTTGTTCCTAAGACAAGCAAGATATTTGCTTGGTCATGCATAATGATGAATCACCGACAATTAGAATAGAAGTTTGGACCTGTCATGGTTTAGGAATGGTATTCTCCAATTTAGTCCTTCTACTAAAACATTGCTCTCTCTGCCCTCCCTTTTTCCCCTCACCCTGCAGCAGGCTGGAGAAGAGAATTGAAGGCACAAAAGGGCTAAGATAAGAAAAATTTGCTGGAAACAGTGAGATAATCTTCAAGGTCCCCTACCAACCCAAACCATTCCATGATTCTATGATTGTATAAGTCTAAAGAGAAGATCACACTAGTTTTTAAATATCTTAATTTCTTCTAAGACTAAATAATATTAATATGTGATTGGGATTAACCACTGCTATTGTTTTCTGTTACTTTTTCCATTTTAATTCCCTAGAAAGATCTATAACAGATCAAGACTTGCTTTTTGATTGTTAACCTTAAACTGTTTAACTAGTAACCTTCTTTTTGTCCTATTTATCTGATCACAAATAGGAGCAACACAGATGAGCTGTGGAGATGAGTTAGGAGCAAGTTAAACAGAATGGAAATATTCCTGGTGAAAAGCAAACTCCCTTGAGAAAATGAAACAGGCTGAAAATTTTGGCTGAGTAGTTTGTGCAAAACATCATTCCAGTAGAGCTATTTTGTCTTAAAAGCTTTGCCTAAACTATATTATGTGGACATATCTCCTTAGGTCAGCATTAGCTCAGGTATCTTTAAATCAAAATGTGTAGTGTAGCAATGCAGTAGACTCAACATTTAAAAAGTGAATCCAGATTTTTATTATAATAGAGTTACCATTATATTACTCAAAAGCTGAGACATTTTATCCCAAGTTCATTCCACATCAAACTCTTCTGGATGAAGTATAATCCCCAGAAAGTACTGGTTTGTAATAGAAATGCTGACTGGCCCTTAGCTATAGAAGGTCTACCAGCTTTGTTATTCTACAAGGTCCCTAACTGAATTTTTATTCTCTAATTCAATGAGAGGATTTTGCTTCCAAATCACTTTTAAAATCCTCCAGCTGTGCTATTTCTTAGTTTATGATAGCTACATTACTTTTCAATTAAATTATTCCAGTGTTCTTATATTTTCTATATTAAATTGCAGTTATAACTACACATTTCAAATATACTGGGATCTGCCCACCTTTCTCATTTCGCCTTATAAGTACCCAAGTGTAGGAGTTTCGTGGCGTATTTCAGGCTAGCAGTGACATAAGCTTTAAAGTTTCTCTTTTATTTTATCACTCCCTCCCCAAAAATCTTAGTAGACCTTGTTGTACTCTCCCAGGGATGACAGCAGCAAATAAACTAAGATCCACCTTTAAGCATGAGGGAAGAGAGACAGAGGATTTGTGTCACAGCATGGTGTTGACATCTTCCTATAATGGCTTCAAATATGTGTGTTAATTTTATACATGCCACCTCTTCTAAGAACTGTGGTCATTTGAGATATAGTTGCCTGACCAGAGGTACCTAATGCTCTTACTCAAGTGTGATGAAGTTTTCCAGTTATCTCCCAAAGGTTGGCCAGCAAGGAGACAATCTTGTACTGTAAATTCCAGACATGTGTGGATGCCTGGGATCTTCCAGGGCATCCTCAATGACACTAGATAGTCAATTTGCCTATAGTGCCACTTATCAATATCCTGGGGCTACCTTTCACGAGTAGATTCACGTCTCTACGGAGAAAGCCTGGAGCAAGCCTGAAGCAAGATCCAGAGCACAGGGCCACAGATGCTGTACAGCCCACTGCTCACTAGCATGCCAGCAGAACTATTCAGAGCAGTTCTCTGCAGCCAATCTTCAGGCTGTCCACAGGGCAGACATATGGGTAGAAGGTAAGCAATATGTAGATCGTGGAATGCCTGCAGCCAATCTGCAGCAGAGTAAGAAAAACCCATTGACAAAATCCCAAAGCATTTTTAGGCAGATGGATTTCCATCTTGTTCACTGTCCTTCTGGCAATGTTTTCTTAAGAGACTGTTCTGATGACAATGTAGAGTTAGGTTGCCACACTGAAGATTGGGAGCACACCACTCATTTTAATTTCAAACGAAGCTTGGTCTGCTCCTGTGTGTTGTGATATCAGGAGAATTGGGTCTCAGAGCGTGATGGTCATTAGCAGTGTATTTTAGGTGTGGATGTGGACTCAGATTTCAGGAGTCTAAGTAGTTTGAGGAGATTTTTGACATCATCCCTTTAGATTTAGCTACTCAATTTACATATACATTTAATTTGAAGAATATAGGCGTTATTTTGGCTTTCAGTTTATACTCTAAGCTAAAATTATGGGGAATATACTGCAATGTAAGCAAAATATATGCCAGAGTTTAGAATCAAGGTTGTGCTCTTAAATTTAATTATGGTGGTTTAAGCGAGATTTATCTCCTTAGTTTAAGGGAGGGAGGATTTACTCAGAGATTAAAATGTTTGCTTTAAAGTGTCTGTATACAGATTTCTAAGGGAATGTTAAGGGTGGGATTCAGCTTCTTGAACCTAAGTTCCCATTTTTATACAGTACCATGGAACATATTATATGACCTCTAGTTGTCAAAAGGAGAATGTTGGGACAGTTTTGTAACTTGTATATCAGAGCTGCCATCTCAGTAACTGTGGGGCCTCTCAACAAATAAATCACCTCTTACTTATCAACTTGGTCTAAGATAAATCTCTCTTCATGATGTCATGATGATTTTTTTTCCTTGTCTTTTATACCCCTTTTATACCTTTTTACAACTTCTGTATTCTTAGTGCTTTTTGCCAACATTCTTGGACTTGTTTGTCAAGCTAAGAGTCTAAACACTTCAGAAGCTTCATAGTTAAAGATCAGTGTGCCCCAGACCCCAAGGTCCTCTCCAGAACATTTTTTGTAAACTAAGATAGAACCATCCAGGGGAAGATTCCTTGGAGAAGGGGCTCATTCAAGCCTCTCATTGGAGAATTTTTGGATAGATATGCTAATTAGTAAGACCTATAATGTTTTATCAGATCTGTTGTGGGGAAGAATTGCGGTGTGCATTGAGATGCATCTGACCTAGACATACTGCACCTAAAGATCCTTACAATAAATACAATAGTAAAATCCCCTTTTTCACTTCTAACCATGTTTGACTCTTGATTTTAAGACCAGGAGAAGGCATCAGTTGCTGTCAACCATGAAGGGACTCAAACCCTCAGTCTTCTGATTGTATGGGGTGTGCAGGTATGTTTCAGGTTTTACTGATTTCATGGTGTGAAATCACACATGAGGATGTGGTGTGATTCTTGGGGTTGATCTGTGTAGGGCCATGAGTTGGACTCAATGGTCCTTGTGAGTCCCTTCAAAACTCAGAGTATCCCATAATTCTGTGATTTACTGGAGATCAAACTACTCGTGCTTTGATGCTTAATTGTGGTGGACACTCAAATGTAGATATCTCAATATCAGACAGAATCCCTGCTCCGAGGGTTCACAGTGGCTTTAATATCAAATCCTACTATTGGGACCTATCCAGATCCATATTTAAAGCACAGAGGAATCATCATTTTTAGAGGGTAATTCATTAAGTTAGTGTAGTGGAATGACCTTGGTTGGATGCCAGGTGCCCTCCTCTCCTCATCAGGACAAGGTGGGGTAGAAAATAAGATGGAAAACAATTTGTAGGTCAAGATAAAGGTAACTTAATAAAGCATAAACAAAGGCACAACATGAAAGCAAAGGTAAACAAAATATTTATTCTCTATCTCCCATCAGCAGGTGATGTCCAACCACTTTTTAGGAAGTTGGGCTTCAGTGCATGAAGTGGTTTCTCAGGAAGACAAACATCATGATAGCAAATGTCCTCCTTCCTCCTCCTTTTCTCTTAGATCCAACTGCTGAGCAAACATCATATGGTATGGAATACCCCCTTGATCAGTTTGGATCAGCTGTCCTGGCTGTGTCCCCTTCCAAGATCTTGCCCACCCCCACTGGTGAGGAGGGACAGTTTTGATGCCATGCCTTGATGTTATGCCAGGACTCCTCAGCAGTAGCCAAAACACCGTTGTGTTATCAACACATTTCTAGCTGGCAATACAAACCACAACATTATGAGGGCTGCCATGGGGAAAATTAACTCCATCACATCCAGACCCAATATATTTAGCAGCCTATTTTAAGAGTGGAGTATCCTCACTGAATATTTCCTGAACAGCTTAGAAACAGAAGTCTTCAATGTAGTTAAGATTGAGGTGAGCTGTTTCATATCCTGCCTGACTTCTAAATCAGCCCTTTCAAATTACGAGAAAAAGAAGGCTACAATGAATATGGCTCCAAATTTAATTTTATAGTTAGCAAGGAGTCACAATTCTCACAATCGTTGCCTCATTTCAGAGATGTGGCATTACAAACAGTCAAACTTTGGGAGCTTTGAAACATCCCCTAATCCAGGCATATGATACATACAGTGTGATATAATCATAGGGCTTACACTGCCTTTGGGCTGCTGCCATAGTCCTCTCAGTTTTTGAAGCCCAAATCCACACAGCAAGATGACTGCACTATTGGAAGACACTATACTATGTAGTGTAATGTTGAGCATAACTGTCCAAAGAAAGTCTTAAGCATTAGACAGTCCACAGAAGATAACTTTATATAAAAATGCATATGGGGCAAAGAAGAAAAGAGATATGTCCTTCACCTGGCTTCCTGGTTTTACTGTGTAAGTCTTAGTACCTGATCTGTTTGCTACCTTTCTCCTTGCAAACAGACACAGAGATGGTCCCCACCATCTCCAGTGTGCTTTTATAGCACTTCCCTAGGTGGATCGACAGTTCCTGTACATGCTAAATTTTCTTGAATTCCCTGGATGATTCCAGACATGAGCGATTCAGATAATCTTTTTCATGGGGAGATTTTATGGACTGTGTGGAAAGGGAGAAGATACACCTGTAATTACACCAGCATCCTTTGTCTGATAGAAGCATTAGACTGTAATAACAGTGAATTTTCTGATAGTGTCAGTGATCTTTTCCCTGAAGGTCTTACACAGCTGATTATAGTAAACACACTCTCACAAATACTCTAACTTTCTTCCTTCATCCATCTTGTTTTCTCTAGAGGGATTTTTTTCTTTCACTTTGATATGTTGCTCACCTTGTTACCACTCGTCTGCTGTTTCCTCTGTGGTTTCAGACATTTTATGCATGGCTGCTTACGTCTTGTTTTCAGATTCTTTCTGCTTAGTCTTGGAATATATTTTTTTTCTATTCAATACTACACTCCATTTCCCTTATCTAAAAGTTTGAATTCATTTTTGCAGTATCTTTCCACTTACTTTCCAACGCTGCTTAGGTTTAAACATTGGAAGAACAGTACTAGGAGTGAGATGGAGAGGAAGAATTTAGTGAAAGTGAGAAAAGTGACACAGTCATGTTAAAAATACAGTGTGTAGCAGGTTCATTTCTCCAGTACAGTTAATGATGTCTGGAGCAGCCTGACTCAAAGCCTGCTGAAATAATCTGCAGAATGCAGCTAACCCTTTTGAAATTTTGGACCATTTGAGAGAAGATTTCCAGAACTGAAGAATGATTAAGTGTCATGAAGTGAATATTAAGATTGTGGCAAAGCATAAACATCCCAACAAGGACAGAAAGGACTTTAACTGCTAACAGCAGTCTCCCACTCTCAGGCCCTCACATTACAAGGGAATTTGAACCATGTGAACATGTGTGGGGAGACAACATAGAACAGGGTAGATGGCTTAGGAGGCTCCTAGATCACAGCAGTGAGAGTTTCCTTACATGAATGCTTGAGGGACCAGTCAGGGATAATGCTTGACCTGAACCACTATTTACAAATGGGGACAACCATGGTAACAGTGGTCATGCACAAGAGCTTTAAACTAAGTTGAGGTCAAGAGGGAGGTAGGAGGTTGGGAAGCAGCATTAAACCCTGGTTTTTAAAAGAGCAGGCTTTAGCCTGAGCTGGGAATTGTTATGCAGAATGCCCTGGAAAGGCAGCAGGAGTAGAGAAGTTACCAAGCAGAGCCATTTATTTAAGAATAAAAAATTCTGTTATGCAGAAGGACTGTGAATTTTAACAGAAGATTAAAATTTATCTTTGTTTTTTTATAAACTGGTACACTGAAAGGGAGCATACAAAAGATAGAAAAAACTCAAGAAAAAAGACTACACATTAGAAAAGCCCACTCCAATAGAGGAGTTGGATTAGTGTCCCCTCTCTTAGCCTTTTCTTCCACGGCAACTCTATTAGAGAGCACTGTAAGTGGGATCAGGGAGATTAATGTGGAAAGGGTGCCTCTGAACAGAAGGCTGACAATCCAAGCAAGCGTAGGTAAGATAGAAAACAGGGAAAATTTATCATGCCAGACTAGGGCATACTCTTAGAATCATAATACCACTTTGGTAAGAAAAGACCTCTAAGACTGAACCAACCATTAACCCAGCACTGCCAAGTCCACCACTCTTGGATTAAAGTCCTCTTAAATTCTGCTATAACTTCTAGTCTATTATGCATTTTCATTAATGAGAATCTGTCCATTGGCTTCGGTAGCTTTGGTTTCAGATCCCTGTAAGTTCAAAGGTTATGCATGATAAGGCAGGAAATGAGCAATCAGTCAATGCAATTTTTGAAATCTCATTATCCCAGCAAGATGCATTTTCCCAGACAGGTTTTGATCTCTATTTCCAGATGTCCTACCTGCACCTTTTCAGTTAAATTTTCTTCCACAGTTTGCACAGTCCTGTCATAAAGCTCTTAGGAAGTCTGGAATTAAGGTGTGAGTAGCAGCACGGGTATCCATTATTCTATTACAAAGTTATTCTAACAGCCAATATCCTATTAGCATAAAGCTCTTTGATTCCTGCAAATTTCAAGGATTAATCAAGTTTTAGCTCATCACCTGCACCATTTGCCTTAAGCACTATGAAAATCTTCTGTGTAATCTACTGAACATAGAGCCAAGTTAGTTAGAAGGAATTTTTGTTTCTGATATCATATAATCATATTTAGGAAAATTGAATCTGCAGGTCTAAGATTTTCCACTGCTGTGATTCACAAACAGATTGACCAGGATATACCTCTCTTCTATAATAATTACTGTCCTACCATAAAGGCTATTCTACATCAAAGATTATCACTAAAAATATTTCTAACAGGCGCAGGAGAAAGCTGGAAATGTGTAATCTCTCATTTTCATTAAAACAAATTACATTTTTAAATTCTTCTAATGAAGCAGCATTCATCAGTCCTCCTTCATCTGTCTTTTCAGAGTGAGTTTCAGTGCACAGATAAGAAGATTAATATCTCTGAACTTTCCACCACTTTCTGTGCCATTATGGTAGTACCTCAGTGAGATGAATTAAATCAATGGAGTTACTACTGAGTCCAGAAACATTTTTATATGTTATGATATTTGTCCCTTCTGCCTTTCTATTGTAGGTCAGTAAAGATAAAATAAAGCTATTGTGAATCTGATTTGAACCCTAAATCTCATTTCAACAACTAAAGACTCTTATTAAGCAGAATGAGTAAGCCAAAAATTTATTATTATAACAATTCTTCCAAGTTGATACGTGTGTGTGATTATGCAAGTGTATAATGAATATATGCTTCCAACAGAAAAGTATTTTTTAAATGTTTAGGGAGTTTGCATATTGCTTATTTTTAGTAGCAGATTTTTCAAGGAGTGTATCCTCAGCATCCTACCACAGAAGCCACAATCAGCATCACTTGAGTACTGGCCACCTCATCATAAAAATCCTCTCTTTCCAGCTGTCTTCTTATATGACTTCAGAGTGATGAGATCCCAGATTGTCTTTTCAGACCAGAAAATGTCAGGATTACAGGTTTCAGCTGTGAAGAGCTGGAATACACTTGCTTGTTCTGGCTAACTTCTCATACCACATGTGTTCACACAGAAGTGAATAAAGCTAGTGAAGCATAAAGGGTTATCCAAACTTGGTAAAGGTGGAAGAATCTGGTAAAGATGCCTACCAGAAGTAATGTTGATGGAAAGAACTTACAAAGAAGACTACTAGGTTAAATTTATTTTCTGTCATAGAGAGGTTTCCAATTCGAAACTAAATTATGTATTATAGAGTAAGACATCACAAAATAAAGTAAAAATCATGTTTTGTCAAAAAAAGCCAAACCAGTGTAATTACAACCATGCTTCAAAGAGAGAGAATGTTTATGAAAAAACACTTCCAGCAATTTTTTTTTTTTTTTCAGATCAAGATGTTTTGCAGAATTTGTCAAATAGTTTTAAATAGTACATGTAGTTGAGAAAATCACAGTCTGTATAGACAACCTGGAAATACCAAACTGCTGGGAACAAAACCTAATAATGTATGTAGACCAAAAACATGGCAAAATCTTCCCATCATATGGTTCATACATGAAACTGTGGAGGTACCTTGCCCTGAAATCCCGAGGGGAGGGACCCTGCAGGGTACAGGTCTGTCCCTGTCCCTGTCCCCATGTCAGGTGTGCCCCATACCTGTTCCTGATTGGGTGGGTTGGGTGCCCCGGCCCGGGAAGAGAGCAGGGTCCCATGACTGGGGTCTGCCTGGGAACTCCAGCCATGCGGCTGGAGGAATAAATCATCCCTGAACATCTACAGAAATATCACTTCGTCTTTCCTTCCAAACTCATCACTGTCTTTTTCATGTTGTAAGGATTCCTCCATTACAACAATTGGTGGACAAATGCTGGCAAACGATCCCTGGAGAAGATAATTTGTGAGTAACTCTGGATATCTCTTCTTGCTTTCGTTTCAATGTCCCATCTCTGAATGTTGGAGGACTCATGGAAGGACTCATGGCTGTCCAAATCACAAAGAGACATTTACCTTAAACTTAAAAGGGTTCTGGAACAGCAATATGTAGATTTTAGCTTAATTCAAACTCAGAAAGAACTAAGACACTTTTTGGCATGGCTGTTTAAAAACTTCTTCTATGTTTCTTGGAATTTGATTCTTACCAAGAACTTTTGGAAGAATGTTTGGACACAGTTAATTTCCAAATCAAAAAACGTGCCAATGCAGGACTATTTCCGTGAATATTACCTGATTTCAGAGACTGTTGAGCAATATCATCTGTGTCCCGCTGCTGTTTCAGCAGCGAACACGTGGTCAAGCAGCGTGCGCTTTGCATCGGGTTCGTCCGCCACCCCGGAGACTGCGCGGCCACAGCCTCGGGCACCCAGTGCATTGCGGGCGGCAACGAGGGAGCTCCTGAGTGAGGGAGAGCCAGTGAGGCCAGGCACGGCGGGAGCAGAGCCGGTGGGGAGACCGGAGGCAGCGGGAGTGGAGCCAGGAGCAACGCGGTGGCGCGGACCCGGCGGAGTTCACCCTGAGGCAGCGGCGAGGGCAGTGGCGGCTGAGGCGCATCCCGGCGATGGCTTCCCCGTGCCGCGTGGTGAGCGAGGGCCTGAGCCCGAGCCCCACGCCACGAAAGGCAGTGGCGATTGTGGCAGTCGCTATGGCGACCGTGGTGAGCCGCAACAAGCAGAGCCAGAGGGGTGTGGGGGCAAGAAGGAAACCGTGCTAGCCCATGGCCACACAGCCAACAGCAGCGGCAGCAGAGCCGGCGATAAGAAGCTGTGCACATGCGAACGCCTTATAGGGTGCGGCCATGCAGCCGCTCAAACACCTGGAAAGCGTGGAGCAGTCATGTGGAGCTCCAGAGGAGAAGCGAGCATGATGCCAAATGGAGGTGCAAAGGGGGCTGAAGGTGGAGCAGCCGGCAGTGGCCGAGTGCACCAGCACAGCCAGACTAGACCTGCATGGCCCCACACGCGATCCCGAGGAGTCAAGACCCCGTGACAGGAACGTGCTGGCAGCCCCAGCCCCAGTGGTCCCGGTTGTGGCAGCTCCGACGTGAGAGATAGAAAAACCGAAAGTGAAAGCAAGAACAAAGGAACTTGGAAAAATGAAAAGATTATCACAGCTAGGGTTTTTGGAAATGTAAAGTGGTATAACATAAAGAAAAATTACGTTTTCTTGTTGAAAAACGATACTGGAGAAACAATTTTTGTCCATAAATCTGTGTTGTGGTTTGACACGGAAGGGATTTCCTTGCAAAAAAGTCCTTCTGGTTCTGATCAGAACCAATCAATTGTCTGGCTTGATTATTGGCAAGTTTTAAGCCACTTAGGAGTTTGACACGCCTCTGTGAATCCCATTTTAAGACAGACAGAGCCCTGGAAAGCTCTCTGGACTTCCGGCTATCAAGGAGGCAACTTGGGCCTCCGGGCCCTGCGGCCCTCAGGGCCGGGCCGGGCCCTGCTCGGCCTGGCCCGACCCGGGACGCAGCCGCCCCCTCCTTGGCCCTGTTCCATCTGGGCCCCCCAGCCCTGCCCCATGCAGGTAGAGCTGGGCTGGCAGCGGCCCCCCTTCACCGCCACGGCAGAGCTCAGCTCCAACTCCCCCAGCAGAGATCATGGGACCGAGAGAGATAAGAGAAGTTCGAGCTGCGGCTGGGTGAGATTAATCCTGTTAGTGCTGTTAAGATTTCTTCAGAACAGATGGGCCTGAAAATGCCCATCCTCTCCCAGAGAGAAAGCAGAAAGAACATGAAGTGACACCCTAAGGTGTAAGTCAGTAAAGATGGAAGGGCTGAAACCCTGAGAGAAAAGAAAGAAGAGATGCTTCAAACCTGGAAGCTGAAATTCTGTTGCAGGAACCCTTTGGGGATGAACTGGACTATTGGAGTCCCTGCTGTAATTTCATAGAGCATCGCAGGGGGTAGAGTAATTGGGAGCTAAGGTGCCTCTGCATTTTCTCTTTTATTCTTTTGGCTCCAGAGTGTTTGGACTCATTTTACCTTCACCTGGAGGGGTGTGGAGTACACCTGAAGTTGATTCTGCCTAGTGAGTGGGGGGCATGGTCCCACCATCTGATATGAACTGACATTTGGAAACTTTGGCTGCCTAGGGGGTGGGGGACATGGTCCCACCCTTTGATGTGGACTGATCCACTGATTGAACTGACCGTAGAAAGGAACCAGGAGGGGTCAGAGCGAAGATGACCCCAGTTCCTAGAGATGAAGATTGCTCCTAGAGATGAGTAAAGAAGACCTTGCTCCTGAACAGCTCAGCCTTAAATTGACACCCCGTGTTAGCTCAAATTGAAATCCTCGAAAAGCAGCTGTGGGAAAGCGGTGATTCGAGGTTAGGGACTTTTTCACTGCAAGCAGAAACCTCCCGGGCGGCTGTTTTGCTGTGATATTGAACCCATAAGAGAGTTGTCTCTAGTGGGAATGTCTCCATAAGGTCAGCAAGAAAGACTCAGAGACTTCTATCTATTTATGTGAACGGAAAAGATTATAAGGGTGGTAAACTGACTGAAATCTCAAGGGTTGTTTCTACATTATCAGCATGGAGAAAGTGAGGGGAGGAAAAGTGTTCTAAGAGTTTAGTCTGATTCTAACTTTTGTTTCCTTCTTTTAGGTCTGCTAATAAACTTCTTAGAGTCTTTTAAGTCTGTGCCTGCTTTGTTTTCTCCTAATTCTTATGTCACAGAGGTAAACTAAGTAAGTAAGAGATGATCTGAACAAAACCACTACAATCTGCCATTGTGAAAAATAACCCCAAAAGTGATGTTCCAAGCTTAGAAGAAGGAGAAAGAGTAGAATTTAAAATTCTGCAGGGAAGAAAGGCCTCACAGGCCTCATGTGTTACAGGCCCTGGGGGTGTCCCTCACAAAGGAAGTAGATATGCTGGACAATAGCCCCATAATCCCTATCCTTTCCCCTATCCCACTTTCCCCTTTTATCCCATGTCCCTTAATCCCCCATATATGCCCTGCCCAAATTTCCCTTTCTGGTTCCCCTCCAGTCTTTTTCATTTGTAATGCCAATGTAGGGGATGAAAAGGAGGGAGGGAAGAAATTAACTGTCATTTTCTAAGATTCCAACAGGTACAAAAAGGAAAATCCCTTCCTCAGTTTCCATCTGAAGCATGCTCAAGTCCTGTTTTTCTTCTGATGCTCCAAGGAAAATCTGTTTGGACATTTGGGGACTCAAGATAGTGGCTTCCTTTCCTTTGAAAATATTTTGTTGTTTATCCAACTGTATTTTCCAATGTTCTTTATTTAATAAGAAAGGGTGAGTTGTGGAGGTGCCTTCCCCTGAAATCCCAGGGGGAGGGACCCTGCAGGGTAGGGGTCTGTCCCTGTCCCTGTCCCCATGAAATGTATGTCCCATTCCTGTTCCTGGTTGGTTGGTGTGTGTGCCCGGGACATGGGAAGAGAGCAGGGTCCCATGACTGGGGTCTGCCTGGGAACTTCAACCATGCGGCTGGAGGAATAAAATAATCCCTGAACATCTACAGAAATATCACTTCATCTTTCCTTCCAAATTCATCACTGTCTTTTTCATGTTGTAAGGATTCCCCACATTACAACTTGAAACTACTCCAAACACTCTTAACAATACCATGAGGGTCAATCAGTTGTCTTTTCAGGCAGCGAAAATTCAAGGTGATGTCATAGAAAGCAGATAATTAAAGTCAGAATTAAGCCCTTGGTTTTTAACATATATTTATGCATTATGTACCTATATATATGTGTATATATACATTTATAAACACACACACACACACACACATAAATGAATCTGGGCTCCAGGGCAATGTACCAAAACTATCAGTGACATACTACAGGATGACTTTTTATCTATGACTTCTTTTACTGGAAACAGCAGTTTGACATGCCTATTATTCCAAGGAAACATTCACATTTCACAAAATGCTGACACCTCTTTCTCACATTTTTTTGGAAGCAGTGTTAATTCAATTGTTTTTGCCTGACAAACTAGTAGTGATGATTGTTTTCCTATTTGTACAACTAAATGAGTCAGGTTATAATTTGAGTTGCTTTCAGGTGACAGGGATAATTTTTAATACATCTTTAAGAATATAAAAAAATCTTCTTTTTTAATACCTATATTAGTACATAAGTCCAAATTCATGGCAATCTATTTTTTTGTCCTCTTATTGTACAGTAGAAAGTAATTGATATTGATACTGTAAACAGTATCACTACAAACAGTAAAAAGTAATTGATTATCATTAAAACTTATTTATAATAGTAGGGCTGTTAATGGACCAAAACTTAACATAGCTGAACTTAAGATGCTGTTAATAGTTAAGTTAACAAAACATGCTGAAATAATTCAGTCTTTTTCACAAATACATAGATTACATATACATTCATAAATATATACATATGCACATTTATAAATCCACCAGTGAATTTGCTGCGTGGCATTAATGTCATTCCATTAGGAGTATCTTAATAACTTCACCAAACTTGCTCAAAAACACAGATATTACTCATTACATTTTGGATTATTTGCCTCGCATAGAAACACAAGTCATAAAGAACAGTGTAAAAATTTTAAGATTTGCACTACAGTCCTGCTTCAGCCTTCAGTCAGAAAGAACTATCTCCTTTTTAAAGTTTGGTAAACCCAAACTAAACAAATGGTCCCTGCCCCAGAAAACTCCTTTTCTATGTGGGAAACAATGAAGGACAGTAGCCAGATGAGTGGAAAGAAATGTTGTTTATTCTGATGTACAGCAGCTGAAAATGTTGTAGCAGACAGAATTTCCTTTTTTTTTTTTTTTTTTTTTTGGTAGCTTTTCTGTTAGCTTGGCTAAAAGAACTACTTAATGTGACAAATTGTGGAGTTCTTCCAGCTTTAAAAGGCAATAAGAAGGAAGGAAATTAAGTGTTTGAAGAAAGTCTGGAGTTTGGTGTACAATACATGGCACAGATGTTGTCTCTAAAGATGTAACTGTTAAAGTTATACAGTAATACTCCCCAAATATCCAGAGACCTAGAGCAATCTTCCCTTCCCACCCCATAACCATGGCAGAAAAGACAAATAATTGGCTTAAATTACAGGAAATAAATATCAGTTTTCTGACATGAAGACATTAAAGGATGAAGACAATTTTTGGGACAAGCTCTTAGTTCTTGCACTCTGGAGGTCTTTCAAACAGGCTCGAACCAGTCTGAGGACTCAAAGACTGGGGATTGTTTGACAGAACTGATAGATGGACTGAAAATACAAGAGTCTTGGAAGCAAACAGCACTGGCTGGTTTCTAATGTATCTGAAAAGGAGGAGTTAGTGAAGGGTTAGAGAGAAAGTTGTAGCATGATCTCAGCCATGTGATTGGAATATGCTTTTGTGGCAGAGCAAGCTGTAATCAGGGTGAGATTTAACTCCGTAGGGCAAGGGAAAGGCTGCTCAAGGAGGCAACACAAATGAGTGATCCAAATGTATGTAGCTGTTATGTTTTAATTTAGGATAGCCACTTTAGCATAAAGATCTACAAAAATGCTCTATTTACTAGTCAGCTCCCCATCAAACTTGTTTCTGGGTACCATCATTTGTGTTGTTTATTTAAAAAAATATTGAAACTAAGAGAAATTCTCTGCATGGACTAAGCGGTAGGTCAGACTAAATTATCCGAATTATCCCTTTTGGCATTAAAATTAATAAATCCTAAAGCATATGAATATGTATTCCATTTAAAAAATGAGACAAATATTCTAGTTTACAAGAAGAAATTGCAAATATGTGATGCATAGGGTTAAGTCTCACATTTTGCAGTATACATGTACAGCATACAGAGCTGTACAATATAAGTGAAAAATAATGTTAAAACACACACATTTGTTGCCTAAATATTAATTTGTTCTCTCCCTGATTACTTCATTTTACCTGCAAAACTTACGAGATAAAAGCATGCACCGGTCTAACTAGAACAAAAGCTCATGAACACAAAGGAGGAGAAACACTTCTTTATTCTGGAAAAATATCATTTGTCAGAGTATGAAGTTCTGCATAAACTGGACATTTCTCTCAAATGTCTTGGATATGCACATGTTTATATGTTGGGGTTTTGCCATTTACTACTGGAAGAGGGATTCATCTCACCTTAATGTAATATCTCTAGTACAAACCTCTGTACACTCAATTAGTTCTGCAGACTGTCCTTGTAGTCTGGGGAGAGAAATGGGTACTGTTAGATTGTAATTCGTATCCTCCTCCTTCATACATCTAAACTAGGTCAAGACAAATTAATACCTAGAAAGGCCCATTTCTCTCCATTGATTATAAAATAAGTCTGGCCAGGCTGGTTCAAACATTCATGTCTGCACTTACAGTCATGGATATTCTCTTCAATGACTGAGTTGTTAAGGGAAGAAGAAAATGCAAAGGATTTGCAGGATCTGACAAAGCTTTACTGCAGTTTTCTGAGTATTAGCAATCTGTGAAGATAATGAGCTTTTATTTTTCTTGCCACATTCACTATTGTTATCTTTATAGACCTATTGAAATAACAAGCAGTAAAGAGAAAGTGTGTGGTAAGTGGATTCAGAATTTGCAAATAGCATGCAAAGTACCAAAAGCTTGTTAACAGAGATAAAAGAGTGGGACCTCAAACTACGTGGGAAAGCTATATAAAGTATGTTAACAAGAATTTTTAGTTTATGTGGATCGACCTATCAAAAGCAAATATAAAACAAGAAGATGAGTTGGAATGGAACGTTATAAACTAAGACAAAAGAGTATCATGAAATCTCTAAATGGAAATCTTTGAATTCACTGAGGTGCTAGTTCTAATATTTAAACATACAGAAATCTAATACTTACAACAATTATATTATCTTGGTATATTTGATATATCATGGTCATAATACAAACATAACTTAAAAAATTCATCTTTAACAATGCAAAAGAACTGTGTTGTGCAATAATGTTTGAAGACTATAAAGAGAAGATACACAGAAAGGCAAAATATATGCAAAGACAGAACAAACAGAAGGACAATGATTAAGTGTAAGTACTAAAACATTATCATAATAATCCCATCATAATATATAACACAGAATCACTAAGACAGAAAAGGCTTGAAAAAGCATGGTAATAAACCACACCTGATTCATAACTGGTATCAGGTAGGAAAAAAGTAAAAGCAAATACAGAGGAGAAAAATAAAGACAAGGGCAACAAAAAGGAAACAAAGATGTTTGAATGTATAAAGTAATCTGGAAAATAATTTACTACATTGAAGAGTAATTAGTCATCTATTTTAAATAAGTTATATCATTATAGAATCATTTAAGTTGGAAATTGAAAGATCCTTAAGATCATCAATTAACCTAACACTACCAAATACACCTCTAAACCATGCCCGTAAGCGCCACATTTACACATATTTTAAATATCTCCAGGGGTTGTGACACAACAACTTCCTGGGGCAGCCTGTTCCAGTGTTTAACAAACTCTCACAGGTAAGGAATTTTTTCCTAAAATCCAGTCTAAACATTCTCTGGCCCAGCTCAAAGGCCCTTCCTCTTGTGCTGTCACTAGTTGCTTGGAAGCTGAGACCAACACCCATCTTGCTAAAACCACCTTTCAAGCAATTGCAGAAAGTAACATCTTCCCTTGAGCCTCCTTTTCTCAAGGTTGAACACCCCCAGCTCCCTCAGCTGCTCCTCATAAGACCCTTCACCAGCTCCATTGCCCTTCACCGGACCCACTCCATCACCTCCATGTTTTCCTGTTATGAGGCCCAAAGCTGGACACACCACTCAAAGTATGGCCTCACCAGCACAGGGAGATGGTCACTTCTCTGGTCCTGCTGGTCACACAGTTTTTGACACAGGCCACTGTCATTGATCTTCTTGGCCACCTGACTCATATTCAACCATTGTCCCCAGGACACCCAGGTCCTTTTCACTGGGCCACCTTCCACCCACTCTGGCCCAGCCTGTGGCTCTATAGGGGTTGTTATGACCCAAGTGCAGGACCCAACACTTGACCTGATTGAACCTCATAAAACTGACTTCAGTCCATGAATCCAGCCCATCCTGATGCCTCTGGAGATCCTTCTCATCCTCCAGCAGGTCAACACTCTAGCTCAATTTGATGTCATCTGTGAACTGCCTGAAGGTGCCCTTAATTTCCTCACCCAGATCTCTGATATAGACACTAAGTACAACTGGCCCCAATACTGAGCTCAGCAGACCACTAACCACTTCCTCCTGGATAGCAGGGATCATTCTGCCTGTATTGATTTCAGCCCCTGAGTTTTAATTTTTTTTCCAATCTTGTCCCCCAGTACACTCTGTGGTAGAGAGAAAGCAGCTGTGTGGTGTTTAGGAACTAACCAAGAATGTAGACCTTAATAAGGAGCATGACCACTCATAACTGAGAATATGGGATGTTACACAGAAGTGGAAAAAAGGGAAAATTAAAATAAGTTTTAAACAGATAATCATAATGTAGAGTGATAAAAATACAACACTTGAGCATCCCATTGTGAAAACTTTAAATTGAGAACAAATAACCAGAGTAGTCTGCAGTTTCTATTTGTTGTTGGGAAGAGTAATCAATACATAACTTTTGTCCTTAAAATTTCATCATAGATATTACTGGAAATACCTATTAGGACAATTCTATATGACCCAATTGAGTCAGAGAGTGCTCTCTTATCTCAGTGTTCTGCTTCAGGGATCTGTCAAGTTCCAAGCTCAATTTGGCAAAGAAATTCATAGAAAAAATAGATTTACCACTCCACATATTTTAACTAATCTCCGTTAATAGAAAAATCATAAAGCAACTATAAAAAAATCAAAATAATATTGGTTAATATCAAATTCTCAAAGTAACCTAAATATCAGACTCAGTCCAACATATTAAAATTATTAGGTCATTCAAGTGTTACATTATCACTGAGAGGACAGCAACCTTATTTCGCTATCAGCCATAAAAGTGATTGAATGTTGTCAGTCTCAATTCTGAACAATATATATATTTATAGCATTTCCAGTGAAATGCCTGGCTGCATGAGGGTCAAATCACTGCCAAGTTTAAACAAATGCCAGATTAGGCAGCCTGCCCAAATTATAGCTCCTCATGTTATGCAGGTCCTGTGTGATACACAGGAAGACATTTTAGCTGATTGTAGAACTCTTCCTGGCTTGAAAATCTACAAATCTGAGGTAATACTTCATCTCTTCCTTGTCAGAATAGGGTTTCAATAAAACATCCCAGTACAAACATCCCAAGGTGACACAGATTGCTATATTTCAAATTCACATGACAAATTTCGGTGAAAACAACATGAGCTCTCAAGATTAAACGTACAACTTCCAACCCATGAAATATATGCATGTGTGATCTTTTAGACAGCAAAGTTGTTTACCCGGGGGCTGTTTAAAGTATTTGAGGAACTATCCTGTCATCACTGTTTTCAGATAAATTCTATAAGAAAGTAACGTTTCCATGCATACTCCTATCACCAATCACTTGTTGCACTAAGGCAAGAATTCTTGAGTCCTTATCCTGATAAGTAAGAGTGGAAACAAGCCAGAAACAATATACACCAATATGGTTGTTATGACAAGGTGCCATTACTAAGATTACATTCTGGTTTCACTGACTTTTGTGTTTAAAGAGTGAGTTCTCTGGTTCAGGAAGGTTTAGTTTTGTACAGCTGTCAAATATTAGACGTTTAATGCTCACAGATTTTTTGTTGATATCAGTGTTGATAGAGCTTCCTCAAGACTGACTAGGGCACCAGAGAATGCCTTTTCTCAGTTGTGGTGTCATAGGTGGTGGTTTATTGGCTCTTCATAGACGTTGCATTCAGAGAGATTCAGTTTCACCTGCTCTTTCCATTTTTGGTGGCAGAGGTTTAAAAAGAAGCTCTTCTCATAGAGAAGAATCAAAGTTCATAGTCATGAGAAAATGGAGTTCTGTTGTTTTGTCTTTGTGTAAAAGATAAAAATTTCCCCATCCAATAACTAGGGGCTTGGAAATTCCACAAATCCAGCAATAACCACATTAATTTACCTGGAAGTAGTAAGTACCTAGCCACAAGATGATTTTTAAAAAAAAGTAACAGAAAAATTGAAATAAGATTATCCAAAGCAAATTAGACAAATTTGTTTTTGTCATTTTCTGAGAGGGATAGTTCCTGCTTTTCACTTACTTTAGATCTACTTTTTTATTTGAGTATTTGGTATCTAGTTTTGTGTTTCAAAAAGTAAAGCTAAAATCAACCACAAAATTTGGATTTTAGCTAGAACAAAATGAAAATTGGGTTGACAACTTTTATGTATGTATTTATCTACCTTAAGACATAAACTACTGTTGGAATTTTTATTCTGATTTTGTGTAAAAAGATTATCAGAGTTGGTTTATCTACCACTTTTATCAGTGCAAAACAGGAACAACTCAAATGAGCCAAACTTGTCCAGGATTTAATATCATAGTGTATATGATCAGAAATTTAAAGAATCAGAATAGGATATCCCCATCCAACTTACTGTAAAAATCCAAAGAGATGATACCAGCTAAACCCATTTTTTAAAAAGAATCTAAAATATTACTTACTCTATTTAGTATGGAGGTAAATTCCAAATATGGTTAATTTCTTTCTTTTTACTTTTTAATTTGATTAATAAGTTTTCATTTCTATAAAGCGTAAAAAAGGTTGATATGATTATATAAATTATACAGTTTAATATAGTGTAATTACAGAATATAATAGACTGGTCATCTTTAGAGATTCAAAGGGTTGTTCAGTTCAGTGCTCTGTGGATGATAAATTATCAGCGGTTATCTGGTCTAAAGTTCTGAATTGTTTAATGTAAAGTTGCCATATGGATCACTAATCTTAATAGCCAGCAAAAAAGGCAGTCAAATTATTTACCAATACCTCTTTAAAGAAGAACAAAATTATGACACTTTAATGAAAGCTGGATTTTTTTTTTTTTTTTTTTTTTTAAGGCAAAGGCTGCAGCTCCTATTAAAAGAAACAGATAAACACCAATAACAAGACACATTCCCACCCCATCAACCCCCAAAGTGTTCATCAGTTATTCAAAAAGGCAGGGAGAGTCTACTCTATTTTCTTTTACACATCACATTTTTAAGCTATTTGGAGTGTTCTTCAGTATATAACATTCACTATCTTCAGGATTCTTAACCCTAGGAAGGAAAAAAGTGGAGTGAAAAAGGAAACATTTTTCTACAAAATACCTTATTCTGTTGACTTGCTAGTGACTTTCCTTGGAAGACAGGAGAATCTCTGTTGAGGTGCCTTCCTGTGAAATCCCGGGGGGAGGGACCCTGCAGGGTACGGGTCTGTCCCTGTGCCCATGTCATCTGTGCCCCATTCCTGTTCCTGGTTGGGTGGTGTGTGTGCCCGGGGCCCGGGAGGAGAGCAGGGTCCCATGACTGGGGTCTGCCTGGGAACTCCAGTCATGCTGCTGAAGGAATAAAATAATCCCTGAACATCTACAAGAAATATCTCTTCATCTTTCCTTCCAAGTCCATCGCTATCTTATATATGTTGTAAGGATTCCCCACACTACAACAAATCCCCTTTTGTATTTGAAGTAGATTGGTTACATTAACCAACTCTAAACAAAATCCTTCTTGAAATGATGCCATTAGCTGCACATCAGTAAACTGCACTCTTGCCTTTTCACCCAACAACCTGAAAGAAAGGGTATTCTATGAACACTTTAAATATACAAATATGTGACTGTGTCCTTCAAAAATGTGCCTTCCAAGATTGTTTTTGATAGATGAATGCAAGCAGCTGGAACTGTGTCAAAACAACAAAGTTACAACATTCCTTCTTACTAATATTTCCTCAGAGCCCTTGACCAGAAAAAAATAGAGCTTTGTCTTTTATCAGTCATTCAAAATAAGACATCTGACTGTATCTGTTGATCTTTTCTATTATGTAAGAATATTTTGATAATTCTAATGGTTTTGGACTGATTTCCTGGTTTGGTTGGGTTCGGTCTGCTTGGGTTTTTTCCATAAAATAATAGATTAAAAAGCTTAATAAGAGCACACTGAAAAAAATGCCTAAACTGGTACAGCAAGACACTGACATTCTTCATTCTTTTCTAGCAAAATCATATTCAAAAGAAAAAAACACACACATACTTTTGGAGAGGTTGAGCAGTGTTACTAGCAGGTATCACTATTCCAAAATTGCAAAATCTGAGTTATAAAACTCAGTAGCTCTTACTGTCACAGAAGGCAATATTATGAATGTTTTCTGCCCAATGCAGGGCTGGTGTAATTAAATGATCTTTGAGGTCCCTTC
This sequence comes from Lanius collurio, assembly GCA_020086605.1. Taxonomy (NCBI): domain Eukaryota; kingdom Metazoa; phylum Chordata; class Aves; order Passeriformes; family Laniidae; genus Lanius; species Lanius collurio. The sequence goes on along the minus strand of JACBWW010000001.1, from coordinate 4,266,219 downwards.
CAACCCAAATCATTCTGCAATTCTATGACTCCATAGCTGCAATGCATCTGCAATGACCAAAGCTTGTGCTTCTGTTTTTGGAATGGGATGCTAAGAAGTCGAGTACATGAAGGAGCAGTGTACTTGATACAGCCAGTGGAGCAAGGCAAAAATCACTCCATACCACTAACAGTAACAGAGGGGGAAGTTAATTCAACAGGCTTCCAAAGGAGTTTCTAGCCTTGGCATAGTGAATAAGTTTTATAATAATTTCTATTCCCAGCCTTTGAAATTCTTCCTAATCTCTGAGTTTTAGCTTATTCTCCTTACTTTTCCTTTTTACAACTAAAAAGGGCAAAACCATGTATCTTCCATGAAAATATCCAAAAAGAACATATCATCTTACATTTACTCAGCACTTTTCCTCTCTTTCTTGGCTAAAAAAAATGTTAACTCCAAGGAATATATATTTAATGGTGCCCAAAGTACTTAAAATCTCCATATGTCCTGCCAGTCTTGAAAATGCTGAAGTCTTCATAAGCACTCAAAAAAGTAATTCGTTGTGTTTCTGAGAAGAATGTATTTTTCACTTGTGACTTATTAAGCATTTATAGCACAACTTATCTCCTAAGGTAATGGTGACTTACATAATTAGTGTAAAAAAATTTTCTCATAGCTATTCCCTAGATATTATGATGCAAAGATAGAGGAAAAGCATATTAACTGAGAGTGCTGCACCCATGTAGAGGTACAATTTAGAGATTCTCTAGCCACATTTGTGTTAGCAATCTGAACTACTCAGGGACTACTTGAGCTGGGTACCCAATGGCAGTTTAAGTCCCAGGAAACTAACAGAATTTGAAGCATACAGTGCAAAAACATGACAAATCATAAGAAATTGGATTACTTTAGATGTCACAGAATTATATTCTCTTCTGCCCTGATTTAATCCTCCATTTTCTTTAGCATGTAAAAGACGTCTTAGAAGCCCAGGATCTCCTCAGCTTGTAGCACCTTTTCCATGCATCATGGATACACTCTGCCTCTTCCTGCTCCTAAACCTCTTCACTGTAATTAGTGTTCCTCCAGCTCTCACTTGCCTTCTGTCTTCTTTCTAAGCCTCTGAAACTAATCACCTCTCCTTATAATTTTGAGGCCTCTTTAAATAGTGACCTCCCTATCAGTGTCAGCATTATCAAAATCTGTTTCAGCTTATCCACTGATGGTTACTTTCCCCATGGACAGAAGAATTTATATGCTTAAGAATAATGCTCCATTCAAGGACAATCAGATTCAAACAAAAAGCCTCACATTTTTCAAAATTTATTTCAGGTACTAATCCACTGCCACTTGAGAGAATTACTATGCTCCATGATATCCAAAGAATCAACATATTGTTTACAAACAGGTCACCTAAATGATCTATTACAACCCCATCTCTAATTTGTCTGTTTTCATAACATGAAACAAGATTAAGGAATACAAACATACACAATGTAATGTCCATCAACTTGCAGGATCTGAATACGACCTCACATTACTGATAAGAGTATTTTTACTTTTCCCAAATATTTATTTTGTTCAGTGTAGACTGTAAGAACTAAACTTTAATACTGTTTTCTTAGTCAACTTGCTGCTTTAAATATTTACATTACAAGCCCACCACATTTATGTCCACTGTAAGTTCACCAAAGGGTAAACAACTGAATTGGTATGAAGGACATTTTCTGAGGAAATTTCTATGGACAAGTTTAAAATAGGTTCATAGAGTTATTTTACTGTTTGGTACATGTTATCTAAAATCAATTTTGAAAACTATTTCACTAGATTAAAAAAATATGCTTAAATATTCAAATTCATTCTAAAGTAAAAGTTACTATTCTGCTTGTTTTTCAAAGTATTTTGTAAAATTTTGTGAGCTCATCTTGGTTTTGAACTTTTTGACTTTGGGAAATTTGCAGTACTAAACTTAAAAGGGTTTCAACTTAGAAAGGATGATCTGCCTTTATGAAGAAAATACATGAAAAAAATCCTTGTATATTTGATAATTAATAAATTCCTTCTTCCCTATTCATACAAAGGTTAATGTTTCCAGTACTACAATTAATAAAACAGCCTGGATATTTTGCTGTGTAAACAGGTCCTTATACTGAATAAATACAAAATAAAACATACCAAACCTAAAATTTAGTACCACTTTTAACAAGACATACCAGCGTCTATCTTTGCCAAAGAAAAAATACCTTTAAAAAATTTAGAATATAAAATAAAAAATCAGTCCAAAGAACATCTTCATCTCCTTAAAATAAAAATTTACACCAGAATTAAATTTAACGTCCTTTTTTTTTTCCTGTCACCCTGTAGGTGCATTTTATATTGATGAATGTAACAATTAATTGATTTTGTCTTACTTTCACCAGACCATGGCAGAAGTGGTGATTAGAGGAACAGAACAGTGCTCAGAGATAAAGTCTAGGCAGGTATTCTTTTTTTTAATCTATGCTCTTGATGGGATTAATCAGAAAGACAGTTGTGTCCTCTGTTTAAGCAAATTATATGCAGTTTCCAACTAAATATAGCTTGTGCTCTCACCAAAAAAAAAAAAAAAAAAAAAAAAAAAAAGAAAAAAAGACAGGTTACTTTTAGCAGAAAAAAAAGAAATGTCCAAAGGGAGCATCTGCAATCTCCACAGACCATCCAGAACCTTGGTGGAAAAACCATCCATGTAAAAAAAAAGTGATTATTCATTTTTTAAAGAAGATACATGTGCTTCATGTTTCCCTTGGGAAACACGGAGCAGATTAAACAGAAGAGGTCTGTGGCAGAATGGAGAACTTTGATCAACAAATGAAGACAGCTGGTGAGTACATCCATCCACATTGCTGTGCTGTGAAAGAAATTTGTAAAGTCAGCTCCAGGAAGAGCAGAGTCATGAGCAAGCAGGCCTGATTCCATCTCTCAGAGACCATGAAGGAAAAAATGGAATAAATCAGGCAATACAAGAGTTAACATCAGTCTTGACTGGGTTTCTCAAGGATCTATTCTAATGCTGCAGTTGTGGTATCAGAATTAACAACCTGGATTATAATGCAAGCCTGCTTAATGGTTATGCAGTTATAAAAAGTTGAGAGGCACTCTGAGTGTGTTTAAGGTAAAAATACAATAAAAAATTACCTTTTCAAACTGAAGAAATAACCTGGGGGGTAAATAATTGTAGGAGAATCTTTGACATTCAATTTTCAGGCAGAAAACAAGGGCAGATAGAGGATGGTAAATGACTAATTAGTCAACAGTTCTTCAAGGAACATCTGAAGGCTATAAGAAGGAAGCTATCATCATATGACAGCAGACAGTAAATTCTCTATTAACATTTATAAATTGCAGCATAGCTATGATGTACAGCAAGGGTCAGGAAGCTTAAACTCAGTGCATAAACTTCACTGAACACTGAGAACACTTCAGCTTGAGCATGAGCTGGTGTCCAACATTGCACTTCAGCAAGTCAACCTAACTGAAGACAGAAGCAAAAAGATCTAGAAAAGATATGAACAAAAAAACAGAAAAAAACCCAACTATTTTTGTGGCATCTACAAAAAAATTCGACTGCAATACATGGTGGCAAGGTGTTGAAACATGTCAGCGATTGAATCACGGACTCAGGGAGTCGGAATGGTTTACTCAAAGGAGAGAGCTGGTTTTACACACTTTTCCAAGGCACAGCATTTGCTTATATGGCATGACCTATATCCCATGTTGTCACATCAGCAATCAATCACACTTTCTCAATGTCCTTTTATGGGGTGGTCACTCACTGCTCACCCATCTGTCAGATCCCGCCAGGCTCCTCTCCGTAGGGGTCTGCCCTGGGACACCTCCTGCCCCCAGGTATGGTGGAGACAAGCTTCTCTGTGCCAGCATGTGCTCCTTTGTGCTGCCATGTGCATCTGCAGGCAGCTTTCACAGCTCACAACCCAGTTCTACCTTATAACTCTCCATAAAATAAAGGAAGGAATAACCTGTGCTTAAAATCTATGGAGGCTAAGATAAGGAGTGTGGAGAAAAATTTAGACTGGACATTGTTGCAGTGAGAGGAATCCCGCAACAATATATATGACGGCAATGGGGTTGGAAGGACGGATGAAGCAGTATTTTTGCAGATGTTCAAGGATGATTTTATTTCTCCAACCGCATGGCCAGAGTTCTCAAGCAGACTCCTCTGACCTTCTCCCCCCACCAGCTCCCAGCACCCAAACCACCCAATCAGGAACAGATATGGGGCACACGTGACCTGGGGACAGGGACAAGGATCCACCTCCACAGGACATGAGGAAAAAAACATTTTAATACTAATATTAATTGCCTTAGAAATTTGTTCTGTTTCCACCATTAGATATCTTTTACATGAAGCTTAAAAGCACTTATTCAAAATACACAGCAATAATTTATCTTGCCTTGGGTCTCTCTTCTTTGGATGATCCTTTGAATTCCTTTTTAGCCCTGTTTTTTAGTGATTCTATGACTTGAGAAAGCTTTCACAAAGATAATGGAATTTTATTGCTACCTGACTTTTCAGCAGCTCAGTCTCATTAAATTTAATTCTCCTTCTGAATTCATAAAGCAAATTCTGAAGTTCCCGTGGGAATTTTGCTATCTCCTAATCTTTTTTTTTCTGCAAATACACTTTTATCAAAGGATTCCTACGAATACATCCAATTTTCTCATGAGATATCTGTAAATGGTAATATTGTAGAAACAAAATATTCTGAGGCAAATGAGAATTAGAAAAGGTCTTTCTGAAAGTCAGAATTCAGGTGCTGATACTGTACTGATTTCATTATCTGTAGTAATTGTAAAAAGTGCACCTGACTGCAGGTAGTATAAATGATAATGTGTTTCTAAGTAGGCTCTTATTTAATTTCTTTTTGTGGTTTTTGATTGACTGCATGTTTCGTTTTGTACCTCAGCATGGGAGAATACTACTGCGATCTTGTAAAATGTACACTTTTGAGCCCATGTATGAACTGAATGCTTTCTCAATGCTTGAAGCTGAAGGCAACGAAAATTATTATGCACCTGTGATTATATAATCTGATAGTAGAAGCAGCTCTTTGCTTCTTAGCTAGTTCATCAAAAGACAATAATTATTTTTTTTGGTCACTCTCTTCCTCAGCCTTTAACTCCAGTTTAGAATGTTATCTCTAGAGGAAAACAGACAATTTTGAAATTCATTGTCATAAGGCAGGACCAAAGGGTATTTATGATTAAGAGCTTCAAGCCTGCATATGTATATATCAACATTATGACTAAAAGGCATCAATTTTCATTGTTACTCCAGGCAAATACTCACAGGGGCAAGTCCTTTATCTCTCAGTTTAATAAATTTAGTCTTTAACCCATCGGTCATATTATGTAGCTGTGTTATAAAGGTGTAGGTATTGCTGACAGCACGAGGAAACTAAGGCACAAAAGATAATGCTCTGAAAAAAGCTTCTCATATGTTAATAAAGGATTCAGCTGTGGGAAGGGAGCTGGGAGCTGTCTTGATGGGTTGAGTCAAAGATTCATTAAGATGAGAGAACCATGTCTCATGGAAAGCTGTCAGGGCTGGACCATCACTGACTTTACTAGCCACTTAAACCCAGCTGATGGTGAATGCAAAGTCAAAGATTAAGCAAATTGTAATACGAAGATCTATCATGTTGTCATAACACAATGACCTATAACTGCTCTTAAAAGCTAGAATATATTTGAACACCTGAGGATTGCTTTAACTTTTGTTAGCCCTCATCTGTTTATGTAGCACCCCGTTGTGAAGTGACAAATTCTCCGGTCTTACTTATATTTACCTTCCTTTCACTGAACTGTACTCAGCTGTGCTTTTACCAGCTATTACACTTTTAACTTCAGGTAACTTGATGAGGATCAGGAATTTAACTCAGTGGAAAGATTTAGAGTTTGTAGGTCACATAACATCTACCAGCATTTCCTGTGGTAGACATGGATAGTTAATTGGATAGTGGTAAACATCCAGGAGATCACAGAGGGTTTTGAAAAATATTATGGTCTAGTACATGAATCAGCATTAGAATTCAATTTTTGGTTTGGTCATGTCCAGGGCCAGGAGCTGGACTCAATGATCCTTGTGGGTCTCTTCCAGCTTAGGATACTTTATGGTTTTATGATTCTGTGTGTGAATGTGGTGTTTTGTGTTCCAGGTTGTAAGAAAATCTTTATTGCCCTTAGTATCTATAAAGCTATCATGTTCAGGACATTTCTAATTTTTTTTTTTTTATATACACAACAGACTGTAAAATTTGGTTTCAAGTTTGCTGTCTATTGTGCTCATGAAGACTCTAGCATTTTATGATAAATTGATAATTGACCCAAGAGAAATCTCAATAGTTCATTCTGCTTCAGTACATTATTGTTGGAGTACCTAAGGTCTCAGAAAATGACTGATTCATTGACTGCATGTGTTCTCAGTTGATTAAGTATCCCTGGTAAATATTCATAAGGTATTTTTGTTAATATACTGTATACTATATCATCTTTTCAGTTAATCACATTCAAAAAAAATAAGGTAATTACTTTTAATATCTTTTTTTTTCCCCAGTGGTTAATTGCCTAAAAAAATCAGTGACTAAAATACAATGTATTCATTAATAAAGCCATCTTTCCACAATGAGATTATGAGCTGTCAGATCACACAGTGATTTTCTTCATAGTTATAAAGCCAGAGACCTTTTCTTTCCTACAGGTTAGATTAGGGTGCCCCAAGGGATCCTGTGCCTCAGAGACAACTCTGAGACTGAATCACTCTTTTGTTGCTTCATGGCTTTTCTACAGAATATATTTGTTGATTGTTGCCCACCTCAGAATCTAAATATAACAATGGCAGTAATTCTCTTCCAGTAGAGAACAGAAATTAACTCTTGGTTAATTTCTCACCAGGTTTTGCAAAGTAAACAGATATCTGGTACTCCAAGTATATGTGGTCAATACAGGGCACAGGAGGAATTATATTCTCACTTCATGCCCAGTGTGTCCAAATTTTCTAAATAATCCAACTGTAAATGTTTAGCAAATGAGATTGCAAGGTCAGCAGTCTAGAGGGTGGAGTGGGAAGTCTCCATAAACCACAGTGAGCAGAGGAGATTGGCTGGTGTGGTCCCACAGAGGTGTGAAGCTCAAAAATTGGGTTGCCTCTAACCACAAAACGGTGAAAAAGTTGTCCTGTCAGTTTTCTACCCAACTTATGGTCTTCTCATTTTAACCATAACTCATCATACAATTGTTATGGCATACTGTGTCAAAACCTGTGCTGACTGTTCCCAGCCACCTTTATGCCTTTTATAGGCCTGGAAATTTCTTCCATGAGCCATAGACAAATTCAAATACTATAAAGAAGCCCTCTGAAGTGTATGTCTTCTCACAAAACAAAAAAAAAAGGTTATTCCTTGAAATTAACAGATTTAAACATTATACTTTTCATATGCATCATATTTAGTTGAGGTAAAACTTCGCCTCAGAATGCCAAACTCTTTGTCTGTACTGGCAGGGAGGATGAGTGCTTTGTGTCTCATGCACAAGGATGCAAAGTTTGGCCTTTCATAAATATGCATCAGAACACAAAATATGTGCACTGTTCCACTTTGGGTCCTCCTTTCTTTAGGTTGGAAAATAACAAAAGAAGAGTTAAAGTTTATTCCAGTGGAGACCTCTGGAAACACTGCTCTTCCCTGAAAGAAGTTGTCCATGATACCTGTTCAAGTTCACTTCTGCACTTCAATTTCAGTTCAGTATTTGAACCCAGTAGTCAATAAGCAATGAGCACCAGCAGAGAAACATTTTTATCCAAGTGTTTCCCTATTCAGTTAAACAAGTTCAAATGGGATTTATTTTTCTTGGGATAATGGGATTTTTCTCCCCTTACAACCTTGATTTAAGATGGTCACAGCTCTCCCTGAAAACAGTCTTAAGTGTAAACTTAGGCTTAGAAAAAAATTGCTTGGATTTATTGATAAGAAGACCTAGAACTATTATATTTAATGCTACAAAAAATGCTTTGAGAGCAGTTATAATCCCCAATCTTGAGACCAATGAAATCTTAACAGAATGAAGTCATTCTGGGACTAGACTCCAAAGCATTTCACTATTTCTCAGCTGACCATTGTTAGAGAGAGAATTTTGGATTGGGCAAGGTATTCCTATGTTCTTATTCTCCACTAAGTGGCAGGAAGAGTTATGAGCAAGAAGGCTTCAGTTCTTAAGAGAAGGGATGTACTGTGTTGATGTTATGGACATACTGATATATTTTCCTCCCTTGCAGATCTTGAACTGATTCATGTGTTCTGAAGAACATCACATTTACCACACTTGTTTGAAGACAGATTCTTTTGTGAAAAAGACATTAGTTAAATTTTTGCATACTTCAAAATTTATGTGCAGAAAACATGAATTCTAAAAGAGAAAATACATTTATCTCATATTACGTATGCCAAAGATTTTAAATTCAATATATTGAGGTCTGTCACACCTGCACGTAAATTTTCTGATTCTCAAAAGGAGATCAGCAAATTCTCTTTTTCTGACAACATAAAGCTTTTATTTCTGTAGATTTACAATGTTAAAATTATTTGACAAGGAGAAAAATCATAGCATATGTTTCAGGACCATGTGACAAATTGTAAGAGAGCTCTTGTAGGTCTGTTGAAACCAAAGCACGGTGAGGAAATGTTGAATAAAGTGTTCAAATGTTTGAACAAAGAAGTGTTACCTGTGAAATATTGAGTCATCATTCTGATCTTCCACTAATTTTCAATGTTGCCTTGAGCAACTCACCTAAATCTCTCCGTTGAATTTTTTCTTTTTAAAATTGAGATACTCAAATTTTATTTTCTGTTCTATGGAGACATCTTTGATTAATTAGTTACTATCTGTAAAATCCTCTAAAATGTAAAGTGTCTTGTAAGTATGATAGCCTGTTTAAAAAGGTGTTTTCATGCATAAATGAAAAATTTCTTTAGTCAGTAAACTTGCTAGAGGAATAGATTTAATGCATAAATGAACAAATTCAGAGGGTGAAAAAGCAAGGTTAGATAAAACTTCAGGAAGGAAATTGGAGTATAGATGGGATGGGTGGCAGAGCATCACAGCTATCAATATCAAGTATATTTATGCGCATGCTGTAGATCTATTAAACTGCCTTAGGAGAATGATGTGGCAGTAAAACAATAAAATGTGATTGGACTAAATTAGGAGTGGTGTCACTATACAAAAAAAAGGACAGTTGTATTATGGAAGCATGTTTTGAATCTCCTAAAAATCAGAAATATAAAGTGTTGGAATGCAGCATCTTACTATAATGAAAATATAAAGAATAGAAGGCTCTGATAATTGACTAGCTTTATCCACTGCTTAATGTCTGTGGTGAGCTTGCCTCTTTATGTCTTGGAATATCTTAAACCATTTACAAACTGCCTAAATATTCCTTGATTGTGCAGGCCCACTTTAAGCCAGTGTTCGTTGACAGCTACTCACCAAAAGCAGAAGCTGAGAAGAGAAATAAGAGAAATACAGCTCAAACCCCCTTTATGATCTTAAGTCATTTATTTCCTCCATCCCAGGGGGGACAGAGCACCAACCTGGGAGACAATCAGCTGGGAAAAGAGGACGAGGCTTTGTGTCCAGTTGGTTTTGTCACAGAGGGGGGAAAAGGGGATTCCAGGGGCGGAGATGGGACAAACAACCAACCAGATCAGAGCCCGGGCTGCTTGAACATTGGACAGACCTGACTCAGTCACATGGCAGGGACCCGGCCCGGGGGGCTCAGGGGGGTCCACCACAACAGAAGGCCAGAGAGAAAATTAAGAAAATATCCCCTCAAGCCAAACCTTTCACCATGAAATTTGAAAATTCATGCAAGTCAGATTTTTTTTAGTAGGGCCTGTAGCACTAGGACACAGGTAACGGTTTTAAAGTAAAATAGGGTAGGATTAGACTAGAAATAAAGAAAAAAAATTACAATGAGGAGTATGAAACACTTGAATGATTTGCCCAGATAAATATGGCAAATGCCCCATCCTGGAAACATTTCTGGTCAGGTCAGATGGGCCTCTGAACAACCTGATCTGTCCCTGTCCATGGCAAGGTGGTTGGACTAGATGGTCTTTAAAGGTCCCCTCATACCCACACTATTCTATGATCATATGCTACAAACTGCTGAAAAATAAAAGAATTATTTAATGCAGCAAAATAATCCACGAAAATCTAATCATTAGGTAAATACACAAATACAAATCAAACAGCAAAGAAGAGAATTCTTGAGATTGAAAAAATTGAAATAAACGTTTCATCAAAGGAAACTAGTGTCTATTTAGAGAACATGGACAACTTCATGTGGTAGAAAAACAAATACAGAAGATTTATGGATAATTGCAAAAGAAGACACATTCCAATGGCAGTAGATTGTTTTCTTTCTGCATTCGAGAGTGCAAACCAAATTTTTATTCAATATTTGTTCATTATTGCCCAATACCATGAAAAAACATAATTTTAAATTATGGAAAACAAATTGTAATTGCAATAGTTTGGGTGGAAAGAATGATTGTAAAAATATATTTTTCCCCTCTAAATTAATAACTTACTTTCAATAATTTACAAATCAAAAGTTGTAAATATCCATTATGGTTTGAAATGTCAGATGATTTATACCCACAAATAGTTTAAAATTGAAAAGTAGAACTCAAAAAAAAAAACTTTTCTAAATAACTGAAATGAAGATTTATGGTGGATTATTTCATAATTTTCAAAAAAAATATATGTATTTTCATGTCAATTTAGCAAAGAAACAATAAGCATTTTGTTGTTGAGAGCTTCATGCAGCTGAGAATGATAACACTGTTTAAGAGATAACAGACAAGCCAAATAGTTGATTAGATGTTATACATGTTGAATCTCTTTTTAATCACACAATTTACTTAATGTAATGATGAATACCACTAAATGTCTCTGAGGAACAATGACATCTATGAAGATGTTGAAAGTGGGAACAAATTGTCACTTCCTACTGTTCATTCTGGTACCTTCTTCATCCTGCACAACTTTGATTTCTGATTAGCATTAACCATTGAGGTAATGTTTGTGCTTGCAATCCAAACACAACCAACACACTCAGCGAGACCCTAATAATTATCTCTTTGGTTGGTCTCTCATACTGCAGTATTTCTTAAGTGTCTTGTCACCTGAGAATGGATTAAGGCTCTCCAGAGATCTCCCCAGCTGATGACACAGTCACTCTCAAGGACCAAATCCCACACTACTTCAGCAGCATTTTCAGCTCTTTTTGATTAAGAGCTTGATCTTGTGTTGATCCTAAACTCCTTTGGTAAGTCTCCCTAAGGTCTGGTGAGTCTTCTAGATATGAAGGAATTACATTCCATCAGAACTGGCATCAATATCAACTTGAAAAATTACCTTGTGAAATCAAGCACTGCCTTAAATCCCTTGCATAACCCATTTTCTGTAGAGACTATTTTGTTACATTTGGTAGATCCCAGATTGATTTATGCACACACCACCTTCCAAGTCTGAAAATTGTTAAGCCATGTTCGCTTGAGCCCCTCTTTGAATCCCTGTAAGACCCAAAACATGTAGAGGTGAGTTCTGCATTTGGAGATGCTACAGCTGTCAGATATCTAACTGAATTGTGTTTTTAGCTTTGATTTTTTTACCAGATTTTTGATGTCAGGTGATCTTTCAGGAGGACATGGTGTGAAATCATTTTCATATGACCTTTATAGGAGTAGAAACATATATCTGATACAGAAACTCACTCTAAGTAGAGAAATAACAAGAATTGTTTATGGTATTCTAAAAAAACCCAGACACCAAGCATGCAAATTACAGAAAGCAGCAAACACAAGATACTGTTATTCCATCTCTCCCCATGTAAGCAGTTAAGTATACGTCTAGAATAAAGTATGCAGGGGCCTACAGTATTAGAAAAAAATCTTGACACATTGGAGGAAATTCAAGGAAAAGCAACATAAATTATTGAGGGGTTGAGAGGATTGACTTACGGTGAAAGATTAAAAGAAATAAATATGTATAACTTGCTAAGCAATGACTAGAGGGGGAAAGGGGGAAGGGAGATGTTAACTGTCTATGTACATTTGAAGGCTATAAACACCAAGCATAGAAAGAAATTATTTAAGGTGGTCTTAGTGTATAACCAAGTTTAAATAAGACCAGCTAGGAATTATTATTGGTAAAATTAAACCAGAAATGTAAAAAAAGTCTTAAACCATATATTCTTTTATAAAATAGAAGAGAGATGTATTTATTCGGGATTGTTAGCAGTCTTCTTATTTGGCCAGAGTGTGACATAGGTATGTTCAAAATCCTTATGTCACAATCAGGAATTCAAGTTTTCCAGATTCCCAGTGAGTTTTCACACTGATGGTACTTTGCTCTCTCTATCTCCTTAGTTCTCTCATGAATTTTGAATGTCCATCTGATTCAGAATAAAAATATTGAAACATTTATGGGGAGGGAGTGTTGGTGTTTTTACAAAATTGATTTGTTTTCTGTCTAGGTCTGCACTAATAATTTACCATAGGAAATGTTCTTGCACTTACAAGGTGTATTGGGTTTGCATGGTCAAATTTTGGTAGCGAGGGAGCTAAGGGGTAGCTTCTGTGAGAGGATGCCAGAAGCATCCCCCTTGTCCAGCAGGGCCAAACCCAGGAGGCTCCAAGATAGTTATGTCACGGGCCAAGCCTGGGGCAAATAGAAATGATGGCAATGCCTCTGAAATAACATATTTAAGAAGAAAAATAAAGGTATTGTGCAGATGTAATTGCATCCAGAAAAGATCAGGATGAGAACATGTGAGAGGAACAACTGTGCAGACACCAAGGTCAGTGGAGAAGGAGGAGGGGGGAAGTGTTCCAGGCGTTGGGGCAGAGATTCCCCCACAGCCCATGGTGAAAACTGTGGAGGTGCCTTCCCCTGAAATCCTGGGGGGAGGGATCCTGCAGGGTACGGGTTTGCCCCTGTCCCTGCTCCCATGTCACCTGTGCCCCATACCTGTTCCTGATTGGGTGGATTGGGTGCCTGGGCGCGGGAAGGGAGAGGGTCCCGTGACTGAGGTCTGCCTGAGAACTCCAGTCATGTGGTTGGAGGAATAAATCATCCCTGAATATCTACAAAAATATCACTTCATCTTTCCTTCCAAGTCCATTGCTGTCTTATTCATGTTGTGAGGATTCCCCAATTACAACAAACGGTGGAGAATGCAGGCAAACGATCCCTGGAGAAGGATTCGTGAGTAACTCTGGATATCTCTTCTTGCTTTCATTTTGACATCCCATCTCTGAACAATGGAGGACCCATGGAAGGACTCATGGCTGTCCAAACCACAAAGAGACATTTACCTAAAACTTAAAAATGTTCTGGAACAGCAATATGTAGATTTTAGCTTAATTCAAGCTCAGAAAGAACTAAGACACTTTTTGGCATGGCTGTTTAAAAACTTCTTCTATGTTTCTTGGGATTTGATTCTTACCAATGAGTTTGGAAGAATGTTTGGACACAGTTAATTTCCGAATCAAAAATGTGCTGTTGCAAGACTATTTCTGTGAATATTACCTGATTTCAGAGACTGTTGAGCAATATCGTCTGTGTCCCACTGCTGTTTCAGCAGCGAACACGTGGTCAAGCAGTGCGCACGTTGCATTGGGTTCCTCCGCCACCCCGGAGACTGCGTGGCCACGGCCTTGGGCGCCGAGTGCATTGCAGGCGGCGGCAAGACAGCTCCCGCACGTGGGAGAGCCAGCAGTGAGGCCAGGCACAGCGGGAGCGAGGCCGGCGGCGAGAGTGGCAGTGGGGGGAGTGGAGCCAGGAGCGATGCGACAGCGTTGGCCTGGCAGTGTTCGCCTTGAGGAGGCAGCAAGGGCGGGGGCAGCAGGGGCACGACCCAGCAATGGCCACCCAGTGCCACAAGGTGAGCGATGGTCTGAGCGATGGTCTGAGCCTGAGCCCCGCGCCGCGAAAGGCAGCGGCGATTGTGGCAGTCGCTATGGCAACCGCAGTGAGCCACGCTGAGCCAAGCTGGAGTGGCATGGGGGCAAGAAGGAAACTGCACTAGCCAACAGCCACACAGTCGACAGCAGCAGCCACGGCGGCAGCAGCAATGGTACAAAACCGCTCACATGCGAACACCTCACAGGGTATGGCTGTTCAGCCGCGCGAACGCCCGGAAAGCGTGGAGCAGTCACATGGAGCTCCGGAGAAGCGAGCATGGTGCCAAATGGCGGTGCAGAGGGGGCCAAAGGCGGAGCAGCCGGCAGGGTCAGCATGCAGCAGCATGGCCAGACTGGACCCGCTCAGCCCCACACGCAATCCCGAGGAGTCCAGACACCGCGACAGGAACGTGCTGGCAGCCCTGGCCCCGATGGTCCCGGCTGCAGCAGCTCCAGCGAGAGAGTGAGAAAAATCAAAAGTGAAAGCAAGAATGAAGGAACTCGGAAAAATGAAAAGGTTATCTCAGCTAGGGGTTTTGGAAATGTAAAATGGTATAAAGAAAAATTATGGTTTCTTATCAAGAATAGATACTGGAGAAAGTATTTTTGTCCATAAATCTGCTATTGTGAAAAATAACCCCAAAAGTGATGTTCCAAGCTTAGAAGAAGGAGAAAGAGTAGAATTTAAAATTCTGCAGGGAAGGAAGGGCCCACAGGCCACATGTGTTACAAGCCCTGGGGGTGTTCCTCACAAAGGCAGTAGATATGCTGGACAATAGCCCCATAATCCCTATCCTTTCCCCTATCCCACCTTCCCCTATTACCCCATGTCCCTTAATCCCCCATATATGCTCTGCCCAAATTTCCCTTTCAGGTTCCCCTCACAAAACCAGTCTTTTCATTTGCCATTAATCCCTTTGTAATGCCGATGGGGGGGATGAAAAGGAGGGAAGGAAGAAATTAACTGTCATTTTCTAAGATTCTAACAGGTACAAAAAGGAAAATCCCTTCCTCAGTTTCCATGTGAAGCATGCTCAAGTCCTGTCTTTCTTCTGATGCTCCAAAGAAAATCTGTTTGGATATTTGGGGACCCAAGATAGTGACTTCCTTTCTTTTGACAATGTTTTGTTGTTTATCCAACTGTTTCCAATGTTATTTTATTTAATAAGAAAGGGTGAATTGTGGAGGTGCCTTCCCTGAAATCCTGGGGGGAGGGACCCTGCAGGGTACGGGTCTGTCCCTGTCCCTGCTCCCATATCACCTGTGCTCCATACCTGTTCCTGATTGGGTGGGTTGTGCACCCGGGCCCAGGAAGAGAGCAGGGTCCCACGACTGGGGTCTGCCTGAGAACTCCAGCCATGCAACTGGAGCAATAAATCATCTCTGAACATCTAAAAGAAATATCGCTCCATCTTTCCTTCCAAGTTCATCGCAGTGTTATACTTGTTGTAAGGATTGCCTGATTACGACAGAAAACCATGGTGAAGCAGCTGTCCCCCTGCAGTCCATGGAGGTCCACAGAAAAGAAGAGATGCAACTGCTACTTGTAAATGATCCCCCCCCACCCAGAGCAGGTGGATGCCTGAGAACATCTGCACTGGAGAAGGGTGAGGATCTACAGGTCCATGGAGAGAGAAGCACCCACAGGAGTAGGTTTCCTGGTAGGACTTTTGTGGGGGACCCATGCTGGAGCAGCCTGTTCTTGAAGGATTGCACCCCAAGGAAGAAGAGTGACCCACATTGGAGACATTTGTGGAGAGCTGTTGAGGGATGAACTCACATTGGAGAAATTATATAAAGAACTGTCTTCCATTGGAAGGACCCCATGCTGGAGCAGGGGAAGGACTCCTCTCCCTGTGATGTGGTAATGTGTGATGAACTGATAACCCCCACTTCTTGTCTCCCTGAGATGCTGGGGGAGGAGATAGAACTGCGAAGGAGGGAGGAGTGGGGGGAAAATGTTTTTTATGTCTTATTTTACTTCTCATTATCCTGGTCTGATTTATTTAACAATAAATTCAATTAATATCTCTAATTTATAGTCTGTTTTTCCTGTGATGGTATTTGCTGAGTGATCTCTCTGTTCTTATCCCAGCTCATGAACCCTTTGTCGTATTTTCTCTGCCTTGTCTCCAGCTGAGGAGGGGAGTGAGAGAGGAGCTTTGGTGGGTGCCTGGCATCCAGTCAGGGTCAACCCACTATCGCCTTTTTAAAGGACTTTAGTGAGTTGACCTTGGTGAACACCAGGTGTCCAGCAAGCCATTTTACCATTCCACTTCCCAGCTAAATAGGGGAGAGAAAATAAGGTGGAAAAAAACTTGTAGGTTGAGCTAAGGCAGTTCACTAAAGCAAAAGAGAAAGTTTGCATGTGTATGAGCAAAGAGAATAAAAAAGCTTTGTTCTCTACTTGCCATCAGCAAGAGATGTTCAGCCACTTCTCAGGAAGCAGGGCTTCAACATATACAGTGGCTGCTCCAGAAGGCAAACACTGCAAATAAGATATACCCTCACTTCATCCTCCTTTTCTTAGCTTTTATATTTTGACTGACATCACATGGTATAGAATAGCTCTCAGGTTAATTTAGGTCAGCTGGCCTAGTTGTATCCCCTTCTCCACCCCCAGCTCCTTGCTGGAGGGGAAATGTGGAGAGACAGGGCTGGTGCTGTGCCAGGCCACCTCAGCAGCAGCCAAAATGCTGGTGTATTATCAACACCTTTCCAGCTACCAATGCAAAGCACAGCTCTCTGAGAGCTGCTGTGGGGAAATGAGCTCCATTTCAGCCAGACTCAATACACCAGAAAAGCGATGAAATCATCTAATAGGCTTATTTGATCTGTAATACCTATATTTATGTGACAATTTTTTCAGGAAAACAAAGGCTTCACACTCAGACAATGATCAAAAAGCTCACAAAACAAAGCACGGGGATAGAATGCCAAAATAGCCTTAAAATATCAAACTTTTGAGCACTTATTTTCCTGTTTCCTCTTCTCTTCCTTGAAAAAGGCTCTTAAATTCTTTAAACTGCTGGACTATTTGTAAATCACAAAAACTTGTCATATAATCATAAATTTGTTTAGGTTGGAAAAGACCTTTAAGGTCATTGAGTCTAATGGTAACCTAGCACTGCCAAGGCCACCACTAAACCATGTCCCTAAGCAGCATGTCTACATGTTTTACTCCCCTCCAAGGATGATGATTCAACCAGTTCCCTGGGCAGTCAGTTCCAATGCCTGAAAACCTTCTCAGTAAAGAAATTTATGCAAATGCACAGCAATCCACTGTCTTACTATTAAATATTGACCCAAAAATGGAATTAAGTGCCTCAGTCTTTTCCTCAGCCTAGGTCACTATGTTTCCCTTCACATCCAATACAGGTTGGGTGTTCTCCTTGGCCCTCTTTTTCTTGCAAATGTATTTATAGAAATATTTTTTATTTTCTTTTAGAGCACTAGTCAGATTAAAGTCTCATTGGGCTTTGGCCCTACTAACTTTCTCCTCGTATAACCTCATGACATCCTTGTAGTCCTGAGTTTCCTGCCCTTTCTTCCAAAGGTCATAAATTCTCCTTCCTTCCCTGAGTACTAGCCAAATCCCCCTGTTCAACCAGCTTGATCTAATTCCCAGTCAGCTTACCTCTTGGCCTGTGGGCACATGTTGCTCCTGTGCCTCTAAGATTTCCTTCTGAGAGCACATCCAGCCTTCCTGGATCATGTGTCATTCAGCACTGCCTCCCATGGGACTCTCTCCACCAGTCTCCTAAAGAGGTCAAAGTCTGCCCTAAGGAAGTTCAAAGTGGTGAGACCCACTGAGGGGGTCCCCTCATGCTGCTGGAATGTGTCCCTGAATAATTCAGTCAAATTACCCTCCAAAAGAGTAGAACTGCTCAGTGAAGGGTCCCACAGTGGGACACTGACTGATCAGGCATGAGGATCTTGGCTTTCCTGAGAGCTGACAGACAAGTCAAACACTAAGGAAATCTCCCTGCACTAAGGGTTGAGAAAAATCTCACCCTTTCACGTGACATAGGTATTAATAAAATTCCATTTGTCAATATTGAAGAATAGATAGAGTCATACATATATAATGAGATCAACACTGAAGTAAGTCTTTAGGTCACTGAAAGAAAGCTCTGAGAAAAATGGCTTGGAAATTTACTTTATATATATGTATATCTACAGGTAGGTTGTCTGCTAGCTTGGAAACCTGAAATAACAATTTTTAGTAATAGTGAATCATTCATCATATAATTTCTCTAGACCAGGGATTTCAGGAACTGCTGATGGAGAGTTTACTTTCAAGCAGTATTAATGGCCTCTATTATTTTTGCTTACTAAAGTGAATTACTGCAAAATAATAGGTATGACATGTCCAGGACTTTAACTGAAAATATTTAAAGGAGTTCTTTCCTGTGTTCTTTTTCTTCCAGTTAGTAAATACAAGTTTATGATCCTCCTATTCATGTGCCCCAAACCTCAAAGATAAATGGAAGGAGTCCCAATTTTAACCCATAAGCAAAACCACATTTTCACCAGAAAAAATTTGTGTTGAACCTGCCAGTGTAGTGAATGTCTGTGTAAGAATTAAAGCAGGCGAGAAGATGTTATTTAGCTGATATTTGATATGTATGGAAGAGTTCTGAATATCCAGTGGAATCCTGAATTACTGGCTGTTATGGCTTAATCTAGTAAACCCCAAACCATACATTAAACTCCACCAGTGCAGCAGATGTATTATTTACTACAAAGTTACCCTTGGCATAGCCAAGCGGCAGGCCAGGCGGTGTGTCAGTGATCAGCTGTTGGAAAGTACCTCAAGCTATTCCAGCATTGGAATAAAACTTAAAAAGGCATCTTCTGTGAAGAACAGTCAGTTTTGTACGGGAGACTGTTGTGACTTAACCCTGCCTGGCTGTTTGCTCACTCGTCCCAAGTGGGATGGAGGAGAAAATCAGACATGTACAAGTGGGAAACCTCATGTGCTGAGCTAAAGGCAATTTAACAATTAAAGCAGAAGTTCCACGCGTAAACAAGGCAAAATAAGGAATTCATTCATCACTTCCCCTTGTCAGTCAGGTGTTTAGCTATCTCTAGGAAAGCAGGGTTTCATCATGTGTAAAGTTTACTTGGGAAGACAGAGCATATGCAAAATGCCCAAATGCCTCCTTCCTCCTTTGAGCTGTTATTGCTGAGAGGTGATGTCATGTGGCATGGGACATCTCTTGGGTCAGTTGGGGTCAGCTTTGCCAGGTCTGACCCTCCCAGTTCCTTGTGCCTCCCCAGCCTCCTGACTGGCCAGGCAGTAGGAAAGGTGGAGGAGTCCTTGACCCCGAATGAGCACTGTTTAGCACTAACTAAAACATCCCTGTGTTATCCACGCTGTTTCCAGCACAAACCCAAAACTTAGTCCCATGCCAGATACTGCAGAGAAAATGAACAGCACACAGAGAAAATAAAGCACAAAGCTCTGACTTGGAATAGTTAAAAACTTTTTCACCTCAAGGGTAGTCAAGTTTTGGAACAAGTTGCTCAGAGACATTTTGAGGTTCTCGGGGTAGAAAACCCTGTGTGAGCTAGTCTGATCTCATAGCTGATCTTACTTTGAGCACAGTGTTGGGCTAGAGAACAACTGCAGTCCTTTCCATGCTGAGTTATCCTGTGGTCTTGTAGGAGTGGCTGAATTTTTCAGCCCAAGAAAGGCAAGCCCAAGACCTCCATGTCCCCACATTCAGCCTAACAAGGCTCAACACGTGCTTCCAGTGGATGCACAGACAGAAGTAAGCAACACATATATAAATATACACTTGGCCAGACACAGAGATCAACACAGACAGAAGCACAAACAATATTCAATATTCATGCAAACACAAGAAGTACCAACAGTCTCATGCTTTTCTCTGTCTGATGAGGATAAAAGTCCATTAGTGGAAAATTTATTGCCATATACAGACATATATACAGTGTGGATCCCTCCAGGAGCTACCTTTGGACACTGTCTATTTTGTAAGTCAGTAGCCTGAAAGCTTTAACATTTCCCTAGTGATATTTTGCATCTAAACTACAACATGATCAAAATGCAATAGAAAACTATGTACTCAAATTTTGGATCCAAAAATCTCCATTAGTGAGCTGAGATCAGAACAAGTAAAGAGGCAGAATTTTAGCATTAAGACTTGTGGGAGAAAAAAAACAAAAAATCCCACCACCACAATCAAATAAATCCACTTTCTTATCCTGAATGTTACCTTAGCAGGAGTGAAATAAACCACGGTTTCAGGGTGCTTGTATCTTTTATATTTTGCCTCATTTTTAACACTTGAACCTAAATACTGTTGAACTCTTTTTCTCACCTTAAAATTTCTCCAGCAGACATTCACATTACTTTACAGTCACTGCTTCAGAATTCTGATGCCTTTATTTAGCTTTCAAAGCAAATTTGGATATATTCCAGATAGTTACTGAAAAGATTCAATTCATGAAGGTATTTTCCTTTAAAGTATATCAAGATTCATCTTTAAATGATTGTTCTACATTGAAATCCTCTGGTGAGAGGATTCCATACTCCTTATGAACCAATGCTGCTAATTATTGCAGTTTTCTCACAAGTCTTACAATAGTTGGTAATCACTTTAAAGATATTAATCTGGAAACAGACAACTGTGTGATACAACCTTCTATATTTTTCACGAGTGAATTTTGAAACCGCAAAATTGGTTGTGGTTTAGCCTGAAGATGTCATTAATTGTTGTAATGAGGGGAATCCTTACAACAATATATAAGGCAGCGATGGACTTGGAAGGAAAGATGAAGTGATATTTCTGTAGATGTTCAGAGATGATTTATTCCTCCAGCTGCATGGCTGGAGTTCTCAGGCAGACCCCAGTCATGGGACCCTCTCCCATTGGGCCTCAGGCACACACACCAACCAACCAGGAACAGGTATGGGGCACAGGTGACATGGGAGAAGGGACAGAGGCAGACCCATACACTGCAGGGTCCCTCCCCCCAGGATTTCAGGGAAGGCACCTCCACAATTCACCCTTTCTTATTAAATAAAATAACATGGGAAATACAGTTGGATAAACAACAAAACAATTTCAAAAGAAAGGAAGTCACTATCTTGAGTACCCAAATGTCCAAACAGATTTTCTTTGGAGCATCAGAAGGGAGACAGGACTTGAGCACGGTTCAGATGTGTTTGGAAAGGTTATGCATGTGTGAAACTGTATCCATTCATATCTCTGTGTGTTTTTTACATATTAAAATCCACGTTATATTTATATCGTTTATAACATGAATGTACATGCATAACATGTCCATATATATTTAACATGTTCTAGGATTCTTAGGTGGAAGTCAGTCTGTTCTCCCAGGCAAATGGTGACAGTACAGGAAGAAATGGCTTCACCCTGCACCAGGGGTCAGGATGGACATCAGGAGAAATTTTGTCACAGAGGGGGTTGTTGAATCTCAGAATGGACTGCCCAGGGAGACTGTGGAGTCACCATCCCTGGAGGTGTTCAAGAAATGACTCACCTTGTCTTGACAAGGTGGTGATCTTTCAAAGGTTGGACTCAATAACCTCCGAGATCTTTTCCAGCCTAAATGATTCTGTCATTATATATCTGTGCATTAAGATGTTAAAATTGGTTCATGAGTTTTGAACCTTTTGATTTTTCATACCATAACTGCAGTATATGCTTTCATAAAATAATACATTATCTTACAATTATGAAATATTATTCTTCCCTAAAAATCAACAGAGACCTATTTCTGAGTTTCACCAAAGCCATTTTACATTTCATCGCAATATAATGGTCCTTTTGGTGGACACAACTTCACTTTATTCTCATTTTTATCCCTTTAAAGTGCCACAGATGTATAATCTAGCCTTTGTGTGATCCAAAATCACAGCCATGACTGTCATTACAAGGATTACTCTACTGTTCACTGTCTGGGACTCAGCTATGTTGCAGGATTCTTAGGACAGCAAGGGAAAGGTTGTTAAATATGAAAGTTGCAGAAGAAAGCTTTAAAAAATGTTATTTCCATTATTAGAATTGACTGGCAAAATTAAAAAAAAAAGGTGTATTTATTTTAATTAAATATTGATAAATTTAATTTTAATTGATATATCACTCACCAATAATACTGGAAGGCTTAAAAGAACTTAGCAATCAATAAGGTCAACTATCTCATGACTCTGAAAGTTTTCAGTCTAAAATCTCACTTAGGTAAGGCAGAAGAAATTGTATGTGCTTCCCAAGTGGCTGCTGAGAGGGACACAAAAACAGGATCATCAGTGAGTTACTGGTTATTATAGTTACTAATTCCAAGAAAAAATACTCTAAATTCCTATGGAGTTTGAGGACAGCTGAGAAGTTGCTGAAGTATCATCCATTCCATACTCTGTTCATCAGGTGAACTGAAGGTAGAAATAATTCTAAGGCATTGACCAAAACAGCAAAAGTCAAAAGAGAGATTTCCTTTCAGAGAGAAGTTGTTCAGGTCTAAAGCTCATTCTCCACCTTCTTTACAGAGACCCATTGCTAAAAAAAGACATTTCTGCATTCACAGCTTGTCTGACATTCCCTGCAGCAGGGTCAGTGGGAGTCCGTGGTTTCAGAGAGCTAAGATCCCCTCTCAGAAATAAAACATCCCCTCACTCTTATCAAGGGCATGACCTACAGTGAAAGACACAGCCCTAGAAGAGCAAGGCAAATATCATAACTGCTTGATCAAAAAACTGCCTAAATAGGCCTACAGAATTTAGCATCTTCCCATAGCAGGGAACACTACATTAAAAGGAACTACTTATGCTTGGTGGTGATTTAAGTAACTTTATATGAAAAATAATGTCATGACCTGTCTTTTCATGAAACCTGTCGACTTCATGAAATTTCTCTATCATCCTCAGTCGCACACCCAAGCCAAAAGGAATAGCGCACCATCAAAATAATCAGCTCCAAAGTTTATGAGATACATGATTTCCCCCTCTTTTTAAGGATGTGACCTCCCTACCCTTAATCATCTTACTTATGAGCTCTCTTCTATGAGTGATAGACAGTTGTTAATGCTAAAAACCACAGCTGATTAAATCTCAGCAGAAGCAACAACAAAGTTTTAAATCTCATGGACTCCAAAATAAGCACCAAAGTCTAGAAGGGTTGCTTTGGACTCTGACTGGTAAATGTGAGATCATAACCTGGAGCACCAAAACTTTAAAAACCTTGATTTTAGGTCCCAGTACTTCATACTGTGCCTATTTAGTAGTCAAATGTCACCTTTTAAATCAACAATATCCTCACGGACTTTCTTTAAAAGACCCCTGCCTTTGTACAGTCTAGTCTTTGCCTACTCTAATCACAGTCAAGTTCACATCAGCTACTGACACTGAGATGTCTACATCTTTCTGGTACTTTTTCCTATTCCAAAATCTTAAATCCGTCATTACAACTCTGCTATGCTATGTAACAG
Source organism: Lanius collurio (assembly GCA_020086605.1). Classification (NCBI taxonomy): domain Eukaryota; kingdom Metazoa; phylum Chordata; class Aves; order Passeriformes; family Laniidae; genus Lanius; species Lanius collurio. Next base: position 4,242,739 of record JACBWW010000001.1, on the reverse strand, counting down.
GAGTTTGTCAGCCTACTGTCATCTTTTAGGGGAGGTATTGAAGAAAACTTTCTTGATTATAGTAAGATGAATTCTCCAGACAATTTATGTTAATTTTCCTAATGGAACAGAAGTTTGGAACACAGTGATTATTAAAACAGGGAAACTCATCCAGCCTCTTATTAGATTAGATAAGGAAGTCATTTTGCTTAGAGCAACAAATTTGAAATCTCTTAATTTTCTTTCCCATTCATGTGACTCTAGCAGTTTAGATAAAACAAGCAGTTAAAGCAGACGATGAGTATCAGATCTCAAGTTAATACAGAGCAAATTGAAATTTGAAGTATCTCTTCTATTTGCAACTTTACTGCAGGTGTCATGGTTCACTTTGTGAACTTTCTTATTTAGCAACATTGCAGAGGCCCCAAAGACAGTTAGAGGGAAATAAACATCTTTCAGCTTGACGGATTATCTGCCCCTAAAAAACCTGAAGTACATTTCAGATTCACATATAGCTTTTAATGAAAATTCACATTATAAATGACCATCACCATTTTCCTTTTCCAATAGCTATATCCCATTTTTTATAATTGGCATAAACACTCCAGGAAGCCTCCTGGTAGAGATGCCTTAATACAGCCTTGCTGTGCACAACCAAAAAAGCTTCAGTTGACATCTCTGGGTTTTCAATCAGGCCCTCCTTAAACACTGCACATTTGTGCTCAGATTTGGGAGCATGCATAAAGTGTGTGCAAAGTCATTAGGTAGGGGATCATAAGGCTGGTTTTACACTATTCTGTGAAACTCAGTGGATTCTCATCTAGTGATAAATTCATATTGGCACATGAATATCTCTTTTCAAGGCTCACGAAAAACATTTTTGGAAAGAGAGTAAAAATAATGAAAATTATGCTCAAGATACATAATTTATTGACTAGAGGATCATCCATGAGTCAGGAAAAGTTCTAAATTTGACTCAGTTTGGTGAGATTTGGGCATTCCCACACACATGCAGGAGATGATACAGTTCCTTTCATCTTTGTTATTCATAATTACATTCCTTTTATTCACATAATTGAATTATTCTGTGGGTTTGGACTGTTTGAATCTGGTCATATTCCGAAATATGGTTATGTGAGCTATATTCAAGCAATAAATAGATAAAAACTGGGATTGCAGCAACCTGCAAAGACAGAAAGGAAGAGGGATCTCCATCTATATCATCTCTCCATATGCCTCATTTCTCTGCTGGAGATCTCACTCCCATAATATTTTCTTCTCACCATAATCACCATGGTGACAATTCTGTCATTGCAATTGCCTTAGTAACTGAGTGACCAAGTCCTGTGACTGGGTTCTCCAAGTCATACAGCTTTGTTTATGCCTCTCTATGTTTTTCTAGAAGGAAGTGGAAGACTTGAGAATTTTTCTGTCTTGAAGGACACAGCAGTGAGGGAAAGGCATCACATAAGGAGACCAGGTCTATTCTTGACAATAATAGGTGTGGTGGGTTGACATTGGCCAGCATCTAAGCCTCCACTCAGTCTCCCACTTACTTCCTAGAAATCTCCATGGGGAAGAGACTGGGAAAGGCAAAAGTGAGAAAACTGCTAGGTCAAGATAAAGACAGTTTAATAAGTGAAACAAGATAAGTAGTTCAGTGTCTTCTCATCAGCAAGCAGATGTCAGTCACTTGCTGGAAAGCAGGGCAGAATGGTTCCCAGGGAACACAAGCACAGCAACCCCAAAAGTTCTCTCTTTCTCTCAGCTTCAGCTGATGAACGTATCATATGATATGGAATATTCCACTGGTCAATTTGGGTCACCTGTCCCATTTGTGTCCTCTCACAGCCTATTCACTGGGGAGAAGGGAAAACCATTACTCTGTCCAAACACTGTTCCAGAATGGGCAAAACAAGGGGTGTTATTGTCCCTGTTTTAGCCACGAACTCAAGACAGCACTGTACAGCATGCCACAAAGAACGCTAACTCCTTCCTAGTCAGATATATCTTATCAGTTTAAAAAAGAGTTAGAAAATTAAAAATGCTAAGTTTCAGGCTTGCATGTAGGAGCTTGATTATTTGTGTTGCTAAATTATTCAGCTAGTTACAGGTTTTTTTCAGCAAAAACTGCTTTTCAAACAGTGCCTGGCCATAGCTCAGAAGTAGACACAACCAGTGACCTGTCTCAGGAGGCAATTTGGATGCAGTCATTGTGTTTTGGAGGCAAAGGGGTTGTAGGATTATTCATGTGGCCTCAGAGACAGATCATGAGTCCAGTTCTGGATAGTTTTGTAAAATAAAACTTTGTTTTAAGAGCTGTCTTCCCTTTTATACATCTATAAATATTTTAACTCAATTTAAAAAAAAAAAAAAGCAAGAATTTTCAATAGTAATAAAGATAACTGAGGAGGGAGACATAAACCACTTAGACCAAAATTTAATGGCAGTGTACAGAAAGCTACCCTTAATTATCTTTTGTCACCATTATACATGGTAATTGTATTTGCATTTACAATCCTGTTTGAAAAGGGCACTGTCACTTATCTTTGCCTATCTTGTTTGATTAATTGCCTCACTGTCAAGATGTTAACCAAGGATTTTGGTTCTCTGTTTTCCATCATTGATCTAATACTGCACAACTCTTTCTGTTAAGTTAGTATAATTTTTTTCTTATAGTTTTCTTACAAGGATCTTACTAGAGTTCTTTAAAGTATCTATTTAATGATGCAAGTTAAAGTTGCATCATTAGTAAGATCCTTACATCTTTAGATGTAAGGCATACGATATCTTAGATCACCTGGGAAAAAACAGACTAGCTGGGATACACAGAAGTGTATGACCTGTAATTCCATCTTGTAAGAATAGTTTTCTTCCTTAAATTTAGACTTCAGGTGATTTCTTCATATTCTTATCTTTTCCTATTATTTTACAGGTGAGAAACTCGACAATTATCCTAGATAAAGCAAACAAACAACCCCACATACACAAACTAAAAATAGTCAGAAATCCCAAAACAAAATGAAAACAAAGAAAAACCAAAGCTACAAACACCAAAAAATCCCCATCAAACCAAATAAACCCAACAACAACCTCCTACTGTCCCTCAAATATCCAAATCAGATTTGATTTAAAGTATGAAAGTAATAAAAGAAAAAGACAACAAAGATTCGGTCACTGATAATGCATTAGCCTTTCCAATTGTCATTTTTTATTGTTATTTGTTATTCATGTAGTAAAATCCCCATATTTTGTTAAGCACTGTGCAAGGAGAGTAAAAGAAAAAGTGTTCCCCATACCAAAATCATTAAAAATCTAAATGTTCCCACACAAGTATGGATACAGGGCTTTCCGTAAAGCTTTATGTGCTGAAAATTTTGCTATTTAGTCAGGAGTTTTCTTCTGCATTCTATTCCCAAAAAGACAGAATCAATTACAAATTCTTGCTTAATCCCTTAAGTTATATGTGAAGCATGCTAAAGATCTTTAAGTTGAAATCTTGGGATCAGCACTGATAAAAACATTCCTAAACTAATAACAGTAATGGAAAAATGCCTCAGCATTGATGCTGAGGAGTTAATCTTCTCCTTTTTTTCCAATCATTTGTTATTATACGAAAGGGAAAATGTTCTGCTCAGAGTAAAATAATAAATGTTTGTCCTTCAATACAGAGGATGAGAGTTTAGTCTAAGTTCACTCTCCTTTTCCATCTTCCCATTGCTGAAGAATTCAAGCTTCTGTTGTGCCATTGGAGAAACTAGAGACTAAAAGAGGCACATTTGTGCACATTGAAGGCAGATAGATCCACCACACCAGTACAGCAGAAAGGTGCCATGGATAGTGCAAGTGGACCTGTAAAACTGCACAAAGCAGCAGCACTTCACTTGCACAGAAATGGGAAAATAACTTTATTTACTTTAGACAACAGACAGAGAGCAAGAAAAGGCAAAAAAAAACCCCAAACCACTGTATAATTATTCTGGCTAATGCTGGGCATGTCAGAAAACTTGTTCCTTTTCTAGTAATTGAAGAGAATTGAGCCTGATATTTGAATCCCCAGGTGACAGCCTTCATAAACTTTGGACACTGATGAATCTGAGATGTGGGTGATAGCTAAGATATTGCCCACAACGAGACTGTATTAATTTAACTATTTTGTAATTTTTTTCCCTTAAAAAAAAAAAGACAAAGCTTTCAATCACTGTCCAAATGTTGCTACTCTTTTAGTTTGCTTTATAGTGCCTAGATGATTATAAACATCACAAAATTGTTGTTTGGATCTCTTCAGCACAAAAACTACAGGAACATTTTGAAGTGAGAAACTTTTCAATGATTCTCTTTAAAGAGTTGTATATAGAACTCAAACAGCATTAATATGCAGGGATAGTTTGACTGAGACAACTTAGTCCTGCAAAGACACTTGTGAAATCAAAGTTGCTGAGGACTCCATATCCTGTTTATATAGAAACTTTACTAAAAATATTAATGATCAATACAATGTGAAAAGATGAGGAGAAAAAGGAAAGTTCCATGTCAAATATCCATATTTTTCTCCCACAGCTTGAACTATGCAATCAGGTTTATCACTTTTCACTTTCCTGTGACTTTTCTGTTATTTTTAGAATTTCAAGAGATGCTTAGTGACTACTTAATTCTGCTGTGATTAGAGACCACTTTAGAGAATAGTATCTGTAAACAAGGTTAAATTTAGAAGTAAAAAGGAAAACCATGTAAACAAACAGAAGAGCAAAAATATTTTTGATAAAGCAACAATATTCTCATGGAGGCAAATAGCAATTTTCCTCAGCTGTGTGCATGATACAAAAACTAATGAATAAATATTCCAAAAAATACTATTCACCATAACATAATCATCAGATTTAGATCAACAAAGACAATTTTTCATAAACATATAAGACAATTAAAATCACAATCTCAAAAATATAATCACCAGTTATCTAGAATTCCTAAATTTGAAATACCATTTGGAATGGTTTTTTATTCTGTGGGAGCTTCTTGAGCCTTTGAGTAGATAATTATTTAATCTACCATTTAGCTAATGCATCCAGTATCATTTGCATTTGAATTATAAAAAGCTGCCCTGTATAAAGATATTACATCACAAAATCCCAGAGCAACTGATGTTGGAAGGTTCCTTTGCAGATCAAATAGTCCAAAACATTTGGTCTAATAACAAGTTAAATCAGGGCAAATTACTTGGGACAATGTCCAATCGGGTTTTGAATATTACCAGAGGTGGGGACTTGACAACCTTTCTTGGCAGCCAGTGTCTGTCTAACCTCCCAAAAAAGAAAGTGTTTTGTTATGTTTGCATTGTGTTTCTGTATTTAAATCTTTTCCCATTGCCTCTGTTTATTTAACTGGGCACCACTGAGGCTGGCTGTATTCTTTACAGTCCTTGATCATATTTACACATTGCTGAGACCCGCCCAACACTTTTTTCCTTCAGACTGAATAGTCACAGATCTCTCAGTATAGATTGGATGCTCCAAAACCTTAATCATCTCTGGTGGACTCACTCCAGTGTGCCTATTTCTCTTTTGTACTGGGGAGCTCAGAACTGCACCTCTGACTCCAGATATCTCTTGCCAGGACTCATTAGAGGGGAAGGATCACCCCAACTTGATCTGCTGGAAAAACTCTCTTTTCTACAGCCCAGGAGGCCTTTGGTCTCCCCAAAGACTGAGGCACATTTCTGACACAAGGTCAATTTGTGGTTCCAGCAGGACCCCCCAGGTCCTTCTCTGCAAAGCTAATTTCCAGTCTTGCCCCAGACTTTATGGGTGTGGGGAGTTATTCCTCCCCAGCTGCAGGACTTGACATTTCCCTTCATATTGACATATATCTCCAGCCTGTGCAGGTCTGTCAGAACAGCAGCATATCCATCCTGTCTCCCAACCATTCCTCACAGGTTTTTATCATCTGCAGACTTGCTGAGAGTGCGCTGTGTGCCACCATCCAGGACATTAATGAAAAGCTTACACAGTCCTGGCCATATTATCAACCCCTGAGAAGACCAAGAGTGACCATCTCCTGTGGGACCCTGTGCTGCTGACCACAACCCTTCAGACCTGAAAGTTCAGTCAATTTTCAGTCCATCTCACTGTCCATCTATGAACATATAGTTCATGGGTTTACAGATGAGAATACAATGGGAGATGGTACTCAAAGTCCTACTAAGATCAAAATAAACAAACCACTGAACTCCCCTCACCCACTGTGCTAGCAGTCTCAATTCAGAAGGCTATCAAGTGAATTGAATATAATTTCCCTTTTAAAAATCCAGTCTGATTGCTCCCAACCACCTTGTCCCTCATGAGTTTGAAAATCGTTTCCAGGATTAACTGCTTCATCAAGTTCCCATGATGTTATAATGACCAGCCTGTCCTGGGCCCTCCCTCTTGACATTCATGAAGATAGGACATTTGCTTTCTCCCAGTCCTCATCAATCTCTCCAATTACATGGGCCAACTTCCCCAGCTAAAGTTTTTAACGCTCGGGGGGTCTCCCGGCCCGTGCTGGTTGGGGTCTGAGGCTCAGGCCCAAGAAGCCGTAGCAGACCCAGAGAGGTGACCCCATGAGGAACCGTCTCCCAGGGGGTCGTGGCTTCTCTCATCCGTCGGCCGGGGGTGCCTGCAGAGATGCCTGGCTCAGCAGCCATCAGCTCTTAGTGATTCAGGGAGTGATTTCAGCTCTGCTCTGCAAGGCAAACCCCCCTGGCCAGGCCCGGACAGAGAGAGGAGAGGCCCTGCTGGTGGTTCCGCAGAAGGAGCTTTGTTCTTCCATCTTCCACGAAGGGGTGACCAGAGACGAATCCTCCACCGACTCGGGGCAGAAGGGTCTCTTTTATGGGGGTACAGAGGTGGGCATGAAAGGGTGAGAAACCAATGGGTATTAGGGTATTTTACATATAGTTTCCTAGAGGATCATGGGTCTGGATTCTCTCACCGTAACCAAAAAGGCTCGCTCTTTCCCCAAGAGGGGCCTGCAGGGGGATGGTGTGACCTCCTTATCTCCAGGCCTTCCTGCCAGGGCAGGGGCCTGTCAGACCCCACGTCTGGAGATGCTGCAGTTCCCTTTATCTAAACAAGGGCTTCCTGCCAGGACAGGGGCTTGTCAGACCCTATACCCAGCACTCCTGAGGGCAGCACATCAGGTCCCACATTCTAATTTGTGTCCAGATTAAATGTTCCCTGTCCTGATCCTTCTTTACGGAGATATACTCTCTTTAAAAATCAACCGTCCTTATCTTCATTTTCTTTATTATTTATTAAATTTATTATTTATTAAATTTAGCAATCTACAAGTTTTGTTATGTTGCCCTCTCCATCCCCTGCTAACTCCTGTGTTTGCTCCAGACACTGGCTAAAGGTCAAGTTGTGTCTCTTTAGGTCGAGGATTGATACATTGCGATACATTCCTGCAAAATTTTGTGGCCTCAGTTGTTTTGTTTCTTGATCCAATTCCTCTAAAAAGGTTCAAAACACATAATGACAATAACAGTCCAATAACATGAGACACACTGACTGGACACACATCTGCCATTGGAAAGTCTATAAACCAGAAATGAAGCCCCAGCAAATGGAGTGAGAAGGCGTTGTTACTGTTTTTGTGATGCAACTGCAGTAGTTTAAAGAGAGATGCTAATTTGAAGGTGCTTCTGCACTTGAATGTATAATTCTCTAAACTGCTGTGTATCTGATTTCACTTTGGTAATCTTACTGGATACATAAACTGAAAGAACAAAAAACCCCAAATTCAGACCACATTTTCATCACTACCTCCTTCAAGTTGTTCCAGATTTATTTCCTTTGGAATTTTTCAATTCAAACATGCTCCATTGCATACAGGAGGAAAATCAAGTGAGGCAAGTGGAATGAAAACACAAAGGTGGAGGAAACTACAGTCTATCTAGAATTGGGACATTTGACCATTCCAACCACTTTTGATTGTCATCTGTTCTATTTGTCCATCAGAACTGACTTTAAATTTACTTTTCTGGCTCTATTTGTTTGTAAATATGAACCTCTTACAAAACAGAGAGATGAAATATGCACTAAATTGCCATCAGTACTTTCAGTCTGTGCTAGAAGGCACACACTTTGACCTGCAAATAAAAAAAAGATGAGTATTCCCCTCCAGATGTCCAAATATTGCTCCCTTAACCATTTTTTTCCAAAACGTCCATATGTCTTTTCTTCCAGGCACATTGAACAAAACAGGAATTTGTTCCATGCTAGGATAGAATTCAAATGGATGTTTATTAGACATGTCAACTATTCATGACATCTATTTTTTTTCCTTAAAAATATTTGTCTTTTTTATTATAGGCTTGTCACCAAAACCGGCAGAAATAGTCTCCCTTCCAGCATTGATAACAGCTGTGCTGGGAATCCCTTAACACCCCCAGGCAGCACAGGACTCCCAAAGCAATTTTAATACTGGTAAACTTCAGGTGAACATCCAAACCATTAGGTATAAAGCTGACACATACACAAACTGAAGACTGTGTAAGATTTATTATTATCCTATTGTTCCTGGAAGAAGATAACTGAAGGTTTATCTGGAAGGTGCTCCTCATGCCAGATACTGAAGTGCAGCAAGCTCAAAAAACTTCAGCTGAAATCAATATGGTAGCACAATAGTCATCAATCTGCCCCTCACCTGCTTAATCCAGGCCAAGATTTAGACAGACCACATACACTGCATACTAACACAAGTGTTAGTGTCTGGAAGCTGGAAAACCAGGGAGAACTTGTGTGTAAGCAGGGGAGTGACTCTACAAAACAATGGTGACTTTACTTTCCCTGTGGATCTGAAGGGAATTCCTGTAATTGCAGTGGATAATCTAAGAACGAAGGACCTTTCAGGTATGAGAAATTCACTGTGTGCACCTAAGACAGTCTCACTGGAGTCTCAAGCAAAGGAGGGGTTGCTCTGCCATCTCCTTCAGGTATGAGTCATTTATGGTATCCCTAATAATGTGATGATCAGAAATTATAGAACTTCCTCCAGTAAAAAAATATTTTTTATCCTTTTACCTGAAAAAGCTTGAAGCATGTAGAATTGCTAAGGATCTCACACAAAAGGAACATGGAGAAGAATAGAATTTTGAGAATAGGATGGTGAGTGATAAGAAAAAAGAGACCAAGTCAATGTTCTGTGTGTATTCATACGGGTTTACCTTAACGAACCCAACTGTTGATTTCCTTTGTTCACACATCTGCTGTGAAGCCTGTGAAGTTTGATTTTTGTTTTAAGAAGTTAATGTTTCATGACTGATGTTTTCAGCAAAATTCATGGCAACTGATATACAAGGATGGCCTGAGGCCTGACATATCTTTATACTGACAATCAATGCCATGCATTGCATGGTGATTAAAAGGAATAAAACTGTTTATTCTAGAGCTTAAATACATCATTAAGAAGTAGTTTTCTAAAGCTACTCATTAACATGAAGATTTGGCCATCTAATGGGTTATGGTTTATTCCCCAGTTTTACTGTTCATTATCACATGGTCAAAAAAAGCTGACAACTCACAAAACTATTTTAATAAGTACAGTCATTATTTTTTATTTTTAATTCAGAGGAAATATTTTGATTAGCCTGATCAAAACATTGGGCTACGATGGCTATCATCAGGTTATCATCATCAAGCTGATGATTAGGTTTAAAATTAGTAAATTATTTTTAGGAGAAATTCTATTCCCAAGTTTCATGGTGTTTTCATATTTTGTAGCAGTAAGCATCCTTTTAAGTAATTTTTTTTTTTTTTTTTAAATAGTTGATGCTTCTCTCAAACTAGAATGATGAGGAAGAAAAAAACTCATCATGACCAGCAGGCTTTAAAGGAGAGTGAAACACAGCTGACAGCCTGTGTTATGTAGCTCTAAGGATCTGGCTTAAAACAACTCAGAAAGAAAATGAAAATTCATCCATTTTCTAAATAAAATTGTGGCATGTATTGCTGTGGTTCTAATCATAGTAATCATGGAACTTGTATGTGTAATTAAGGCCTGTGGATTCTGTTTTAAATACCACCCTCGGACCACAGGTCTAAAAGTAGCAGTGGATTTTTCTGGTTTACCCATCTTTTTTTTGTTTGTTTGTTTTTCCTAGAAAAATGGCATCAACAGTCCCCCTGCAATAGAAACGCGGATTCTCATTTGGAAAGATGCTACAGTCTTATACCAGGGGTCTCTTCTCCAACACCCCTTATTTTGGAATCACCGGGGAATCACAATGCCTTTAGCATCTCAATACCTTTTATCCTTGGTACAGCATACAGAAACCTCAAACCATAAATTTAACAAGTGTAAACTCATTTGATGCTGTTGTCTCCAAGGGTTTTATAGTAACCAGTCATATTTTTATGGTAATCACCCACATACCTTCTATATGTTTTGATTTTTTTTTTAATGTAAGTGTATTATTTTCTGTGGAAAATTCTGTCCTTAATTTCTTTATATGATGCTGCCATTCCATTCTACAAAGTTGATAATTAGTATCAGGCATGGAGTACTTGACAATACTACAAAGAATCTGAATGTTAATGTGAAAAGGTTTTAAAGTAGCAGCCTGTATATGCACAACATAAAAAATAGTGGAATAAGAATCCAAATAAATGAAAAAATGCAAAGCTTATAACCCCCATGGTTTCAGTAAATACAGCAACCACGATTAAGGAAATCAGACTTTGGAGAGCTTCTTAAAAAATAAGTAAAAGGAGAACAGCTGAGAATGATGCAGGAATATCAATGAAGGAAATGTGTGAAAACCAGATAAGGAAAAGGCAGCATCAACACAAAATTATTGGCAATAATCTAAATCATTAACAAAGGTTATATTCAACACCCTTCTTTCTCCTCTCCACTTCCTCCCTTGAAGTGCAACTATTTGGCTGAGACATTGAAGATAGAAGTTGTGCAAATCATACATAAATTACTAATATAAAACAGGTCAGATCATAAACAGGATGAATCTGTCCTCTAGTCTGAGATCAAATAAGCCCAGATCTTTTGGAGTGACACTCTTCTCCCAGTCCTGCTTCTCCAGTCCTGCTTCACTCATAAACTCAGAAAGCTGCAAAGATGAACACGATCTATTTCCGGTTTGGTTTTGCATCTCTGCCTGCCTCCTTTTTAACAAGAGACCTCAGAGGAGAAATATTGCCTCCATACATATATCTCTCTATTGATTACTGGAAATTATTTAGTGTATTTAGACTTTGAAGTTAAGCACCTGAATAAAAGTCCTAAACTATTGTGAGCCTGGCTTTTGGCATGTTGTCTTCAGAACACATTGATATTGCATTCACAAAATGAAGGACTGTGATATTGGGTTTGAAAAAGAATAGGGTAATTCTTTACAAAACTGAAGAAAATCAAGTGTCAAAGTACACAGGTAATTCTTGCTCTTTTCAAAGCAGACGAAGGCAGTTTATTTGTTTCATTCATTAACATATAAGTTATTGTTTATTAATGAAAAATTACATTTCTTTGAACAAATCATTGGAACTCTTCTGCTCTATGTGTATTGACAGATAATAATATTTACCTTTTTTGCAAAGCAAAACATATTAAACATGCTGTCAAGCCTATAAGTACAACATTCTGCTGCTAACACTAATACTGAGAGTGTAGATAAAGCCATCACTGCTTTGCCAGAGTGACAGATGAGTTTGGTGGTTTGGATACTTACCTAAAATCTTGGACATATATCTGAAATTCATCCAACAAATTAACTTCTTAAAGTGGAAAAATTTGTCTAGAAATTTTTCACAAACAGGTTCTCTTCCATCCAGCATTTGCAGCCTTTTAATTGTTTTGCAAGATGTAGAGACCAATGAAATCTCCGTGTGTCACTGCTGAGGTCCTTGGTACAAGGTCTATAATGTCGCTTCAGACTGGAGAAGACCAGGCAGTGTCCTCCTGTTTCCAGCGTTTCTCTGGAGTTTAAGCACGAACTTTTAGGCCAGCTTCAGACATCCTTGAAGTGTGTATGATTTCTTGTCTTTCTAGAGAAGGAGAATGTGGCCTTAACTTGTATTCCCTATAGGTGAAGGGTTTATTGAAAGTCTTTTATGGCACAAAACTTTTCCTCTGTTTGAATAATGAAGAATAACTATTTTGAAGTTAAGATAGAGACAGCAAAGTGTGCCTTTGTTCAAGCAGATGCCAATTTTGCTGTCAGGGGGCAGGATTTCACAAGTAATGGTCTTTTTAACATACAAATTAGAGTTCTTTATAATAGCTTAAACTGATTATTTTCAAAATACATAACAAACTATATTGCAAGCATATCTTTGTATACGGGATCAATGTCATTATAAATTAATTATCATTTTGTTTCCTAATCTTCCCAGATAACAAAAAAAGAATAGATAAAAGAAATTAATAATATTGGAAATAATTCTTCATTACATCAGTACATCACCACTGGATTAAAGACAAGTACCTTGCATTAAAATAGCGTTGTGAAATGCAGAATCAAGTCCTTTGAAAAAAAAAATAACTGAAAAACCCAGAATTTTAATTATATTGCAGCTTTACCAGTGACCCTCCTGACAATAGACATCCTCTTTAGTTTTGCTCAGGATTTAGTTATTGAATACCCACATAATCCTCTCAGTGACTTTTCTTTTAAGCAGTGCCATTTGACCTGAAAAAACCTTTTTGTTGTCATATGCTACCAAGAGTAAAATGTAACACTTACTGGGCATTTCAAATTTTCTAGCACAGTGCTGTTGTGGATATAATGGTCTGTAGACATAAGAAAGTCAGGTTTTGTAGGCTGATATAAAGCTTTAATGACAGGAAAACGTATATGGATGTCATGGGTTGGAGTTCCCTGTATAATAGCTCAGGAACTCTTCAGGTCTAGGTGTTATTGAAATCATAATATTTAAAGGCAAAGCCTGTACATGTATCTCCCATCTTAACTTCCCACATGATCATTTGTGGAGGTGCACTGAAGTGGTAGATGCTGTGATTAGCTCAACCCAGCTAACAGATGTGGATGAAAAAAGGATGGAGAAATCAGGGGCTGGTGTTCAGCATATCTGCAGACCTAGAAAGGTGGGTCCTATGAAACTTCCTGAACTGAACGGACAGAAGTCTTTATAAACAGAAAGACAGGTCTTTTTCCCACAACAATATCAGTTGGTCTAATCAAAGCACCTCAATTTCAACCTCACAAGCATGAATCAATTTTTTAATGAACAACATATCAGTCTTTTCTTAGTCCTCTTTCTGTGTTCACAGCTTGGTAGTAAACCCAGTAGTTAGGAGTAGACAGCTCTTCCCAACATCACTCCAGTCTTAAGCTAAATCCAAATTATAACACCAGCAATTCTCATATGTATCCTGTAAATTCAGTCCTACAGGTCTTCTCTTATCAATGTACTGAGATCAGAAAGTACTGTTAGGCTGCATGGTTATTACCATTCTCATCTCTATAATCTTTAATCAAGAACACTTAGATTTCCTAATCTGTTAATACCTGAAATCATGGTGGGTTTTTTTCAATAGGAGAGAGGGGAGGAAAAGTTCTGTTTCAAACAGGCAGGACTTTTGATAGTTGCAACTGAAATACTTAAACACATGACCTTGAGAGCTAAGAATGAGAAAGGAGGAAGAGGCTTAGAGCTAGAGCACATGATGCTGCTTTGAGAAAAAAAAGAAACTCTGCATACAAGAAGAAAGTTTTGCAAGAGAGTTACAGCTCATCTCATCATCTATTCTCAGTGCAGCATGCAAAGGGAATTAAAGAAGAGGAGAACAGAAAATGAAGAAACAAAATTAGAAGTACCGTGACACCTTAATAACAAATTATTGCAGCTTTTCTAGGGAACAAAAGCATCAATATTGTATATGAGAAAAGTTCTGAAAGTTCGATTGAGGAGACACAAATAGTACTTGGAATAACTTAGTGATAAAACTTATCACCTCATTTTGTTTGCCTTGAATCTTCTCTCCAGCAACGAATCTATCTACAGGTTGGGAGTAAAAAAACAATTGCAATTACCTGCACTGAATTGTGCTCTGCTGAATCTTTGTTGACAGGGCAAACATCTGTAAACAGGTACAATCCTGATGACTGGAAAAGAAAATGCCCACATCAATGGGAAAAAAAGCTGTACTGTTAGAACTTCAAGTTACTGTGTGCTGAAAGGACATCTGCAGTCATGGGGATGGTAGGGATTCAGGTTCAAAATCCAAATAGTAAATGTTTACATGTAAACTCTCATATTGGATTCCATAAACCCAAACTGATTATGTAAACAGAGGTACCCAGTGCTATTTCCAACATTATACACTGCCAGACATAATTCCACACTCTACAGGAACCTTTCTGGATCTCAAGTGGCAGTAGATGACTATTTTTAGGCAGTTGAACAAGACCTAATTTTCTCCCATGAGTTGCCTGTCTCAGCTCCCATTTTACTGAGCAATGAGCTCATCAGAGCAGTGCATGGATCCTAGGAAGCTGTTCAGCTGGTAAAATTTGTGTCTCTGCTATAAAGAAGTGATTAGCTGGTTATCCAGCTAAACGTCCTCCATTGATGTTATTTGCCTGGAATGGGATCCCATGCTCGGATTTTCTCTTGCCTCCAGTTGTTGCTTCAGAAGGATAAAGATCTCTCCTAGCTTCCATGCCATAAGTCCTGTGTAGATGTCTCAAACACCCAGAGCCCAGCCAGCAGCAGGACCCATATCAGGTAACAGAAACCCACCAGAGAATCATCATAACTACACTGGACCTTTAAACTGAGAGATTACATCTAAACACCAACACTCTGAACAGCTAAATTAATCTGAAGCTGAAACTTAATGCTTCTAGAGGTTTCTGTGGTAGATTTTCATAAACATCACTCTTGGGACAGACAGTTTCAGACTGTCTCCTCACCCTTCCCTCCATTAAAGATTCTGTCTTCACTTTGAGAGTCAACTTGCCTTAACCTGAGCTGCAGTTATATACAAAAATAGACATAAAGACCAGTAATTGTGACAAAAAAGACAATGTGCCTGAAAGGTAAATGGAACCTCAAATAAAGGAAATTAATTTAGTAATGTCCTTACTCCAGGTGAATATTGGGGACTCAGTCTTTTTCCTAGCATGAATAACTTGAACCAAGCTGCTCACGTGAGTGAAATTTATCTGATATCCTAAATTTTGGTTGTGTGGAGAAGTATTCTGTAGGGCAGGATAAATCTTTCTAGAAGCCTATCTTAAATAAGTTGCATGCAAACTAATTTGAAAATTTTTGCTGCTGTTGTTAGAATTTTTGCTCCATATTTTCTTTCTTTCAGAAACTATTTGTAGTACATATGTAGAAACAAGTCTTGAATGAAATTTCTCTTTTTTCCTCCCAGATTACATGAGGTTACTTTTAGTGTTTCAAGATTTCTTCTACATATAATGCTTCTCTAAAAATTTAATTTAATTTGGTCACAGGTCTTCTACTTTCATTTCCTATAGGAGAGTAAGTTCTTTCTTTTGATTTGGAAGAGAATATATCAGATTTAAATACTGAGTGAACTTCTAAGACTGTCATTAAACAGACTAATACAAGAAATATGTATTCACATCACTAAATCTCTAATACAGTGAAGCCATTTTTTAAGCCAGTACATCTTCAGAATAAGCAAAGCTGTCAGCAGTATTTTACCAGATGCTCTGGAATAATATCCAGCTTCCATTCTATTTCTTTATAAAAACTACAGTTTCATGGGATCCAAGGTTGCTACTGGCTAAATTACTTTTACAGACCTCAGCTGGAGTATCTCAGCTGTGTGCCCAGGATGGCTGGAGGGTCAAGAATGAAGGAATGCTTCCCAAGGCTAAGGAATGAAATAAAACCTCCATATAACTCCATTTTACTCCTGAGGAAAATAATCTTCTGAGACCAGGCTACCTCAGAGTCAAATAGGTCTAATCTAATTCTTAAGAAGATCCCCACAACAGGTGGGCTCCTTCTCCTATAATCCTATTCTGTTAAGCATTAATAACCCAGCTGCAGCTGGTTTTAGCTCCCCCACACTCAGGTGTCCATTCACCATCCTGTGTGCTCCTGCCAACATCCCAGAGGCAAGAGGGGAAACAGAACTGGTCATTCAGCAGCAAGCACTAAGCTGTGATAGACCGAGGAGGGGAGAAGGGTGAGAAAGGAGGGACTGGCTCAGTCCTTTAATGTGATTCCAGGATCCCTGCTGCTGACAACAGACAGATCCTGCTGCAGAACCCAAGTGGCCTCGTACACCATATTAAGACCATATGAAATATCTGTTTGTAATTCACAGTCATACTTAAATCTTTGCCTAAATTACGACCTCTTAAAAAGTGAGTAATAAATGAGTAGACACCAGGAGAAATATGTCTTAATTATTTTAGCTCATCCATAACCACTCTGGATGTCTCTATGCCAACTGCAGAGGCAATCATTTGGAAACTGCACTGTTCAATAACCTCTGCATATCACATTCCATTAAGATATGAAAGCCTAAGCTCTCTACTTACGTCAGAGCCCAGGAGTCAATGCAACTTTAAATTGATGCTTAATATTCACAAATTCTTGTATTAGCATGCAAGAACATAAACTGTTGGGGTTTTTTTCCCTTCTTTTTATTTATTATTTTAGGTTTCTTCTGAATGCAAACACTTTCCTTGCACAGGATGTAAATTATTATTACAATGAAAGCAGCCAGAAGGACAGAAGCTTGGAAATGATTTCTCCTCTGAGCAGTAGGAGATTGTTTGGGTCCTGCTGTTTTGAAAACCTTCTTCCCCCCACGCAGGCTACCCTGTGAAGAGAAAGCTATTTGAATATTTTGGCAATCAGAGAAGGCTCCAACATAAATTATGGATACAAAAACTCAGAAGACATTCTAACAAATAGAATACTATGGAATCCATTTTTCAGCCACCATATGGTGTCAACAGAATGCCACTTTGTTTCTTTTGGGTAGCAGCTCATCATTAAAAAAATAAACAGGCTGGGGGTTTTTTTGTTGAGCAGGAAATCTACAGTCATTATGTAGAAAAAATAAGTGATAAACTGGCCTATTGCTTGACAATCTTTTTTCATTAGTACACATACATAGGTATTTTAGTTGTTTCTCTTTTCAAACAAGAACAGGAGAGTCTGTCATTGAAGCTCAGAGGTTTTGAATTTGTGATATATTTTCAGGCGTGAGAAAAGTTATTAGAAGTATTTTAAAATATTATACTTTCTTCATGTAATTTACAAGTTGGTTTTTTGAAAGCTAAACCTTGTCTCCTCCTTAGTATTTCTCTTTTATCATGGAAGATTATAGTTAAAGAAGAGATCAGTTTTGATTTTTGGTGTACATTTATGAATAAAAATAGTGTAGACTGAAGAGTGCAAATAGGTCCTAACTTAACAATTTTTTTTGTTTTGTTTTTGTTTTTTGTTATTTTGTTTTTTTGTTTTTTGCTTTGGCAGGTTTTCCTTTGTAATATCAAAGACTGTTTTCTTCCATTAAGGGTAAATCTTGAAAAATAGGTAAGTTTTCACCATAGTTCCATGGACATTTTCTGCACCTTACATCATTTTTCATTCCAATTAAACTAACCCTAAATTAAATTAGGTCAGTCTTTGCTTTTCCTCTATTGAAATTAATACAGTTTCTCTTGAAAGTCAACCCCCAAAAAGCTCCGTAAAAACAATCTGTCCCTTTTTTTTTCAGATCTTCTGTACTCACTTCTTCCTTTGCTGGCCAGCTATCCTGCAGTCAGGACATGAACTGGATCTTTGAGATGGATTTTCAGCTTCATGATGACAATTAGCTCTAACAGAGTGCAAGGTCACGAATAGAACAATATGAATTTGCTCAGATTCTATTTTATGAATGAAATAAGTCAGTGGTCTGGACAGGTACTGGTGTATTATGATTGGAGTCAGAAGTCATTACATTTAATTTTTATCTTTCCTATGCCAAAGAAAATACACTTGAGCGACCTCTTGACTCTTCCATTGCCTTTCTCAGGCTCTACTTTTCCTGCAGTATTATCACATTTTACATATTAAAACAAAAAAAAAAAATATCATGCAGAGATGGAGTAATCCATATTTGCAAGCTATCAAAACAATGACTCTGAGTCCATTTACCATCACAGAAATTTGACTCTGCAGAAGAATACTTATTTGTCAACAGGCCCATATATCTTCTTCTTCCCTCATAAATATTGCTCTCTCCCTGTTCCAGGTGAGAGCAGCAAATCATAAAGTATGCATGGCACCTCCTCCCCTGTTTCGAGTTAAAGTAGCAAAAGGTTTGTGTTATGATAAAACAACATCAAAATACATCTCTGTAGCTAAAAATCTCACTCCTAAAACCAGGAAAACTGTAAAATCAGCTATAAGGAATTAAAGATGTAAGAATGAAGTCACTATGTTTTGTGCTAATCACTTGTTTCCCTTGGGCTTTATCTCTCTCTCCTTTTCATTACAATGATGATGATGATGATGATGATTATTATTATTATTATCATCACCATTATTATAATAATTATTGTTGTTATCATTATTTTATTTTATTTCAATTAATAAGCCTCTCTTCTTTTAATGCACAAGATGTACCTTTTCTTTCCAATTATTCTCCCCAGGAGAGGCTGGAGGGAAGTGAGCAAGCAGTTATGTGGTTCATAGTTGCTAGCTGGAGCAAACTGCTGCAGGTATTTAACAAGTTAGGAATTGAATAAACTTACTAAACCATTCTCCCAAGAGAAACTTTTTTTCTGGAATATTTTGTCCAATACATTTTCCAATCCAGTTGTAAAAAGCTATTGACTATGTGTGATATGCAGGGGATCTATTATTAGCCCAGGATACATGACAGCCAGGAAAATCTTATTACTTTTTCTTTTTCTCAACAGGATATTTTTTCCAAAAAATGACCTTCAGTAAGTTTCCACTGTTAGAGTAGATATTCTTCTTTATTTGTTGTTGTTATTTAATTTAGTCCATTATCTTTCTTTTTTTTTTTCCTCTTTTTTCTTTCAAATGTGAAGGCAAATAAGTGAAAAACAATATCAAATATTTTAGTGTAGTGGTTTGGTTCAGATCATCTCTTACTTGCTTATTTTACCTCTGTGACATAAGAATTAGGAGAAAACAAAACAGGCTCAAACTTAAAAGACTCTAAGAAGTTTATTAGCAGACCTAAAAGAAGGAAACAAAAGTTAGAATCAGATTAAACCTTTAGAACACTTTTCCTCCCCACACTTTCTCCATACTGAATAATGTAGAAACAACCCTTAAGATTTCAGCCAGTTTACCACCTTTATAATCTTTTCAGTTCACATAAAGAGATAGGAGTCTCTGAGTCTTTCTTGCTGACCTTATGGAGACATTCCCACTAGAGACAACTCTCTCATGGGTTCAATATCACAGCAAAACAGCCGCCCGGGAGGTTTCTGCTTGCAGTGAGGAAAAAGAGTCCCTAACCTCGAAACACCGCTTTCCCACAGCTGCTTTTCGAGGGTTTCAATCTGAGCTAACACGGGGTGTCAATTTAAGGCTGAGCTGTTCAGGAGCAAGGTCTTCTTCACTCATCTCTAGGAGCAATCTTCATCTCTAGGAACTGGGGTCATCTTCGCACTGACCCCTCCTGGTTCCTTTGTACGGTCGGTTCAATCAGTGGATCAGTCCACATCAGAGGGTGGGACCATGCCCCCCACCCACTAGGCAGCCAAAGATTCCAAGTGTCAGTCCATACCAGAAGGTGGGACCCCTCCCCACCAACTAGGCAGAATCAACTTTGGGTGTATTGCACACCCCTCCAGGTGAAGGTAAAACTGAGTCCAAACACTCTGGAGCCAAACCATATCAGAGGGTGGGACCCCTCCCCACCCACTGGACAGAATCAACTTTGGGTGTCTTGCACACCCCTCCAGGTGAAGGTAAAACTGAGTCCAAACACTCTGGAGCCAAAGGAATAAAGAGAGAAAATGCAGAGGCACCTTAGCTCCCAATTGCTCTACCCCCCTCCGATGCTCTATGAAATTACAGCAGGGACTCCAATAGTCCAGTTCATCCCCAAAGGGTTCTGCAACAGAATTTCAGCTTCCAGGTTTGAAGCATCTCCTCTTTCTTTTCCCTCAGGGTTTCAGCCCTTCCATCTTTACTGACTTACACCTTAGGGTGTCTCTTCATGTTCTTTCTGCTTTCTCTCTGGGAGAGGATGGGCATTTTCAGGCCCATCTGTTCTGAAGAAATCTTAACAGCACTAACAGGGTTAATCTCACCCAGCCGCAGCTCGAACTTCTCTTATCTCTCTCGGTCCCATGATCTCTGCTGGGGGAGTTGGAGCTGAGCTCTGCCATGGCGGTGAAGGGGGGCCGCTGCCAGCCCAGCTCTACCTGCATGGGGCAGGGCTGGGGGGCCCAGATGGAACAGGGCCAAGGAGGGGGCGGCTGCCTCCCGGGTCGGGCCAGGCCGAGCAGGGCCCAGCCCGGCCCTGAGGGCCGCAGGGCCCAGAGGCCCAAGTTGCCTCCTTGATGGCCGGAAGTCCAGAGAGCTTTCCAGGGCTCTGTCTATCTTAAAATGGGATTCACAGAGGCGTGTCAAACTCCTAAGTGGCTAAAAACTTGTCAATAATCAAGCCAGACAATTGATTGGTTCTGATCAGAACCAGAAGGACCTTTTGCAAGAAACCCCTTCCGTGTCAAACCACAACAGTTAGTTTTAAGCACAAGTCATTTTATTCACTGTCTGAAATTCATACAATTGAGCTCTGCTTGTCTGGTCACTCTCATCTTTCTTCCATTTATGTCTGACTGGATGTGCCAGTTTGACCAAATTTAGAAATATTTCCTCTGAGAGAAGGTAGGTTACAACCACCCCTCCCACCACCAGGTTCAGAAAAAAAAGAAAGTTTAAAGATATAGAAAGGCACAAAAATTAATTTATGGGCAGGGAGCAGCAATAGGGGATACAACATAAAGTCACCCTAAGACACTGGATAAGTATGAATTAGAACTATAAATACCTGTTGATACTTATTGTTGCATAACACCATAAGTATGAGAGAGATATTTTTAAAAAATGTTAGCTTATCTTTGGCTACACAGGGTGGCAGCAAAAAGGGACAGAGCCCTGACAGTTTTGTTTGGATTATATGCTGGCACACAGGAAATACAGCAAGATTTTCCCCTGGGAAATTCCCTGCTATTTGCTAGAGGTGGAGAAAATGTAGAGCAAGCCTGGATAAACAAGTTTGGCAATATATGTATATAAATATATATCCATTAGGGAACTAGAGATGGCTAAGTTGGGAGTGCTTGGAAGACTGATAAATCAGTCCTGTTTAAATCAAACCTTTGACGAATTAATTTATTCCTTAAGAGCACAGATATTAATGGTTAATCCTTGCACACTATTGATCACTAACACCATACAGAGCTATTAGCCTTTGGTACCCATATCCTAAATCAGAGATGAGGGCCCAGAACTGCAGCTGTACACTTAGCACAGATGGCTACAGCCACTGATGGGCATAACTGAGATCAGACTTCAGAGCTACTTGATTAGAGAAGTCAGAATTGAGTCAGACTTATCTTCTTTCACCCTGTGACATTGCTGCTACTGCCCCCCTCCCAAAAGGAGCTGTCTCATCTGCCTTATCTGCTCCTGACTACTTATCTTGGTTTTTGGTTTTGCCAGTCATCTTCCCTGTGTTCAGCAGGATTATCTGTTTGCTATTATTTGAGCTTTCCTTCTCCTTTGTCTAGTAAATTATCACTGTTTGAATGTCTCCAGCCAGCAGCTACTTCATCTTCCCTTGCCTTGACTATTTCTGCTTAAATAGTTATGTAAAATATTTATATGTTGTATCTGTCTGTGACATCACAGTGCTACAAAATGCTTGTAGAATCACAGAATGTTTTGGGTGGGAAGGGACCTTGAAGATCATCTAATTCCAACCCCCCTGTGACATAGGCAGGGATACCTTCCACCAGACAAGGCTGCTTACATATTTGTTCTCATTACAGTATTTTAGTATATTTATGGTCAGGTTCAAAGGAAGATAATATCAATCATATTCTGATCAGAAATCTTTTTCAGTACGAGAGGTTTGGCCCCTTCTCAAAGAAAGATGGGAAGAAGTATTAACCTTATAATCTGACCTAAGATTCCCTTCTCAAGACATGTATAAAGGATCCTACCAAAATATACTTGCTGATTGAAAGTCCTGAGAGGACCCAAGTCCTGTTCTGTGGTGTACCAGATTGATCTGGAGCTAGTTGCTATCCATTAGCAGCAAAGAAAATCATCATGATTAGGCTTCCTACAAAGATAACTCAGGGAACAGAATAAAGTATCACGACATGAACTCATATCTTGTTCTTAATCATGTTCTACTAATTTTTTTTTATAGAACTGAGCAAACTTTGGAGCAGATGCAATTATTTTTTCAGCAATAATAATTGTACAACAAAGCTTCACACAGCTCAAGGCATGTTTTTTAGATGTTGTACAAAGCTGTAAATATTGCTGTTAGTTTACCATTTAATATCTACTAAAATACCTGTGCCTTATCTGGCAATTTATGATATAGAGAGTGAAAGAAAAGAGTCTTTATGTGGCTACTACACTCTTTACATTAATTTTTATGCTGCTCTCAGAAAGTTATTGTTATCCATTACACCAACAGAGAAATGAATCATGGATAATGGGTAAGCACCTTTATACTGTTTACAGGGTTTTCAGACTTTAAAGTTTACATCCTGGTAAGAGAGTATATCAATTTAATTAGGTGCTTTGAGTAATTTACCCTAGTAAGTTGTTTGGCGATAAGTCCTTAGTCCTCAATCTTCTTCTGATTAAAAGGATGATTAATCTTCAGTTGCTTAAAAAGCCTTCAGCGACAAAGGATCCAACCACAGGTTTTGCTGATGTTCCCTTTTCCATTTATATTCTGAGCATGGAAAGTAGGTGGAGATGAGCTGCCTGGAACTTTGTTTTGTTGGAATATATTCAGTATTCCATAACTGCAGAATTCCCCCATGTCATGCTTCAAGGGTGGGTAGTTTGGTGTTATTCCCAGTTTTGATGATATGCCAGTTGGTACAGCTCAGTGCATTTTGGAGCACTGTAAATTCGGAGTTCATGGAACAACTGGTTTTCATTTCAGTTCCTCCTTTCTCATAGTTTGTTGCTTTCTCCTTTTTTCTGAAGTTCAATCTGTATATGAAATTGTAGCTCTGCATTTTGTAACACCCATGCACACACCATTACATAATCACTCCATTAATAATTGTGGATTAAAACCTTTGATCCCTTTTGTTCTCTCTGGAGGAATTAAGCATCAGATACTTTTCCGCCCTCTGTCTATTTTGTTTTTTAATATTAGAATTTCAGAAATGGTTTCCTCCTACCTTAGAAGTAGCAGGACAAGGCCTAATATTTCTCAGATCACACTCCAGCCTGGAAAGGAGTGGGGGGAGGGAGAGGATGCACCACCACAAGGATTTGCAGCTTGAACAACGCAGTAAAGCTGTCAGGAAAGTAAAAATCATCACTCTGGGCTCGTGAAGACCATGGACTTCTCCCTAAAAGATTTTTCTGGAGGGTCAGGAGACATAATTTCCCAAAGCTGACTTTGGGCCACTAAGGTTTCTGTCCTGATTTGAAACCTCTCCATGATGGTGGAGAGTTCCAGCCAAGCCTGCAGACACCAGAGGTGTATTTGCAGTCCTGCAGTCATGCTACACATCATACCAGTTGGTCAGTGCTGCGTGGGGCACTTTGCAGCACATCAAGGAATACCCCTGATCTGCAGGATGAGGAGCTCCCACTGTGCTAGCCACTCTCAATGTGTGATATAAATGATGCCCAGGGAGGAAAAGGGATACCTCACCCACCGTCAGTCAGATAGTAATAGTCAAAAGCTAGAGTATTTGCATTTTAGAAGTGATGGCAGGAAGAATACAGCCAAAGCCCAAACATCACGCTCCTGACACTTTTCTCAGGGCTTTGAAAATGTCTTGGGGGTTCCTCACTTCCGTTATACCCAGGTTCAGTAAGTTGGAGTCATAAAAGTTTATATTTTCATACACTGACTAGACTGGCTCTTATTTCACACATGACATTTTAGCTGAACCAGATTAATTGAACCCATGTTTGTTGCTGGCCATATTTTAGAGTGTCTTCAGCATGCTACTTTACCAGATTTAAGTCAGCAGTGAATCACAAGCAAACTTTGGTCAGGCATTACTTAGCTTGCCCTAAAGTTAGCAGCACTGCTTAGAAATGTGCCTCAAAGAATGTTGCCTAAAAGGCTAGCTTGAGCAATTTTAACTTCCTTTTTTTGTATAACACTGCTTTAGGCTTATAGCACTAATTGCATCAAGCAGAAATACCTGCTGCCATGCTCACTATGTGCACAGGTGTGACAGTGGAAGGTCTGTGAATCTGTTTGGGATTTTATTATTTATTATTTATTTGGGGGCACTTAACCCTCCCTGTTGGTCACTGTGTATCTTCTCTCTTTTTAACTCATTGGCCTTATTTCCTTATATCCCACAAGACCCTTGGGACCTCCTTTCCTCCCTCATCTTTTTCTTACCCACTGTTTATTTTCCTCCAATGCTAAGCCTTCCCTTGGTGCTTTTCTAATGCCTTCCCTGCCCTTGTTTTTGGCCAGGTATTGCAGTTAACACACACCCAATATTTTCAGAATGTAAAGCTATCCAACAGAATGCCTCTTACCCCAGTTACCTCTATGAACTACAGAAAGAGAAGAGAGAATGACCTAGGCCACGGAATCTGAAGGCTGTTTCAGAATAGTCTGTGTTTTTCCTTATCTAATCCAGAAGATCCTGCAGCTCTGGGAGAGAGACAGCTGTGGTTTTAGAGCACAGTGAGTGTAATGATGATGTAACATCTATGCTGAGCTTTGCCAAACAATCCCTCATTACATTTTCCTCTCATTTACTGTGTTTATTGTGGCATGCAGAGCATGGCAGAGGACTTGCCTGATTTAACATCAGCAAGTCCAATGGGATCAAAACACTGTTATCCAGTGTTTTGTTTCAAGCAGGTCAGGGGGAGTTAAACTACCTGAGCAGTCCCTTCCATCACCTCAGTTTGGACTGTTTCCTGTAAATGAAACCTACATGGAAAGGCCTTTGATTAACAAAATTTCTCAGAAAATTTCCTTTCTGCACCTCAGCTGAGCACATATTTGCAAGGATGCATAAAGAATTGACTTTGTATTAATCTAATACTTTCAGTCCATAAGAAAGGAAGTAAAAATATAAAAGCCAGCATTAATTCTTCTGCCTTAAGGTATGCTGCAGTCACAAAATCAAGGAATCACAGGATAATTAGGCTTGGAAGAGACATTCTGGAGATCAACTCTTAGGTCAGAACAAATTGTTCTGGATTTTATATTGAAAACCAACAAGGGCAAGCTCTGAACAGCCTCTCTGTGCAACTTGCCTCACTGCAAGACAGTGATTTAAAAAAGAAAAAATGGCAGAAAGTATAAAAAAAAGTTCTTATTTATATCAAATTTGAACTTCTTAGAATTTATTCTCTCCTGTCCTCATATCATGGCCCAATGTGACGAGCTTGGCTTCATCTTCTTCATTCTTTCCAGAGCTGCCCTCCAACTCCAGAATAGATAGGTACAAGGAGTTCTTTCCTCCCAAATGCAGTTGTTTTGCACTTTTCTCTTACTTGTCTTCTCATTATTAACATTATCAAAATTTTTCTAGTCTTCAGACTCTTGATTTTAAAATTATTTGTTATCTTCTCTTTCATGACCAGTCAACTCTTCATAGCCAACTCTTCTCATTTCAAAAATCTCTCATACGAAAGGGTGTTACAGATTGATGCTGTTTACAAGCCATGCACCCATGAAAAACTATTCACTCATTTTCCTCTGATAGAGCTAAGCAGAGGAAGGGAAATTGAAAACTTCATGAGTTGAGATAAGGATTATTAAAAAAAACTTTAAGGTAAAACAGGTTCAAAACTTAAACAGTATAAAGAAAATTTATTATTAACAGAATTAAAAGCCAAAATGGTAATGGGACCAAAGAAAACTTTCAGAACACCTTTCTTTCCCAGCCCCTCCCTCTTTCCACCTATTGTGCAAGAAAACAAAACATGGGGTTTTGGCCAGTATTTCACTTAAAAGTCTTTCTTCCGTCTGCTTAAAGAAAAGAGTTTCTTCTGCTGTGCCATGGTATCCTTCCCACAGGAGATAGTTCTCTGTGAGATTCTCTAATGTGGTTTTTACTTTCACAAGCAACAGCCCACCCGAATCTGCTGCAATGTGAGTTCCTCCCACAGGCCAAGCAGTCTTCCCACAACTGCCTTATGTGGGTCCTTCTAGTTCATGGGGTTCAATCTTTTAAGGATGAGCTGTTCTGGTTTGGAAGTGAAGGCTCTCTTCTTCTCTCTCTAAAAGCAAGGGTCATCTCTCTCAGAGTTCCTGACTAAATTACAGCTTTTCAGTATCCACGTGCTCCAGCATGAGTACTCTTCTTCACGGGCTGCACAT
>JACBWW010000001.1:4195266-4211216 GCA_020086605.1 Lanius collurio | reverse complement strand
AGACAGGGAGTGATCAGGTGGTTGTGTGGTGCTTGGCAGCTGCCTGGGACTCACCCAAAACATCCAGCTGGAGACCAGGCTCAGCTACAGCTACTTTGCCTGTGGAAGGTGCCTGAATCATCTTGTTATTCACTAGATTCATAAATCTATTTTTAATCCTTGGTCATATCCTGCAGATAAGTTTAGAAGAGTTGTTCTGACTATTCATTGTTGAGTTATGCACAAACATTTTCAGAAAAAAGCATGGAATCAATAGAATCAATTATTATAATTAACTGGAAAAGAAAATAATCACAAGTGATCTAACACTGCAGCAGGGCATATTTTAGTTGGCTATTAGAAAAGTTTTTATCACAGGATGGAGTTTGCTGTCAATAACAATAAGGAATTCAGTCTGAATATCGATATTGATTCAGACTTTAATGGATGCATTTTAATGATAAAATTTGATGTATAAAATTACCTATTAGCAGACCCTAGTCATTGTTAGACAACTACTGGAATTCCCTCTATCCTGGGACAAGGTTTGTCTCCTAGGGTGAATTGTTGTATTGTTGTTTGCCACATCTATTGCATGACCTTGGATGCATCAGATACCCATTCATAAAATTGCTTCTTTATGAATGCTTAATAGCATTTTGGGAAAAGGTTGTGAAGTGCAGAGATATTATGATGATGGAAGCTGTATACATTCTAAAGTGATTGTTTTTCTGTTTGACTTTCACTTCTTTTTTCTCCTGAATAATCTTGGGTTCATTTCTAAGCCATTACATTTTTGAAGTCACTGGGAGTTTTGCTTGCACAGGGTCTAGATGACTGAGTAGGTACTGTGAGTGATGAGGGACTGTTTGGCAATTACTTTTGAGCCATGTCATTATGCTGAATATCATCCAGACTCAAGGCTATGTCTGACTCATTAGATTTGTGGAACATTTTTTTGCATGGTATAACGCAGCATTTACATTCAAGCCACAGCTCTTGCTGTCACTCTACTTTAACCACATTGTATCACGTTATGTTATTTTGAGAAAATGTAGTCCGATTGTTGAGATATTCAAGGTCTTGATAAGCAACTGATTCAGTACAAACCATTAAAATGTGTACTGTATAATGGAGGGACATGACATTGTTGAATTGTTTCCTCTTAAATCATTAACTGTCCATTAGTGAGACAGTTTAATTAAAGCTTTAAAAGGCTAAGTTATTTCTAAGAACTGGTAAAGAATGACAGTCATATGGAAGTGGATCTAGCAAAATATTTGCAAGACATATGATGTCCAGAGAATATGCCTATCTGCTCCTTGAGTTTATAACCTTTTCCTCCAAAAAAACACTATTTGCCTTTTGTCACTTGGTGCAGAATATTTAGAACACAGTGAATGGTCATCTGCCCAGTTGAAAGAAGTAAAAGAAAGTAGATTCTTTTATCAACTTTCACTGAGCCCTAGGGACACCCATCTGGAGCTCTGGGTTGACATCTGGGCTCTGCAGTGCAAGAGAGACATGGATGTGCTGGAACGAGTCCAGCAGTTCTCCAAAACTTTGTTAAAGTCTTGGAGCATCTGACAGGAAAGGGAAGGCTGAAAAGGGAAGGCTGAAAGAGCTGGGACTGCTCAGCCTGGAACAGTCAGGGGGTGACTTTATCAATGTGTATAAACACCTGATGGGAGAATAAAGAAACTGGAGACAGGCCCAGTGGTGCCCAGTGGAGGGACATGAAGTAATAAATACAAGTCAAAGCACAGGGAATTCTGTTTAAACAGAAGAAAAATGGGTTTTTACTGTATGAGCTGTCAAACACTGGCACAGATTGCCCGGAGAGGTTGTGGACTCTCCATCATTTAAGATACTCAAACATGACTGAACACTGTCCTGACCAACCTGCTTTAGCTGATCCTGCTCTGAGAAGAGGTGTTGAACTATATGATCCCCAAAGGTGCTCTCCAGCCCCAGCAGTTTTGTGATCCTTTGATTATTAATGTAAAAGATTTTCTCAATATCTGTCACAGATTCCCAGCTGCACTGCAAAAGTGCCTTCCACATCCTTCCCTTCTGTGTACAGCTATTTAATCACTACTTATAACATTAATAAAACCTAGTAAGAACCTAGTTGGTTGCCAAAAGGGCTGTGAGCTATGAATTCAGTTCCTACGCCTTAAAAGAAGTTCTGGGTATGTATCAAAAAAATTTAGCACTTTGTTATCAACAGCATAATTTGGATGTACCCAGTGCCTGAAATGGAGTGTCCATTTCTTGTAAGGAGAAATTAATGCTTCTATCCTTGCTCTCCCTGCCACAGAAGAACATCAATTTATGTCAATTGTGCTGGTGGCTTTTGTGTTACAGACACCTGTCTACTCGGTGCCAGAGAGACATCAAATCATTATAATTAAATTTTCACTGGAGGGAAGTTTAGTAGAGCAGGATCTAATTATCCAGAAAGGAATTTTGTAAGAACATTGAACTTAACATCCCTTGCTTTGTTTAAAATTGTCATTGGATGTTTTATGAAACAAAATGGTAAGGGACCTCTGTTTTACTTTTCATCTAAAACACAGTACTTCATTCTGAGTCATAAGTACAGATTTAGTGAAGAAACTGCTAACTAATGGACCACCAACACCACTTCATTTAGCTTTTAGTCCCAGTATAACATCTTCATGTCTCATTTGTGAGAGGTGTTTCAAAGCATCAGGTCAAGATTCATATTTAAAAGGTAGCTGAACATGAACACAGTCATGAACTGTAAGATTTCAGGGTTTTCTTGTGAGAAAACTATTTTTGTTTTTAAATCATTTTTGCTTCTCACAGGAAATTCTTTCACACAGGGGGATGGTTGTCTCTACTTTTAGAACTTATGAACGAAAAGTAAATCTACTTCCCTGAAATAGAAAAGTGAGGGTTTTTTCAGAATTCATTTATATGCTATCTATAGTTAATTTGGGCTGAAGCTTAGGTTGCAAATCGACTTACCTAAGAATATCATTTTGTTTATGCATCTGCAGTTGTCAAGGAATATACGTATTACACAAGTTAATGCAGAGTAATGGTGTCTCTCAATGCCAATACAAGCTGTCCTCAGAAATAAGAAAAACCATGTTCAGCAAGGAGTTTAGTCTAAAACACACCAGAAGTTCCCACAAAACACTAGGAAATGTCCAGTTGCTCATGTCTTTCTTTGTGCTTGTTTTTGTTTTGGGTTTTTTGTTTTTTTTTTACTCTGAGACAGCAAATTCAAATTAAGCTTCAAGGGGCATGTGCAAATTTAGCAGGCCAAAACCATATCATCAGAGTTGAGATTGCTGTGATAAATTTGTTAACATCACTTTTTGTTTTTGTAGTACTGTCTTGCCACAGCAAATTAGTGGCACTATCCTTATAAAGTGAGATCAGACAAGATAGTGTCATGGCTTTGGCAGGCTGGAACAACAGAACTGAAGAAAAAATGTCTTGTGAGATTAGAACTCAGAGCAGATTGTGAGCTAAAAGTGATGCATTCAGCCCGTGAATTTTGGAGAAAGAACTATACAATTATCAAGTGTTCTAGCCTGTCAAGTTTGGACCATTAGGTTGCATACAGTCCCTGACTGGTTCCATTCAGTCTCCAAACCAGTGAAATTATTGGGGTTTTGGGCTCCCTCTCACATTCAGAAAAAAAATATGTTTCTTTGCCAAGGATAAAAAGTAAAGAATTAAAGAATAAACAATAATAAAGTTTATCAGACTTAGGAAGAGAAGGGAGTTTGGCATCCTTTTTATTTTCATCTATTTTTGCCAGACCTGGAAATGAGCAGAATCAAGGTTAAGGTCAGGTGAAATGTTTCACTTACCTGAGATGGAGCCCCTTGTCAGCACTGCAGTATAGCAGAAAGAAGAGCAAATCACCCCAATTCTTTGACACTAATAAGAAAATGTTTTCAGAAAGTCAGTTATTTCCTTGAGAAAGATGTTCCAGATCATTGATGAATCCCAGATATAAGACAGGAAGACCTCACCTTACTTCTTCTCATTCTGATACAATTTTCAAATCCATAGAAGTGGATCTTGACCCCTGTTAATTTCATGTTAACTGATCCACAAAAAGGCATAAGGGATAGAGAGAGTTTTTCTGTTTCTGATCTCTCACAAGAGAACCTGAGATTCTTTATCCTTAGCATGTTCCTGAAGTGCCTGAGTTAGATACATTACTGGAGTTAAAAATTTTCAGTGTGATTTGGGCACAGATCAGAATCAATTATTATTCATTCCTACATCAACATTAGAAAGAGCAAAAAGAAAATACATTTTTCTAGTAATTCTTCTAAAATTAATTAGTTCTACCTGTATATGCAAATATTGAAGATTTAATGAAATTTGTGACAGATCCCTCCAAGCTCTTAAGCAATTTTGGAGAAGAGAGAGACAGACATGGAAAATAAGAGATACCTTTCTGAGAAATAGACTTACAAAATGTGCCTGGCAAAGAGATTATCAATAAACATAAGGTATTTTAATACTGACAAAACATTCAAAAGATGCAGTTTATATTGCTGATAAGTAGCAGTACTTCATCTCCTTCTTCCCTTCCCATCTAACTTCTGTGCATACAGGAAATAGCTGAACTCTTCAGTCCTTTATATTCAAATGAATGTCTCCCACCAAAATATTTATTCAAATGGGAATGGTAGTGATTTTCAGATTCTCACAGGCAGAGTGGAAACAGAAAGATAAATGACTTTCTCACATTACTTCAGTGTTATTGTTATCATATATTGTGTGATATTCCCTCATTATCTGTCGGTACACAAATCCAAGCAATGCATAATTTCTGAACCAAAAGTAAAATAGCAAAACATTTTTCAAGATGTTTTCAACATTTTTTAGATTTAGATGAAGGGAAAAATGTGTCTAACCCTGGCTGATAACAAATATTAGAATTCTGAACAAATTCATAGTCTTGAGGTACCTGAGCACACAAGCAGCCAAAATCACTCTGAGTTCTGGTCCTTTTGTTCCATTCAGGTTATGTAAAATTGAAAGATCCTGAATTTAAACAGCCATAGATAATGAAAGCTGATAATGCTGATAAAGAGGTGGGATGATGGGCTCTGCACTAATGATTACTTCCCCCCATACTGAAAAAAATATTACTATGTGAGAGGAGGGATACTGCAGCAAAGCAGTTACCCAAACTTCTTTCCTGCTCTCACAGTCTAGGCCACCATGGCTCAGACATTTAGGTTATGTAACCAACTATCAGAGAGAGAGAGAGAGAGAGAGAGAGAGAGAGAGAGAACTCACCTGCTGCAGAAAGAGATCTATCCAAATACAATTCCCAAGCTGAAGTTTTCCTTTCCTTTTGACATTGAAAATGTAGATTCATTCATATGAGAAGGAGTGGGTGAAAGGAATCAGAATACTATAAGATTAGGAGATTTCTGAATTAGTTTATAATTTCAATGATACTTTTAATTGTTGTGTAAACAAATAAAATGAGATATAGGAAATGTGAGAAGAGATGTATATATGACAAGGGCAATTCTTACATCTCATTTTATGTTGTTGCTGAAGCACAGGTAGGTTCCTCATCTTCCAGAATTTCAGAAATATAGACACAGTTAGATCATTGCTAGCTTAGAGTGTTCATTTAATTTATATCTATTTCTAAATTTTAGGCCTCTACAGAACTTCTAAAACCTTTGTTCTTAGAAAGTTAAAGTAGAAAGTAAATGCATTGGAGGGTTCCAGAAGAGGAGCCTGTTTGCCTAAATCTGAATTTAAACAAAAATTTATGCAGCAAACCTACCAATATTCCTCCTGCAGACTTCCATCTCGAGGAGACAAACACTAACCTAACAAAGCACCACACTAGGAAATGAAGCTGAACTGACATGTTTAAGGATTCAGATATCACAGAAGAATGTTGCTTGATCTTCTATAGATCATCATCTCCTGAAGTGACTTCAAAACTAATTCTTGTATTTATCATCTCTTTCCTTCCTGGTCTCTAGTATAATTTGGGTAGTCTGAAAATTACATGTTCACAATGAAATACTTTCTGTTTGGCTTCAAAATCAGCTGCATACATTCAACATTAGACATTTTTCCAAATTCTTTGGGCTTCTTTTAGCATGTTGTTCTGCTATTTTCCCCACTAAAATATAGAAATGTCAGAAATAATCACGTTTATTTTCATAGTTTTCCTACCTGCCTTTGGAGAAAATGATGTAACATGGTAGATGTCTGCTTCTGATGAAACTTAGAGTGTGCTGTTCTAAAGCAAACCAATGGGGAAGATCAAACCAGTTAGACTGGAAGATTAGCCCTGATGAATAACCTTAACTACAGCTCATCCCTCAAATCTGGTGCATTGGTGAGGTCTAAGCTAGGAACCTAATTTTCTGACTTCCTTCAGTAGAAGTTAACAAGTAAGTATTTCTGAAAGGCCTTTTCATACATCTAAGATGTGAAATGCCTTTATAATTACCCCCTGTAAAGACAGCCTGAGGGACCAGCTTTCTCTGTCAACTAACAGTGCATGATCAATAATGCAGTCCTGGCTGAAATCCTCAGATATCCAGCTGTGACCTGTTTCAGCTTTGGGTTGGGTTTTTTTTCCTTTTTTGCCTCTATTTCACTTTACAGCTTCACCAATTTCTAATCTGTAAAAGAATTTTAACTTTCATCTGTTACTATTTGGGCATCTAAGTGCTAAAGCTTGATAGGGACATTGGAACTCCCCAAAAAGCCGTATAAAGTACTTACAACTGCAAATGTATCTTAATCTGTAAAATAATCTTTTATCTGTTTTGTTTCCTTTTTTTCTCTGAGAAGCTCCAAAAATCATGGTAGATCAAGTCCAAAAATTTTACAGGAAAAGGAATAACCATAAAAAAGATAGCTATTTCCTATCTTTACTGTGTCATGGTTCATAATTTTTTTTTAAATTTTAATTTCAGCAAATGTTTCAGGACCTCAAATGTTTTTAATGACCTTTATTTTTCCTCAGTATACTTTTTCAAAACCATTGATCCTCCCAAGCTAAAAGCAGTTTGCAAAAAGGCCTTCGACAGTACTTTAAGTGCTTTCTATTGACCATATTGCAGAGAAAAAAAAATCAAAACCAGCCTCTCCAAGTATTTTACAGTATCTATGCCTAGACTACATAAACTCATAAAATTGACAACTGGAACTTAAAAATCATTCATTTGAATTAGAAAAAGTTAAAATTTAGGATAATCAAGATTTTTTGTTGTGTCGTGTTTCAGGATTTTAGGAAATTCAAAATTATGAGATAAGGGATAAGGAGGAAAACTCTTTGTAGGTAGGTTGTTGTAAAATTTAAATTTTCTGAGGTTTCTGACCTACAACTCTGAATTCTGCCATGAGCCTGGCAGGATCCAGATGTAATGAGCAATTGGTCCAACTTTATATGACTTCTGTTAAGTTCTGAAATTTCCATTTCTAACTTGAGACATCCTGAAAAGAAACTATGCTACAAATCCCCTTAAGCTGTATGTCCCTGAACAGAACATCTGCTGCATCAGCCAGCAAAGAGTATCCAGATTTCTGTCTCCCAGTGTCTCTTTTCCACAAGTAACATTTCAAGAGATAGCAGTTAATTCCTACATCTGACAGCCTTCATGGCCTTTCCCTTTCCTCACAATCTTATACTTCAGATGTTATACTTCAGACTAATTCAATTTATCTTGTCCATTTTACTCAAACAACTGAAACAGATCTATGGTAAATTAATGTACTATAGATAATTTGGAATGCAGTGTGAGAATTCAATGCTCACCAGCACTACTGTATTACCTAAGGATATAAGATTTTAATTTAAAAAGTTAAAGGTCCATAAATCACACTCTATCTACACTTGTCAACATTTCTGACAACCTATTTTAACATCTAGAATTATTTCTTTCTTTATCACATAAGAGATTTTAGTTTAACTCCACTTTACCCTAGAAAAGGAATCAGGGGGCCTGAAGTGATCAGAAAAATGAGGAGAATATTAAAGAAATGTAAAAAAAAAGCATCAAGTACTCACTAGAGACATTCATAAAATATGGTGGGGGTACTCTTAAGGTGAATTAGGAGTGAGAAAATAACCTGTTTGTGGTATTTTTATTGCCTAGCTTATGCAGATAAAGCTAATACACATGAGATATAGGACTGTGAACAGACGTGTGCTGCATGGCAGAAGATAGCTGGTGACAGCAACCCTGACAACCCAGGTTTAAGAAATCCTGCTTAATATTCCAAAGCTTGGGGGCAAAGTGATGACCTCATTCCAACTTGGGTCTGTAAACAGCAATTACAAGTGACTAGCAGCAGGAAAATATACGAAGAGACAAATTAACATCTATTTTGACTCCAATCTGGAAGGTAGTCAAGGTTTATTATGTTGTCCTCCTTTCTATCTCAAGGGCACACTTTAAAGCCTACAGCACACTTTGTGTTGCCATGGCTCTCTTCCTAACAGCTGTAGAAAGTATAGCTAGTTCAAAGCCACCTCGCAGATGTCTCCGATGCATGAGAGTCAAACAGACAGTTTTATTGTAAACATAATCTAACAACCTGCTACAAAGGATAGCAAAAAAAGAGATAAGGTGTGGAAATTTTAGATAGGGAAACAATAATTTATAAGAACGAATTTCTTTTTCTTAACTCTTTAATGCTAAAATCTTGGGAAGAGAAGAGATGAAAGAAAAGCCTTCTCAGTTATACTCCATGGTGCTAACAAGATTTCCAGCCTTCAATGTCTTTTACACTTTGATTCATTTGTCGCTAAAATAAGCTCATATGTAGAATCAGAATTGTAGGAAGCTTTCATGACACCCAAGAGAAGATTTCATAATAGTGTTCTCATCTCATCTGCTTCTCATCCACCCTCTCTCAGCACATCCTCCTTTAGATCCTTTGCATCTCCCTGCAGCCCAACACCAGGACTGCTCCCACGAGCACATGACAGATGTAGTCGACTCAGGGAATTTCTCTTAGTTCCAACCCCCCTTGAGAGGAATTTATCCCAAGCAAGAGGTAAAAATGTCTTCCAGTTTATAAACCAATTGTTTCTCTTTTGTATTAAACATTTCACCTGTGAACTGTTTAGAGTCCTGTGTCTTCCAAAGCCAACTATTCCTGTGCAACTCACCTGGGTTTATCTCTTGGTGTCATCCCCAACTTTGGAAAAGAAGCAGCACAGCTATCTGCTTCTGTCACTTCACACTCCTGTTTTCCCCCATTTGGTATCCTCTCTCAGAGGATTTTTTTGTGTGTGCTTCTCATAGAACTCTTTCTGGAATTTTAGATAATAAAAAGTACAGGAGGGACAAAAATGTCAGAAAAGTAGAGGTACTACTCTACTGGATGTCTCCAAGCATCAATGCTCACAAATGCAATAAAGTGATCAATGACCAGAAATGCAAATTCAATGCAGAAAGTATATCAACATTTTAACAACACATATATCAAAATGATCAATGAAGGAAATAAAAACAAATTATTCTTGTTTTTAACCTACCCTTTTTATGAATGACTGCTCATTACAGATTGAAAAGTAAAGTATAATTACAGCAAATGAATGATAGTAAGTGCTTTTTTCACAGACCATACCCTTTTTCATGGAATATTTTCCACTGAATTCTTTTTATGATGGGATTTATCCCACCTTATTACAGTGTTTTGGAACTGGGCAGCTAATTTTAGCCAGCTGAAGAGGAGGTACTTTCAGCAAGCAATTTTTTCCACCTATTTGGGTTGTTATGAATTGGCATTCTGCCATTACACTTTTAAAATATCTCCAAAGGTGCTGAATGGAGGGAAATTAAGCTATTTAATATCTCATATATATTTATATGTATGTATATATAATGCATCAAACTCTTTAAAATTACAGCAAGCATTTTTTCATTCTTTTTGGAGCAGAGGGTAGAGGGTAAGAAAGGTGGTATCAGCCCCATTGTGGCCTTTGATGTGATCCCATGTAACATTCTTGAAGCAAGGCTTTTTCATTAAAGTGGACAGTAATTTTTTATTTTCTTCCTCAGCACCCAAGCTCATATCAAATACAAAATTGTTCTTCATAAATTAAAAATTCTACTCAGTACTGGTTTTTTTCTTCCTGATCTTAATGTTTTAAATGTGTTTAAATTAAAAGCTGTGCAGTTAATGTTTCAAACCATTGACTCCAACATTAAAAAACTCTTCAATATCTGGTATTTTCAGTCTTAGAAAGAACATACACAGTGTGATCAAACCACCTTTCATCATTCTTATGGATAATGTAATAGCCTGAGCATTTTAGCAGGCCTGTAACTTTGTTTCTCCAGCTCCTGAATGTTTTATAGTGCCCTTTTCAGATTTTTCTTCAGTTTTAGTAGTGTGTTCGAAACATAAACATCATTGCTGACACAAGTTCTGAGTTTTGCTGCAATAATGTCTTCTGCATAAAGAGTTATGAAATTATATATATTCTAGACACAACCTTGGCCAATGAAAAGTCTAGCCTTACATAAATTGTTCTAATATAGATGATTTTTTCTGTTTCCTGCCCTCCCCATTTAATTCCATGTTTATCAAGAAAACTGTATATTATTACTCTGTGTATTCTCGTCCTTTTCTGCTTATGCCTCATTCCTTTTATGGTCATCTCTCACTCTGAACAGCAAAACTTCCATCAACATTTAAATACTTTTTTCTCATCAGCTTTGGTACTGCTAACAATAATAATCTACTCTCTTAGGTGAGGAATTTCATGTGTCCAAAAATATGAGTACTTTGATTTTGGTGAAAATAGAATTTTTCACGGTGTTGCGTGTGACACCCAATATCCTCTTATGCAATAATATAGAAAAATCAGCTGTGACAATTTGTGTTCTGATATATATTTAGGATACTCTTGATCATGGGTCTGTTGCAGTCTGGCTTGTTTGCTGTGCTCTTAGATGTTCTTGACTCCTGGTAATCTGATCTCATTTTACCCATGTGTGTTAACTGTTTGATTTTGATATTTGATCTCTGAGTTGATCACAGGATTATGGGGTTCTTTGGTTTGTTTGGGTTTTTTGGTTTTTTTTTTTTTTTTTTCTTCTATCTTACTCTGTAAAGGAGGGAAGAAAAAGAAGGTAAAGAGATAAAGCATAGTGGATAATATACCCAGGTCAGAATATTGTCAAAAGTAATGATGTCCACCTGCTCAGATCTCTGGAAGTCACTTAATCCTCATCCACATTTGTGGAATAATGTGTCCTGCAATATGATGCAGCAAATGCTACAAAAATTCATGCATCAGTGACCCATGTTGGGATGAAAGTCATCTCACTGAAGAGCAGTAGAGTTTAAGCTCCACTTGAAGACGAAGGGAACAACATATCAATTGATGTAATTCAGATCACCTTCCTTACATGGCTGCTTCAGAAAGGGAATGAAAAACAGTTCAAGACATCTGTGTTGTCTCTAAAAGAGCCTCCCTGATCACTGTCCTCTGGGTACCCAACTTTTAAATTGCTGACTCCAGCCTTGTTAACTGAGATTCAAAGTTGTAGCCTTCAACTAAGATTTCTACTTAGCAAATGATCCACATATTTCCTTCCTGAAAATATTTTATCTCA
This sequence comes from Lanius collurio, assembly GCA_020086605.1. Taxonomy (NCBI): domain Eukaryota; kingdom Metazoa; phylum Chordata; class Aves; order Passeriformes; family Laniidae; genus Lanius; species Lanius collurio. The sequence goes on along the minus strand of JACBWW010000001.1, from coordinate 4,199,619 downwards.
TTCAGAAACAGACAGAAGTTTTTGGAAGAATTTTCCTGTTAAGCTAATTAATACAATTACCTTTCCCTTCTTGACTACTGACGTCAAGGCCCAGAGTCAAATACTCTGCAGAGCAGTTCTTTGAGATGCAATAACCAGTCTTTTCTCATCTATTCAACATCAGTGAATACCTTTACTTTGAGCTGTGCTGTCAGTGGTCAGAGACCATGCAGTTAACGAAAGTGATCTCATCCCCAATCCAAAAGAAAACTAAGATAAATAAGCATTCTCTTCTCTGAATTGGTCTCAGGTTGTAGTCAGCCTAAAGAAATTACAATAAATCATGGGTATGCAAAAGAGTTATTCATATTCCAAACCCAGTTAACTGTTAATCATCTCAGCAAACCTGTTGGCTTGCTTTGCATTCTGGTACAATTACATGTGTTAGAATTCCCCTAGGCATGCTGTCTTCACAGGCTAATTTATTTTTATGAACATCCCAGGGACACTGAAGACATTTTGCTGAACTTTGTTAACACAACTTGCTGTCAACCTGGTGCATTAATGAAAATAGTTCCACCTTTCCAATATGCTACCAACGTTTAATTTTAAAAGCACAATTAATATATGCAATGTTATTGTGTCTCTCTCTCTTTCGTAAGCCAGTAAACACTAACTTGGGATTTATTAACTGCTAAAAGCAGTAGACATTCAATCAATACAGTATACTTCTGGCATGTGAATGTGGCAAGAGCATAATCCATCTTTTGGGGAAATTGTAAAACTTAAATCCTGGCCATCTGAGAGGTTTAAAATCTGAGAGCACTGTTTTGCTGTTTGAATTATCTTGGATTTTGTTATTTGGGGTTTTTTTGTTTAGGTTTTCTTGTTGTTTGGGTTTGGGGTTTTGTGTTTGTTTGTCTGTTGATTGGTCATTTTTTGCATTCTTTTTGGTTTGGGGAGGTGTTCATAAAAGAAAAAATCAGCTAAGAAAGCAAATACATTGGTTACATTTTGCATGGCAAATTACCATAATCACATCACAAATGCCATGACCACCTCAAAATACAGTGGTCAAAACAAAATACCATGGCCATATTACCCAGGATCTACTTGAACTCACAGCCTCCTGTCAGGTGGAACAGATTAAAATCTTCATTAGCTGCAGCACTTCAGAAATTTATCCAAAAGTCATCATATCTAGTGGATTGTTATCTGACAGCATTTGGGTGGCCCAACACTCCATCCTCCAGAAGTCAATACAACATAAACATTAGCCAGTAGATTATATTGTGTCAAACTCAATTTGGAAACTGATTTTCATCCTAAATTCATGGTGCGTTTCCAGCATTGGGATCTCCATGTTTTTCTCTTGGAAATCTAGCCTTGTCACTGGGGTTTAAATAACATGAGAATCATTTTTAATAAAATAAGCTAAATAAATATGACATTTTGGTATAAGCATAAAACATTTCTTTCTGTGTTTTGATTACCACAGGTTGAAAATGATATTTCAAAAATCCTATTAATGGTTCCTATTAAATATACAATGTTATCGGTTCATTTTCTGGAAGACAATATTTTATTACATGTGATTGTTTTTTAAATTACTTTTATCTGCAAAATGAATGACTGTCTTGCAAACTGAACACTTTGTCCATGAAAGTATGAGATAAGATTTCTTCTTTTTCTAAAAGTAGCTCAACACACAGGAACAAGCCTTAGGTCTTGAAAGTCAGTATTAGTCTCTAATGCAATTTTTGGTGTGTTTTTTAAAATTTGAACTTAAAATGTAGAACAAGAGATAATATTCATAAAAGCCAGCTGATTGGAGCTGAATATGAAAACATCTAGCCTTCAAATGAAATATATGTCCTGTTGGGTTTGCCATGTTTTCCTACTTAATATTTGGTGGCATCCAGATAATAATGCTGGCAAATAACAGACTCTTGCTCAAATGTCTCACTGGCTTGAAGTTTGTTGTTTATTATGAAAGCAAAGTAAAGCTGGTTGGTTTTTTTTAATGCAAAACCATACTTTTGACCTAACAGTATACTAATCATTTGTGATAAGCATATACTTCCCTGCAGCATTTAATGATTTCATTGAGAAATTAAAAAGTTTGGTCTAGACTATTTGATCAGAATAACTCTCCCACAATGCACCACAGCTGCAGTATTTTATACATCCCACTCAGGGCCCTACAAAATCAATATGAGTTTCACTCCATTGAAGAGTTTAACAAGACACAGGCATATCAGTATTTCAGCAGTACCTCAGTCTTTCCTGACTATGTTTTACTGATGAATTTTGAGTTCCTTTTTTTTTTAATAATAATTGCCTTCTATTCTTTTCTCTACATAAAATGAGTTTTGCAGGGAAAGGCACTGCTGGTCTGCTGGCACAAGCTGTTGAGAACCAGACATGTCTCTTCTTCATCAGCACAATGCCATCTGCCACAGACAGGAAGGAGGAGATTAAAACTGAGGAAGAAAGAAGTCTTTTCCAAAAAGAAAGATGTTCATTAAGTCTCTGGTGATATCCATTCAGAATTCTCTGGTTCTAGTCAGGAAAACAGTCAGACTGTTCAAAATATAATATATTTCTAGAAAAAGAAGTTCATTAATTTTCTTTCCCCTCCATATTGCAATTGATCCACATGGACTTTTGAAGACTAAGAGGCTCTGAGAACACTGAAAAAAATGCATCTAATAACACTTTTGAGACAAGGAACAGTAAGATATTTTGTGTTTCAAATATCTGAAGATATTAAGGAAATGTCATTCAGGGTAGGAAGAATACCAAGAAAAAGTCAAAAGAAACTAAGAAGTACTTTCACATGTCTATTAAGAAAATGATAGACTGACTCTTTATTTCTGGATTAGCTACATGAATCCAAAATACTAAACCAACAAACACAAGATGTGGCTTCTGTTTATATAAGGTGATGAACACCACAAAAATATGAAAACTACTTTTATCTTTTGCATTAAAATTACACTTACAGGCTTTAACTGAAACAGATACTCAGTCAAAATATTGCAGAAACACTCAGATAAAATAGACCCTTAAAATTTACATCATACAGAGAAATTAGATCATGAATAAATAAAAATAAGTTGGTTTTTTTTTTTTTTTTTTCTTTATAGACTTTGTGGATTCATGTAGAGATGCAGAAGGAAGAAATAAAAGAACTTCCAGTCTGTCCTTACAACTGCTCATTTATAAAACCAGAGTATAAATAAGGTTGGTGTTCTTGCTGCTACTCTGATGTGAAAAAAAACTCTTTTAGAATCCCTTCTTGAGCTCTGAGAGCAGGTCCACTGCATCCCAACAGAGGAACTGGGCTGTAAAACCAAATGGAGGAAAATCCATCTTTTCAAGGGGGAATCATCCATCTAGCAAATCAATGTCTACTCAGACAAGTATTTCTTTGGGCAGTAACTTGCTTAAGGATGCACCTTTGTATGTTCACTTTTCCACATACAGGGATCCAAAGCACCTAACACAGGATGCTGGGCTCCCTCTGGGAACCTGGAACATAAAAGCTGTGATAGAGCTGTGATGATGTGTGGCCGTACAAGGATGGGCCCAGGCAACACTTCCACAAGGCCACATAGGAGAACTGCAGCACATTTAGGCAAAATCGTGCCCTGTGCCATCTCTGTGAATTAATCTTTCTGTGACCCTGACCATATAATTGATGATCTCTTTGTAAACACACATCCTGTCATTACTAAGGAAGCTGCTACCTCTATGTGTCACACCTAACAGAACATAAAAACTGCAACACAAGCAAAGAGAAAAAGCTAAACTGAAGAGATATCATATCATTGATACTGGAACTGGGAAGTCATGCAGTAATATATCTGTCAATGCTGGAATGCTCGCAGGAGCATGATACCTTTTGCATTTTCAGCACTATACTGTGGCATGTTTGAACAGATTTCACTCGCTGAAAGTTTGGCTTAAAACTCAGCTTGAAGCTACCTCTCCTTTTTTCATTAGGTATAATAGAAATTATACCTAATTCTATCAAGATACTTTAACTGAGGCTCTGCTCCCACTGAGCAGAAGAGATTCTGCTCAGGCTGCGATCTCCACTTCCGTAAAGAGGCAGGAGAACACTGACAGCAAAATACTGAATTATGCCAGCCACTTACTGGTTTTCCATTTATCCCATACAAGTTCTTATACCCACTTTATAGATTTTGTTATTTTGATTTTGTCTCCCAGAATAAATACTAGCTAAATGGTTTCTTTCTTTTTGGCCTGAAGACACTCAAACCAATGAGAAGAAAAGAGCAAGATCTTTCTTTCTTTCTTTCTTTCTTTCTTTCTTTCTTTCTTTCTTTCTTTCTTTCTTTCTTTCTT
>JACBWW010000001.1:4150981-4195017 GCA_020086605.1 Lanius collurio | reverse complement strand
AGCTTTTTAATTTGAATATGTAATATTGCCAGGAAATACATATTCCAAAAAGATAAAATTGACTACAGGAGTAACTTTTCTTTTTGTTTTACACAATTAGCTTGTAATTTGTAACTACTATACTAACTCCAAAATTAATTCTAGCTCTCTAAATAATGTTTTATCTGCACATATTTAGAGAATGATTCAGATGCACAAAATATTAATCAGGATTGAAATTACAGAATTACAGTCAGTACCAGAATTCTACTGCAAAACTACTTTTCTCTCTGTTAAGGTTTTTCTCTAAATCTACAGATGAAACATTACTGAAATTAGTATATTTAATTTTCTTTTGCATGAAGATCTTCAAGTATTTTAAAAGTAGATTTTAATTATTCCCTTCGTTGTCTTGGTGAACAGAAAATATTACTGTATTCATTTCTTTTAGTATTCTAAAAGAAAGAGATTTAAAGGATGTGGTCTTTTCTATATTGTGGTTAAATCAGAAAGTGAGTGATGAACAGTCATGTCTTAGCCCAAACGTGGTACAATTTCTGTCATAGCTGTAGAGTATTTTCTTAGATTTTATATTACCCTGTTAATTTTATTATTGTTATTATTCACAGCATGTGAGTTTAATCTTGCTTCTGATATGCAGTAATGCACCAAGTTTCTGATTTTTTGTTTTTCCTAGGAAATTATTTGTGCTCCCCCCTCTCAGCACTTCATTCTCAAGCAAACTGTAGCAGCTTAGAAAAGATTTTCAGTTTCAAGCCTGGAGACTGGGAGCAGGACAGGATCAGGCTTTAGGCTCCTTTTCTCCCTGTTCCCACTGAAGAAGGTTCCCATCTCTACAGAATGTTCAGCCTATCCACTTCAGATGTTTATAACCCTCCAAATTTCTGTTCCTGCACTAAGCTGTGCTTTGCAGTGGAGGGATGGCTCCCAGCACAGCCTGCAAAGTCTCGGATCGAATTTCCTCCAAAGGCTCTGCCCCTCGACTCCAAGGTGATTTTGGCAAACTATTTTGTCTCATTCTCCATAAGACAGAGATTGATCTTCATATACAAAGAACTTTGCTACCTATGGCCACAAAGCCTCGTGAAAAGGTTAATAATGTTAATGTAATTGTTCAAAATTGAATTTACCAGAGTTCTTGGTCTGAATTACCACCACAGAAAAGGCTCCCCAGATCCGTCCCTGACCTTCTCACATGCACAGCTGTAAACCATCCTTCAGATTTTGGGTATTTTGCAATGCACACAAACTGGGGGATGTGCTGGCTGACCATGTGTATTGTTCATGGGAGCCTGCTATAATTAAGCCTGGCAAAGAAGGTATTAGCAACCTTCTCTTCAGAAACTTTGAACTTCCTCTCTTCTGGTTTGAAATGGATCTTATTAGTGAATTAGTCTGGAAAGCAAGAGTAAAATCCTTTTAACTGCTTTGAAGTTCTGGGGGGATTTAATGTTATAAATATTTTTTCTCTTTTAAAATAAATTCCAAAATTACCAAAAATTTTTAGGTTTTGTGGGTAAAAATATGTTAGAATGTTGAAATTTTTCTTGGATGAGGTCTGTGTATATTTCAGGTTTGGACTTGAGAATTATAAAGTAAAAATGTGATCACTGTTGCATAAAAATTTGAGACTTCTTCCAAGTTATTTGGTTTGTTTGGTTTCACCTTGAACTGAAATATTATAATGTCTTGGGTCTAGATAAAGAATAAATAATATATTTCAGATATTCAGTTGATCAGAGAACAGAAGAACTTCCAAGTCCTTTTCCTGTAATATTTTTAAGGACCTCCATTGTGCTTGTTGTGAAAATTTTCGTTTCATTGTTCTTGCTTCTCTCTACAAGGTATATTATTGTAATTCTTCTTAAGCCAAACTCCATTTCTCCAACTGATATTTATGACTGCTAATGATTTCATTTTTACAAATAAAAATAGGAAAATAAAATAATTTTGTAGAAAAAGTCTAATTTTATTCACAAGCCTAAATGAGACGACCAGAATATTATCTATCCATTTTAAAAACTAGATGATTTCTTTGAGTTCTAATAAACTTTGTGTTCTTCCAGTTGTTTTTCAGCTTCAGCAAATATACCCTCTTTTACTTTTCCATTAAGTAATGAGTAATCTTAGAAGTTTTGCACAGTAGGAAGCAAACTTACAGAAAATGAAATAGGCCTCGCAGGAAGTACACAGAATTATTTGGAATAAAATGCAGCATGGTTTGATGAACAGAGATTTGGCCTAGATTGGGTTTGAAGAACAGTGTTTCACTCTTACTGTAGTTGCTGACCTTCTAAGTAATCTTAATCAAGCCTTATCACTTCTGCTTTCCCTTTTCAGACTTTTTCTTCTATTTTTGTGAGGTCAAGTCTTAAGGTCAGGGGCACAGACTGACTCTGTGTCTCCACAGTATTTAGTACAGTAAGGCTTTAATCACAAATAGCTTGCAAAAACATCTATATTTATCTTTACAATCAAATGATTTATTCATGTTTGGTCTAGACAAATTGTACAGTTACTCTTGCATGGTGAACAGATATAAAATATAGGAGTACTCTGATTCATTATTCTCAGGATTGTCTGTAATTGTGTACTTAGCACTAGCAAGGATGAATATTTTATACTTGCAAGCACTTAAAGTGCACCCCTTCCCTTGCTAAAATACCGTGGTTCACATGAACTCAGCTGATACCAAAGCATGGATATTAGGGCATGCTGCACAAATATCCCAATATCTAGGGAATTTATTTAACTTCCCATGTTAAACAGTCTGTATTTGTAAATCTTACAAAGTATCTCTTCCTAATGTATAAGGAAAGAGACAAAGGATCTTTACATTGATTCAAGGAGCATCTTGTTGGATAGGAGCCTGAAGAATGGGTGTTCAAACACTGTTGTGCTGGGGAGCAGTTTTAAATCCCACAGTGTGAGCATGGAGTTAGCAGAAATGTCAATATGAGCTCCATATAGCAGAATGCCACCAGTGTTCTCATTGAGAGATAGGAAAGGGGAAATGAGTTTTTGAAAATAGTCATAAATAATAAAAAATGGTTGGCCTATAGCATTTTTCTTAAATTAACAAGAACTTGAACCCAGTATAAAGTGCCTCAAAGAAAACCTGTCCAGTCTTGAGGGATGGGGGTTTTGATCAGGATAGATCAAGTGTGTGAACAATTTTCAGATGCGTAATTTATTTCCTGTTTTGAAAGAAATTGCTTAGCCTTGAAAGGTTTGTCAGGAACATTATCAAGTTTTTTAAGAGTGTTCAGGGAGTTCAGCAGGAAGAAAGCAATACATTCCTAGCAGATCCCTTCCAAACTAAAATACAATTTCATAAAATATTCAGCATCTTTGCAGGCTTATAGTTATACTTATAGGAATCCATTCTCCTAGGACAAGGAACTGAATCTGTTGCATAGGTAATGAAGCCATAGGTAATCATGGTCATAACTGAGGGCAGAATCCATCCTTCCTCTCATGAAGCTCTTCTGGGGAACAGAAATGCAAGGAGCTCTGCAGCATGTCAGAGTTATTATTCAAATTTATGAGCCAGTCACCAAACCGCAGTGCAGCTCCCACATAGGCTAAAAAAACATTCATGGCACCTCTAAAAGCAGGACTTTAAGTCACAGAGGCTTTGGGTTTGCTTTTGAATTCTACCCCAGCTCTTACTCCCCATCCCTTTGTGGTGAACTCTCTGGGAACATTTCACTAGTCCCACATTCCTACCCCAGCTGGCTCAGGAAGCCTTAAAGAGTCTCATCACACTGCCCAGAGAAGGGGAGGAGTCTTTAAAAGAAGAGGGGAGGTGGTTAGGTCACTGGGATAAACAAAATGCAAAAAAACACAACAAACCAACAACAATAACAGCAACAAACAGGAAATCTGTGAGGGGCGAAAAAGGAGACACTGCATTCCTGTGTGGGGCTGGGTAAATGTGAGCAACTGCTTGTCAGATTGGAGGCAAGGGAGTCCAGCCAGCTCCAAGCTAGACTGTGACCAGATGCACAGCATTGGGTGAATCACTTCCATTCTGTTTCTTCTGCTAGTCTTTCCTTTACTGATTTTTGGTCAGATCCAGACTTCACAACTGAAATATCTGACCTGTGCTTTAAAAAATATATTTCAATGAAGCTTTCCTCCCTAGCAATGTGCTACCAGCAATGTCTGTTACCTTGCCTGCTGTACTGTTCCACAGTTCAGGTCTTGGGCTTCAGGAGCCTGGGTAGGAACAGCCATCCATTGCATGGTGAACAGATATAAAATATAGGAGTACACCCACCACCCCCCTCTGCTGGGGGGGTTCCCTTGGGGGAACCAGCTTGCATCAAACCAGAGGCAGACAATCAAGAGTCCTACAGACTGTGGTGATGCTCAGGGGGTAAGGCTTTGGTGTGAGGACAAATCCAAACCAAAATGAGAAGATAAACGCTCAGCCTTGACATACCCAATTGGCCAGTGAAGGTGATGGAGGCCCTCAAAAGCTTCCAAGGGAAACAGAGAGCTTCATGTTCAAAGTGAATGAACAACTCAGATGAGAGGACATTGAAAGATCATCTGGTTCAACCCTTTGTGGCAAAGGGACCCCACATTATCTAGCACCCCACCCCATCACATCTTGAAAACTTCAGCAATGGGGTCTCTATCCCATCCCTGGGGACATTGCTCCAGTTTTCATGGTAATTCCCACTGGCTGTGGGAGAAAGTTGAGTATTTTTTATTTTAGTGCCTCACTTTATGCTTAAAATGTACATCTCTCTGGGGTGTCCAAGTCTGGGTCCCACTATTATCAAGTCTTCAGAGTAAATATTGTTTCTCAGCATGAATCAGTGCTAATAAAAATAGAGTTCTGGTTTCATTTAGGTCCCATAGCTGTTTCTGTAATACAAATAATCACAAATACAAGATTGCAATTCTCAAAAGGGGTTGGAAAAATAGGTTTAAGGCAGTAAAACTTATGTAAATAATGTCAAATAAGGCAGACTGGAAATCTGTGAGGAAAATGGTAAAGAATGAGGTAAGTAAAGGTGGTAGAATGGTATAGGAAGAAAAAAACCCCAAATAGATATTTTTACAAGAGAATGATATTTGAAGACAGGAAGTTTTACACACATTTCTCCCTGACAGATCCCTTCTGATGAAGAATGTAAATCAGAAAGGTCTGATATTGCTTTGTCAGTAACTCAACCAGAAAAATATCATTTTAAAAAAAAAAGTTATAAAGATGAGGGATAGAATAAACCTTAAAGTATGGTCATGTGGAAGAGAAGATTTGTTTTGGAAAGAAATAGCAGGGTGGCATATGGAGTAATGTGCAGTGAAATATTTAGCTACAGCATGCTATTTTTGAAAACTGTGTGTTAAATTATAAAGTAAAAACTAGAAAAAATTGACATAATAATTTATTGATAGTGTAAGAAACTTATTTTCAATCCACCCATGGTTGTGTGAAGGTGGATGCATCTTGCCAGTTAGTAATGAGAAATGATAATATTTCAAAGGAAGATAGATGTGAAAGAGAGACATGAGTAGAAAACTAGAAATCTTTTAGGAAAATTTATAGTTATTATTCATCCACACACTGGAAATTTTATAAATTGTTCTATACAGTTCTCTGTATCATGTAAACATGACCATCTGCCAGAGATAACCTGCTTTTCTTAAAAATCTATGTGCTTAAGATGTAAGAGAACACAACATATTCACAAGAAAAATCTCTACTGTGAGAGAAAAATCTATATATGTGTGAGTGTAGGTGCATACACAGACCTAGACGTACTGTTGTCATGCTTCTTTTTTTAATATTTGCTTTTATACAGGCATCACTTGCACAAAATTGTGTTATGTGTTCTCTGAACCTTTAGAAAGTTCATTTCCAGGGAGGGCACAAGGGGATCAAGAGAGATATGTAGGAAGTAAAATTGCAGAAAGGAGACAGACGTCATTAATCCATCGATCTGGCTGCCTGGGTCTGCCTTTCTCTGCATTGCTGACTGCCTGGCAGGCTCGAGCCAGGTAGTGTAGGAAGGGCTAATGCGATCTGACTCGAGATCAATACTAACATGGTCTTAGATGCACTATTTGTGCTTGCCAGGGTACTAGTTTGGAGACGCTACTGGATTATGTTTTACACCTTTTTAGCATCTAACAAGCATTCTGAGCCTCTACAGAAACCAAACACAATTATCAGAAGGCAGAGAAAGGCTGGAGGGCTTGGTGATGTTGCGATAACAGAGTGAACCTTTGACCTCTCAGTTAATAGTCAAAACCTTGCTTAAATTAGTCATGACAGAGGGCTAAAGTCTGCACTGACTTTTACCCTTTAGAATCTGATGGAAACAAACAGTCTTGCAGGAATTCAGGCATTTCTAAAATTTGGTCTTCGAGCTGAAAAGCAATTAGAAATGAACTGGGATTCTATGCCCTGTTCCTGTGATCAGTTCAGACATGCAGGCACACAGCGAGTGGCATCAGTCACGTTTGAGAGCAAACTCCACGGGGACGCTGTGCCTGCAGACTTCATCTTCCCCATCCTCAAAGAGACCTACCCAGCTGGTGCCACAAGCTGTTGGAAGGCAAAGTGGGGTGGTACTGCTGCCATCCATCCTCTGTGTGAGCTGTGGGTAAAGGTCTCCTGCCTCTGAAAGAAAACCCAGGTCTCTCCAAAAGTGCTGAATCCATCTGACAAACAGAAACGTCTAAACCAACTTAGAATCATTTAGTGGCTCCAGTGTCTGTTCACTGCAGAGATTCAGAGTTACAGCTCCCATTTGAGCTACAGGATGCCACACAGACATTATAGTATGCAATAATTTCAGATAGCATATTTATACAGAGCCATTTAAGCTCCCTAAAGCACTTCACGTGTGAGACATAGGCAAACATTATTTCATTCACTAACAAAATGAAGTCACCCATTCATCTGAAATGCTCTTCTGCACTTCAAGTATGTGAATATGTAAGCAAAGGTAAAAAAAAAAAGCAGGGAAACCTTAGGAAAAAAAGGGCATGAAATGTGTAATCCACAAAAAAAGAAAGATAACAGACTTGTTTACTTCCAAGTGCCTTCTGATAGTATGGGAAAAATTTATCTCTAAAGGAAAAAAATCCTTCAAAATTTATGTTCTCTCCGACAATCTGACAAGATTGTCTGCTTTGCTTATGTGTATTTCTCAGTCCTCTTTCTGATTTTTAAATTATTCAAGGTAGGACACTTTCATGAGTTCAGACACCCGAGAAAATCTGTCCTGTTCAGGTTTTCTCTCTTTTTTTTTGGAGATCAAAAGGTCGAAGTGCATGGACAGAAGTCCTCTTCCAGATTCATCCAGAATGCCTCCATCCCACGGAGATTCTGGTGAAATTTACCATCTTCATTGACTCGAATAGATCAGAGAGCTGATATAGAAAATTAGCTGCTAGCACTGCTTTTTGCTATGGGAAGAAGTCTTCATTTGCCATGCTGCTAGAAAACTAGAAATAAATTCTGCACCAAAGCACCCCTGTCAAGCATGCAGAACTATTATACCGTCTGCTGTGACATAATACAGGAAGGTTATTACCCAGAAAGCCCACGGAATAAGGCTCACCAGAATCACTACGTGGACAAAAAAATACATGAAAATTGCTGTCCATTGCTTGACACCACACAATTGTTTACACATCTTGTTTCTTCCCCTGTTGTGACTGACTTCAATATCAGCATTTCCCAATTCTTTCCTGTCTAAGAAATTGTTACTAGAGATGCAAAGAAACGAGCACAAAGCACTGATGATTCTGAGGTAACATGGAGTATCTCTGCTGCTGTTTTCCCTTGTAACAAAGCAAAAGATGTGTTTAATTTAAAGAATATTTATTTTTAATGAAAAGAATAAAATGCTGTACATATTCTACACAGTTCTGGAGTTTACAGATACCAAGTTTTCCCAGCACAAGCAAGGCAGCTTTGTTTCTCTTTAGAGCTTAGGAAGGAGAAGGTCAGACAAATCAGAATATGGAACATTTGGTTTCTCATTGGCCTCCCTGGTGCTTTTTCCTCTCAGTGCATTTCATTTTCTTGGCAAATGTCTGTGACATATCAGTAAGTCATTTTAACACTTCTTCATGCCCTACTATTTCAGTTTCAAGATCATTAATAAAACAGCAGCTTGGAAGGTGGCACAACAGGCATTCTAGTATGCAAGCAGGTAGGGTGGCTGTCTGATTTTTTTTCCCTGCTTTAGCATAGTCAGACTTCAGGCTCATAAATAAGGAGAATATAGTCTACAGAGGTTCACACACACACACACACACACACACACACACACACATATATATATATATATGTGAAAAAAGCACAGTATGCTTCTCACTGACTAGCTCTGTGCTATTGAATCATAATTAGAGAAACTTTACCCTGGAAATTCAGGTCTTATAATTTTAAAGTTTTAAAATGAAACCCCCTCAGGCTAGCCCAGCATAAACAATTAGTTGCTCCCTGTTAAACTCCATGTCCATAGCAGTTCATTTTGAATGTTTCATAAGGTACACTAAGGGACATCATTAGTATGTGAATTTCTTTCACAAAGATCACAACCAGGGCTTTAGGAAGAGAATGCACATATCCAGGGAAGATTGGCAGATGGAATGTCACAAGCTGCTCGTGCTGAGTCAATTCAGAATCAAGTGAAAGCATTTGAGCCATTTAACTCTACTTCTTTTGATCCTCAAATCTCTGCCTTCACATAATCTTATGAGTACAGATTTCTGAAGCCAATTTAATATCCTATCTTGATATTCCCTACTGGGTCTTCGGATTATTTGTTTAACTGTTTTTTCCATCTTTTCTATTTTCCTTTTTAAACTTTCATGATTTTTTTTCTGTGTGTGTATGTGTGTGTGTTATTTAATATGAAAGCATTTGAATTTTTTTTGCCTTTTAACCTCTTTGCTTCTGCCACAGTTCAGAGGTATCCACCATACAGTTTATTTCCTCATTTATCATCATAGGCAAGTCTAATGCTGCTTCTGATCAGCTTCATTGACTGCTGCATTCATGAGGCTTTCTTTGAAATAGCATGAAATGCACACCACCTCCTCATTGATTCCTAGCTCAGAATCCTACTCCAAAACTTGAAATCTAAGAATATTTACCTCACACACACCCCTTATTTACATAAAGAGATTCTAGGAACCTTAACCAAAATGTTTACCTGCAGATAAACCTTGAACTTAAAGTAATTGAGGGTTGGAATCTCAGTAACGCATCAAAAAAAAAAAAAAAAAAAGATCTGTTGAGAAAAAATAAATTGAACCTTTGTGGCAATTATGTTGATTTAATGCCATAGCAGGGAAAATAATTAGCTTTAGCTTTGATCCTCAGAAGCAAGGATTGCATTTGAAACAGCAGAAAAATTCAGATATTGAAGGTTATCCAGGTTCTCCATATTCACATACTTAATTGTCATGAGAAAAAGCAGCTTCTTCAGAGGGCTGTACTCTATGGTCATCATAAAGCATTTTCTGTCTTACTCTGCATGCATTTAGGTAATCACCAAACCCACATTTAATATTTGTCACAATGTCAGGAACTTTATATCAGTCCGGAATTACTCTACTCAAATGCTATGGCAAGTTTTGCAACAATGCAGTTGTTCCAAAAGAACTAAAATAAAATAGTTATTTATCAGTAAAAATTCATACTTTTTCAAATAAATCAATATATGATGAAATCTGATCCAGTTTCATGTGCTACACACCCATGGAAAGTTCCAGTGAGGAGCAGAGCAATGCAACCCATGAAGCCTCTCTCAGCTGTGTTCTTCTTTTGTGAAATTCATTACCAATACTCACTTTTAATGATTTTGGATTTATCTAAAACACGTGTGGAACTCATCTCAATACTAAATCACAGCTTTTCCTATTTGGGGTTGAAGTTTTTTGTGGACACTCTTATTTAGACATTAGAGTGCTTTTATATAAATTTATCTAAATTGGAAAGGAAATAGCTCTAAGTTATATCAAAACAGGTCACATAGGCTGAAATAATAGTGCTCCTATGTCAAATAAAATATTCCTACTTAAAATAATTAAGGGTGTGAATAATAGCTAATATTTGGTATCCATCCAACACACAGTGTTTTATAGCAGAAGCAGCAAGTGAGGGCTCTTTTCAAGATGCCTGCCTTGATAGTAGGAAATCAAAAGTAAAAAGTTTGTTAAAAAATCCCGACATTGCAGTTTTTGCAGAGTGTCAGGTAGCACTGCTTCATAGACTAAACTGATCACTGGGTCAACAGAGAAATATAACAAAGAAAGAGAAAAAGAAAAAGAAAAAGAAAGAGAAAAAGAAAAAGAAAGAGAAAAAGAAAAAGAAAAAGAAAAAGAAAAAGAAAAAGAAAAAGAAAAAGAAAAAGAAAAAGAAAAAGAAAAAGAAAAAGAAAAAGAAAAAGAAAAAGAAAAAGAAAAAGAAAAAGAAAAAGAAAAAGAAAAAGAAAAAGAAAAAGAAAAAAAGAAAAGGAGAAAAAGAAAGAGAAAAAGAAAAAGGAGATACCTAATGTGCAGCTCAAGAGTCACAACACAAATGAGTGTCAAGAATACAAGTTATTTATTTATTTAGGCACTCAATTTCTACTAAGATTATTCTACTCTTTTTGCAAAATGTACATATATATATATGTTCATACTTGTGAATCTATCCCACGGGGTTCAGTATCAAGCATTTAGTTCAGTTATACTCAGGAGGATTACTCCCTTGCTTTTGTAGCTGTTTCTGTGATTATGATTTGCAGAATCACAGGAATATCAGCATCTTTTAGAACTGAATTCTGATTAAACTAATGGAAGAATGGCTAAGATCAGGCAGGCCTGGTCTAGGTATTGATTTTATTACCGTTTATTCTCCTTAAATTTCAACTGATGTTTTATTACCCCAAGATTTCAGATTTTTTTTAGTTTCTAGTTTCTGAGAGTTCATACAACTGTAGTCAGAAAGTGCCTCACAAATTTTCCATTAAGTATTTTGACTATATCAACTTAAAATATAGGTGGTGGCAATGGATCAGATTACATATATTACATCACACAGCTTCCATGTTATAAAAAATGTTGGGAACATCAAATTGCATATTTTTATTGCTCTGTATGCACACATAAATGCTGACATTTCCTAGGGGAGTACTGCAGCAAAGGATACCACTGTGTTGAATGAGGCCACAGATTCCCAATTTATTAGTCCATCTTAAAGTAAATACTTCAGCATCCAACATCAATCTATGACTATAAATTGTCTTTTATTCAGTAAAGAGAGAGTTTGTGAAAACCAGGAATTACTGTTCTGCATTTATTGTTGCTTTTTTAAAGTTTCATCATTATTTTCCTTTAAAATAGAATGTTCCTAAATAATTAACTTAGCAAAAAATGTTGTTTCAATCTCAACTAGTAGAGCATTAATCAAGTTAAACCCCTTGTAAACCAGTTACATGCTTTATTTTACAAATATAAAAATTTACAATGGAAGTATGCATTCTTTGTTGGTTCTTTTTTTGTTTGCTTGGGTTTTTCTTTTAATTATATGCAGTTGTTGGACTATGTGTGTTCAAAACTGATTGTACTTCAGGAATAAAAGAGTTAATTAAGAGCAAATTCTTGTTTCGTCAGTGTCCTGAGGAGATTTTTGTATGGTAAAAACATTTAAAATACCTTTTGGAAACGATCTAATTTAAGATGATTTTATAACTGTAGAGAACAGGTAAAACTAGCTCTGCGTAGCAGAACGTAAGCAAGAGGAGAAAAACCCCACTCCTCAACTTCCAAGATTGCTGTTGTCCACCTATTTGTAGAAGCCTGGTCAAAACCAGGAAAATTATAATATAGAGCATGTTCCCAGTGCTACAATTCAGATTAAATACCACCCTCATGCTGTAGGTCTGTATGGCTCCAAGCCTTTCCAGCTCTGAAAGTAAAACTCATTTATTTGATAAGAGCTTCCCATAGAACTGTTTTTTTACTTTCTGCTAGTTTCGGGAGAAGGAGAAAAGGAAAAGTGGGGAAAAAATATCCAAATATTGTTAATTGTCATTTGTAAAATAAATGGCTGCTTCCCCCCCCCCAAAAAAAAAAAAAAATCCTGGGGACAGAATGTCCTGCTATATAATGTATTATACAACAGGCAGTGGCAGTAGTTGCTGAAAAGCAACAATCACTGGGATAGTGATAATAACCAGGGTGCAGGAGAAGAAAGATTGATATTAAAGAAATGTCTGCTTGATGAAATGATAGCAAAAAGTGAAGAATTAAAATACTGCCTTGGAAAACTGAAGCCTGGGACTGGAAGAAATCACCTATATTATTGTAACTGGTTCCCTATAGCTGTGTACATTCATTGCCTCATGCAGCTTTGGCTGGCTCATCACTGCAGCTCTAAACCAAGTGATTTGTCTGTGGACGGCCACTGCACACAGGGAGATGGGAAAATGCAGAGAGGAAGCAGCCTGAAATAGAAAGAGGGCTTGGAGGTCCAGGTTCCAAGAGCCAGCACTCCAAAGACATTCTCATCCACTGAAAGAAATCACAGCAACTGGCAGATAAATCCAGGACATAAGGAAGGAAATTAAAGCAGTACAAATGTCAGACAGCCAGTGACATCAAAACTAAGGGAGATAACAAGAGTAGTTTTCATATTCCTGAAATAACCAATAATTTACCAGGAGAAAAACCCAACAGTCTATAGGAATACAGAACAAACTAATATCTTTTGCTTCTGCTCAGTTCTGGTATCTCAGTGTTTAGAGCATTTTAATAATGCCTGAAATAGAGGAAAAACTGGTGCTGATTGTCATATATGATACAGTAAACATCTATATGTTTAACAAATAGAAATCTAAATACATTAAATAGATATTTTATAAAGCAAAGCATATGACAGAGTGAATCAAATCATAATTTTTATTATGTTAGCTCTGGGGAAACCTCAATATAAAAAGAGGAAGAAGGAAAAGAATAAGGAGAATATGCAACTTGTTTGACAAGTGGGGTTTTCTCATAAACAAAATCAGGCAGAATTAAATAAAATAAAAATTCCTTTCCTGGAGAAAATTCCATTGTATCATCACCTAACCCTTTTTGTTTATTTTTTCATGAAAGAAAATAACAAGATAAAACCAGAAATTCTCAGAGAGACAAAATTTTTTATGTGCAATATTTTATTTTCAGGGGAGATATTTCCTCTGAGCCAGTTCATCATTAAAAATCATCACCCATGACTGCAGAATTTGCTGGAGGCTGTGGTTCAAGAGCCTTTTACCCCAGCTCTTGGCTGTAACCTGTGTCACCCTGCTCTGCTGTGAGTGAGACAACAGTGGAGGTTTCCTATGTGAAATGCCTACCTGTCTATACTGGTGCCTACAATTCTATATAAGACAGTTTAAAACTGTATCATTAAGTTCTATCTAAATTAAAATAAGGTATCCACAAATGACTTACCACAAATGAAAAATTATTTGTTATCAGCCAAAAAAGACTATCAGATTTAGACTACATTTTAATCTGTTTCCTATTCTCAAGCAAAATTTCTCTGAAGATATTTGAGAATACCCTGAATTGTCTGGGATATCACATTCTTGGATTCTTAAAACGGCTTATATATTCTTTCAAATACCGTGGCTTTTTGTTATCCTCCAAGTTACAGTTATATTTAAAATGCCATTAAACCCAGGCAGTTTCCAAGTTAAGCCTTTTCTCTGTCTCAATTTTCCTCACTTTAAAAATTAAGTTAATATCGTTCAAGTTATTAACACTGTCAATATTTTCCTCTCTAGAATAAAAGCATTTTAATTTAAAAATTACTAAAACTGTTATCGAAACTTTCTACCTCTTCAAAACTAGGTTCACAATAAAAAGATATGTGAAAAGCCAAATTGGTCCATTAGCTCTTCAAAAGGCTAAGCAGTGCCAACAGTATGTGTCACTCTGTCATTTCCCATTTATTAATTACAATGGCAAAGCCTCAACAGAGGATTAGAAAGGGGAAACTTTTGATTAACTGTTAAACAAAGATCTGTTAAAGGTCTTTGTTTCCTAATATTTTAATCTCTAATTTTAATTTGAGCCAATCTAATTTCTCATTTTACTAAAAACAAAAAAGAAAAGTGTAATTTCTTCAGTGCAGCAACCCACTATCATCATTACAGTCAGACTAGTAGGCACAAAGACAATGAGAAGTAAATCAGCTCTTTATGCTCAGCTCTGCTGGGCGTGGCTGAGGTGGAGTTAATATTCTTCATAGCATTTTGCATGGTTCTATCTTCTGGATTTGTGACCAAAGTGGTGATGATAACTCAGGGATTTTGGCACTGGTTGGAAGGACGAGCAAATGGTTGTTTTCAGCTGGGGTTAACCCAATTCTGCAATGAATACAATCCACCAGTTCATCTTTCATTATTTTAAGGAGGTTTTAAAATTGTTTTGTTTATGTTTTTTAAATTCACTACCATCCACATAAAATGTCTACAAAATGAAATCTAAATTAAACTCCTGTTCTATGAGAGATTAGGCAAAGGCAGAAATATAAAGAAATCCAGTTAATATCATCAGAAATAGGCATGCCAAGTTTTCAGTTGGATACATTTTCTGCATTGCTAAAAAGCCCCCCAAAATTAGGGTTTGTCACAGTAATCCAAGTAACAATAGCAAAGATATGGACAGGAATGGCAGACTTCATGCAGAAGAGAAAAGATCACAAACTAAGCAACCCACAGATAATAGAACTTTTTTTGGTGTTAACAATAATAACCTGAACCTTTTTTGTTGACTTTATTTCTTTATTCTAATTTATTTTATGTGAATATATTTTAATGTGCATGTTAAGTTGTTAGTTATAATACTTTCTGCAGTTTAAAGTTTTATAATTTTGTTTTGCACATGCAACTCTGCCATTTCATGAAAGTTTTCCTGTCTTTCCAAACACATACTGACCCAGTTTTAGTGTCTGAAGGTCAGTAGTAAAAATCAGGAATTACACAGCTCAACTTTACAATGCTAGGAAATGCTAAAATAGTCTTTCTCTTTCTTTTCATTTGAACTGTCATTATGAAATGTAATTTTATTTTCTTCCATTTTGTTTTACCTTACCACAGTGTTCTACTCACATATAAGGTGCTTGAGACCTCCTCAGATAACGACGACATTCAGAAAATGTACATTTTATTTACCAGCTCTACTACAGAAATATTTTCAGTATCTTTAACTATGTGGAGACATTCTGCACCAGGCAGCTTTTTGTTCTTATTCATGTCTTCTTCTACTCTCTCATTATCTGAAACACTGTTAGGCAAGCAGTTTATTACCTCCACATTTCTGCTGCCTTCCTCAGAGGTCTCCTCATCTCTTATCACTTATCTAACAACCAGCAGACAACTTCCACATATTACTTGAACTATTATGAGCCAACACATTCCATTTGCTTAGTTTAAGACCTAGAATACAAAATACTTTATTTATTTGCCTGGTTTAAGGCATTTCACACAAACATCAGACTTGGCACTTAGACAGACTCTGGGGACAACGCTTACAAATTAAGTAGCCAAGAGAGGCCCTTAACTGGGATTTGGCTTATTGAGATGAAATGTGGCCATTGGCAATAGTCCAGATTCCCCACACTCTGCAATATTCTGCAAAAAACAAACAAACAAACAAACAAAAAACAACCAAAACACAGTTTAGCTGGCTTTTAGCATGTATGGAGACAGCTCCAAGACTGCAAGGACAAGCCATTGCTTTGGGATAGATTTTCTGGTTCAGCTAGGATTTGACTCTACTGTAAATGTAACTCTAGCAAATGTCCTTAAGGAACCTAGGGAAAAAAATTGTTTGCAGTTAAACTTTTATATTTCTTCACCGTGATTTTAAAATGCTGCATTTGTCAAACAGTGTACTGCTTCTTTCTCGGTAATTTGGAAAGGACGGTAATGATTCATAAAACAAGCTGCTACTAATGCTCTGGAGGGCATAGACATGTTTTTGTATTAGTTTTGTAATTTCTTCTAGATGAGGTAGATAAGCCCTTAGCTTCTATAGATACAGAATCGGATATTAAATATTAAAATTGCCAGTAATTTTGTAGCCTTCTGTGGGCAATTAAACTGTGGTGCAGGTTTTAATGACTCAGTCTCTCTACCTTGATTTACTTACAGATGATAATCCTGGTAGCTGAAAACAAATCTGGAAAAAATTACTCCTTCAAATGAAAAAGTAGAGCTAAATCTCTCTGTTTAACCTTTTGCAAACCTCAGAGATATTTCAAAATTACATTAGATGAAATATCTTAAAATTGGTCAGCATAAATTCTAGTATTTTGGGTATTGTCCTTACTGAGGTGAGGGGTTTTCATGTGATTTTTTTTTGTTTATTGTTCTCCTAAATCAGTGTGATACTAAGCAGTTTCTATTTGACCTATCACAGGGACTTTGTGAATGCTGAAATTTAGATGTGCCACATCTTTGTTGGGGTGGACCCTCCTGAGCCCCGCCCCAGCCGGGTCCCTGCCATGTGACTCTGAGATATTTCCTTTGTCTAATGTTCAAGCAGCCCGGGCTCTGCTCTGGTTGGTTGTTTATTCCAGCCCTGCCCTGGTATCCCCTGACCCTCTCTCTGTGACAAAACCAACAGGACACAAAGCCTCCCCCTCTTACCCTGCCAGTTGCCCAGGTCAGTGCTCTGTCTCTCGGGGCAGAGGGAATAAATGACTCTAAGATCATAGCTGGGCTCTGAGCAATATTTCTCTTCTCTGCTTCTGCTTCTGGTGAGTAGCAAACAGCTGGCACTGGCTTAAGTGGAGCTGCACTGCCGAGGAATATTTAAGCTATTTGTAAATGGTTTAAGATATTCCAAGGCATAAGGAGGCAAACTTACCACAGAAATTAAGCAGTGTACAAAGCTACATAATAACCAGACATCTTCATTCTCTTTCAGGTCTAGCCTAAATTTTTTATACATACTGTATTTTTTTGACACATAGAAAGTTCCCCTTCCTGACTTCTAAAAACTGAAAAGAAAAAAGCATTCTTCTACTCCATTGATTAGAACTCATACAGCATGCCAAAGCCACTCAACTTAGTAAATTAAAAATGTTTCAATTTTTTCAGCAACATGTAGCAATTTTTTTTTATTTTCAATTTCAGCAATACTTTATAATAAAATCTTTCACAAATAATTTTATATGTTGATTTTGATTGCTACTCCAGGACAAAAAGAAAATTTTATGTAAGGAATCTTTATATCATATATGTAAATGTCACTATAATGTATGAAAGTGTTTATGAATATTCGGGATCTACGAAGTCATTTTCTTGAGCAAAAAACAATTTTTCTAAGATTTTCACAAATATCTTGTGATATTTGAGTGGACAGATAACATCTAGGAGGGAATACTATGTAAGTCCAGGTCCTCTCTTACCTTTTCATATAGTTCTGCCATCTGTTATAACATGAGGCACTTTTGCAATGATATAATGACATCCATAAAGAGAGTTTTTCCCTTGTAACTACATAATTAAGAAAAGTCCCACAGCTAACCAATATCATTATATTAACACAAAATCAATGAGTGGTCAGGGTCTATTGAAGCATGAGTCTGCATTTAGATGTGTTTTTGAGCATAGATGAGTCAAGATAGGAGAAAAATGTTCCTATATTTCTCTCAACTCTCCCTTACTTCCTCAACAAAGACAGTCACCCACTAAATCTGTTGGAAAGAAACCTTCATATCTGGATACTCCTCATTTAAATGTTTTAAGTGTAAACCCGTTAATTTTTTTTGTTTGTTTGTTTGTTTTATTATTTGTGCATAACCATAATTTAGCAGACAGGTCTAAGGGAGCAGTTATTTTCCCCGCAGGGCAGAGTGATGTTCAGATTGCAACACCTCCGTCCAGCTCAGGTGCAACCTGTGCAGAATGTCTGGCCTTGGCCTGGATGTGCTTGTCCTCCAGCTGCTGATACAGTTGAAACTTCTAAAGAATTATTTATCTTCCTTCCAACTAGACAGGTGAGATCCCAGTAGCCATTGATCCTAGGTAACTGGGAATTAAAATTACACCCCAGTATGGTATCGGTGGGAATTATGCTTCTTGTGGGCAACTGTCAAAACAGTCCCTAAGAGAAGCTACTTTATGCCACCTTCTGCATCATTTGACTGTGCCCATCCCTGCAAGCCTTTGAAAAGTAGCTGCTCTAGAAATTGTGTTTTCTTCTGTTTGGATTTTTTCTTTCTTTGTTATTGATCTTTTCTTTAAGGTTTCTCTGCATGTTTGTTGGTCTTTTGCTTTATATATTCTCTTTGACAGACTGCAGTGCTTTTTCTTCAGCACATTTATTTAGCTTGTTTTCTTCTGCCTTTCTGTCTGCTCTTCATCTCCAGTCTCCTGGAGATGCATAAGAGACTGATCACAGTAAAGTTTGACTCACATTTTCCAACATGCAACAGGTGAGGAGGTTCAAAACCAGGCAGTACTTACCTTCCTATTCTTATTTGGAAGAGAAGCTGAAGAAGTTTAAGCTGTCATCTTCAGAAGAAAATGTTTTTAAAGTATCCTCTACATAGATTGATAGATATGCGAAGTGTAGGGGTGTGTAATATTGATAAAATTAAATTGCATTAGACTCTTCTGCTCAATAAATCCACTCACACTCCCTTGACATGGGCTGGCTTTAAAAAAACAAAAATACTCTTCACATGTTCTAAACATTCAGTTCTTCTTAAACTTGGCTTCTCTTTGAAAATAGTTCTTTTTCTGACGCTTTGTATGCGTTTGTAAAGGTTTCATGAAAAGAAATAAGCATACAAATATTAAAACCACCAAACCCTTCTATTCATTTCCTTATTGTAGCATTCAATCTCTTTGTGGCAATGTGCCTAGTTTGTATTACCAGGACTAGGCTTTTGCAAATGAAACTCTTTCAATTAGTGTTTCAGGAAGCAATTAAATTGTCTAAAATGTATTAATGAATACATTGAAATCTGGAAGAGTACCGTTTTTCCAATACTTCCATTATTAATGCACCATCTGTTTTGTTTTGTTCCTTCACTAGTTTACAGTTTCAGTAACCCCATGTCCACAGAAGACAGTATTCTCAAAAAGCAAAGCCAAGAATTTTAAACTGATAAGCAGTGTTAATTATACAGTATACATTCCAAATAATTTTACAGATACAATAATCAAGGATGACTTTTTTCCTCTCACTTTTTTGAATGTTCTGTATGGAAAAGTTCTCTGAATAACTGTGGATTTGATCTCTGTTTTCTTGCAACAATAAAGACAATTAAATATTTGGCTTCAGTATCTGGGGTTATTTCTATAGCACTCAAAGAAACTAACTTTTGCACAAGGACACGTACAATAATGAGGAGTAGGGGCATTCGAGCTTTCATTAGAGAAAAGGCTACAGACATCAGATACATTTTAGGCATTATTTGTGTAGAATACTTGAAAGAATTTGAGCTAATCGAGATAGGGCCATGTATATCACCATCTGTAGAGAACATCCATAAAATATCCTGAGGTGATGACTTAAAAAGACACATGAAAAATGTTAATTCATTCAGGCTGCCAGAAGTATTTCTTTCTCTTTTAATGGTAGGAATCATCTCATATGACCTCAAACCAAGCTAAAGTATCACACAGTTTCAAATCTGTTCTAAAAGGTGCAGATTGCTCCCTTATACACTGGAGGTTCTTTTGTGGGGTTAAACAAGGTGCAGGGTGAGATGATGCACTGGATGCCCTTACAGTGAGGGGCAGAGCAGTCACTGCCATTTCACTTCAGTACTGCACAGGTAATTTCTAAGGATCGTAAGCAACTGTAACGTTTCCAGTCCCACAGTAGATAATCCTGAATATGCATTTAGCTATGGATATCCTGAGATGCATTGCTTCATCTTTCCTGGCTGTATCAGGAGCAGAATTGTTTATAAAACTGCAAGTTTGCAAAATCTTCCTCTTTACAAATTTTTGTGGCCCCCCCCCACCCGCAGTTTCTGTATATAATATAAGTCACATCTGTTGTTCACAATGAAGGCTCTTTCCATTAAAAGATGAGGCCAGTTGATGGTAGAGGGATGATGGTGGGATTTCTCTGGAAACAGCTAGACCTTAGACATGAAAGAGCCCAAATCTGTGCAGAGGACCAGCCTCAGTGTGCATTTCACACCCAATCTTTCAGAAAGGCCAGCGGTGATGTGCATCAGGAAGGACTGAGAGTGTGAGGTATTATTTCAACTGGCACCTCTGGTTTCATGGGTTTAATGTCAGGAGGGGGAGTTTCTTATCATTTGCTGGTTTGTCTGCCAGCTGAAAGTCCCCCACTCTTCCCAGAAATAAAGAAAGCAGTGTATACATTATGTGTGAGCAGATAAAAGGAGCCCACTATCAGGATGAGGATAATTCTTATCACATATTTGTGACTGAAAGAGAATAGTCAACTACAGAGTACAAATCCAAGGTTCTCAGGTCCTGCAAGGCTGCACGGTATTTTTTACCATTTCACCATTTAAAAATTAGCTTGGGTGCATCCACCTGAACTGCATTTAGGTCCAAGCCCTCTGAGAAACCTATGCTCTGTTGATTTGTAAGAGCTTGAAGAGAAAAAAAAAGAATGTATTTTTTTTCTCTTTTAAGGAGGCTTTTTATTACCCAAGCAATGTGAAGTGATCTAGTATAAAGGAGATTTAGTCCTTAAATTTTAAACATTATATAAAAATTTAAATTAGTCTCTATTCTTCAAATTGTTGTCATTATGGAAAGGTCAGAGATGATGAATTGTTTGTTGCTGCTGCAGATATAATGTACTGTACAGTCCTATTATTTGCTGTTGAAGAAAATATGATTTATTGTATAGTGTCAGAAAATATTTGCTCCAGGCCTGCAGTATATGAAATATATAGCCTGTTCTCAGCCATGTTGCTTAAGGGTACTACCATACAATCCTCTGAGACTGAAAAGGAGATCTTTCTAGTAGTCTAAATGATTATTTAGTGATTTAGCAGGAACATTATGTCTTCAAAATAGTTTTCACAGCTACACATCAAACGGTCTAATTAATAGGGAAAAAAGCAATAAACAAAACATGCACTAAGTGGCATTTCAAAAGCTACTGACCTTTGCAGTAGTTTGAGAAGACATTCTATATGCTGCAACCACAGCCACATTATGGGAGCCACAGTTAGAAAGTCAACAAAAACTGTGGCTTCTAATCACAGAGAGAAACAATATTAAACACTAACTTGTATTAAAAAAAAAGAAAAAAAAACTGTGTAGAAACCGTTTCTTCATCTTAGTTTTGCTTTTATCTTTTTCCTTTCCCAAATCAGAATGAAAAAACAGGAGTGAAGAAAAAAAAATTAAAAACCTAAATTGTAAAGTAATCTTTACTTTGATTGAAATTGTTTACTTAGTTCTAACAACTTTAAAAGTACTGCATTTAACTCAAAGTGAAAATCTAAAAGTGAATTTAATTCACAAACTTGGAGATTTTGAAAGAATGTGGAAGTTTTTTTTAAAAGAAACTAAGTCTAACCACTTTTCTGTAAATGTACTCAGTTCCAGAAAATCTGCCTTTTCTAGCAAACAAAGGTTGTCAAAAATCTTCTAGCCTGTTTCAGTTGTGTTTTCTGATCTGTAATATCATAATTTCATTTCAAATCATCAGTATTTTAGCAATGAAAAATTTGAAAAATAATGTCTTAATCCAGCCTGTGCCACAGTACTTATTTTGAGCAACAGGACATGCAGCCATTTTTGAAAATGGACAATTTTTGATGAGGGTCTTTGAAACAGGTTTCAAGTCTTCAGTCTCTACTGCTGAATTCACCTTCACATATGAAAAACAAGAACAGAGTTATAATTACCTCAAGGCAGTGATTTTCAAAGAGTATCTGGTACATTATATCTGCTCAACAGGAGAGTCTCAAAGAGTGTGGGGAGACAGTTTGAAAAGAAATGTAAGGAACACAAGAAGCTGGGAAAACTGGCATGTGCATGAACACACGCCGAGAAAGGCAAAGAGACATCTTTCCTAGGGTGTCTTTCGAGAATTATGACATCAAATTCTAAAGCACTTTACAAAAATGTGGCAAATTCATCTCAGCTGGTAGCTCTGTTAATGTCAGTGGAGTTATAGTGGGAATGAATTTGTTCCAATGAGAGCATCACAAGGAGTACACTACTGTTAGACTGTTACATTGGTTATTAACTCGCTTTTCTTTCAGTGATAAAGAGTATAGCTGGAGCTTCGTGGATCTATTTTTACACTATGTAAAGTATTTGCTGCACGGATCAAAGAAATATGAAACCAAACTTACCATGGCACAGACTGGTGGAAAAATGGGCTAGACTGAAAGAAATGTCTTTGAAATATTCTATGGACCCAGCATGAAACCTGGTTAAAGTTGCATAGCTTTCCGTTTGAAAGGTCACGTTCAGAATTGGCTTATAACTTTGTGAGAGGGTTACTTTTCAAGCTGAAATTGTTCATAGTTATTCTCAGTGAGACACTTTTTTTTAAGATAATGAGCAAAAAAGGGGAAGTGATTTTTAAATTTTACTTTTGATTAATTGCCTTCAGTGGATACGAGAGCAGAGATTGAGCAGCTGGTGTGTATCAGTATCAAGAAGGTGAAAAATATAGTTCAGGCAGATGAGAAACTTGTCTCCCTGAGTGCAGAGAATGACTTGGGAAGCACTAAATGGATCAGGGACAATACTGGGACTGAAGAAGGGAAGAATGGTGACTAAACCTGTGAACTTATTTCTAAATTTTGGGGTTTTTTTCCCCTTCAAATGCTTTTGGCCTCCCATTTTGAGTCTTTCCACAGTGGATTTTCACTCTTAGAGATATCTGAGCAATAGTCTGTGGTGTGCAGTGAGCAGGAAAACAGTCCCAGGCTGTATGGGGCAAAACAAGGCCCATATATGCTCTGTCTGCCCTCAGGATCAGACTTGCACAAAATAACCCTTCATGTGTATGCACAGAGAAAGGTCATCTTGGTCCTGCTTGAATAGATCTGGTTTTGGTATGTCATTTGTAAATTTTGGGCATAGCCCTGCCTAAGAATGCTGAGATAGAAACTGCCCTGATGTCTGCCTCTGCCAAAGATAGGGTGGGTTTCCAAGGTGAGCTCTAGATTAGGCATGTGGTGAAAAACAGCCTGTGCCAGATGCTGAGGTGCCATTCATGCAGGGGTGCATTTAGCTGGAAATGAATTTAGGGAAAGGACCTTCTCCCCTTGGTCCATGAAGGTTTTCTGATGGACAGTCTCTAGGAAACAGCTGAGGCTGTCCTAAGTGACATTCAGGATCTCTGCCATGGTTTGTGTACTGGCATGATGGAGGTGCTTTATCAGCTGCTGTTGGGGGACCTTTGGCATGAACTGAGGAAAGAGAAGAGTGTTGTATCAGATATTGTCCTGGCCCTCAATCATCCCAGAGGTCTGCCTTCCTTCCCTCCATGCCCTCCCCTGTCCCTTACCCTGCAGACACAACACACACCCTTGGTGTTCCCACAGTTGCCCTCTCATTCCTCATGATGCTCCTGCGACAGCTGGAAACACCCCTTGCTCCTCTCCTGGCAGAGGAACAGAAATTGTCTCCACTGGTTAACCAGGTGTCTCTTTCATGGCTTTACTTTGGATGAACCCTCCTGTTCACCTACCAGTGCAGACTAAATCACAGAATAACCCCTCTCCTTCCTCTTCTGTTTAGCTTTGTCCTGAATTAGCTGAAAAAGTGCCCTGATTTCTGCTTCATCCACCTGAGAGGAGAGACAATCCTGAATAGGTGTCTCCACAGCACTGCCCATTTCCTGGCACCAGAGCCCACCCCCTCTCCTTGCTGTAGCCTTTTTGTGTGCAATAAGATACAGCTGTAAACAAAGAATAAGCTTTGTCTGCTCAAACACGTTAATGACCAACCAGTCAATACTACCCTATTCTTTTATTAGAAACTGAGAAAATGCCTGTTACCTTTTGAGACTTGACTACTGCAAGTGGTAGGTTTGTTTGTTTAGTATATAAGAAACTATTGATCAGAATATTTAGCCAAAAGTTAGAATGCTTATTGTGAAGTGTTGTTGAGATGTATGCTTTCACTGGGCTAATCTGAAGCAAAAATTATTAAAGTCAGGTCAATAATATGGATTGCTCCTTTCTTTAACATCTTGCTCAAAGAAATACAAATAAATTTATTTATATCCATTTGTAATATAGATTTCTGCATCCATCTCCAATATGCTAATATTTATTCTTGTGGGCATTCAACTGATAGGTTTTCCTTATCATATTTATTGTCATTAAATTTGTTGAATAATTTTAATACATAATTTTATGTGCATATCCTGTGAAATAGCTTAATAAAGTCAGTGTTTAAGGCTCTTCCAAAGCTTTGAAAAACATTTAAAAGGAAGATATATTATGGGTTCTTGACTCACTAAGCTTGGGAAATATATTTTCATATTTCCCGGCAATATTCCCTCTTTTGCTATATATCAAAAAAGGATTTCCTCCCCTATAGATTTCTAGTTTCCTATGTAAACATGTTTGTCTGCATTAGACCTTCACACTTCATAAATCATACCTTACTTGCACACTGTGTTTTATTTGGGACTACAGGCAGCAGCCCTGTGCTTCCTTTCTCCAAGTGAAGTCATTTGTACTTTGGTAATTTTATTGACTTCAATGTATGCAATTTTAGTTCGAATAAGCTTATAGCAGCTTGCCTTTATATTACTGCTCAGTTATAAAGCACTCCAAATGCATTATGAAAACTTTGAAGATACAGAAATGAAAGATCATTTGCAAGGAGAACTTATGCAAAAGGTCACATTTGATACTCAGGATTGATGCTTCCCTGCATCCCAACTGCTCCTCTTCTGAGCCATGGAGCTGTATTGATAAACACACTTATCTTTCTTGATGGTAAAAATATCCTGCTCTCTAGAATCAGTCAAGTAGTACAAAAACCAGTGGGGTCTCCCCAGAGGCATGTCCTCATGTCTAGTTGTTCATATTTGTGTTTTTCAGCTGTCTCACACAAGCATAGCATCCACATTCAGGCACATTCATCACTTCAGCATTAGGAGGCTTATCACTTGCTGTCATAAGGTGATCCACTGACAGATGCTCTGGCATTTTCATCACCCTCAATACTGTTTCCATTATATCTTGTATAGGTTCTCTGAAGGGAGATGACAAGCACATGTGGAGACAAATTCTTTGAAACACCAAGCAAACCCCAGTCTTTCTTTTCAAAGAACATTGAATATTTCTAGTTTATTTGAAAATGAGTTGTGCTCTCTGGAGAATTTGAGTTTATTTTGGGAAGGGGTAGATTGTAGTGGTGGTGAAGGTTCTTAACCATATGTATAATTTTAATTCATCACACTGTATTTATTACAACTCACCAATATCACGGCACTGTTAAACATATGCAATAAATTTCACACATGCATCTATTTTTTAGTGCAATTAAAACTCATCACTGAAAGCTGAAGGATGATGTGTCCAAGATCCTACCAAAAATTGGAAAGCCTCTTTCAGGAGACTGATTGTACTTCATTTGATATTGTTAATAAATGCATTCTTTTTTTTCCTCAGAGCACTGACAGCTAGACTAGAGTGGTCTGAAGGGGAAAACTCTGCAAAATAATAATGTGGTGTTAGAAAGGCTCCTTCTGCCTATCTTCTTTGTAATAACCTTTCTTGTTCAAAGCTAGTAGAAGAAAAAAATACTTGTACAGTTATATGCCTTTTTCTTTTTTCTGGTAGCTTGAACTATTTGCAGTATCTCAGTTATTTTCCTCTTATGAAAGGAGGGCATAGAAAAGCATATTTATTGTACTTTCTGTCCTAAGTTAACCACAGGGCTTGAGGTTTAATATCTCAGCACTTCACAAGTCTTATGTTTACAACATCTGTGAGGTAGTGAAGTTGTAGATGGTATTGCATGATTTTTTCAAGGCTGAAAGAGTTTAGCAATTCCTTGAAATTCTACAACATACATTCTAATGCAGAAAAATCCTTCCTTCATGTACAAGTGCAACATCAATTATCTCTATGGAAATAGTTACTGAAAATCAGAATATAGCATATTATTATGTATATGTTTCTGTAGGAGTGAATAGGGTACCTGATTTGCTCATAAACCACCATAACCATCCCACATCCTCTGTGGTGTTGAAAGGGAGGTTGTTTTTATGCTCCTGCATTGCTCTTTCCCCTCAGTGTGAGGATGTTTGGTGAACATGAATTTCAGGCAATACGGGACAGCAAAGTCAACCCCTGTGTGCCAAGCCAGCACATGAAAAAGTGCAGAGAGAACAATGTTCACAGGCTGTGAACAGGAGAGCAACAATCTGGGTGGAGGTGTAAACCACGTCTTCTCTAATTAGGCCAGAGATGAATGGTTTGCAAAGGTCCCAATACCCCTTTTGCACTTGCAGCTGGTCACTGATGTCATGTATGGGATGTCTGCCAGCCTTTTGAGTTCAGGGTGGAGTGCAGGGCAATCGTTTCTGCAGATGAGCATTTTTGTGGATATTGTTTCACACTTTGACCCTGGAAAAAATAAAGTTCTGTGATAACACCTTAAAATAATTTTTTGTGCTTTCCCTATTAAAGGAACCCTGAGTGTTTAAACCTACACTGTGTGCAAAGATATTTTTTATCTAATTTTTTTAGGCAGGGGAAGGTTGTTTGTTTTCATCTGGGTTTTAGCTTCATGGGTTTTCATACTCTTGCTGTTCATTATTTTGAAGAATGGTGGAAATAAACTCTTCCAGACAATTCATGGAGATCATAACCAAGGCATCTGTATGTTCTTTCCCCATTTCTTTTCTCAAAAACTCCACAGGATAGGCAAGAACCCAGCTTCTGAAATTTAGATTTATCACTAAGATGTCTGATCAATATATCCTTGATCTCAGCAGGACTCTCCCACTGGGAGTTGAACTAGGTACAGATTTATTTAGAACAAAGCAGCCAGTATGTGGCTGTTCCCAGATGACTTTCTGAGCACTGCATATTTGCGGGCATTAGCTTACAGGATACCAGGTTCAATTTCCCATGGTTATTTCAATGTATCAAGGCACAAGACCAAGGCAGTCCAGATATGTCAGATTATATATTCTCTTCTCATTGTATTGTCTTGTTTTTCTAGTACTTTTTCTGGGCTAGTTACATTTGTTCATTTGTTTGGATTTACGTAGGTTTGTTCTAGTGTTTAAATAGACCCAGCAACACACTCCTATTCAAATGACTTTTGTAAGAATGTTGACCTGAATAAAACCAACCAAATATTCCAGGTAAAATTTGCCCTTTTTAATTATAAGCTCTCAGGTAGAGCTGTAAGGTGTATATAATTTTTTTTACATTCACAACAATGAGAAGCTTGTTCATGAATTCTATTATTACTGTAGTTCTGAGCACTCAGGAAAGAAAATGCAGATTCCAGTCTTTAGCATAACCAAATTATACAAGTCTAGTGAGCAGTGATATAAATAACAGCACTGATGTCTTCAAGCATCAACTGATGTCTGCTAGACTTGACAGGTTCTAGTAATTGGAGAACCTGTGACTGACTTAGCAATGCCTGTGCTTCTGTATACTGCTGTAGAAAGAAAGCTTTCTCTGTGTGTGTGGAGAGGGGTAGGGGAGTCTAACAGAAAAAATAAGATCAGAAATTAATTTAATTTATTAACCTCAAATGTCAGAAACACTGAGACTTTAATCATTGCTCTTTTTAAGGTCCATTTATTATTACTGATTTTTCTCTTCATATTTCCAAAAATTAAAAATTAAATAAAGAAAGATAATTAGTTCTTTACTTGATAGCTGTTTCTGTGCCCATTGTTCAATAATTATGGGTACTCTTGGAGCTGCAGTGCCCTATGGGACCTGAAAAGTTTACACAGCACGTGGATAACTACCACGATGCTTTTGCATCCCTGGAGAACTTTTACCATAAACCCTTAAAATTGACTATATAGACGTGGTTCAGAGCGTTTGTCACAAAGCAGCATTTAAAAGAACTCATTTTACTTTATAATGTCTAATTTGTGCATGTTTTTATTAGAAGAAGAGAGTTTGAAATGAGCACAAGGGCAAAATAAGACATAAATTAGGACAGTGACTACTCATAATACTCCAAAATTCCCCTTACTCTTCCATATTTTTCTGACACATCAACTCTCCCAGATGCAGTGAGAGTGAAGCACCAGCTATGTGTGTCAGCAGCAGTGTTTTAAAATCCTGTTAAATGTTCTCAAATAGGAAACTTTTTGTGTTTATAAATGGCAGAGCAAGGGAGGAAAGCCATGTGACCCCCTTCTGTCTGCTACTTCTCTGACACTAATTTCAATCTGCTGACTGATTGGCAAGAGGAAAACATGTTAGCAAGAGGTGTTTAGCTGTGGGATCTGAGGCAAGGTTGTTTAATAGTGGTGAGCTCTAAAAATGAACTTCAACCTCCTTGGAGGGTTTGGCTTGAATATTTATTTCAGTCCTTTATATTGGTGGAGGTTTTCAGAAACAGATACACACAAATGTATTTGGAATAGTAAATCATAGAATCAAGGAATCACAGAATCCCAAAACTGTTTGTGTTGGAAGGGACAGTCACCTAGTTCAACTCCTTTGCCATGCATGAACAGCTTCAGGCTGACCAGGTTGCTCAAATCCTCCTCTCAAAGCTGAGCAGCCCCAATTCTCTCATCCTTCTTCATAGGAGAGGTGCTCCGGCCTTGTGATCATCTTCATTCTTCCTTTGAACACACTACAACAGATCCATCTCCTTCGTAGGTTGTGGATGCAGGACTCAGGTGGGGTCTCACGAGAGCAGAGCAGAAGGGCAGAATCACCTCCTGCTCCTCACATAGCTTCTGACACAGTCCAGGACACAGTTGGCTTTCTGGGCTGCAAGTGCACATGGTCAGGTCATGTTGACCATCAACACCCAACTCCTTCTCCTCAGGGCTGCTCTTAATCCGGAATGTCCAGGCTGTTTTTGTGCTTGGGATTGCCCTGATCCAGGTGCAGGATCTTGTACTTGGCCTTGCTGAATTTCATGAGGTTCCCACAGTCCCACCTCTCAAGCCTGTCCAGGTCCCCCAGGATGGCATCCCTTCCCTCCAGCGTGTCACCTGCAGCACACAGCTCAGTGTCACCAGCAAAGCTGCTGAGGGTGCCTCAGTCCCACTGTCCATGCCACTGACAAAGATGTTAAGAGAGCCAGTCCCAATACAGACCCCCAGGGATGACACTCCTCACTGGTCTCCACTTGGACATTGAACCATTGACCACAACTCTGGGTGCCACCACCCAGCCGATTCCTCCCTCACTGTGTGGTCCGTCTGTCAAACCCAAGTCTCATCAGTTTAGAGACAAGGACCTCATGCAGGACAGTGTCAAATGCTTTGCACAAGTGCAGGAACATGGTGTCAAGTTCTTCCCTTTCCATCAGCACTGTAATCCCCTCACAGAAGGCCACCATATTATTCAGGCATATCTCGTCCTCAGTGAGGCCTCGTTGGCTGTCATCAATCACTGCCTTATTTCACATGTGCCTTAGCATGGTTTCCAGGAGGATGTGTTCCATGATCCTGCTCCATGATCTTCCTGAGTATGGAGGTGAAACTGTCTGGACTGTATTTCTAGGGTTTTCTCAAGTATGGCAAAGCCTTTTTCAGAGAACAGAGTTGTAATGGATGATGTCTACCTGTGCCTTCCACACTTATTTTAGCTTGTCATCAGGTTTGTGATGATAAACAGAGATAAACCACAAGGTTCTGTAAAGATGCAAAAAGTAATGATGCTTTGGGCAAAAGGATAGAGAATAAATCAGCTGTTATGGTCTCACCCCACTGTGTAAAATTAGGTTTTGTAAATAACATCTCTATTATTGAAGCACTTCATCTGGGCTTTCTGCACCTAGGTAAAACACGCTCCTTCTTTTTAGTTCTTTATCAAACAAAACCCAGTCATGTCCTGTCCTTGGCTAATGTCTACACTTCTGGTATCTTTAGCTCCTGGTCTGTTCTGAGCAGCTAAAAACGGTCTTTTTACATATTCACTTCTGAATCAACATTTTCATGGTACAGGAGACTAAAATGTTTTGGCCAGGGTCTCTTGCTGCTTTAGTTGCTTCTCACACCATAAACGTTGGCTGGAGAGGCTCATGTTCAATTTTCCATATGACTCAATAACCATGTCTTCTCCCAGGAAGGCCACTACAATGACATTTATATGCCCAGTGCTCAGGTTTTGTATTTGCAGAGCATAATACATTATTACAATTATTTTCCTTTCTTGGTGTTTTGGGGTTTTTTTGTTTTGTTTTGTTTTTTGTAATAAACCATGTAAAAAGTTACTCAACACATCACTTCATACATCCAATGTTTTCTCAACAGAATAAAATGATGAAATGGAGAAAATAAGAGAGAGAAGAGAGGACTCTTCTTCACAGGATTTTGCTGACCTATTTTTAACTTAGAAGAATAACCATCTACCATGCCAACAGATGCTTTAGAGAGGAGTATAATAATAAAAATCACTGTTAACGTAATTCAGCTATATCTCATTATTGTGAGCACTAAAAAGAAGAGGCTACCAAAAAAAGCTGGGTTATATTGATTTATGGTTGTCCTCATTCAACAGAACTCTCATTTGAGAAAGCACTCAGGCAAAATTAAATTGCTTAAGTATTTATGCAAAAGGAGAAATACCTGAAAGAGATAAAGCAGTTGTTTTCAGTATGCTTTTTTCTACTAAAGTTTTAGAGTGATTACCCTAATTGGAATTGTTAACAGTAGAATGAGATGCCAGCTGTTGGAGAAGAGGATAATGGAAAAGGCTTTGCAAAAGAAGTCTGCAAGATCAAACCTTTTGAAGGAAAAATTGTAATTTATCTGATGAGTCTCCAGTTTGGCTGAACTAAAAATACAAAGAGATGAATGTTTTGGTTTGGGGTTTTTTAACTATTGTTTTTGTTGTTGGGTTTGTTTCTTTCTTCTTATTATTCATTTGTAATACATTTTGACTTGCAGGAAAAGCAAACCTGTTTTTTTGCAAAACAAGAGCTCCATGGGGAACACTGAAAGGAATGACTCACTGAGTGTGATATGTTTGCCCATCCTGAAGGTGAACATGAAAATATCTGTTCCCACAGCAGCCAGAGGAATAGCAAGGATGCCTGTCTGTGGGCCCTTTTCTGTCAGCACAGGACAAAACAATTTCGGGAAGCTCTCACCAAGTGTAAACATTTTTCTCACATTTTCATAGTCTTGCCGTGGATGTGAATGTTTTATGTCCTCTCTTAAACTTCCTGGAAGCATCATGAGTGTAGCAGTGCATTTTTCTTCCTTGTTCTGTGTTTTCAGTGAGTGATGCCACCAAGCCAAAAGAAGTGAGAAAGAATGGCATGAGGAAAGACAAGGAATACCAGTAAAAAGGAAGTTTATACAGCAAATAAAAAGCCAAATAAAATCTGTGCAGACACAATTAGTCTTCCCACATATTGCTCGTGTTCCAACACACCCAAGGATGAAACAGGGACTGCTGAAGGATGAAAAGGAGTCTGTTCTTTCCATAGTATCTTTTTGGGGAAAAGAGGTCTGACAAAAGCCTCTTTCACTCACCTCAGTTGTGATAGCATTCTCTGTCTAAGAGCAGAAAACTTAAAATATTAGAGACATCTGTACTGTGTTTAGTACAATAACACTGATGAAACTATCAGGTCCAGATACACCTGAAAGTGCTGAAGGTGAAGTAAGTCCCTTCCCTGGCATCTTTATTTCTGAAAATACACTGTAGGACTCTCACCAGTTCTATGGACTACTTTTTGTTCAAACATCATCATACACAATGAAAAATATAGAATATTCATAAATCCCACTTTGTATTAACACCTTATTTTGGTAGCCAGTTACTCATGAGGGTCATACTAATTCTTGAGTAAAAAGAGACAAGACATATCAAGGGATAACTGAATGTGCTTTGTCTGTGTTTTATTGCAATTTAAAATATTTGACAGGATTATCTAACAGCATTTTAGGGGCCCTCAGATACCTGAAAGCCATTTGGCATATATACTGTATAGCCTACATTAAATACATGTTTTCTGAAGCCAGCTAGAGACACCACAAGGCATTGGAAAAGGTTGTAGTTGTCCACTGTCCCACAAAACATCCTTGTCACCAAAGGGAGAGATGTGGATTGACAGATGGACCACTCAGTGGATGAACAGGTTGGATAAACACATTCAAAAGAGCTGCAGCCTTTTTAGAAGTGGTTTTGGGTGGCCTGATCTCCAGCTACCTTCCAGAAACATTTAGATCTCCCTTAGTACCTGTTT
The DNA here is from genome assembly GCA_020086605.1 of Lanius collurio. Taxonomy (NCBI): domain Eukaryota; kingdom Metazoa; phylum Chordata; class Aves; order Passeriformes; family Laniidae; genus Lanius; species Lanius collurio. The sequence goes on along the minus strand of JACBWW010000001.1, from coordinate 4,162,648 downwards.
TGTCACTACCATGTCCAGGTATAAGACTCAGAGCTGCTGGCTTAAAAAAAATTTAGGAGCCACATGTGGCTATTTGCATGTTGGTACTTTGGCTTTTGCAAACTAAGCCCACTATTTTAACGGTGTCAAGCTTAATGGCAAACACTGCCCTCACACTGGCTCCTGAAGGCACAGGTCTACAACTTACACCTTGTTTCAAACACCTATGGATGTTTTAACAGTATGTATGTATGCAAAGGGAATGAGGCTCCCTGCTCTTGAAGACTGAGCAGGGAGAAGACTGTCAGGTAGCCATTAGCTCATGCTTTACCTCGGTGTGTGCAAAAGCTCTGGAATACAATAGCATATGGAATCTTTAGTTTCATTTTATAGGGTTTTTTTACTAAATTTAGATTTGTTTTTGGCCAGTCAAATGTAACGTGTATCTTTGACATCCATTGTGAAGGAGATTTCACATATAGATTACCTTAAGAGGAAGGCAAAAGGCTACATAGGACCGACATTAAATGTGTAACACAGAAATCATCTTCTTACTTAATTGTATGGACTCACAGGAAAAGGTCACAGGTATCAGAAATGCTGCCTGTTCAGCTGAAAAATCTGAGGCAAAGCAGGAGGTGAAATTTGCAGCATACCAAATATAAAAGGGCTGCCAGGTTTATCAGTTTCCTTTACAAAAAATCCATTACTACCAAGGGTTTTAAAACATGCTTCTAACAATCCATTCTGCACAGCACAACTCAGCAAGTAAGTCTGAAGCAGAGAGCAAGTATTTCATTAATTTTCTTGTATTGTAATCAGAACAAGTAATTTTGATCCACATCTGATGCAGAGTGGGTAGGGACATGTAAGGCTTTCTTATTCTACCATTTGCAGATTTCTTTTTCAGTTTAAACTATTCAACCTCACAAGTTTGTGGCTTTTCATCTCTGAAGAACTCCAAAAATATTTCAGTCAGGCTACTTCCCACTATGCCAAATGCCAGACAATGGTAATGGCTACTCCAACTCTTTTAAAAAAAAGGAGTTTTAAATGGCTACTCCTCTTAAAACTTACAGGTTTAAGATCAAGCCATGCAGATTTTCTGCACACACCAAGTTATAGACAGCACTGCTGACACTGACTGTTAGTAAGGTTTCTCAGGTGCTTCCATCTAAAGATTTTGTTTACAGAATCTGGCTGAAAATTTTGCCAAAATTTAACTATTTTAAATGAACTGAATATATTTAGTTGCCAAAATTACTCTAAGTGAAATTAATGTATTTAGCTGCTCTGGAATTAAGCCAGATAAGAGTAGATACAAGATATACTTTTTTGCTTATTTGTAAAAAAAAATAGTTTGTGACTTTTTTGTTTATAAAAAACCCAAAACACTCTGCTAGTCTAGTGTTTTCCATCCAGCACTTACTCTTTTTGCAGTGATTGTGAGACTAGAACTGTATCTTCTACCACCACAACAGAAATCCACAAATCAGTAATCAGCTTGGGGGGGGAAAAATGAGTGTTCACCACAGATGTACTGAAGCTTCCCTACAAATAACTCTGATGGCTCTGAGCACATCGAGGGGGTGAAGGATTCACTGAAATTATGGCAATTTTCCCTCTAAAGTCATCCAGAGGAAATGGCCACAGGGTTATTGTGTCTTATGAGGCTTCAATGATTCTTCAGCTGCACAAACTAGAAAACACAAAGGACAGAAGCAGAACAACAGCAAAAGTACAATAAGGCAAAGAGAGTAGACTGAGAGAAAGAATTGGTCTGGGGACACTATGATTAGAGGATTCAGCCTTGATAAGAAGAAGACAGATATAGCAACAGTGGAGATAACACACAAGAGCAGAGAATGTGATATAAAAGTAAAAGAAAGGATAAAAAGAGATTGAAGTTGAGTTGAGAGAGGAAAAAAAGTGAAACTGGCCAGGACAAAAAGACATAAAACATGGGATAGGTATGTGAGAAGAGATCTAGATTTTGCTGGGATATAGTTTACAAGCAAATATCACCTGAAGAGGAGACAAAGCACCATTGTAGAACTGATCACTCAAAATTTAGGAATACTAGAATTCATTTTTCTTAGGTGAAACAGAAATGTACAGTAAAATGTAAAATTTCTTGAAAAAAACCCAATCAAGACTCTTTTTTAATGGCTTTCAAAAACATATTCAAAGCTGCATCTCACTGACTGGCAGTAGAATAGGAATAGTACCATCGCTTTCCCCATAGGAATATCAAGAACAGTTAACGTTTTCAGAGTGCTAAAATATTACAGGGGTGTGTGTAAAAGATAAATGAGGAAATTGTTCATTCTGTCCCTAGAGAGCAGATTTCATGTTCCATATTTATTTCATTGGATCGAAATCCCTTGATGTTCCTGAAAACCTTACGTGAAGTGTGACGGTATCTTTAGGAGTAAAAATGGAATTTTTACCATGGAATTTTCTACATAGATCTTTGTACCATCTTCAGTGCAAACACTTAAACTTATATATGAGTTTTTTTAACAAGGCAACCAGCTGCTGTACCTCAGCACAAAGCAAAGTGGACAGTGGGGACCCAAATGAGAATAAATGGTAGTACCAAAAATGTAGTATGAACTCACCCTCAGTACCACGTATAAGGGGGACCTTGCAGTTTCTTATGCTGCTGTGGTGATAAACACAGGCTGAGGCACCTAAACAAAAAAATCTTGTGAGTAAGATAAACATTTTAGGGGGATGTAACATAATTTCCCACTAGCATCACTGAATAAGAAATTAACAGTCTGAGAACAGAGACAGAGCTGCATATTTCATCTGCTAATGGAGCTTCTTTTTCTGTGCTCATTAACACAGCTGAATGACACATAGAAGATTTCATCATCAATCAATTGTTTGTGAATAATCTTCATACTCTCCAATTTGCTGAAGAATTACTTTGAAAGAAAAGAATTGAATTACTATTATTAATGAAAGTTCAGTTACCAAAAAAAAAAAAAAGAAAAAAAATCAATGTCTCACTGTATTAGACATAAAGAGCTAGCATGAAGATAGTATTTATCCAGAGAGTCACAAATGTGAGGTTGGATAATGTGCAACAGGTGAATAAACAAAGAAAAAGGTACAGAAGGCAACAAGAAGGGTTTGAAGAATGTTAACAACAAATACAGATGTGACTGTGTAGTATTCAAATAACTGCAAACAACAAATACCTTTGAGAATTCTGCAATTTCCTCATAATTAATGGAAAGAGGGAGGAGGGAAGTTATATAAAGATTATCCAAGTCAATCCTACTTGCCATTTCTGGTGATGAATAAAATAATTGATTTGCAGCAAACACAGCTGGATTCATGTCATACTCCTCTTATTTTGGCACAATTTGTGGTGCCTAGTGCCAGAAAAGGTCAACAGGCCATTGAGTCTAATCTCCAGCCTACCACATGCCAGCTAACTTCCCTCAGTTATTCTTGTACTGAGTTCACAGTTTTGCTTTCAGCAAATCATAACTTCAGGGAAGTATCCTGTCTTAATTTGAAGACTACAAGGAGCATAGGCTTCATCAATTCCCTTGGGGATTTTTCCTATTTGTTAATGAGAGATTTACAATCTAACATCTAAACTGAAATTATCAATTCATTGCTTTCACCTTGCTGCTTCTTCTTCTATTTTAAAAGTTGTTTTGAAGTACAAAGTAATGTCTATCTATTGAAAATATTTCTACTCTGTAACTACATCTATCTTTGGTCATGGTTCCAATAAACTAAATAGATTGAAAAATTCATTTTCTTTTGTATTTTCTCTGATTCAAAGATAGATAATTGACTGTTTCTGCCATCTCTGCAATTTTTCAATATCCCTTTTAAAACAGAAGACAGGGCAGGATTCATCTCCATACATGTCTTGACTCATTATTATAAATATCTAGCACTATTTATGATATCCACAGGCATATAAGACATAATACAGTGCAGAAAGAGGACTTTCAAAAAATGTGTAGCACTTCTGACAAAAAATTAGAGTCCAGGTGGGTTCTCCTAGAGCATGACAAATGGCCATAGACACTAAAGTTAAAGCAAAGGAATTATGCTGCATGTTCCAGACTCAGTCAACTTAATTTCATAATCTCAGATACACATGTAAAACACATCTTACATGTGCTCATGTATTTCACATGCACATTTAAATTTCCTTTAAAATTGCTAACAATTTAGTCAAGGTAGTCAGCAGCACTTAGAGAAAAAGTTAATTGAAAACAGGTGAGATGAATCATTGTTTAATTAATGAGTATTGAATAGGGTCTCAAGTGAATAGCTCACTGACATTTATTGCCACTGAAGAGATGCTAGGGTATTTTCCTTGGCCTTCAGGTGCCACACCAGGCAGCCAGGAGACCACCACCATCCTGCATCAGCTGTGGGTGGATGCCTCAGATATCCTATGGCATCTCAAGTAGCACAAGACAAATACATTTCATCAACTGACTGCAGACTTTTCTCACAGTACAAAACCAGAGCTGCACTCCAGTCCTGGTAACATTTGTACTGCATACATCTCTGAGCACGTCCCTTATTGAATTGCTCCTACTCACACTCGGGAAATTACTGGAGCTCTTTGTGCCACAGCACTCCACTGAGATAAAAATGCTTATTTCCTTTAGTCCTAAAAACCTTTCAGGATATGGATGGAAGCCACCTCAACTTTCATATGACCCAGGTTCCCTTTATAGCCAGTGGAGAGAAATTAGCATTTCTACAGCATGAGTCATCTGGGCTGTTTAGAGATCTACCTTGAGATGAGATGAATTGTAGCAAAAAAAGTGCTTGTTTCTTCAAAGGGACAAGAAAGAGAAACTAGATTATTATCTCAGATCTAAATATCTAAGCTTCAGGGATCTAATATTTTGTATGATTAATATGAACTTTACTGTCCGAGTTATAGTCTTGCCTTACAGAATTAAACAGACTTATCTGTGAAACTGTTGAGTAAGTCAGTGTTATACTTCTCCACAGCTCTCATTAATGTGCCTCTTTAATTTTTTTCAGGGCTTTATTATCTTTTAACAATGAACTATGTATTGGATGAAAGTTACCCAAATGCTACACTGGAGAGGAATTCAGGATGCCAGTTCTCCCAGAGGACCAGGAAGAAGGAAAGAAACTTCTGTTTGTACCATACAAAAGGAGCTGGTTTTCCTCCATGCTGCAAGCACATATGCCTGACCCTGAAGAGTGAATATTCCAAAGTCTGGAAATCCTATCTGCAGTCTCTGAAATATCAAAAAAATTCTAACATGGGAACCACCTGGAATTTTCCTTTTACTTGACAGCTCTTTGCTATGTATTGCTTAGGTTAAAGGCAGTGCTGAGCAGCAGCGTGGCTCTCTGACACTTGAAAGGCTGTTCTGCCTTCAGCATACATCTGTAGTCCCCATTAATGTCAGTGGAAGTAAGGATGCAAACCTGGACACTTTGGAAGGCATCACTGGGGCCAGCCTTCAAAGGCATGATGTGTGGGAAAACAGGAGTTACTCACAGAGGCAGGAGGGACTTCAGGAGACACACATTAATTGCCCATTACATGCCTATTTTCATGTTGATCTGCATTTTCTGAGCATAAACCTGTAAAATACAAGGCTGTTTTAATATCAAATACAGCTGAGAGTACTCAGCAGCTTGCAGAATTGAACAATCTGATTTTTCAGTGTGACTGCTACATAGTATATAACTTAAATCATGGGTTTGTTTGGTTTTCAGAAACCATGTGTATGGATAATAATTGTAAAATTCTTTTTCTCTCTCTTAAGACTAACTTGCTGCCTAAACTTGGCACATATTACTTTTCTATAGTCCAACACGCAAGCACATATGTAAAATTTATAAAAACAATGCTTGAAAATATCCAAGAAAACATCATGGTACACAAACTGGGGGTTTGCCCCCAAACATCTTTAACATATTCCAAAATGTAAATTATCTCGCATCTATACATTGTGCCAGTGGAAAATCAAACAGGTAAACATCTAACCTCATTCTTGTAAGTTTAAAAACAGCTTTCCTTTCTCTTCTGCTGTCAGTGAGGCTATTCCTGCTGCCACAGCTATTTCTGCTTCTGCTGTTAATGCTTCCACTATGCCCCATGTTACTGTCCCTGTGCTGAATAGCTGAAGCAATGCAAATGATCTTTTCATTAGATCTAATATGTATTTTCTAACTTCTTAGAGGTTAATTTTCTTTTATTATTTCACAATATCTAACACTTTATAATCAGATTAACACTGGCCCTTAGAAAGAAGAATATGAAAATTGCATTTTGTTTGTGAGGGCAGAGTTCCCAGCTCATAGTTATTGTAGCTGTACTTATGTGGTCACTTCTGTGGTACTTAAATTTTTTGTTCAGAAGGAAAGCTGAAGTAGAACAGAGCATAACCTCATGCAAACTAAAAATCGGGTTATGAAAAATCTAATTTTTGGAGTCAGGATAGTATTAGCAGACCCTTGGTCTTTCCTGTTTTTCTCTCTAAATTTTTATATGACTGGAATTCAAGGAATTTGTATTAAATTTCCTCCAGGATTTCCTGACATCTGTCAGCTTGGTTGCAGCACCAGCTCCAGGAATGTGCAGTCTCTCACAATCTGTTTTGTGCATGCACACTGCAAATTTAGAGAACAGATGCAGAGAGGAAGCCTTTGGCCTCCCTGCTCCTAAATTCTGCTCCCAAATTCTGCTCCTAAAATTCAGCAAATCTGAAGTCTTAAGAACATGTCAGACTTGCAATATCTGCAAGATGGTCAGTTCAGTGACAATGTGGAGTGCAAGCCCTCTGCTTATTCCAAACCTGCACATGTTTATGCTTGGTAGATCCCATGCAAAAAATTACACCATTTGATCAGGGAATTGATTGCAAAATCATTTTGTGGTCATACCTGAAATCGTCCCGTTTATATTGGTCTCTTTTGCACTTCTACCTCATCAGAGACAATAGAGATAGGACACTGTATTGTCTTTCCTGTCCATATGGGGTCTGGAGGAAATTCTAATTCATACAAGACAGAACTGTAAAGCAATAGATAGTCTTTTTCTTTCCTGGGCATGTCAGACTATACTAGGCAATGCTTTCTTTCCAACTCAAAATCAATGAATTGAGCAGTTACTGAAGATCTGTAGTTGAATTAACAAGCCCTGTGAGCAGGCAGGATTGCCATCTCAGGTTCAGCACAGCATGAGGGTTGCTCAATCCTATTGTAGGTAGAAGTCCAAAGGTTAAAAAAGTGTGGTTTCATCCGTTCTAGTCATAGACTTCGGAGACAAAAACCACAAAATTCAACTTTCACCTCCTTCTCCTGGCTTTTCCCTCTACAATGCTGTTACCTTTACCTGTGCATGTGCACACAAGGACAGCCTGCACACTGTCAGCCTGAGTTACCTTAGCTGCTCTGCTGTCTGACAGAGTTTGCTGCTCCAGGTGGTCACTCCTGCTGCCTACAGCTGGATTTTGCTGTCCAAAGGGGCTGTATTGCACTTTGTGTTTAAAACAGAATGTTTGACGTGTCAGCAGCCTTTAGCAATGTCTGCAATTGTCTGCAGATCTGAGACCCCCGAGCTGGAAGCTCTTAGCACCCTTCAAAGGAATGGTTCTTCTATTTGCACAAAAGAGGTCACATCGATTTGCAGTGATTTTACCACAGTAAGAGGGTTTTACCACAATAGGAGGGCCACAAGGGATGAAAAACCTCTCCTATGAACACAGGCTGAGAAAGTTGGGGTTCTTCAGCCTGGAAAAGAGAAGGCTTTGGGGAGATATCATTGCAGCCTTTCAGTACCTTATAGGGGCTTATAAAAACGAGGGAGAGGGACCTTTTATACATGCAAGACAGTGACAGGACAAGGAATAATGGTTCTAAATTGAAAGAGAAAAGGTTTAGGTTAGATGTTTGGAAGAAACTCTTTACTGTGAGAATAGTAAGGCCCTGGCTCAGATTGCTCAGAGAAGTTGTGGATGCCCCATCCCTGGAAGTGTTCAAGGCCAGGCTGGACGGAGCTCTGAGTAACCTGGTCCAGCAAATGGTATCCCTGACCATGGCAGAGGGGTTGGGGCTAAATGATCTTTCAAGTTCCCTTCCAAAGCCAACCATTCCATGATTCTAAGAGCCTTAATTGTTTGCAGATGCTATTTTTGAGTGGGAATAACAGCATTGGGATAGGTGCAGAACATTAGAAATGTATTTGGTTACTGGAAGGTTAAATCAGTAGCTCACAGAGCTACTCCTCCACACCAGGAGGGCACAAGGTTTCCTTCCCATAAATCCTGTGTGATACCTGCCAGCCCTGTAGTAATGCCTGACGTAGTCCAGTTCATTGCAAATTACACTGGACTCCTAACCATGGACAGAAGAGGCACGAAAATATCTTCAAAACTGTGCACAGATTTTAAAATATACTTGCAAGAAGTGTCTATTCCTTGCTGATCTAAACACAGAAACATGTATTCAGCTATAGCCATGAGATGCCTGTGAATTTGGCCAGTGGTACTAAGATAATATTTCTCAGGCCCTCCTGTCCTGCTTCCTTCTCTTTTCAAGGATTTAGTGTTAAGTGTTTGCACTATCTTAAATGCAACAATCACTGTGCTAAAACACCTCCATGAACTGTCTCAAAGCTCTTTTTTGATGGGATTTAGTTTTCCCAGTCTCAGTGGATCAGCTTCCAAATTCTCCACAAGGAACGCCAGCTTCTTGAAGCAGAGAAAAAAAAAAAAGTAGCTGAACAATCTCCCTTTAATCTGCAGTTAGCTGAATCCTCTTTTCCTCTTGTTCTCTTCCAATTGGGCACCTGCTGTCAGAACCCTATAAATCAGCCAAGTCTCTAGAAAACAACCTTTACAATAGGTCTCTGTGCTCATAGGAACTTCAGTATGGCTGCACAGCCTATTTATACACCACGAGTCATCTCCCACTGGTTCTCAAATAGACTCTAAAATGTCCTGCCATGTCACTTTACCACCACAGAAATCACCTCTGCAGCTAACAATAATTAATGAAACCACACAGGGTAAGATTCATCTCAGCTATTTTTGGTCATCTAAAGATTAGATTTCTCTGTTAAGAAAAAAAATCCTGTCCTTGCAGTCTTCATTTTCTAAAGAAAATTCATGTCACTTAACATCAATATAGACTGACATGCCCTCTGGACAAATTTCTCTTCCTCTTCTGTCTAAGAGACAAACTTATATGCTAGACTTTTAAAAAGTATACAATAAAAGAGATGGATCACACGTGGTTTGACAGGTTTTGAATTTTTGACCCAGTTGACCAAGTTTGTTACTCAACTGAACTCCCAGAAAGAAAGTTAGAATTATAATGTGATTTATTTCATCTCACTTTAGATATCTAATAGGCAAAGCAGTTCAGATCTTCTTGCCATCAGAGACAAAGAAATGCCTTAATCATCCCAAGGACTGATGGCTCATTTTCTTTTGTGTATTAAGCAAGGAAATCATCAGGCAGCATAGTAACATTTCTACCTTTTAGTTATCTGAAGTAGAGCAAAGCAGTCCTCCCTCTTGTGACTTCCCTGCAGTGTCTTATCTTATGTACAGTGCAAATTTCCACAATGTATGTTTATAGATAAACTAATATCTTGTTAGTTCTGTCACAATTTTTTTTTTTCCCAGTACATTTTCTCATGATAGGAACAAGTTCACTATTTGGCACCAAAAAGTCCAATGCTGATCTGCTGTACTGCCTCTGTTTATATCAACCATCAATTTGCTTTTAGCAAAAAAATGCTTTAAATACTAGAATCAGTATGTTTATTCTTGATAAATGATGCTGAAACAATGCAGAGATTAATTACTTGAGTAATTTGTATGTGTTGAGTTTCTCATTTTACATAACCTTGGGACATTCTAAGACTTGACATGACCAAAGACTGACCCATCTTCAGTTTCTAAACCTCTTTATATGTTAGAAAGCACATATCCCAACAGAGGAAAGCAATATCTTCCAAATAAATGAGCAAGATGGAAAGTACAGTCATGTCATTTCTAAGTGATACATCGCTCGCTGTCACCATTTCAGGAACAACAAGCCTGATTTGAAAGTGAATGCCCTCTATCCCTCCTCAGTGAAAGAAAATCAATTTGTCTGTGTCTGCTCCTAATTAATTGTTCTCAGGAGGATCTGGAACATAATCCACTTTGAGGCTTGGTTTGCTTTCTCTTCCTCCCTTACATTTTCCCAGCTTGTTCTTATCTTCCCCACCAGTTTTCAGTTGTAGGGCTACAGGACTAAAGCAGTGTTTGAGGTACATCAGTGCTGCTATTAACCAGCAATGCCACTGCTCAGGAGCCTTAACGATTTCCAGCACATTAGGAATAAAATTCCAGCGCTTACCATCCTTGGTGTATTTTGTCCATATGTCAACTTCTTTCTGTGTTTCAACTCATGGGGGATTTCTCACCATAACTAGCCACTGTTGCCAACACTCAAGCATTTGGGCTCAAATATAATGTGCTTGGACTGTAAAGAAATATGCATGAGACAGATGGCAGGAGATGAGATTTTATTACTGTGATGCTTCTCTTTTTAGATTAAATCCCAGAATACATACTCTTGAATTTACCCTGCCATTTGTGGTTAGAAAGAAGGAAGAACCACTAGTCAGCAGGCACATTGAAAGAGATAGCTGTTCACACGGCAAAGCACGTGGCACTTCCAAGTACTGTCCCATGAAATGCATAAAATGGATTAAAATCACACAAATCAAGAGTTCAAGCATCTTAGTGAGAGAAAGACAAGAAGAAAACCAGTCTAATTCCCTGTTACAGAGCAGCCTGAAAAGGGAGGTGCTGTCACTAGTTTTGATTTTCATTCTCTCCACACACCAGGACTACAGAAATGCATACTGCTGTTTGTACAGAGAGTGTGTCAGCAGAGAAAGGAGGGAGAGCACAATGTGGGAACATCTGTTCTGAGAAACAGGTTGAAAATAGCCATGTAATAGCATGACAGAAACATCTGTGCTGTATGCACACTACCACGAGCAGAGCATCAGGAGGGACAAGGATGCAAACAAGTCTGTGAGCAGTAGGTCAGGAAGAGGCTCACTGTCAGGCAGGAAATGCTTCACTAATCCTTTTTACTTATTGCAGCCCCATTATTATTTAAAAGGTAAGAGCACAGAAAGAGATGGAGCTTCCTGTGATATGGGCAGATGCTGCAAGAAGGGCTGCATTGCATATCCGATGACCCAAGGACTGCTGAGAAAATGTGCTGAACAGTAATCATAATTAAGAGACAAGGAGCAAGCTAAATATAATATTAGTCAGAGCTTCTGTGCCATGTGTTAGCTAATACTGCATTTTCTCCTTTTGAGAAGAGGAGTAATGGATCATACTATATCTGTTCAAATAATAACATACTACTGAAATTCTTTCTCTGATGGAGTGAGGACAAGGAACAGATTTGTTCAGGTTTTTCCTTAGACATTCCAACATATGTGTAATCCAGCAAGCTGGAAAAAAAAAAAAAGGGGCAAATCTTCAATCAACAAGTTTTCCCTGTTCAGCCTTCATTTCAGACATCAGCAAGCAGAACTCTGGACCTTCAAGCATGCATCCTGTTTCCATCAAAAAAATCTAATAGAAAGAAAGAAAAGAAAGAAAAGAAAGAAAAGAAAGAAAAGAAAGAAAA
>JACBWW010000001.1:4123811-4150974 GCA_020086605.1 Lanius collurio | reverse complement strand
AAGCATCTAGTTCACCATACTTTGAAATGGCCCTGCAACAAAAACATCCATACCTGCATTTACACATAGGTGGAGAAGGCAGTGTGAGCACATTTCTGAAGTGCACAAATACTTTTTAATTACTCCTGAACAGCGTACACAACGTTCTCCTTAGAAACACGCAGATACCATCCATGCAAATTCAGCACTTTTCTGCACATAACTTTAGCACAGCCCACTCATTTCTCAAGTCTTAGACAACATGAGGATCTGTGTAAAATTCAGTATCATTCTGGTAGTTTTCCCAAGTATGTCAAACTGGGGGGAATTCCAGAATCTGTGCTGTACAAGTGAAACCACATTCAATAGGCTTCCCTCCTTGACTAGTGATACTTTTGCTAATCATTTGCTATATCTTAAAATAACTCTGAAATATATAAAGCCAACACTTTATAATCTCATTGCTGAAAAAAGATCAGTAAGAGTAGAAAAATAATGCTGTCCTTAACCTACCAAAGAAAAGTAAAGTTTGTTTCAAACTGACGGTTGGTTTGTATGGGGCTACCTTTGGTGAAGGGAAGATGGCATGACATGGAAAAAGCTTTGCAAACCACAATCATTCAAAGTGATTGATGATGCTTTTATTTTTTTACAATAAAGTAGTCAGCCACCACTGGAAAAACAATAAAAAAATGACTATTGTAAGAATAATTTCTGACTGCATGTTGTCTGAAATTCTTTAACTTCGTTACTTACAAGTTAGACTGACCTAAAGTAGCACTGCAGCCGATGGGCAGCACTGCCAGCAAGGTGTCAGAGATGGCCAGCTAAGAAAGAAAAATTTCTGTGTGCACTCACAGCAGAGTGCTAATCTAAAAATCTTCTGTGAAAAAGGTGAAAAATCTCTGTGTGTGAAAGAACTGATGACCATAAGCTCTGCCAGAAAGATCGCTGTCATTTTTTCACACTTCTTTTCAAACAGATCATAATCTTCTTCCTTCACCTCCTCTTCTTTAGGACAGAAATTCTGGGCTCCCAGATGTACCACCAGTGAAAGAAAACGGACAGAATGTCTAAACAAATTCTAAATGTTTTGAGTAATCATTAAGAAAAGCAAAAGTTTTCTGCCTAGAGACTAAGCATTTACAAATGCTTCTCACCAGCCAAGGAAAATTAAATGATTATGGCTTACTTTGGTTTTGATTGTTGAGGGTTTTTTTTTTCCCTAGCAGCCTCAAATTAACCAAATTCTTCAATCACAAATAAAACAAGTAGTAAGGTAGAGGGAGAAGACTGAGTAACAAGCAGTATCCCTCAGGCATTTTTGTGCAGCCTGACTTTTTTCCATTGTGTATTGAATGCAATGCTAACAGAAAGAAATTAAGACTTTTACAAGATAGGTAGCTTGGAACCAAAAAGAAGGTGGGAGAAACAGACCGACCAATGAGATGAAGAAAAAGAAACAGTATAAATTTGTACTTTTGGATGATGGAAGCAACTGAAGGACAGACAAATACCTGAAAGATCTAGAAGAAAAAAACAAGTTAAACACAGACTACTAAAACTGTTCAAAACAGAATTGTTGACTGATACTGGGTTGACTAGTGTTGCTTGCTGGAGCAGAAGATGGTTGCAGGCAACAAAGGGCACCTCAGATGCCTCAAGTGTGAGCAACAATCTGGATTCTCCCTGAATAACCCAAAAGGCCTGAAGATGGGTAAACAACTGAAGGAAATTAATGTAGCTTTTTTGAAGTCAGACAAAATCAGATGGGAAATGTGGCATTAATTTTAAGCATATGGCATAAATGATAAACCACTGGAATAAACTATTGAGGGAGGAGGTAGACTCACCATCTGCTGATACTATCAAAAATAAGACTCTATATCTTTCTGGAAAATAAATATTTTACACAACCACATGTTACTGAGCTCAAAACAGAAGCAGCTGCAGGAAATCTAAAGTCTCTGAAAATATATGTCATCAGAAGAATTGTAGTAATGGTTTCTTTATCCTAAAAATCTGTAAAGCTTTCCCAGGAGCATATTTGGAGTGGTGAAGGGGTGTCAAATGTCACATGAAAAACAATTCATTGATACTAATATGCACAGTGATACAAAACAGACAATAATATTTAAATTTCCTTTATGTGTGTGTACATGCATGCTTAAATAAAATTTTAAAATAAAAGACATTTTGAAGTTTCTATAAACTTAAAAAAAGAGAAGTCAGCATTTTCATGATCTCTGTGGCAAAATGACTGCCATAGCGCCAAATAGTGAGTGATATTGCAAATTATTAGTAAAATATTAAAATTACATAGCATAACATATCTAAAACATAGTACCACAAAGGCTTGCTTGGATTAGGATTTCACTTCTTCTAGTTTGTATTCTTTCCTAATTAAAATCAAATATCCACAGATGGAAGCTGCTTTACACAATTGACCTGTGTTACATTAGTTGAAATCAAGACTAACCCGTGGCACATACAGAGCTGAAATCTGTTTTCCCCTTAACCACCAAATGCTACAACTTCTGTAACCACCCATGATGGCAAACTGTCATCCTTCAAAAATAATACAGGCTTTTCTCACCAGTCACTAAATTTTATGAAAGGTGTAATTCCAGAAAGCCAAAACAGTTGACAAAACCGATACGAAAACTAGAATTATTTCCATTTTATTTACTCAGCACTGCTCAAAGCCTCCAGAGTCTCAACAGGCAGGAGCAATGTTATCAAAGGCATCTGCATTAGAAATGGTTCTGTCTGTGCTGGTCATCCCACCTTCTTTTAGAGACAGCAGAAGGAAAGAAATACTTTAAGGATTCCTGGTTTGTAGTTGTTGTCTATTACAGGGCAGATGAAAGTGCCTGTTTCATTCAGGGGAGGACAAGAATGGAAAGTACAGCAGGGATTTCTAATATTAGGAGAGATGAATACCCCCTCTTCCCCTCTCTGGAGCAGCAGAGTTCTGAGTATTTTAGGAGTTTTCTAACCATTGTGTATAAGTGGAGACGTGGCCTACAGCTCGCTTGGATTAAAGCATTGACAAAAACCTTTAGTATTTTAACCCAAGTAAGTAGCTTCAGTTGCAGCCTAGAAACTTTTAGCAGATTGCAACACCTTAAGTGAAGGACCATTTTAGATACCTTGGGATACCTGAGACATCTGTAGATGCATGGAAGATCCAAGACAGTGTCTACAGGATCCTTCCAGCTAAAGGTCAAGAATAACCAATGGAGTCCAAAATGGGTGCGATCTGAAAGCAAAGACTTCTTGTTTCTACCACATTTTCAATCACTTTGCTTTAAGGAATCCAAATAGACACCATAATTTAATTTCCTATATAGGCCAAGTTAAGTTATGAATAGCAAAGGAACCAGGAGCTGGAGGTAATGATCTTTGCAGATCCCTTCTAAATTAGGTTATTCCAGGATTCTCTGGCTCAAGCAGGTTGTCTCTCAGTGCTGGTGGGTAAGGATGCTTCCCTTGTACATTCTGACAAAAATGTTGTGCCTCATGAAAAAGTGTTTCACTATCAGTTTTGGCTTAACTTGCAATGTTAGTTGCATAAATATAATTCAATTTCTCATATTTTTTTTAAAAAATAAAATAGATTTTTTAGAACATTAGGAGTCCTGTCTATTTCAAAGGATGTGAAAAATCTTTTCAAGGTAAATCCTTATAGTACTCAGCCATAATTCTTCATATATTTCACATACAAAAAATTCTTTGTTTTCCAATGAAAAATTTTGACTTAGACAGAATTACTTTTTTTAACTTGGTCTAATATGCAAATGAGTATTTCACATTACACCAGTCTTTTATTCTCTTTTATCTTAAAATCTTAACATTTACAAACATATTGTATTGATAATTTATTTTATACTAAATTTAATTAATAGAAACTATTCACAGTCATTTGAAATGCATTCCAAGTTGATTGAAATAATTAGTGTAGGGCTACTCAATATTTACTTTAGATATGAATCTAGAGGGATTTGATAAAATTAATTAGCAGGAACTAATTATAGTTAGGATATGAGTTAGGGTTTAATAAATATAATTACAGAGTACAAACGATGGATTCTTAATTAATAGATACTAGTTGCCAAACATTGAAGAGAGATTATCATATTTCTGTGCAGGACATGGTATTCAGCACACCTTTAGTTCATGAGGAAATAGTGACATTTAAAGTGTTTAGGGAGGGGTCTGAGAGGGAGTTAAAAAGAGAGACATTAATTTGTTCCCATTTTGCAATGGAGGTATCAGATTTAGTCATGAGAGCTGCCCTCTACAAAGGGATACCTTCCCACTTGTAGCGTGTAGGCAAGTGGCACAGTGGCTGCACAACTGAATTCTAGAGGTATTTAGGCATTTAATGATGACAATATGCTCATGATGGTATTTTGGTATTACTTAGCTGTTTCTGAATATTCTGGCACCTGTTCTCCTCTTAAATGTGCCTAACTCCTTCTGACTGCTTAGCTCTCTTCATTTTGTCTGTGTCTCGCTATCCTACTTTAAAAATTGGGATGATAATCTTTTCTGCCTTAAAAAATGTTTTGGCTGTAGTTTCTTCTAAAGCAGTGAAGTAATCAACTAGTGGAGTATTAGAAGTTGAATAAATATTGTGATAAATTGATGGAAGAATTTCTGTCTAGTTTGAGGCAGAAAGCTGATCGTGTTTTAAATTAACTTTCTGCCTTTGGATTCTTCCTCCCACTAGGGTTCATTGCACTCTAGGGCTTTTTAACATGTGCCTACATAACAGTCCAGAAATGCAGTTGCTGTATCAGAGACTGGTATTTGACCTGTGTGATAGTAAACCAGAGGAGAGATGGGAGTGAGTGGACACATATCTCAGTCACTCAAAATGTGAAGGGCAGTTTCATAAATTACAATTACTGACCAACAGTAGAAGAAGAGAAAAAGCTAATTATTATTTGGAGGAGAAGAAAGCTGGACTGTAATATCCTTTATGTTCCCTTACCCACTCCTAAAAATATTGTTTAAACAACACTCACCACTTCTGCCCAAATCACAAACCATCTTTACTCACAAAAAAAAATGAATTTTGTCCTTGAATAACTTCAGGACTTTCTGAGTAAGTGTGAGATTTACTCAGAAAGTCATGAAAATATGTAAGGACCAAAAAAAAATGTGTATTTATATTATGAACAGCAATTCTGTCAAGAATTGAAATTTCTATGCATTGTCTTTTTAAGAATTCATGGGGAAACTGAATTAAAGATGGGGTGTTTTTCCCTGGCACATTTTCTCCATTCATCTCACTTGAAAACTCTTCAGGTTACTCTGAAACGAGTAGACTGGACCAGGTGCTCCAAAGAGGCCCTTTCCAACATAAATGATGCTGTGTTTCTCTGACCAACCTCTACCCAGAATCCAGAACAGCAGCTGTCTTTCTAGGACAGAGAAGAGCATTACATTTCCAGCAATAATAGGCAATATTTAGTTTTCAGCCTGCCCCTTTCAGAACACAACTAAATGCCCTGATTGTTAGAGGTATCAGCTGCTTGCTGCTCACATACACTTTGTACTTGGGTGTTAATCTGGAAAGTTTTATGATTTACTCAGACAGGTAATTTCTTTGCTTTTAGCAAGGCTCCCAGCTTCTCATACAAATGATTAGATAGAGATGCCTTGAATACCATATTTTTACCATTGTAAAAAATTTCTAGCAGTTTGGTATTTGCTGACATCAGCTGCATATCCAGCTGGTGCAAAGGTACAAGTTCTTCGCAGCAGCTCAATGAACCAGAAGTTTATCTGTTTGCCAAATATCCCACAGTGAAAGTCAGAGGAGAAAAGTCTGAGATCAAGCCAAAAATAGGAAGTTATTGAATCATAATATCACCCACACATTGTTTACCAGTCAACTCACCTCATACTTGCTATTTAATGCTTATTTAGGTAAGACTCTATTAGCTAGATTTAATTTTCTTCTCCATTCTTCTTAAGTATGACTAAAATATGAGGAATTAAAATTCATTCATTCAAAAAGACCATCAACTTTTCCTCTAAATTCAATGAAAAATAGAAAAAACCCCAACACTCAAAACACAATAAACCCTCATTTTATACCTGCCAAAAGCATTAAACTAAGTTTATTACATTCATTAAAAATCCTTTAATTCCAATAAAGTATTTTATGTGTCATTTGAACAGCAGAAAGCATACAAAATATGTCTTTCCTTTTGTCAGTGTCTTGATGAAATACTGCCAAGCTCCTACTGGACACAACAAAATTCTCCAAAGTGCTCCAAAGGCTGGATGGCAGCAAGACATTCATGGGCAAAAGAACAAGAGGTAATTACCAAAGATTCTTTCCTCTTTTCAGCCCACATTTGATTCAAATTGACAAATTACATGATCTCTAATCTCCTGTGGCCTTCCTGGAGAACTGTAGGCTGAGGATAGGTAGCCTCTCCTCTAGTAACAACAGCAGGAGATCCAGGAATCAGCAGAGCCTTGGCTGCTGTGTCCCAATTTAAAACATCAGAAATTACTTCTTTCACAGCTACAGTATAGACAGCAACTCCTAAGGCATTAAAAAATTACTTTTATGCATAAAGATTCACTATTTCATATGTAGATGGTCATCTCTCCTGAAGGGCTGCAATTTGTAGCTTCACAGGATCAAACTTTCTAAGGAACTTAAAGGGGTATATTAATTTTTGGCAGTGATGGAAACAGATGGGTGAAGGGCAGGGATAATGAGCAAACTAAAAGGAGCAAGCTATTAACAGGAATGTAGTCCCGGTGTGCAGACTGATTCCTGCATTTATCCCTTAATAAAAATAGAAATGTAAAAAGCATGTGAGATGTGTGCATACAAAAATATGTACAGAATAAAATACCAAGCATTTAAAATGGATACAGATAATTTATTTACTTTTTTTCTTTGCTCCCTTGAAGGAACTGCCATAGTGGCAAAGAAGGGAGAGTGGTCCTTCATATGCTGTAGTAAAATAATTTTAAATATGTAAAGACAGGATGGGAATAGCAGCCAAACTGTGACTGTAAACTGCAGCTCTTCCTTTGCACTCTCTCTTCAACAGCCTACCTAGAAAGCAACAGTAATAGACTCTTGTGCAGTTTCTTTCTACCTTGCTTCTTCACTGCTAAGCAGTGCTGACAGACACATCACTGCAAGTTTGTCTCTTTATCCACCAGAAGTACACACCTTAAAGGAGACCTCTAAAGTCTGAAGAGTGAAAGAGTCTCCTCCACCCACTCTCTCCTGTCATTACCACATCATAGTTTATTGCTTTTAAGAAATGTCTCTCTCCATCTCTTCCTCACAAGGTGATCTCACACAAAAGTGTGTAGCAAAAACATACTGGGACCATGGGGAAAACTTGTCAAATGCTCCATGTTTCTTCTTTGTGGGTGAAATCTTGTCCATGAGCAGTGCTCCTCTCTGTGCATCATATGCATCCCCTTGTGCAAAATTCACAGCACATTCAAGACAAATACTGAAATACTCACCTGAAAACAAGGTTAGATTTATATCCAGGTAAGGAGAAAAATGAGTGAACCAATGATTAAATAAAAGCTATAGGGACAAAACTTTCCAATGTTTTCTTTTGGTTCACTTATAACTTTTTTATAACCACTAGCTAAGTAAGTAACTGCTCCTTCCTCCTTTTTCTGTAGAAAAGAATTTATCTATTATATGCAGCTGTAGCATTTCCAGAAAAACAGATCTGTGTTCAAATGCAACAGAGACAGTTCCGAACCAGGATTCATTCCATGGTGTAATCTCAGTTCAGTGATAAAGAAGATGTCCTGTTGGGGCGAAGCAAGGACTGTTTGTCACAGCTTCCCTTCTACTGAGAGCCAGCCTGTTTGGGCCAACAAAGATCAGCAAGGGTCTGTGAAGTCCTGGAAGTAGGAGATCCAGTCTTCAGCACAAGGGTTTCAGAGTGACCCCCCTCAGCTACCTCTTTGGAAAAATAACCAAGGCTGCAGCTGGTTAAGGAGACCCAGACTGCTGTTTGTTAATGCTATTTGTTTTGCTATTTACCAAGGGGGCATTTTGCAACATTACATACCATATTTTTTTGCTGAGCTAGTTAAAAGAAATGAAAAAAATTCTGAAGGGAGTGGCTGCCTTATCTCATTTCCTATCTGTTCTGGTCATACCTCTGTTTCCATTAAAACTCTTCTTGGCCTGTGCTTCTAAGCCCATGAGAGAGTTTGTAGACATTATTTCCCACAATCCTCTCAATATGTTTTCCACCACTAACCCACATTGATCAGCAGTTCCCAGAAATATTATGTCTACTGTTGATTAAGACATCACATCCTCCTGTCTATACCACTGTCACTTCTTTACAATTACACTGCTAAACTGGCCATATCCACATTGAGATTAAGAGCTTAGCAGGAATGAGCATTTCATCTAGAAAATAAGAATGGTCAGAGTTACAATCAATAGTCTGTCCCACACTTGTCAGTACAGCAGACTAGGAAGTTCAGGGTGTACCAGTCCTCACAGCTTACAAAATGATGTGACAAGGTAGATTCGTTTCCAAGATCTTAATGACTGACTACCTGCTTCTGACTGGACTTATTAAATGTAATTCTTCGTGTCAGCCTGGCTCAAAGGTTGGGCCCTTCTACATGGAAAGGCAGAAAAATATGTAACAATTGATTTCCTACTCTAACTTGGATTTTTCTTATAAATTATAAAGACCATAAATGCAAGTTTTGCTAGTAGTTTAAATCCTAATTCAACTGTACACTGTCTTGGACTACCATAAGTTAATTAGAAATGTGTGCTGAGGAAAACTGATGTCTAGCTGTCTTTTGTCTAGATCCCAGCCTCTTGGTGAAACAATTGGCACAGGATATTGTCAGAGTTTGCTGAACTTATCTATGATTTTATTTCATAATTGAAAGGTAGATTTGTTCTCATTTGGCAGAATAGAGGTTAATCTGAAACACTGTAATGATCCAAAGCAAGAAGAAGATTATTATAAGGACTAACCTTGCTCATCTGAATGTGTACCTGACTCATCTCTCCCCATACCACAGGACCAATCCCTATTTAGTACCACTTGTGTGGTCTTTTACAAGTTGTTAAAGAAGAATTTTCATTTTAAAGAGGTTATGAAGATTTATACACCTATTAGGGAAATAGGCTTTGATGTGGACATTTTCCACTTTTTTATTTGGAATGAAAGTTCAATTTTCAGAAGAAAAGAAAGAAAAAATTCCACTTGTCTGCTGTGAGAGCAACAAACTCCCCCAGCACATCGACAGAATACTTTTACTTTTCAAGTAACTAATCCTACATCCTTTCTAAAACTGCTATTCTTAATGCTTGACTTCTTATCTTGAGGATTAAAGGCCATTGCTGTTCAGAAGATATTTTGGGTTTCTCCCTCCATTCAGTAACAAGGTGGAATAGGAAATGCAACCCATCTCCCTATTAACTCTCCCAACATTTAACAGAAATTCTCTGGGATTAAATATTCTCAAAAACTTTGGGAAGACTGTCTCAGACTCCATTAGCCAGTCTCTGAAAAGTAACTACTTTTTAAAATGACAGGGGAAAGCAAAACCAGTTCTATTTGTCAATGCTTCCATTTTTGGGCTTCTAGTCCCACTCACTAAGAGGGTTTGTATTCATATGAAATTCCTTGGCTTCATAGGGAAAGTCTTTGTTACAGTCCCTACATTTGTCACTTGAGAAACAAAATGTATGACATATACTATGATTAAATATAGAAATTCCTCAGCTGTACCACTGAAGTCAGCCATAGGGGTTTCAGATGGAAAGAATACTCATTTTTATTCCCCAGGACAGAGATGGGCAACAAGATGTGTCACAAGAGCCTTCAAATTTAATGTAATATTCATAGCAGTTGTGGGTTTTTTTAACCTAAATCTTCCATTCCTATAGAAACCAGCAGTGTGAAATCCCATATTCCTTTCTGTTGTGGGTGTTTGTGTGTTTCAGTTTCAGTTCTCTGGCTACAGAGAATCTTGTAAATGTGGCACAGGTGCACAGTGCAGATGATGCACAATAAGACAAGTAATAAGATGCTTGATTCTATAACACAATTCCAGGGTTCCTGATTCTCATCTCCCAAATAGTGAGATTGCCACTATTGGACTTTCACCCATATTTGAATGTTGGGCTGGTTGACAACACAGTGATTTATGTGGTCTTCTGTTGAAGGATAATATTTAAATTATTATGGTCTTTAATACATGCTGACATGATTTGCTCAAAAGGCTTTTGGGTCTAGTGTTTGGGGAAAATCTAAAAAATATTTAGAGAGAATCATTTCTTATTCTGCCAGTTAAAGCCCCCAGGCAAATAGAATACATGAAAAAGGAAACAGTTAAATGAAGCAGCAAGACAACATATGCACCAAGTCCTTCCTAGTCTTCATTTTTCAGTTATCTTCATTACCACTTTGCTACTATGACAGAACTGCAGACACTCAAAGAACTGAGAAAATGAAATCTCAGATTTCATTCAGTGCCCAAGAGGGGCTGATATATTTTTCATTTTACATTAAGGAATTCTACTGAATTGTGAGCAGCAAATACCAACCTATAGGCAATAAAACTTGAGATGAGACTCTCATTATCATACCAAACTCAGGTGTCCACCTGTGCACAACAAGATCTGTTCTACTGCCTCAACACTGCCCTTTTCAAACTCTTTAGTTTATTCAAGAGACCCACAAAGGGGTTCATAGATCTGACAAGGAACCTGCTGGAGGAGATTCGCATCCTTTTGAAGCAGCAGTCAGATGCCAGGGGATGCAGTACAGCTTTTCAAAAGGTATTAAGCACCTATGTTTAGGAAACTGAATCAAGATCATTATATAAGCTCCCATTATCATTAATGGAGATGCAATCAATGCAATCTATAAAGACCAGGGAGCTGGAGAGACTCTATGATTTGTATTGATGAGGCCTTCATTGATTGTAACAGGATCATAGACACCTAGTGTAACAGTAGACATCTATGCTAGATATCAAAATTTAGATTTCTTAATCTTAAACTGAACCAAACACCCTATCAACTTCATTTAGAGATTGGGAGAAGAAATAAATGTTTCTTGAAAGTCAGAAGCAGTTTCAAATAAGGTAATAAGTGCAGTGAGAATGTGATTAGATTTTCAGCAGAATTTAATGGAAGTAAGGAAGAATAGAAGAATAGTCTCACTTGGAGAAATCTCAGATCTATACAGCCCAATACACCATCTCCCACAGGGGCCATGAGCAGATGTCAAGGGAAATGTAAAATCAGGGTAAATATGGCATTACCAGGATGCTCAGTATTGTTGTGATCACAACTCCATTTAAAATATGCCTAATATTAACAATATAAATGCAAGTCATAGGTACACACCAATATCACTTCCTAATAAGAATTTGAAGCTCACAGATTTTGAAGGTGAGTCCTACCTCTCATTTGACAGTCATTAAAGAATTTCAAAAACATATATGTTTTATAGAAGCTAATAATTTTGTGCCTTCTGCCTAGACAATTTATGTGAAAAGAACATAATATTATTCACCAAAGCATGTATTACAAAATCCATCACCAAATACTCCCATATAATTAGCAAAAATTAATTGTGGTTACAGAAGAAACCTCAGTGTGACTTCCCAGAATTGTGCTAATCTGCAAAATCAATCTTCCATTTTAAAACGTGCTTTTACCCTCCCTCCTCCTCTCCTTTCTTTATTTTGAGAACTTTCAGAAAACAGTCTTGTCACATATTGACAGTGACGAGACAGGGAGCCGACCTATTCGACTCAATGAGCTGAGGACTTCAGAGCTGAACTGCAATAACTGAAGCTTGATCACTTTATGGGAGGGATTGTGTGTCTGTGCCAGTGGCAGCAGGGGCTGGAACTGATGATCAGAAAGCCTCCAGTGGTGTGTTCTTATTTTAGTGAAGCATGTTTAAACACAGGGCTTTTTCTACATGTTTTCTTTTGCTTGTTAGTTTGTTTGTTTTCTTTGGTTTTAATTGCCCTTTTTGAACTGAAAACACTGAGGAAACAAAATTTCCTGTCTTGCAAAACTTATAAAGAGGCAAAATTCACACCCAAATGAGAGAAGGAATAAAGATGGGAAAGCCAAACTGGCTGATATTTGGATATTCTACAGCTATTCTAATAAAGCAACATATTAATGGCATTGGAGCAACAGTGCATTGAATGACCCACATCCATATTAATGAATTCTTCTAACCTATCAAATATGAGAGCCACTGGAAAACACCCAGTGAGGCTCATCCCTGTCCTTCCCTGACTCTTACACTGCGGCTTAGAAGCGTTTGGGAAAAGGCAGATTGCACAAATCAAAACCTGTCAGAGAATACTGCAGCCTTTTGATACTTCAGAGAGTCAAATTGCAAGGCTTGGCCATTGGACACAATCCTGATACAGCCTGTACATGAAGTCATTACAGCCCACACACGCTGTGCAGACGACAGGGGTGCACCCCAGTGTGTCCCAGTCAACCAAGAAAGACAAGGAGTATCAGCATGGTGCGAGCTGGTGGTGCAGCACAGATGAGAGATGATCTTCCATACAGATTCTCTGTGCTTGTTGCCAGATATTTTCCCTTTCAGGCCTGAGCAACAGGGTTGTTGCAAACTTTACAACTAACTCATCATCTCTATGTGAGTGGCAATTAGGGCACTTGCCATGTGGGTGTAGGCATGAACATATACTCGTTTTCTTCTTCTTTATGTTCTTGTCTCTTTTTGTTATAAAATGAATGCCAATGAAACAGCAACTGGGGAATGTTAATATGGATACTGAAACATTAACTTCTCTGAGATATTTTTGTGATCTTAATTGTACAGTCTTAACATTGACAAAACTTTACTCTGTATTGATTCTCTTGCTATACTAAACCCTTCATTATGTGAATTTGTGAATGCTCACAAGAGTCAATCATAATTATGCATGGACCAATATAATTGAAATCAAAATAATGGATCGATTCATGCTGTAAAGGTCTTTACTTCTAGCAATCTCTGTGAGGCAATCAACCAAAAATTAGATCTGTGTATTAGCATTTTATTTATTTAAGTATTAAGCAATAGTGAGTAAATCTCTAGAGGTCCTCTTCACATAGGTTCACATCTCAGATTAACTGATTTTTGATTTATATCCCCAACACTCCTAGGAATTATACTCAAAACCACAAGGCCAGACTGTCCCTGGCCAGCACATTTTATTCTATTAAACCATGTTCCTGGAAATCTTAGTTTTAGTTCCACATAAATGGAATAAGAGTCAGAAAAAAATTAAAAGGGAATGGAATGATACCACTTTATCTGACCCACTAATATGGGAAATAGGGATTTGATAACTTAAGTGCAGTTTCTACTAAACTATGACTTCTTAGAGAAGCTGCAATGATCCCTAGTCCTAAATGCTAATACAGCAGAAGATGGCAAGTGGTAGACAAGGTGGCATAGGATGCTGAGTTAACCATGTGCCTGATACTACATTATTACACCAAAAAAAAAATCATTATTGCGGGTAAGTTAGGGTGGAAAATAAGAAAAGATCCTTAAAAAGTTCTCAGATTTTATTTCATCCTGGAGGTGGACCCAGCTGCAGAGCCTACTGACTTTTTACCAAGAGTCAAACAGCTAAAGAACACAAATTATGTACAATTCTGCAAAATTCCTGTGCCCAAAAAAGGAATCAGGTGTGCTTACAGGGAAGTTTATCCCATTCCCATGAGATCTGTATTTCGACAATAATTTTCCAAAAACTGTTTATATTGAGTTACTCTTCTTTTGGCTTTCACAACATTTCTTTAAATTCTTCAATATTTTGATTTCATGTAGTTCTGACTTATCTATAGTGACTTAGAGAAGCCATCTTTTAACCCCAGCTAGAAGAAAGTCATCAGTATGATTGTCTTCCATGTTCATTCAGGGTATTGGTGTTCCTGATTCGACTCCACACAGTGGGCAAAGATCACTTCCAACAAATTGGCTTTCAAAGCAGGCATAACACACCTCCTAGGTGTCAAAGAGCAGGTTATAAACGTTCCTTCTTACAACAAGAAGAATATTGGTAAGCCAGAGGAAAACTTTGTTGTCTCCTTCTTCCTCTTTATTCTCCACTACTTGATAGACCATGAATAAAGCAGTATTTTTCTTCCTTTTCTGATGAAATTCAGCTGGCTCCCCACCCTGGAGCTCATAATCCTGCTCCACTGGACAAGGACAGAAACATAGAGACAAATGTGTATCCTCACAAAGCCCTTCTCTGCCACAGGACTCCTCAACTCCTGCCCAAGGAGATAATTTCAAGAAGGCAAACAAGTTTAATTCAGCCTCCAAGCTTTTTTCTCTCCTCTTTCCTCTGATGAGATGTTCAATTCACTCCATTTTGTTGTCAGATTTGTGACATAGAGACCTGTCTCTGAGCAATGAGTCTAAAGCCAATATCTCATTTCACGTAAGCCACTAAGCAGTCATCACATGGAAATGCTTTCCAGTCACTATGGATGCAAGGCTGTTAGCTTTCATCTATAAATTCTTTTTTAGTTGCTCATTTCTGTCAAGCTGGTCTAATCTACTTACACCTGGCACATTAATTCTTATCTTTTCCCTGCAACATTGTAATTATATGTTATTTCCAGCAATAATTAATTCTCTCTCGGGCGGGCTTTTTATAGCTTATAAGTCAAAGTGGGCTGCACCATACTAAATAATTAATTCAGACTGCGTTTTATGTCATGACATACACACAGCCCCCGGGTGTAACAGTTAAAGAATTCTTTTGAGAAGAAAGTCCTTGGCTCCCAGGTGTTTGCAGACCAGAAAGCACCAATTGTAATGGTTATTTCTCTCAGGCCAACAGTAGGTGCGTTCACTTCTTTGTACCAACAATCTACAACAATCAGCACACAAGAACGTGCAGCTGCTGACCATACAAATGACTCCACACAGTATGTAAAGCCCTTCAGAAAATCCTGCACCAGTTCATATCCTTACCCCCAGTTGCCTATATTTCTTTGGCTTCTTAATTACACAAAAGGGACATTCACATTGAAAAAATGTGATATGAAATTGTTGCTATGAGGTATTGACAATTTGTTCACATAGAAAACGCAATCGCTAAGCAAAAGTCAATAACTAGATACAGTATCTTACCTAGGGGAAGCGTAATCTCAAATACTTCACCACTCCAGAAATACAGGAAGGAAAATAAAAAAAGAGTACTTTAAAACTAGCCAGGAAGACAGATTAGGTAACAGAAGCCTAGAAATTTCAGTATGCCTAAAAGGATTTGCTGGAATCCAATGAGATAATGTTTGAAAGACGAAAGAACTCTATTAATAGGAAAAGTATAATTACCAATCATAAGCTATAAAGAATGCAAATATATTAAACACAGAATTATAATACATACCTCCTTATCAGAGGAAGGATAGCAACTGCACAAGGAAGACAAGGATCAGAGAATAACATTGTAGAGAAAATATGAATACTAGCAATTTAAATTGCTCCTGTATAATGAAGCATCAGAAGAGAACATGTTTAAGGACTACTTCCAGATGCCTTAAAGCAATAGCTTCCAAATTTGCTCTATTATTGTGTTCTTTCAGTTGCTGGTGTGAGCAGTGGCAGTAGTAATACTGGGTCCTAATTTCTCTTTTGTCCATACAAAGCCTTTCAGCTATTTCAGGAATGGTCGCACTCCAGCTACACTACATTAATGAGTAGCACCACGTCCCATCATCACAGGACCATTCAAGTACTTAGATTAAGTGAAGTATTGTAAATTCACTCCTTTGGGCTAAATAGAGAAAAAATATTATATAATTTACCGATAGGAAAACTCCTCTGCCATAAACTATTGTATAAATAGAAAAAGGTTCAAAAACATACATATCTTATTGAAAAACCTAAATAGCTTGGGCAAAATCTTGAGTCATGCTGACCATAATCTTTTTTTATTTTAGAAAATATTTTTTTCCTATTGATCTGTCTAATTTTCTGAATCCAGTTGTACAGGACTGGGCAGCTCAATAGGAAGTTATTATAGCAATGGGACTGTGACTCTTTTCTGAGGGGTAATTTTGTGGCATGATATCTACTTTTCTTTTTGTAGAAAACAAGTACTGTTATGAAGCTGAATTAGTAACAGGCAGATGTGGTTCACACAAAGACAATAAATAAAAATAGAGTAAGGTCCTTCATTCAGTAGTTGCTACCATGAGCTCTGTGTGTGGTGATTATAAGCATGTGATGATCCAAATTAAGGGGTTTCTTTGCATCTGTTTTGTAAATAGAAGAGGTTCATGTATGGCCCATCCCAAATCTCTTTTCTGTAGGTAACAGCTATGAGGCAGAGCTGGTGGCTGAAACTTGAACTACATATTTGAGAAGGGACTGATGGTTACAGTGCTTTTCCTTTATTTCAAAGGGCAGGCAGAGAGCAAGCTCTATCTTCTATCTCAGTCCAGGACTACTGGAGCACAGTGCACTAACTGCTGTCCCCACAGACTAATACAGAGGGGAAAGGAGGATAAGAGTATTTCAGACTGCTTTAGAGTACCTGCACCAGATTTGGATCTGATAGAAGGAAGAAGGTGCCAGCCAAGGGAAGGGAACTGTGTGGAGCCAAGGATGTGCTCTTCAATAATGAAGCAGAGGCAGAAATGCTCTGTGAATGCAAGAGGTCATAATGACAGGTTGTCTGTGTGCACCCTCCCAAGGAAAAACACCTTGATTTTTCAAACTTCATAAGGAAACACCACGTCCTGCAGTTATCAAGATATTCCTTTGCGAGTTCTATTTGCACAAAGAAGTTCCAGCCATCAGACCCTCTGAGCAGCACAAGCATAGTAATAGACTGACAATTAATAACAACCTTCAGCAATATGGCTGCAAGGTGGCCCAGAGCCATCCTGCAGCCCCTCAACATGAAAAGTGCTGGCAATATTTTTTTAAAGCTGCAGTAGATGGATGAGAGCTAAACAGTCTGAAAAAATTTAATCATTTCTGCAACATACTGGTAAAAAATTGCATGGCACACTTTTTTCTGCTGTGGCTCTCAAACGTAGAGAAGAGAGCATAGAATTTTACTAGATGTTGTCTAAAGAAAACTGCTGGATGTTTTGGTCCTACCTGTGTTGAAATATTTGTTTTTTTCCCAGTTGAGGTTATATTTAAAGGGTTATGATCAGCACAAAAAAGGAAAGCCATTGGATAGAAAGAAAAAAACCACATACTTTTCACCTTCTAAATGACAGCACTCCTAAGATCTGGCAAAAAGCCAAAACTATGTCAACTTCTTGTCTAAATATGAAAGTTTCTTGACAGCTCCATTATGCATAATTTTCTACATCCCATGAGAGTCGTGGTGCCTATAAAGAACACACTTACTGTCTCCTTTCCCTCACAGAAGGAAGGTAAGTGCAGTTTCTTAAAAAGACTGAATAAGGAGCAAGCTGAAATTCCTTTCAATTTGCAAACTGTCTCACAAGGTCATTAGTGCTGTTATAGCTGTTTGTTCATGCTGTTATTTATACCATGGCATCTGACCACATTGCAAGCATTAAAATAAAATATCTGTCCATAAGGCAGCTATAATTGTCATCTTCCTATTAACCACCTCTACTTATCACACAGGGAGAAGAAAGCTGCAACATTCTGGCTTGGCCCTGCTCATCTGAGGGACTGGGTAAGAGTGATCTCACTTTCTGAGCAGAAAAAAGCCTCTGCCATCAACAACACCCAGAAGTGAAGTCCTTGAAATTCTATGCTTTCAGTCAAAAATTTAAATCTGAGGATTCTGGCATATATCAAAATGTGCCTTCTGAGCTGGGCTGTGATGATGACTACAGACAGTCCCTTGAGGCACAGGTGTACATGGTGTGAGCTCAGCAGAGAAAGAGTGGGACGAGTAGATGCTGCTACACTGGCATTAAGAAAACTTGAGGGTCCTGGGCTGATGTAATTAAAATATATAGAAAATGTTTATTAATAATGAGATACTCAGGTTGCCTTAAAATTTCACAGGCAGGTCATTAAAAGTCAGAAAATTGCAGATTTATCAATATCTTCAAAATACAATATCCGTGCTATAAAATGCATGAAAGAGAAGGAAAGAAAACCTGTAAAAAAAAGTAAAAAATATGCTAATGTTAATAAACATGCTATTATGATGCACATACATGTTGGTCAAAATAAGGTTTGTCCAGAAATTATAACACAAGCATTTACGAATTTTGAGGGCTCACGTCAGAATCCTGCTTTTTTTTCTGTCAACTCATCCCTTTTTACTATTCAGATGTAAAATTAACCTTGTTTGAAACATTTGTAAGGTCTTGCCTTCTGATTTAAAAATAAACACGAGAAATTTCACCTGCACTTTTAAAACAGTAGCATGGAAATGAAATGTAATTTCCTTAAATGTCAAGATTTCCAAATTTGATTGGGAATATGTTGCACATACATTTTATTTCTGTCTTCCTGTAACTATCTGATTTGTTAGCAATATAGATTAGGAGAGCTAAAAGGTAAAAAATATAGCAATTTCCTTTCATTTTGGTGTCTCCAAAGCAGAAAGAACTCTGTTACACTGAATATTGCAGGTTCTTCCTGTTTCAAGTGTTTCTTACCTTGGTCCTTGTGTACTGTCATGAATATGCCCTTCTGAAATGAAATTCCCTTATTTTGTGTCAATGCAAGTAAAAATGATTCTTTATCAGGAAGGATGGAGAAGAGTTAAAATCATACAGACTGTCAGTGTGATTCATCTGGCTAAATACAAATGCCTACTGTGCAGATATTTGCATCAATGATGCCAGTGAATATACTCCTTTCATACCTGATTGAGAAAAATTGCCACATCTAGAGCTCAGCTAATTTCATCCTTATGTGGGAAAGGAGACAAAATGATGAGAAAAAAACATTAAAAGGCTCTGGAAGTGTCTATTCCTCTTATTCCTCTTCATCAGCTAAAGAAGGAGTCTAGACAGCCATTTAGATGGAGACGTCTGCTTTGTAGGTGTCTGAAGTCAGATGAGATGAATCTTACCCCAAGTGGATGTCAACCTCTCCTGCATTTTCACTGTGTTAATTAAGAGCTGGAAATGCAGACTTTATTCATCATACACCAAGTGGTCTGGTTTATCTGTCATCAGCTGGATTAGTGGGGACTTTTCAACATGACTGTTTACTCTTAGCAATTTGTCTCCGTCACTTAAATTCTATTGTTTCATTCTCTTTCCAGGACTGACTTAGCTGTTTTCCACATAAAGGAATAACATGGAATAAACTTCCTAAATTTTAAGACTACATGATTATCTTGAAGACTATTAATCTGAAATAATTAAATCATCATCTAAATGTGCCTTTAACAAGGGATTGTGGGTACATTTATTTCAATTAAATTATCAAGGCTTCAGCAACCCCTGTTTTGGCTACAGTGACACAAAACGTGCATCTAGAATTAAATGTGTTGCATGAACTTCATAAATAAAGGTGATACCAGTTTAAAGCTTTCCCATTAAAAGGCAGTTGTGACCTCCACATTCTATAAGAACATTTTTCGGGTCCATTTCAGGAATGGTTCTCATAAATGGTCCTTTCCTGCCTTCAAATCAAATGCTGGTAGTGAGTGTGCAGCAAGAAATATGCTAGAGAAATTGGACAAGGAAAATGCAGGCAGCTGAACCAATCAGATCAGACTGATTTTCTGATGAAGTAATGTAAGCATGCACAGAACAAAGGGAAGGTTCTACAGCTCTCCACAAGCAGGTTTTTGTTTGGGTAGTTTTTACAGCTTTATTGATGGCTTTAATACCATCTTCCCAAACCTGACTATTTTAATACATTCAGTCCAGGGATTTTACCCAAGAAATCTAGATTAAAGATGGATGAGCTACCTCTAGAAAGGCTCTGGTCCTGGAAGCCCTGGCAGCTGTCTGAATATTCCCTTACTGCAGCCTAATTTTTATGACCCCACCAGCCAAAGGAGCAATACAGAGCCCAAGAGGCAGAAGAGCACATGATTGTGAGAAGAAATGTGTTTGGAATTTCTGCCTCAGTCAAAGGTGCCTTTTCTCAAATTGGCAATGCCAATTGCCAGTCAAACAATATTATATGTTTGATCTATCCAGATGTGACATGCCATCGTAACAAACCTTCAGCCCGGGGTACAGATCCTGTTTTCTGAAAGTTGTGATTATAATAGCTCAAAACAAAAAGAATTTCCCTTCTTTTTAAAAGTTTTTAAACCCATTTACCAAGTGTCAGAGCCCATGAAATAGAATGATGTAGGGTGCTCAAGTTAAGATGCTGGAGCAGAAATACGGGAAAAACCTGGGTAATTTCCCATTACCTGCTAGTATCAAATACTTGAAATCTGGCTGCTCTGCTTGAATCACAATAAAGCCCTTTTTTCCCCTGTGAGAAGCAACAGGGTTAACCCTGTTAATGAAGCTTAACCAGATTCATTATTTCAACTCCTCTATTGCTTTATTTTTGATATTATTAACCACTTTGCACTGGAATCTGATATTTATACCCATATGCAAGCATAAAGAATAAATCTGCCAGATTTTCATTATTGGAGCTTTAAAAGTATTAATACCTTTAAACTTTGCATCCTACTGGATTTGCTTTATCCTTACCTTTCTCTGACTTCTATTATAATTGCCTTAGTAGGTGGGAAAATATAGGCATAGCAAAGTAAGTTATCCCAAGTTAGCTGGATACCTTTTCCTCGGGCTGAAAAATAGTTTAGGGCTCTGCTTTCCCACTGTGGATGTTTAGCCTCTGGAGTATCCATTTCCCTTACGGTCAACTGCCATCTCCCTTTCCAGAAATGCTGAAATGCCTTGAAACTGTTACCCCTCTGATCCTTCTGAAAGCTTTATCTTTGTCAATGAGTTTCAGCCTCCTTGCAGGAACCTGAGAGGGTATTTAAAAGTGGTGCTCTTGCAGGAGTCCAGGCTGGAAAGGTGTCTCTACCCTTCTTGTGTCTTTTTTTTTTTTTTTTTAAATCTGCTCTCATAAGAATACATTGGCAGGAATTAATTATCTGTCCCTGAGAGTAGAGTGGATCTCTTCTCATCTTGCCTGTTCAAGTCTGCAGACAAAAATGCAAGAGTTTTCAGCCTGAAAGGGCGGTAAAATACTCTATTAATTTTGGAGAGACAGTTAAGAGAATTTGATGGACTGACACATCCTTACATATTTATCTGTCAAAGCACAAGTATCCAGATCAATGTCTTACCTAATAAAAAACCTGAGACACGTGGCCATAAAATCAGACTCAGAACTGTTGCCTTGTCTCAAGTTTAATCATTTTGTACAAGCTCCCCAAGTTCTTCAGTTGAGTTGCAAATAGTGGTGGGACACATTTTCAAAATTAAAATTCAATAAGAGAACTGAAGGAAATGCTGGCTGACCAGAAAGACTTCTTTGTGACTGTAGGTACTTCCAGGGTTACACAGCTGCAGAGTGATGCAAGCTGAATTTGATTCAAACTTATGGAATATTCAGATATGTGCCAAAGTCCTTCAAAGCTGGAATAGGCATTGAAATTCTCCTGTGAGGACTTTGGATACTAAGAGAGATGATTTTCTACAGGACTAAGTATGTGAGGTAAAAGAAGAGGACTTTTGGTTTGTGAAGAAACTGTCAAGGTGTACATAAAACAACCTACTTAGGGGTGTCAAAATCTATTATGTGACACACACAGGTGTGAATCCTTTATGTGAAGGACCACAAGTGCTGAGTGCCATTACGTGTGTGGCAGTAGATGTTCTCTTTCCTCTCTGTGCTGGTTTGTGTGGCCAGTCCTGTTTGTATTTACCTCTCTACTTACCTGATATGGGGAAACAGAACTGTAGAAATCTTGCAACTACCACACCAGGAAAGAGGAATGCCCTTGGGGTCTGTATCTACCTGATGAAGATACCTCTAAGAGCCCCACCTGGCACCCAGAACCACTAGGGCAGCCTAGGGATATATATCCATCCAGAAAAGCAGTGGGAAAACAGAGAATACATTTCACATTGCAGCAGATGTCCATGTAAGCAGAGTGAGACTCAGGTGTTTGACAAACAATCTGAGTCCCAACAGTAGCATTAGACAAAATTAATCAGAAATCTTGTAATTATGAGTACTGGTTGATTTCTGTCTTTCAGTTCACCTGCAATATATATCTACCTGCCTAAAGGAAATTTTCTGATATCCTTACATGAAAACACAGGTCACCATCATTATACTTCCCCAAATGACTGCTAACTTAATTCTGTATTTCCCACAGGAGTGGGTGTTTTTCAGAAAAGATACTTCTAGCCTTCCCTGCACACTGGAACTACTAGGAGTACCTTGGGAAGGCAGCAATGGTAAAATGCTTGCTCAGCAGTCAGGACAAGCAAAGTTGTGTACAGTTCATTTGCTTTTACAATAATCTGTTGTGCTACAACAATTTATTCTTTTTAACCTTTGAACTCCTAATTCTATTCCCTTTTTTTTTTTTTTAATAATGAGACTATATGACCAAAGGTCAATAAATAGTAGGTCTATTAAAAAAAACAGTGGCTTTTACCTTTTTTCTCCAGCTCTGACCCAGAGAGCTGGAGAAAATTTTCTTTGCAAATCTTGGCAGTGGCAGCTGCTAATCCTTGCACTAAGCACAAGAGACATCATCTAGCATCCAGGGATTTAGCTACCATTAGCTAACAAAACTCTTTCCCCTTTTCCCACCTTTTTGCCCCAGTCCTTTTCCTTCGGGCACGTAAAGCCCAGGTAACACAACAATAAACACCAACACAGGTGGCTTTCCACTGAGGGCTGTCTACATGTGAAATAATGATGAACCCAGTGATCTGGTGCAGCTTTGTTACAAGGACAATGTTGATCCAAGGGGAGAGATGATTTGCTGTCCATTGTTTAGTCTTAATTTCATTCAATGTAATGATTCTCATCGTTAGGTATAGCACATGCATTGTTTCTTACTGTCTAAATGCCAACAGAAACAATTAGGTGCTTATTTTATTTTTTTTTTCTCAAAAAAAAATATATTTTTTTTTTGCATTTTTAGCCATGAGTATGCTTTTGATCCATTTTTAGATTTCCTCTGAACCCTGTCTTTCTCAGCACTATCCATTAGCCAAAGTTTAACATTCTGGAACTTCCAGCCTGACTTGAAAGCTGTATGTTAAATTATGCAGCGGAATTCCATCAGTCAATTTCTCCTTTGCTGTCAACACATCAGCTACATTTTTTACTGTCTGAACAAGCTCTTCCCACAAAACAGGCTGCAAAAACATCAGAGGGAAAAAAAGAATTAACACAGGACAATACTTCCTAATCGGGCCCATATTAAAAAGAGAAAGACTCAAGGATGACTTTGTATTGCTTTTTTCTTTTGCAAAACAAGACTTT
Source organism: Lanius collurio (assembly GCA_020086605.1). Taxonomy (NCBI): domain Eukaryota; kingdom Metazoa; phylum Chordata; class Aves; order Passeriformes; family Laniidae; genus Lanius; species Lanius collurio. The sequence continues at coordinate 4,127,542 of JACBWW010000001.1, read as the reverse complement.
TTAAAAATCTCTTTTGCATATCAGATAAGCCAGAAATTGCCTTATTTAACTTCTGAAAGACTGGGATCATTTGGAGCAAAATACTGTGTGAATAAAAAAAATATGCAAAGCTGCCTGTAGCGGTGTGGTATAGGTTATCTGACCTATCAGCTTCATAAAATGAAAGCTAATGAAGTCATGGCAGAAAAAGCCAACAGTTACACATCAAACAATTGCAGAGCCTTTGCAGAAAATGATTGTAAATTGCATGTTAGTATGTGGATGATAGTTGTGGATAGCTATGTGTTTTTATAATATGCTAAAGCTGTTGCTACTGTAAATTTTTTCTAGGCCAGGCCTACATGATCTACTATTCATGTAATCTTAATGGCAGCTAAAGTGGGAATAAAATCTTTATGAAAACCACTACGGTTAGCTCACTTTAAGACAGGAATTCAATCAGCAGCCCACTGGAATTACTTATGTTTTGACTAAGGTATTTGGCTCCTTTTATTGAACATTCTGCTTTCAATGCATACATCCCATGGATATAAAATGATGGATCTTGCTGGATTTTAAACCAGCGGCACTTTATATCATTAATAAATATTCATTTTCCTGCTATCCCTCCAGTGGTATTTCATCATCAATCATGGCTGAAATCACAGCTGTGAGAGCTGTTTATGCTTTAGTGTTCCCCTCTACATGATTTGGCAGATACTTATGAAATTATTGGAGTGTGGAAGTAAAGGGGGGTTGGACAGGAGGGAAGAGGGGGATGCTTAAAAAAAACTATAATCTTTGTCTCTGTAGTTATTCACAGAGAAGTACTGTTTTGTTTTGCCTTCCAAAATACACATAAATCACTCCATTGGTCTCAACTGTCCTGTGAAAATAAAAATGATCCCAAACTGTTCAAGAATTACTCAGGGACTATTCAGTGCTCAATATGTCAGAGAAGCAAAGACAGACAGTCAGGAAGAGGAAGATTACAATCAATGAAGAAAAATCAATAGCATGTAGAAGTTATCCTGCTGCCAGCATTGTCAGGAAAAGGTTTCTCCATTCCCCAGTCTCATTACATGCAGAAGATTATTAGAAACTGAGCAGCCAAAGTGAAGCTGTAATCATCTCTCCTTTGCTTTTTTTATGTTCTTAGTGTAAATCAGCAGTTCACTTTGACTTAATAAACAAAACAACCTGTTCTCCTACCAATGTAGCATTTTATATATTTGGTTTACCTGCCACTGTAAACAAAAAGGGATGAGATTAAAAATCCTTCTTTAGGGCCTTAAAGTAAAAGTTGGAGAAAACTGAACAATGACTGGAGCTATTGGCTGCAATATTTTCTGTTTACTTCTTTTTTATTTTTCCATCTGCGACTTTTTCTGTCCCTCTGCCCAAATCAGTGAGCGGATCCTGGCTGCTAAGCTCTGCTTGCTAATGAGATGGTCATTTCTTGATTCTCCCCTGAAAATCAATTAACCAGACATTGAAATCACTAGATTTTTTAGAACAAAATTTGTGTGACCCTGGGGAAATATGCATTCTTTATTGTATCAACTGATAGAACTGCAGAGCTAGTGACAGTGTCTTTCTGACCCTGAGACAGAAAAAGTTTTCTTGCTTTAGAAAATTATTTAACATGGACCAAGCAAAGTAATTAAAAGCATGATAGATAAATATTTAAATGTCTTCCTAAATTTAGACCTGTACGAATAGAAAATAATATCCATGTTTAAATTATAATAGTTTATGCCTTAATATATTGTACATTTTAATCAAACACACACACACACACTGACATACAGCAGACACTCCGCAGAAAAAGCTCACCTTCAGAAATAGGTGTCAAGATTAATTCCATAACCCTTCACTTCCCAAGACTCTCTAAATTATGGTGACAACTGTTAGCAAACACAGATGTCCAAACTCATAAACTTTGCATTTCTGTAGGCTAGGACTGTTTGTGCATGCAGGTGTTTGTTTCATCTATGAAAATGCCAACAGTATGTACAAAACAAGGGCATTTTTTTTCAGACAGCATTCAATAAAATTATTTCCAAATCTCAACCTATCACCATCATCATCATCATCAAGTCTGTTTCTGAACATAGTACATCACATAGTGGTGGGAGATAACAGATGGGACAAGTCAATCTATAATATTCATGTTTTAGAGAGAGTTGTTTTATAGTCAAAAACATGTCAAAATGGACATTTTTAAGAATTGACAATTTCTTAATTCTGAGATATTTTTTAAGTGCTTGAGTTTGCTTTTCCAAGTTTCAGGATTTAACTTTTTACTTTGTAGACAATATTTATGCTAGAATATTTTCTGATTAGCTAAACTAAGCTATTTTTTATTTTTGGTTTATTGGTTACTACTGTGATTGGTTTTGGAATAGCCCTCAACACTACAGGAAGTGAGACCTGACAGGACCTTGATCTGCTTGAAGAACATGAATTCTGACTCATTTGTCTTCATAAATCTCATCAGGAAATCCAGAGAAATGATATAGAAGAGCCCTCTTTTATTTGCCTAATCTAGAACCCAACTCTAGAACATTTCTAGAAAGGAAGTGAAGGGCTAATTCACAACAGGATCTTCAAGCTCCACTGTGACTGTCTGATGCTACTCTCAGAGTAAATAACAGTATGTGGAGAATGCTCAACCTGGAATAGGAACCTGGTGTTCAGTTCAGCTTTTAAAGCAATGAAAAAATCAATTCTTTCCAGGCAGGAAATCATAAATAGTGCTAAATTTCACTCTCCAACATGATCTTTCATGTTACATGCTAGGCAATTTGTCACTTTTGAGAGCCAAAAAGTTAATTCTTCAGAAGTGAAACTCGCCAGCAGTTCTTAAAGTAATTGACTGGCATCTGGTAGTGAGTGATTTTTCTTGCCTGGCAAAGGCATCCTTTAAGTTAATAGAGAAAATACCAAAGACAATACTTTAGGCCCAGATACTGGTGTTTGTTTTTATAAAACAAGTCTCTGAAATATAACAACATAATAAATTCTCCTTATTCCTAAATTCTCCTCTATTCCCAAAAAAATACAAATTAATAAACTGAGTTCTGTCTCACATCACCAGAAATTTCATTCCAAGATATTTCTATATGCAAATTACTGAAAATCAAATAGTCCAGTCCAGTTTTATTATGGAAGTGGTACATACCAAGCAGGCAAAGAAATGGTAAAATGAGAGCTTCCATGAAGCATTGCTAATTGTGCATGTCAAATCGATTTTAAAGAAACGCAGCCCACTCCTGTCAGGGATGCTGCCAGTTAAGTTTCCTAACCCTTTTTCTACCCTCATCATATGGATGTCCTTTCATTGTGGAGAGACATAGGCAGGAATATTCTGCAGCCTTTTTTAGATGTCCATTCATGATTAAATTAATTATATTCTGAGTTTTAGTACAATGTTTTGTCCATATCTTTCAAAAGCAGCATGTGGACACTACTCGAGCACAGTTGTCTATACCATAGGTGTTTGCATGTACTGAGATAAATCCAAATCTAAATGCTATTTATTCCCTAACTTGACCAAATAGGATCTGGCCAGAACTGAAGATCTCTGAGTATTTACAATAAAATATTTTGACATTTCAACTAATTTTTCATTAGGTGTGTTAAAACTTGTATTTTATTAGATAAAAAATATGTCTTTTCCAGTTTATTTTCTGTCTAACCAACTAATAAAGTAATGTACAAAGGAAAACTCTCAACTCTTCTACTAAGAA
>JACBWW010000001.1:3999455-4123509 GCA_020086605.1 Lanius collurio | reverse complement strand
GTGTGTTTCTTGAAAGTATGTAGCTTTTAAACCATCTCCTGGGCATTGTTTTCATGAATACAATTCTGAAGAAATGTATATAAGTCACAACTTTCACAAAAACAATTGCTTTTTTATTGCTTTTGCCTTAAATATAATAAAGAAAGAACTAGAATATATTGAAAATAACTAAGCACATAATAAAAAAACAATATGCAGTATTTCTGGACTTGATTTTATTTTTATTTTCAGAGTGGACAATAACAGTTAAAAGAATTCTTCATGACATGTATGAATATAATAAATACTGTCAAGTTATTTTAGTTTTAAACTAGCAGAATGATCCATAGAGAAAATTTAAATTATTTTTGCATGGGCATTATTTAAAAAATTATTTTTAAAATCTATTGAAACCAAATCAGCTGTAGCTTCAACATTGTTAATGTCAAATTTGTTTTAATCAGTCCCAGTATGGAAGCATTACATGCAAGGATTTCCAAATTATGGGCTGTTTAAATTTCAGTCCAAGAATTGCCACATGAACTTCGTCTGATGTATTACAGTCTTGGATATTACTGCTCATTGGTAGTTTAAAAGTAAGGAAAACTTACTTTTTTCCTACCATTTTTATTTTAAGAGTACATGGAAATTCCAGTTCTGAAACCTTTGGAGTTGATCTTGATTGAGATTAATTACAAAGCCACTGGTGAGATTGAAGTAGTTGGTTGATGTGTTCTTGCTCTTCTTTGCCTCTTAGCAGGAGGACTGCCACATCACAACCCAGCTGCAATTCTCAACAGCATCGCCCTCTGCACCAGGGATGCAATTCTCTAATAATTAATGTAGCTGAGGCAAAATAAATGTAATGTAGCTGGCTGCTAAATAAAGCAAAGACAAGGGAAACCAGAGACAAAAAAGGATGGCCTCAAGGTTAAGAGTGGTTCTGAAAAAAAAAGAAGACTCACTGTGTTGTAGGACATTGTAACTTTTTTAATCCTTTGTAGTATTTCCTCCTTCATACTAATTTCAATTCTGCCTTATCTTGATTCATCTTTGGGCAGTTGCTACAAACAGGTTCTCTATTACAAGAGGGAAATAGTTTCATTGGCATATAACATAAGGAATATCTATCATTGCATGCCTTCAAATTATTTTCTTTTGTGTTAATGATATCTCATGGTTGCTTTTAATAATTTTACAGTTATAGAAAGAGAATTTAATAAACTTATCAAGATACTAAGGTGGAATTGCTCATGGCCCTCTTTGTTACTTTGCAAGGAAGATTAAAATACAGAGATTTAAGTCAGCACATTTTGTTCAATTCACCAGATCCTTCAATATGAAATAATGTCCCATGGTGAAATGTTCTCCAAGGTACCTATGTGAGCACCATTCTCCCAGGACTCTTCAGGGAACTTCTCCTACATCACTGCAAACTGCCTCACAGAACTATTAAATGACACCTTATTAAGAGAGAACAAGATGGACCTGTGGTGTTCTCAAACTCTTTGTCCAAAAGCTAGGGGAGAAGATAAAATATTTTTGGCAAAACCATTTGTCACTGGTGATCATTTCTGAATCAGAGGACTGATTTAATGTAATACAGATTTTTTAGTTCAAATGCATCTTCCTTAAAACTGATACATGTATTCTCCCAGAACTTTTCTTTTAAAATCTCCCACCACTGATATATAAACGAGACTTATGAAAAATTAAGCTGCTGTAATAGTACCATAATTTTGTTACAGTTCCCCACTTCTAAGATTCAAAATAACTCACATGATGTCATGAAATTTGTTCATAATTTTGGCTCAAATATTTTCAGAGTGATCTCTGCTGCTATCTCAGCGTCAGTGAAGGCAAAACAACTTAATGATCTATAGCTTTCTTAATATATTCTATGGAATATGATTTAAAGTTTTCAGGAACAGTGAGGAACATAAATGTAATATTTGCAATAATTAAGTAGGCTGAAAGTAATTGTGTTACTGCTATTACAATTAATTATCCATATCTGTTCATATTTCCACCAACGCCACCCAGTAATGTTCAATTATGATTCTATCACTTTCTGTCTGACAGTGAAAGCTCTCCATGATATAATATGAGGAGTAGTATTTTCTTCATTTCTTACTATTTTATCCTATCACTGTGGAAAAATAAAATTTATGGGAAAATACATTAAAAAAGTCTGTAAAAATAAAATAACATTGATCCTTTCTGGGATATTCAGGGCTTTCTGTTCCTTTTTAATTGGAGTAACATATTATGCTTTTTCATAAGTGCAAAAAATCATCATTCAGACATTCCTCAGAACAAAAAAAAAATGCATATTTGAAAATGAGATTAGGTGGATAGAAATAAAAACAAGAATGTTAAAAAAAAAATAAAATTCATAACTTGACTGGGAATATAAATTCTAAAGAATTCCCTGAATTAATCACAATAAGTACAATAATTTTTAAAAAACTAACAACCAAACAAAACCCCAGAGGGCTGTTGGAAATGATATAATACAAATTAAAACTAGGAAAGACCAAAAGGGAAATCTACTCCCTATTACAAAATTTTCATTCTCTTTTTGTTGATAGTGACATGAAGAATCCAGCTTCCCTAGGAAATGGCTTATCTCATTTTATCTCATCAAGAGCAAGAAAATACTTTGGGTTACAACAATTCTTTTTTCAGAATTTTCCAAAGACTAGGAACAACTCAAATGTTAATTAGAGATATTTTGGTGATCTAAACATATTGCAGGGAAAGGAAATATGCATTTTTTTGCATGTCAGTATCCATTTCTAATATCTGTGATACCATCAGAGAACTCTACATCTTCTGCTGTACTGTACTTCTCTGTTTCCTTACAATTGTTCTGTAAAATGGGGTTTTATTTAATTATTGTTATTTATTTCATTACTTATTTTCTTGTTTCTATTCTTCAAGCACTTTCTGATAATTGGTGGGGGGAAGATTTTCAAAGCTATTCAACACAGCTGAGGTAGGTGATGTCAGTTACTCTTTCCTTGTGCCCCAACACTGTAACCCTGCTGGAGAAGATCCTGTGCCTTAGCATAATTACAGGAGGAACTTCTCCATGGTCTTGTTGGGCAAGATCTTGATGGGCAAGACCTGCCTGTATCTCCCCAGGTCTTCCTCATTTTTACCTTTTCAAAAATGAGGATGAGCTCAGAGGGAGCACTGCTGAGAAAGTCCTTATTTCAAAAACTCAGGTAGTAGGTAGAACCTGAGAAAGCAGAAAGTAGAACAACCCAATAGGCAAAAAAAAGAAAAAGGAAAGAAAGAAAAGATTAAACTTCTGAGGAGTAAAAACATGACAAAGTTCTTTAGGAAGAAAAGCAGTATTTAGACAAGTAATATGGATTGAATAAAGAAGTACTGGTGCAGGCAGTTAGCAATTGAGAGATGAAAAAGCTGGGATTTGTAACCAACAGATACAGAAAACTGGTGGATTACAAAGAACAAAGCCTGGAATGTTTGTCTTACTTATCTAGTTTATTTGCTGCTTCTACTCTCTGCAGCCCATGTGCTTTGCTGTCTCGTAAAATCCTCTCATGCACTTAAATAAACTGTACTTTATTGTCCTGCAACAGACACTTGGACTGATGCTATTACTCCAAATGAAATCAATGACACAGCTACCATCAGCTCAATGGGAAGAGAACTTATCCCACTCCCATAAAGCACGGAGAAAGAATTAGCCCTGAGTCTGATCAATGCTGCTTCAAATCAGAACTTAGTGCAACACTCAATAAGTCTCCTGACTTGAGCAGGTTGCTAAGTGCAGGTTCTTTTTCACTCACAGGAGCAATACCTGGGCATCTCTGTGACCTCTTACCCACACAAGGACTTAATACATTTTTATTCTCTTTATTACCTTACAGAGGAACTTTCTCATAGCTGAAGGAAGGTATTTTTCACTACTAAAAATATCTTGAGAAAATACATAGAAAATAACTTGATCTTCATTGTGGGAAGTGATGCTGTGTCAACAAGACAAGATTTTTCAATGAAGATATAATTCTAAATAAATCTTCAGGGAACATGCTGACCAGGAGAAGAGAGGCCAGACTCATGATGAGCAATCAAAGACAAAACTGACATTCAGTCTGAAGTAATTCTGAGTATTTTACAGTCATTTTGATCTGCTACTACTCCAAAGAAGAAGCAAGGTCAATATTGAGCAGGTAATCTCAATAGCAAAATAGACTCTTTTGAACCTTTGATAAACTGACTTACTCCATAAGAAGAAGGCACTAGAAAAAAATGATATTACCAGGATTTAACTGATTTTCTTATATTTATTTACTGCGTGCATCACTATGTACCAAGTACAGTGTGTAGATGGACACTTGTTTGGGTCAAATTCCAAATAAATGAATATTTAATTTTATTTAAAGTATTTCTTGAATAATTGAATTCTTAGTGAACTTTGGAACAAAAGTACATAGAATAAGCTCTGTACAGAACTATGGAGGAAAATGGGTCCCTGAAAATATATTTGCTCATCCATCCATTGTTGCACATCAAATTAAACGGCAGCTCTGTGGTTCAGAGTGAGTAGTATGTGGAATAAATCCTTCTTGGTCCCTTCTTTTTCCATTTCTCTGGTTATTTCACAATTTCAAAATGTTAGTAAGTGGCATGAAAATTTGGGAGTGCAGTTGTTTATTGTATTATTTTTCTTCAATTTCTGAACTTTCAGAAGTTCCTTCCACTCCCATTTCAACTCCATGTTTACCGCCCTCCTTTCTGAATAATTAGGCATACAAAAAAAATCACGTATCTTTGTTTGGCAGATATTTAATAATCTGTTTGGAACCAAAGAAATGGCAGACTGAACTTGTTAACATGGTAGGTGATTCTCTACTCATGAGACCTTTTTCCTGAACTTTAATTTATGTACCTGTACCTTTCAGGTATCATCAGTATAGAAACTCACACTCATATCTGCATACACATACAAAGCACACAAAAACATTTGGGAACTCGTACTTCTAGAGTTTCTGATTTGGTAACATTCTTCTATTTTCCTTTTGTGAGAATCAGTGTATAACTTTAAAGTCCAGTTTAATACAACAAATCAAATCTGGTAAAAAAACTGACTTTTTCACCTGAAGATTTCAAATCAGAAGGTCTGTTAGGATTTCTTTTTTTCAATAAGTTTTTAACAGTTTGGTTTTTTCAAGTGTGTTCACTATAGTAAGTAATATCAAAAACTTTAACAGAAGTTAATTCCACTATTCAAGTAGTCCAGAAGAATTCAGGTTGATAAGCTTATATAAGTTAACAGCTTATGTAAAAGTGAAGTTTAACTTAAAACTGCAATATCATCTCTTTGCATTTGCATTATCTTCTCAAAAAGTAGTAAATCTGCATGACTTTGTAAGCACTGTATAGAGTTACAGATTTTATATTTTCTTCCTTTAACCAGTTTTATACTGACTTCAGCATTTAAAAGCTTATGTGTTTGGTTTTACTGGAGTTGCTTCTGAATTGCATGCATCTGAAGTAGCAATAAAAATCAATCTTGTCCTCTCAGAAGAGGTTAAGAATTACTGGGAGACTAAACTGAGATTTACTGTCCATCACTAGAGCCCTGTGTCCAGATTCACAAAAAAGAATATCTAAAGTTTACCCACATGCATTCCCACTTTGTAACTTTCTTCTGATTAGATTATCCAGCATTGTCCCACTTCCACAGGAGCATCACCGAGATCAAACGACAGCAGAGGTGTGCCCAAGGTGTCAGTGAGCTCTCTCCTCACCCTGTCAGCCCTAAGTGTCCTGCTGTAACCAAACCAGCCACACTGCAGAGCAATTGCAGCTGCAGGCTCTGCCCACAGCACTGCTGAGGCAGCTTTCAGAGAACCAAGGGCACACAGATTGTTCTCTTCAGGCAGGGGGTGCTGGACACAAGGCTGCAGCACTTGGTGTCTTTAGACCTGGCTCCATCTTGAACAGACTCAGCAGCTTAAAACATACCAGTGTGGGGGTTTTTTAATTCTTTGTCCTGCTTGGAGAGCTCTTTTGCATGGTAATTCCAACGCTGAGAAGGCCAGAGCAGAGGAAAATATTCAGTGGTTTAATTCACATGTCAGTACCCCCACACACACACCAAAATACCTGTCCAGCTCACAGATGTCTCAGAGCAGCAGTGCTGTGTCTGATCTGGAAACAATACCATGTATTTTTCTCTTTTTATAGCAGATGATTCATCATAGATGTCCAATTGTTTTTTCTGCTAGAACTGAAATTCATTATGGTTGGGGTTGGGGTTTTTTTGGCTCACATCCCTTTTTTAAGGGGACATCAATATATTGAATACTTAAACACTGAATAACATTGGTGTATTCAGTCCTTTTTACCTTTGTTCTATCAATACAGGTGGCTGACCAAATCCTTATAGTCTGAAAAGGCCCCGTTGTGCTCCTGGTGTCCAAAAATACCATAAAAGTAAGGATGGAAAGGATACAATTATAAAAAGAAAAAAATCATTCTGGAAACAATAATTCCTTTCTGCTCCTAAGGGGAAACAGGAGCCATGACAGGCTGGAGAGGAGAGACCTGGAGCTCACAGGTTGTGGCTGAGCCAACCCAAGTTAGATCTTTTGTGCCAACAGGCAAAAATGAAAATGATTTTCAGAAATGTTGCTCAACACTAACACAAAACCTGGGCAAAAAAAAAGGAAGTTAGAGTGACTCAGTTTGTATTTTCAAATGTCTCAGCAGATTCAGGCAGACAAAGAGAATGGTCAGAACAAAATATTCAGTTTTTGTCAAGAAACCAAAATATTACATTTGATTCAAGAGAGTCATATTTTTTGCTTTTATCCAGATGCCTGGGAAACTGTTACTCAGAGCTTCTCATTCCATTAGAAGGCTCTATATGTTGCCTTTTTTTATTTCAGAAGAGAAAACATGGAAATTCCATGATTTCTCATAAATGGAAATTCCAAGTTTAAAACTATGGCATAGCTACTCTCTTACAATAGGGTAGGGAACACAACACCAGCTGAGACTTATGGAAGGGCCATACATAATAAGATGACAAATTATAAATCTCTGTGTTTTTTTTGGTTGGTTTTGGTTTTAATTTTGATCCTATGGTTTGTTTGGGTTTTTTGTTGTTTTTTTTTTTTTTTTAATTGGGACACTACTGAGGTGTGTTTTCAAAAACAGGTTTTGAAAAAAAAAAAGTAGATGAGTAGCTATTAGAAGAGATTGTTGTCTTCAGGCAGGATTAAAAATGTCATTGCCCTTGTAACAACAGAATATCCCCAGTGTCTTGGCCAAATTCCAGTTTGAGAAATTGCATTCTGCCTACCTAAATTTTCTTAGCAGTTGGAATGGATATCATAGTAAGTCATATCATCCATTTCTAGGGATCTGATAAATAATTCTGTCCTTTATGAGTTTGGAAAGCAAAGCTCAGTGCTCTTCACAGTGCTACCAGCTGACTTTTAGAGGCACTGGAGCTAAAGTGGGATGACAAGCTCTGAACTCATCCCAGGAAAGGTTCAAATTTGCAGCATCAGGCCCCTGAAGCAATTATCTTTGGTTTTGGTTGTTTTGGTTTTTTGGGGATTTTTTTTGTGCCAGTGATGACTGGGTGTCATCTTACAGAGAGGAAGTGAAATGATTCTTGTTAACATGGGGCTCTGGTATATACAATGACAGCAAAAAATACAGAGCACTCTCTGGGTCCTCTCCCCTGAGGTCGTTAAGGCCCATTGGCCAGCAAAAGAAATCAGCAATTTAAATAGCAGTCCCTGCTGGATGATCAGCTGATAGATACACACAGCAAATGGGACTTGTATGAACAAAATGTTCTGCCCATGGACGAGTGTGTGCATCAGTAACCCGTGACATGGAACAGTGCACTGCTGCTTGGAATTGATTTCACTCAGATGTCACCCCAGTGCTGCATACATATTCATTTAGTATTCAGTCCTCTGTAGCTACCCACACACACACATATGCACAAAAAACCACTTTGTGTATTTTTCATCCTTATGATACATATAAAGGATTTCTTTCTTTGGAAAAAGCACACTGAAATGGTAAAGATACAAAAAACAGTGCCTTTCAAATTATTTTCATCTTTAAGTGAGGATGCCTGGAAGATGCTGTTCGGGTGGAGACACTGTAGGAAAGGAAGAGAATTTGGCTGACTCCTTTGTGGGCCAAATGAGGGAATGAGTCACCAAATACACTGCGTGGATATCTGGGGGATAAAACACTGACCTCATGTGAAGGGCTGCAGATGAGTCTTTCACATGAATTCCCAGGTTCTAGGTACCCTACTAATGTCAGTGAGTGTCTGTATTAAGAGTCTAAGACCATGTGATTCAGCACAAGCTCACAAAAACAGATGTACTTTGGTTAACTTTTCAGAGAATTCCTTGCAATGTATACCACACTGCTCTGTAACTTTACACAGCTGCTTTCTGCCTGTCTTTTACTGCCCTGGATCCACCAAAATTCCTTTTGTCTTTTCAGGAGCCTCCCAAAGTGGATGTTTGAAGCAGTGAAGGTGTATATATTTAACCTGTTTCTTCCATGGAAACTTTCTTATTCTGCTAATGAATGCCCCTTAGGAAAACTGGGTGGATTTCACATCAAAACCATTAATTCTGTCTAAGAGTGAACAGAAATCAAATTCCCTGGCCACATTCTGCTTTTTCATACAACAGGTTTCTTCCTCACCTCCATAGAAGGCAACAGAAGATATTTTCCAGTTGCTACAGGGATGGGATGAGCTTCCCCTCACATGATTAGAGATTCCCAGGAGGTAGATGTTTAATTCTTGCCAGTCATTCTGGACTACTTGCTAGTAGAAAACAGTCTGGAAGGAAAAACCCACTGAACTCATATTAACCCTTTAATCACAACACATGAAAAAAGGAGTGGGATGGAAAAATAAATTTGCAGCCTTGATGTACTTTTTGAAAGTTGAAAAAATGTCATTTTTATTCAGAATCAAACTAAAAGTTTGAAATTTTACATGAACTGAAACATTAATATGAGCTTAGTCTGGACCAAATTGAAATAGTTTATGCTAACATTAAAATGAAAAAGACTTATTTTCAAAGAGCATTCTAAATTGTAAGATTAGGTTAAAGAAATTATTTAAGCCCATGAGAGTAAACCAAACAAAATTAAACATCTTATTTAGAATATTTAAGAAAGGTGGGGTATAATGGCAAGTATTTAAATGTTTTTAGAAGTAGCATTCTCTCTTAAAATGGTATTTAAATGAAATTCAGTGAAATATGATATTAAATTTTGCTTCTATAAGTACACATTGTTATTTCAATAGTGTTCAAATTTAATTTCTTCATTTTAGAAAAGATTCAATGGGTTCTTACACCTAAAGGTGGACAAAGGATAAGGCCTATAAGATGACATGATAAGAACACAATTTGGTAGTTTAAACTTATGTACATCTCCCTGATAGGATAATATCTATTTATGTCACATTAGTACCTCATTTCTGGTAGAAGGATGGCATGTTGAGCATGCATCCAAATAAAAGAGAAGTGTAACTTGAATAGCTTGAAAGGCACAGAGGAAAGCTCAGCTTTGGGAGCAGAATGAGGAAAGAATATTTGTAACCCAAGATGGTATTTAACATTGAATTGGCAACCTTCACCCTTTTGCTGTGCACTGTTACAGATGCAATAAAACAGAGCTTCACATGTAATCCCAAGGAATCTGGAGAATCCGAAAATTAATGAATAGTTTTAAGAGAAATGAAAAAGGACAGAAACACATAATACTCTAAAGCAGATGCTCTCAGTGCATGGCTTCTACATATATGAACTGGAGAGCACTCTCTTCCCTTGCTTTGGGTTTTAGGAAGATGAAACGTGATATCCTACTTTCTATTAGTGAGGGGAAAAGTAATTTAAAATAAAAACACAAATCCTGTGCTAACATACATGGATACATGTGAGTGACAGTCACCCAGACTAAACCTGACTTTCTGAAATCAGTTAAACACTTCACTGATCCCCTAAGAATAATGCTCAAGTTGAAACCTTTATATAGCCAGTTTTGATTAAAAGTGTTAACTGTGAGTTTCTTATAAACTTTATTGCATGGTTTTATGAATTCTTGATATTCATAATTCTTTAGTGGCTGTTCACAGTCTACTCAATCATGAAGATGCTTTTATGCTGTAAAAAGCTGAATACCAATGTTCATGGAAGAGATTTGTTCAGCATCTGGACCATGAGTATGAGACACTGTAAGTCTGAAACTGTATACCAAAATATGCCAGATAAAAAGGAAAATCACTGCTCTTTATAGCAAAAACAGGCCCATAAATTAGTCATTTCAGTGCAAAAAATTAGTAGATTAAAATCAGGAATAATAGTAATCAATATTTAGTTATCTCATGCATATTTGAGACCACTGGAAGTGACAGAGCTCAAAGGACATCCCAAAAACTACGCCAAATGGCTCCTGGCAGGAACTTCTGAATTTTATAAATCAAGCCTCAAAGTCAAAAATTCAATTCTATTTTGTAATAATTTCCCCACACACCAGGAACTTGAATCCTGAAAGTATATGGAATAAAAAATGATAAAAAAAATATTTATTTCATTGAGTGCTCCCCTTTCACCTTTTTTATCCCACTCATGGCTGGAGGGGCTGGATAAGAGTGGACCAACCCTACAGAAATAAGTTTCAGTCATTAAAAACAGCAGCCACATATCTGCTAAATACAAATGCTTGCAGCATGAGAGATGGAATCAGTCACTCATGCAGGAAAGTGTGAGGTTAAACAATATAATTGCTATATTATAATATATAGGTCCTCCCTGTGGCATGACAGCCTATGTGGAGTCTCAACCACCCAGCAGGACTAATTAAGAAGGCAGATGAAGACTAGTGCTAGCAAAAATTGTAATAAAGACTTCACTTTTTTTCCACTCCTCTTTTCCCATTGCCAATGGAAATAGGAAAAAATCACAGTGTGGTCTGCATTAGCCCATACGTGCATGTTAATAGGAAATTCACTCCCATTACTGCATGGCAGGTGTGCATCCATGGCTACATGTTGGGATTTGAGTGCTCACCATTAATTATATAATTCTCATCCCACAGCTGTGTGGAGCTGTATAATCAAGATTTCATCCACAAGGTAAAATTCACCCCTGTAGACAGAGCTGGAACACAGACCACGCAACACAAGGATCCTACTTATACCTACAGAATTAATATTCAATAATTGTATTATTAACCTGTCGTGTATATTTTGTAGTCAGTGTAATCTGAAGTCTTGTATCTTCATTTTTTCTGTTCTGAGCTCAACCAGTAGGAGATGTATATATAAATGAAGGAAAGTTTTTCTCTTAAGAGTATATCTAGGATTAATTTCACCTAAGTTTCAAGGTTTTTAAAAGTTAAGGATCTAGGGTGGGATTTATTGCTTTGTGTCATCTAGACACTAAAAAGCAGGTAAAACCAATTTCTTCTTAAAAGTTCCCATTTCTCTTTAGTGCTGATTTATGGACCCTGGAGTGACCAGCTGACATGAACATGTTGGTCACTGGAGATGGCTGGAGCTAAGGTGACTATGAGTGTAAGGCTGTCACTGACCACCACTAAGGACAAATATTATCAGATATTAATCCTCTCTATTTTGGACTCCTCTCAAAATGGCATGAGAAAATTACCTCACAGGTACACGATTTCTGTCCATTATTCATTCAAAGAGTTCAACTATAAAGTCCAGGGTAGAGAGCAAGTGTTCACACAGAGTTCAATTCACTTGTTTAAACAAGGGTGTTCAAAGACATTTGAATCCTTCAGCAGTAACTGAGAAATCTGCACGGACCTGGCAGACAAGATCCAGGACTTGAAGGAGACTCATGGAACAGCAGCTGGAAATCAGGCAGAGGATCTCTGAGTGTCTCAATTGTCACTGATGCCTGAAGAGGCCACCTAAAAACAGAGACTAGACAAGAATAAGGGTATAAAGGTAGGTGTTTATTTGAAAGGCCTTCAAAGGTAGCCCCTGGGGAGCCAGAGGTTACTGCCAAGATGGACCCCAAGATGGATGTCAGGTCACGAGTTCTTCACACTTTTATAAGTTTGGTTCATTTGCATATCATGGTTAATTCTCCAATTAAAGCTTCAGTTAATGATGTAGTTTCCCCAGGTTTGCTCCCCTTCTAGAGGCTTTGGTTTACCTTTTGTGCCTAGGACAGTCTGAGTGTCCTTGGAGAGCAGGCCTGGAGAGGCTCTGCAATGCCTACCTAGCATGGGAGAGCAGAAGTTAACAGGCTACAAGAAACTTCAGAGTCACACACTGGGCAGTGCAGGATTTGAAAAATATGAAAGTTAAAACCTAAGGCATCACCATTAGGTGCCTGTGTAAGGAACAGGCTGCTCAGGGAAGAGCAGCTGCCAGCCCTGATGGTGTTTAGCAGATGTGTAGATATGGCACTTAGGGACAAGTTTTTGGGGTGGACTTGGCAGTACTAGGTTTAATGTTGGACTTAATGATCTTAAAATTCTTTTTCAACCTGAATGATTCTATGATTCCAAATGTGTTGAGCACTTAGAGTTAAAAGATTTGAGTCTCCCCACACATACATACACAATATAAAGTGTCACTAACACTACATTACTCCCACAAGTTTTATTTTATGGGAACATGACGGCATGTCAAAAACACTCAGGTAAAAAGATTTTCTTAAGGTAAAACTCATTTAAAGAATTGCAACCTGAAAGTTGCATGCATGCTTATCAACACAATTTTGCATTTTAAAACTAAGTATAACCCAGTAAAGTATTTCCATCAGTATTAAAAATGTACTCTGTTTTTCTGATGGTAGTCTGCCAAAAGTACCATCATAAAGGCTAGAACACAGCAAATACAAATAGGCATTGAACATTGTTTTAGAAAAGAATCTTGAAAGGCAGGACCCTGTGCTTTTCTTATGTCCAGTCCTATCCAGGTTGTTTCTAGGTTTGGGATTCAAGATCCAGGTGATTCAATGTCAATCACTGAGGAAGGCATGCAAAGCTGTACCTACTCCACCCTGCATATTCCTTTTCCCAGTTGCCTTCCTGCATACTGATATTTCATGGTGCTGGGTTATTTTTCCTTCTATCTCCTAGCAGAACTTTTGCTACAGGCACTGCTGATTTTTTTCCAGCTGGTCCTTGGGCAGTGGAGAAGTTTTGAAACTACTGCAGCCTCTAAAGTCTCTATCACACAGCATACAGCATTAGAATTAAAGGTCAGAACATGATCTAGAAAACATGATAGATAGCAATAAGACACAAAAGGTACTCTAAGAAGGAGAAGAAATACACAGGAAAAGATATCACTGAGTAGGTACTGTTCTACTTAACTGAAAACAATGAGGCTGTATCAGCTATTTTTCACTGAAGATCTTGACACCTGCAATTAATCTTCAGTTGTTCACTAGGTGACTCTGAGGTACAGGACATAAACTAAGCCACTTACACATAGGGGCATAGCAGGACAAAGACTCTTCCAAGAGCTTTCTACTTTCAGCCAGTCACTCTCACCTCCCATTGATTGGTAGCCGAGGACTTTCAGAAACCTAAACGAGTTCAAAAGCTTTAAAATGTTTCAGGCTTCTTCCAAGGTAAAATGTCACATCTATTTACCATTAAAAGAGAAAATTTTATCTGTTCTTGAGATCAATCCCCTGACAACAGAAGGAACTCGGGAAGCAGAAAAAAAAGTCCTTGGTAAACAAGAGAGCTAAACTGTAAACACAAGGTACATTAATATGAACAAATAAATATATTTATCTCAAGACAACTGAGTCACCTTAAGGAGCATATTTGGCCCATTTCTTCTTGTTATATTTCATTAAAATTTGAAACCCTTATAAAAATGTAAAATTTGAATGTAAAATGTTACACTTTCATAAAAAGGTAAACAAAAAGAAGTCTATCCAGGTAGGTCAGACTTGACACACAATGCAACTTATTAACACTCTCATAAGCATTGCCAATCTTGTTAGAATCTTTGATTATGTAATTCATTATAATACTATACTAATGATTAATCTCAGCAACTATTAAACAAATAGATATTGAATAATGAGAAAACAGCGTATTCTGATTAAATTGGGTTCTGTTCCAGGTGAATTTGATTAAATTAATGAACAGATATACCCAGTATATACATACAAAGACATTGCTTGTTTACAGATAGGTTGTATACATTCATACTCAATTTTTTGGGGTTTTTTTGTTGTTGTTGTTGTTTTTTTTTTTTTTTTTTGTTTAAGAATTAGGAGAATTTTTTTCTCTAGCTGCCTGTGTTGGGCTGACCCTGCCTGGACACCAGGTGCCCACCAAAGGCACTTCATCACTGCCCTCCTCAGCTGGGCACGGCAGAGAAAATACAACAAAAAGCTCGTGAGCTGAGATAAGGGCAGGGAGAGATCCCTCACCAGGGACTGTCATGAGCAAAACTGACTTGGAGACATTAGTTTAATTACCAATGAAATCAGAGTAGGATAGTGATAAATAAAACTGATCTTAAAGCACCTTCCCACCTCTCCCTTCTTTCGAGGCTCAGCTTCATCTCCTCATTTTCTCTGCGTCCTCCCCCTCAGCAGCTCAGAGGGATGGAGAATTGGGACTGTGGTCAATTCATCACACACTGTCTTTGCTACCCCTTCCTCCTCAGGGGGAGGACTCCTCACACTCCTCCCCTGCTCCAGTGTGGGTCCATCCTGTGGGAAACAGTCCTCTACAAACTCCTCTAAATTAATCCTTTCCACGGGATGCAGTTCTTCACAAACTTCTCCAGGTTGGAACACTTCAATGGGGTGTAATTCTACAGGAACAGGCTGCTCCAGCGTGGGTACCCTACAGGATCACAGGTCCTGACAGCAAACCTGCTCCAGCACAGACTTCCCGTGGGGTGACAGCCACCTTTAGGCATCCACCTGTTTTTCTGTGGGATCCTGCACAGGCTGCAGGTGGATCTCTGCTCCCCCACAGACTGTCACGGGCTGCAGGGGCACAGCTGCCTCACCATGGGCTGCACCAGGGGCTGCAGGGGAATCAGGGGCTGTGACTGGAGCAGCTCCCTTCCCTCTGCTTCACTTACCTGGCTGTCTGCAGGGCTGTTTCTCCCACACATACCTACTTCTCTCTCTCCTGGCTGCAAGCTCCCCTGTGCCATAGATACCTTTTTTCTCTTCTTAAATGTGTCATTCCAGAGGCACTACCACCATTGCCAAAGGGCATGGCCTTTGCCAGTGGTGGGTTCCTCTTGGAGCCACCTGGTGTTGTCTCTGTTGGACATGGGGAAGCTTCCACCAGCTTTTCACAGAAGGCATCCCTGTACCCCTTTGCTATCAAAATTTTGCCAGGCAAAACCAATACATTGTCAGATCAATATGCCTTTAATTTCATTGAAACAGAGCAATCGTGGGCTAATAATAAATTAACATTAATATAAATTTCTATTTATGTATTTCTGAAATATGTTTCTGGAATGAAGATGAAGATGGCTGTCATCTTTATGTAGAGAACAGCACAACCTATGGGGAGCCTCTCTACTAGCAACCGTATTTCCAAAAGCACAGTAATACTCCCTTTTATTTGATTGTTAACAAATATTCTTGCCAATATTCTTTTACCTTTGAGCAGACTGCATATTTTTAATCTTAGGAAAAATTAAGTTTTGGAAATTTTCAGCATATTTGTGTGTACAATTATAACATATAGACCACTAAGATGGTATGAAGGATTCTGGTAGATAGGAGGACAATCCAGGTACATTTCGGATTGAACCTGAGGAGACTGGGGACTTGGTGTCCTAGTAATGCTACCACTTTTAAGCCAGGATCAAAATATGTCAGAAAGATAGAAATTTCAGTGTATTTTAATCTGCAAAAATGCCTTATCCTTACCCAATATCCCAGGTTTCTTAGCTGTCAGGTACAGAGGGTCTTAAATCACTATAAAAGCATAAAGTCATTCAGGTTGTGTACATGACACTTTTAAACACATTCTCACTTCACCCATTTCACACAGCTAGAATAAAATTAACTTAATTTTTTAAATGTGTTTTCTGGAAAATGTTGTGTGATATAAGGTATTTCCAGGCTCTAGCACTGTATAAATATAGTTACCAAGGCTGTTTTGGTGGGAATGTTCATACAGTTAGTACTTTGCTTGAAGAAATAGAAAAACAGCAAAAGTTTAGGTTCTTTCTTAACACACTTTTATTGAGGGAAAATCAGAAGATGAACTACTAGTGCTCAAACATGCAGCAATTCAAACCCCATAGTTGCAAAGATAAGCTAATGAAATGCAACCGGACACAGATTTTTCCTGCCTAAGAAAACGAGGGGAAATTTTCTTTAACACAATTATTGTATACCACTAACATTTTTTGTGCCAAAACAGAATCTCAGCCTTGCTCAGCAGTGTAGCTCCAGTGGAAGACTTCCAGAAATCCTTCAGAAATCAGACATAATAAACTCCACACGTTCAAGTCAAGACTCTGGCAGTGAGAGTTCCTCAAAAACACTGCAGTGCATCTCTGCCAAATTCCTGAAACTCACACCTAGGGAGGAAGGAGGGAAGAACAGCAGTGTTATTACACTAGGGCAGTGCTACTAACAATGCTCAACTTGTCAATATGCCCAGGATTGTGGAGGAAAGTTTTGGAAGCCTGACTTCTGGATCAAGAGGAAGGCTGGGAGGTAGGCAGCACTGTTAGTCCTGGCTTGGGCCCTCTCATTTCAAGAACATAAGGATCTGGAGAGAGTCTGTACAGGGCTGACAAGTAGTTAGGACCTCATGTCACCTGCAAGTTGGTGGGATGGGCTTGTTAAACCTCGTGAGGAGGAGGGCAAGGCTTGGGATTTTTTTCCCTCTGAATCAATTTCTGATTCCTGACTGAGATGCCAAGTAGGTTACAGAAGAAAGGAGTACCCACAGAATATTAACCAGATATTTACCCTGGGTTCAAAGCCTGCCCAGGGTAACTGGCCTAAGCCAAGTTTTGAACAAAATTTTCAAATCCCTATTTTTAAGAAGTAGCACCTAAAGTCATATTTTTAGAAAGAAAAATGTGGTCTTTCTTGGGTGCCATTTTTCTTTATCTTCCTCTGGTGATGGACCATACTTTGTTTGCTTCTGAACACCAGGACCCTATGGATTTATGTACTTTGAGCTTTAAGAGAGATGTTATACAGAGTTCCTAGAAAATTCACTAAAAGTTGGGAGGGGATTACTCCCCAAATTAAGTACCTTCTATAAGCATATTTGTATTCTGCCTCTCATTCTCCTTGCAGATGATCTATTTGCAAGCTACAAACTAAAAAATCATCACTATTTTGTGTTTGGGCATTTTGGTGCTCATCACAGAAAAGGCAGTGTGATAAAAACAGAGTAGACATTCTACTCAAGGATTATGTTGATTCAAGTATCTTCAGCAACCCAGCAAATAACAGTATTCCCAGTATTCCATTTTAGTACATAATGAAGAGTCAATATTTGAGACTGACACTCTCAATTTTGAAGATGTTACCTGTTAATAGCAGTGACAAAGCAAAGATACTGTCTGCAAGGCAAACACAAAAATGTGCCACGTTTTTTCTTCAACCCATTTGACTTAAACATAACAGCTGACTGATGTTCCTTAAATTTTAACACACTTTTGAAGAAACATGTGACCAGAGAGAAAAAAATAAATGTGATAAAAGGTCAACTAATCATTTAGAGAATATACATAAGATGATAACTTTTAGTGTGGTGAACAAAGGTCAAAGCTTCAGTTTCATTATAAATCTTCTCTTTAGGGATATTATGAACTATTATACTATGAACTATGATAAAGTGAATCAATGGTATTACTCTTTCACTGGTTTATTTCCAGTTAAAAACACAGAGGTTCTTTCAAGGATATGACTTGTAAAATTATTATCCTTCCTTTCAAACTCCAAAATATTTCCTGTTGGGATTTGCAAGGAAAAGGAAAAAGATCATCTTACAGCCAATAGCAGTAAAAATCTTGCTATCCAAATTTACAAAACTCTACTGTCAATAACTGCCAGGAATACTGGCTTGCAAGACTCTTCTGCCAAAAGAGTACAGTTTTTTATTAAAATTCTCTCAGCCATTAAAAAAAAAAAAAAAAAAATCCCACTCCCCAGAACAAAGGAGAGTGATTTTTAATAAAACATCCATTAAGGCTCTTAAAGTGAAGGCAGCCAGTGAAGGAAAAAAAAAAAAAAAAAAAAAAAAGCAGGTGAAATTCTGGTCCTCAGGAGACTGAGGAGATAAATCCACAGAAGCAGCTAATGTGTACTGGATGAAGATAAGTGTCTATCTGTGAAAGATGGGTGAGAAAAGCAAAGTCATTTGTAACAGGGCATCATCATGAGAATTTGATCATTGTGAGTTAAAGGCAGAAGAAAGAGTCTTGCTTAACCTTTTTCTCTTGTTTCTGGCATGATAAAAACTAAATCAGTGAATGAAACTCAGCAGTTACTAAGAGCAGGAATCACTTTTAGCTACCAGGAAGTTGAATGATCAACCTAAAGGAGCCATTTACTTCTTTTCCAGGTAAATAGGATAAGCAGTACCAGTTACTCTTTTATCCTTGACAAAGAGCTAAGGTCAGATAAATCTCATGGAGAAATCCTCTTCACCTTTTAAGCAAACAGTCCAGGAGAGTAGCTGAGACTTCACCATTTCACATGGTTCATGTTAACGTGAGCACACAAGCAGATGGCAGAGAAACCACAAAACAGATGAAATAACACCTACCCAAAATTCTCCTGGCCTCCAGTGATTTGTAGCTCAGGGAATTCATGAGACAGAGACAGTGCTTTTGCATTAATTGCTCACCATGTATTCCTTTTCAATGAAGCTGAGTATGACAAACACTGCTGTGGGTTCACACAAGGGAAAGCACCACTTCCTCCTAGGTATTTCCAGTAAAGATATCCACCAGATTTCTCTTATTTACTTCTTTTCTTCCTGTAATATTAAATACTTAGAAGCCTATGTTTAGCCTGACTGCAACCCACCACTTTTCACAGATCTAAAGGTATGTCATTCAGCAGTATAAAAGTACAGGTGTAAGCAATTTCTTTTTTTTTTTTTTTCTGATAAGAAAAAAGCTGCATTTAATCTCATTTTTCTCACTTAGAATACTCTTTCTTATCTTTCTGGACGTCTCAATCTCTGAAAGAGCATGTTACTTCTCTTATGGTTTGTTGAGTTTTTTTCCCACAAATCACCTATTTCTCTCATCACAGCTTTCACTATCAAAATAGACTTACGTGGAGGCCAGTGAGCCTGTAGAACAAGGGACAAAGAGAATCCACTGGTAGGAGAGTCCCTAAAATCAGAGATTCCTCCCCAGGTTAGGGTGAACAGAAGAGGCTTCTCCCAGGATGCTCTGTTTGTTATGTTAATGTACCCCAGCTCTGCTAATCCTACACAAATTATCCTTACTACTCCTACAGAGCACTGAATTCAACTCAAAATCAGCCAAGCAAAGACTCTTCCATATAATTTTCTGGTGGTTGAAGCATTCAGTAATATGCAAGAACTAAACTCTTGTCCTTTCTTGTCCTCTGGGGTCTCTATCTCCCAAAAGAATAATTTAAACACAAGTCTGCCCTTTTGCTGAAAATAGTTTATGTGGAATAAACGAAGGTAAGAAAGAAGAGCAGCAATGGGAATGGTGATTCTACAAGGCAGTGGACGAAATGTCATTTCTAGTAGAGCAACATTTAAATTCAGCAACTACAGAAGATAGTTTGAATATGATTTATCAATCGCATTGTCCATGTAAAGGTTATGTGTTATTCATTAAAAACACAGAGAAAGTAAATATTTCTTCAGAATCTCCTACATTGTCTCCCTTTCTAAGCAAAGATGTGCATTATTTGCCCTCTGATACACTGTACATGTGTTTGTGTGCATGGATAAAACACTGCACTAGCACAATGCCAAGGATAAAAACTCAAATACCTCAACTATCTGAAACTGCATTTTTAAGGTTGCTTGTACAACTTAATTCTGATTTTTTTTGTCTGTGATGTTGATTTATTTATCATAGACTCATTTTCAGTTTTACTCAGTATATAAGGTTGTTGGTAATGGATGAAAGAATGGATAATAAAAGAAACTGCTGGTTGAACAACTCCAGTAGACTTAGTAGACACAGCCAGGGAGGCCTCAATTATCTGATAAAATCATGGCTCCAGATTATAAAATATCTTGAGTTCTATTACACAACTGGTGTTCCATGTATATTTGGCATATAATAAATAAAATAGATCATAATACATATACTATCTTGTCTGAGGGCAAAATTGAATTTTGGATGGATGGTCTAAAGGTAAAACATACAGATTTTTTCCAAGACATCATTTTTTCCCATAATGAAGGAAACAATATTGTGTGAAAATAATTTTCAAATGTGTTATGAGTTCTGAATATAATTTTGAGACCTTGACATAAATAAAACTTCCAGGTATTCTAATGTGTAACATCTTAAATGATAAAATTATGAACATTCTAGTTTTCCAGGCAAAGCAGTGTGAAAATGGGAAGTTGAGGAGATTTAAATATCAAAAGATACAGAGAATTTCTAGCACCAGCCAACAGAGTTTGACTACATAGAGCATCCTGAAGTGTTATCTGTCTACAGCTTTTTACTTGTGCATTTTCCATAGAGAGGGCTGTCTGTTTAGGATGGAAATTCAACCAATTGCCTATAGTAAGTCACTGATGAAGCACTTGAAGAGTGGTATCTTATTATCCTTCTGAGCACATTGTAAGAAAACACTTGAAAATTTTTCCCAATTATTTGTATATTTAGATCAGTGGCTTCATTGATTTTAAAAGTATTTTGATGAATCCTTCTGAAGTACATAATGTTTTGCTGGTTGCCAAGAAAGAAATCTGTTAAATACTGTACATTCACTATCTAAGTAAGGCAAAGAAGGGTCATCAATGAGTGACTGGGAAGATGCAGGATTTTCTTTCCATCCCGAAGCATTCTGAGTTTGCTTCCTTATTCCTTCCTTAATAAACAATTTAATAAATTCTGTATGTATTTAGTTGATAAACGTCTCTCTATAGACAGAGTTATAGACAGCTGGACATATATAGACCCCTCTATATAAGAGACACTACCAGCTGAACTTTCCTCTTGCAGACAGCAATGTGAGTAATGTGTCAAATCTTATTCCCCCAAACCTTGGAATCTTGGTAGGGAGCTGATAGACTGATCACTTCCTAGTGTCCCACAGCTGTTTACAATTTGCCTTGACCTTCTACTCAGTTTGTTGCATCCCCACACTATACCTAGATTTGCAGCCAGAGCAATTATTTCAGGAGTAAGATGTTTCACTGTTGTGTGTGATAGGTGCTTTCTTCTGTTAGAAGAACAGAATAAGGCTCGTAGAATCTACTGAAATTCAGCAAAATAAAGTCAGTTGTTTTTCTGTTATTTTAGTTTGCATATAATTTTATGTCCCTGCAGGAACTCAGCACTTCTGTACAATGAATCAATGTGATTACACAGAAGCTTCTTATTGTTTAAAATATGCATCACCTCTTTGGGCATCATGCAGGAACTCACACATCTTCTAATTTGTTCAATAATAACTACTTATCGCCACTTGTGTATTAAGCTTACTTATCTTATACTTACACATTATACTACTTTTACATAATTATGCATAACCTATACAGTTCACTTACTTATACTTAACACAGTACTCCTACCTAACACAGTACTTACACATTTACTAACTTATCTATAATACAGCTAGTATACATTTTGCAACTGCTGTGCATGAGATTACACATTACTTGATTGATCTTTTTACTTTGTCCAAGAGCTCCACACACACTTTCCAGATAATACAATTGGTTCCTAATCCAGGGCAGCGCAGTCCTCTTTATCTATTCCTTGCTGTCTTGGTATTTAGCATTTCAGCTTCTCTTTTCCCAATTCCAATTTAGCACAGTTTATCTTTCAGTACCTTTTAGTCCTTGAAGCTCCAGATCCAGGCAAGCAGAGTCAAGATGATGGCAGCAACAAAACCCATCCAGGGATCAGCAGCCAAGTTAGTCCAGAAAATCCAAACAAGACAGCACAGGACAGAGAGCAGATACAAGCCCCTCTCACGGCTCACTTCTCATCTCTCATCCATCACTCACTCTCACTCTCACTCTCTCTCTCTCTCACTCTCTCTCTTTCTCTCTCTCTTTTTCTTCCCACTGAACCTTCTGACTGGGCTTAAGAACCCTCCAGGAGCTGACCTGCTGCTGCTGTAGGTGGATGGCCAAGGGAAGCTAGTGGGGTAACTCCAGCTTGGTCTCTCTCTGAGTTATTCCAATAGGAATAACTAAAGATGGTTTGGCTGGGGCACACTATCATGATTCAAAACACTTTATAACATGTCCCTTTTCTCACTGAAATTTTTAATGAAGTAAGCAGTATAGCTATGCATATTCTTTTCTGTCTTTTCATTATCTCTCAAAGGAGGTGTGTAAAGTACTTGTATTTGCTAAGAGTTTTCTAAAAGTTCTGAAAATATTGATGTTGCCTTGCTGTTTCTTTTAGCAGGTACTGATGAGTTTGTGGTCCCTAGTTCCTAAGGAAGATTTTATTTCCATTTGTGTGCTTCCTTACTTATTTCTCTCCCCAGAATAAGATGTCTGAATATACAATTTACAAGGTGATCTATTGCACTAGAACATCAGACCTCTTATAGACTCGGTCCCATTCACAACTTCAAACTATTCTTAAAATACACATAGAATCAACCAAAGATGAGAACCAAAACCCCCTTTTAACCTGAGCAGAACTGCAACCACATTTGTGAAGAGGGCAGCCAAGGATGCAGCACTGGTGACTGTGTGAAGTCTTTTAAATGTTGGAGGCCCTGTGTCCAGTTATATCACATTATTATGGTCAAGATGAAAAGTAAATAAAGATGTGAACAGCTGATAACAGGTACCACAGACGAACAGACACGGGAGTTACCTAGCAACTGGAGAGAAGGTTTTGCTTGTGTTAGGCTAGAGTTTCGCCAGAGCACTCAGAGATTATGGGGCAAATTGACAAGTTGATGAATTGCTGATAAGTATCTGCAAACAAAAATTTGGAAGAGGCCAAGGAGCTAAAAAATCTCCTGAATGCTGTCTTCTCTCTAGCAGCATCAGTGCCGTCTTACTTGAGTTTTCAGTATCTATAAATTGCTGATGCCTTTTATAAGCATAAGATTGTTTTGGAGGTAGGAACGCTGCTACAGTGAGGGACAAATAGTTGTATGAGCTGCATTTTAGTCCATATCTTTTGACAGTCTATTGAACATCTACATGCTTATGTAGGGGCTACTGGGCAGAGTAGAACATTATGACACTTCCAGACTAGTTAGATTAGTACCCAGCCTTGGCAAACTGAGGTTATGAGCTGGACCACATGAACACCTGCAGTGCAGTGTAGCCACTGGTTTTGATTTCCCTTTTTTTCTCAGGGGAGTAGGTCTGGAAGGGATCTAGATAATTGCATCTTGCCAGTCTTATCTTGTAACCTCATCACATAATCCTGTTATCAAGTTCCCTCTGAAAATGGTTTCTCGCTTCAACTATTTTTATGAGATGGCTGCTCAGGCATTGCATTGGTGGTTGGGAACACTTCAATATGCAACTTAATTTGCTCATGGCAAGTTTATACAATGTTGTTGTGACAATATCAGTTTATACAGACATTTCACCTCTTAATGTCTACCATAACCCTGTGTTTAACAATCAATGCTTTTATCTTTGTTTTCCATCTGAACACATGCCTTCTTTCCGAGCCTCATACGGCTTGAGAGTGAACAGAGGTCGACTGTTGCTCAGTCATTACTCAGTCATTACTCAGTCATTTTTCCTCTCCTTCAAAAGTTCCTTGTGCCTAAGCCCTCAAGACATTTCCTTGGCTCATTGGCACAGCCCTTCTCAGTTTTCTCAGTGTACTAATCTATCCAGTACCTGCATCCCTCAAAAGAGGAGTCACTGCCTTCTGTTGCCTACTCTGCCTTACTGTTCACCTCCAAGTCAAAAAATAGGGCAAAAATTCAGGGAAAAAGTTACTAGAAAGTGAGCAGGATGAGGCCCTTACTAGTTTTATTTAGCAGCACCCCACACAAGGCACATCCTTCTGCAGGCTATCATATAACAAAATTCTGTAGGGACTGATATCTGGGTGAAATTTTACCATTCATTCAGTGAATGCAAGATGTTGAATACCAATATCCAGAGTTCCATTCAAAGGTCTCTTAGTCAATCACCATGGAACATACTGAGATTTTCTGACACTGAAGTAAATCTGCTAATTTCCCAAAAGCCAGAAATCCTATGTAATTCCATTACTGTCGCTGAAAAATGATGTAACTACAGCTAAAAAATGTCCTTGAATGTTAGAGAATATTAAAGATTTCCATTATAATGTTCTCTGATTCATGACAAAAATACATGTAACATTCTAGAGAAGCTTTCCCCGACACTGATGATAAACCCAGAACTAAAATTTGCTATGCCCAAAGACTTCACTTTGAGGCACTACAGGTTCAGAACCAGAATATGGCAACACCCAGGGCTCCCCCACATGCACAAGCAGAAGAAGAAGACCTTTTCATCAATGGAATACTTGCAGTTGTCTAAACCTTGTCTTTTTTTAACACCAGCAGGTGTCCCTGGCTCCAATAATTTCTGGTGCAGTAGGAGACTAATGCTCTGAATAGAAGAAATGGAGCAAGCTGCTAACCAGAGCAGCCCCTCAAGGCATCTGCCACCTGCTGCCTCCTCCAAGGAACCCTTCTGATTAATTTACTAATGTATCTGCCTCCTGCATATGCATTATGACTGAAGCTAATGGGACTACTTTACAGACATGACAGGCAGAACTTGGCCCAGAACTGCCACATTAGTTCTACTGGAGGTCATATTAGTACCAACTGGCTACCTTGTCTAAACTAATTAGCTAGATTTGGGTTGGTCTGAAACAAGATTTTTTTAACCTCATTGACCTGAAACTCACTCATGCCATGGTAATGGGTCTGCTAGGCTTGCTCCTACTGCTGTTTCACATAGCTCTTTCCTTGAAAACAAAGATATTCCACAGTAATCACGACTGCACTGTGGATATAAAATTACCTGCTTATTATTCTTACCTATTTATTAAACAAATTAGTCCACCTCTGCATTCTTCGTATGGGAGAAAAATTTTAAATAGCAGATGTATATTGGACAACTATTAGTTAGACTGTATTTTTTAAGCAACATGAAGGAAAAGTTTTACTCTTAGTAATTTTTTTCCAGATTATAATGGCCTATTTATAGGCCACTGCTGTAAGCAAAGTATAAATGGGAAGATATACTGTCAGAATATTTCTCTGTCTAAATAACATTTTTGGGAGCCAGAGGAGTAATAATGCAGAAAATCAATTGGGAAATTTTGTAAAAAGTGATTCTCATAAAAATTCTTCAGAAAATGTATGAGCCTACTGTATTCCTCTCTTTTGCAAACATTCAGCCTCAACAGTTATCACATTCTCAGCTGAGGGAGTTTGGGCAATTTGCTTGGAGAGAAAACAGCCATTTAAAGAAATAAAGTAAAATAAGTCTGTAGCAACTCACCACGCTAAGATAGAGGTAGCTCTTCTTCTCCCATGCTGCCAGATATTTGTGCCTCATGTCATCATTAACAGAGAAATAGCATAAGGAAAAATGGAAAAGGAGGAAGGCAGGAAGAGAGAGAGAGAAAGAGACAGAGGGAAAGAGAAAAAAAGAGAAAGAAAGACTAAAATAAGAACTACTGGAACCAAAGTAAATCTTGATGAAAATAAAACATTTTTCTGTTGGATATAGCATAACAATATACATTATCACCCAGTCTCACTTTAGGCTTCAAATAGCATGGGAAAACAGAGGCATTTATTAACAGTGTTCAGCACTGTCTGTAGTCACAATCTCTTAGATGTAGAGCAGTATACCTCCTTTTCTTGTATTTGAAGTTATCCAATACTCCTTATCACTCTCACAGTTAGCAATAACTGCAGAAGAGTCTCTCTGATTTGCTCACTTTGTTTGGCATGATAACAAATGTTAATCTAATAAAATCAAGGCTATCCACACCCAAGCAAAAAAAAAAAAGGGAGAAAAGTGTTCCTAATAGGGATGGCAGTGAGGCATAGAAGAGAGGGCTGCAATAATAAAGGTTGCACAACTGCCAAACAAGGTTTGCTGACAGGGGAGGAAAAGTGGAAAGGAAGAAATGGATAAAACAGATAAATATGAAGACTTAAAT
Organism: Lanius collurio; assembly: GCA_020086605.1. Lineage (NCBI taxonomy): Eukaryota > Metazoa > Chordata > Aves > Passeriformes > Laniidae > Lanius > Lanius collurio. Next base: position 4,097,162 of record JACBWW010000001.1, on the reverse strand, counting down.
TCAAGTGAGTTCACCCTGATGCTGATACCAGATTACAGCAGCTTTGCCAGCATCCAGCCTATATTGATTTTGCATCAATGTATTTGTCTCCAGTTAGAATATATTTTAATATGGTACAATTTCTGTCAGATCTTTCCTTCATGTGACAGAAAATGGCTTCTCAGCAAACCAATTGGAATGGAAATTAGATGTTTGAATAAACACTGAAGTTCTTTTTCATGCACATGTTTTATATATGAAAGACCCAATTGTCAAAAGAAAAAATAATCAAAACTTGGGCTGTTTACTCGGAATTGGGTTTTTGTGTTTTTTTTTTTAATTTACCCTTCTTTTTGCTCTGGGGAGTAATAAAAGAGAACACGCAATTTTAAAACTTATTTTCAATTCATAATTTAAATGTAAGAGAAAAAAACAATTCAAATATATGGACATATTCTGCCATAAACTACAGTAGATAAACATGTTGCCAATTATTCCACAATATTTAGTATTTTTCTACTATTTCTTATGAAACTCAGCATCAATATGGGACAACATGTGAGAATTTCACCTTTCATTTTCATATTTTGCCAAAGGTTTTAAGACTTAATACTGCCACTTAAAAACAAATGAAGCAATGCACATATGGGTTTCATACATTTTACATTTTCTTCTTTTTTTAATCCTAAAGTTCTTTAAAATTCACCTCATACCTAAAGAATCTGGGCTTCTGGTCTGATGTGTTTTTCTGGTGGACAATATTGAAACAATGACATTTCAGACAGAAAGGAAACTTCTCCACAGCTTTATTTCTACACGTCACAAATAAGCCATTAGACAAACTGATGAATGTAGGATTGTTGTAGTGGATCCCCCTGGGCCTCCCCCCCTCGGCCGGGTCCCTGCCATGTGACTGAGTCAGGTCTGCCTTAGGTTCCAGCAGCCCGGGCTCTGATCTGGTTGGGTGTTTGTCCCATCCTCACCCCTGGGATCCCCTTTCCCCCCTGTCTGTGATAAAACCAGCAGGACACAAAGCCCCCCCCTCTCACCTCGCTGACTCTGCCCAGGTCAGTGCTCTGTCCCCTCCAGGACAGAGGGAATAAATGACTTAACATCATAAGAGGTTTGAGCTGTATTTCTCTTCTCAACTTCTGCTTCTGGGGGTGGCTGTCAACAAACACTGGCTTAAGTGGGGCTGCACAGTCGAGGGATATCTGGGCTGTTTGTGAATGGTCTAAGGATATTCCAAGACATAAAGAGGCAAGCTCGCCACAAAATTAAGCAGTGGACAGCTAATAACCCCAAGATAGGATGCTGTGTTTTTCTTCTTCACATAGGGAAATTTTCATCAAAGATAACAAACATGATCATTTAGGTCATCTTGGTCATCTTTTTAACATGATCAGGAAGAATGTGGAAGAATGGGGATACTGAACCCCACATAGAAATCCTAAGACAAAGCCAAACGATTCAGCCACAGAGGGGGAACATGCAGGAGGAGAAATCCCCTTGTTCCTAACAACCATCCTGCCCCACTGCCTGTATGAGCTGTGGCTCTCAGGTGCAGCAGCAGTGCTGAGATGATGCAGCTGTGTACAGCAGGGACGGCTGCTTTGGCTCATCTCCTCTCTGCTTCTTTGCTGTTCAGCCGACACCAGATGTGTCTCTGTCTCCACGGGAGGAGGGTAATCACCAGCAGCTGTTTCAAGCACAAGGAGGCAGAGATTTGTTTATTGGTGCTAGTCCATGGGCGTTAGGATAACTTGTTGGATGTATTATTTTCTTCTGCCGAAGCAGAGCTGCCAGAGTGGAGAGTAAACTTAACATTTCTATAATGAGCAACAGAGTTTCTAAAGCAGAAGCCTGCATGCTTTGTGTCATCCAGTCTCAAGGAGCAAATGCTTTCTTTCAGGCTATGTCAAGAATAATGCACTTCAGCTGAGAGAGTCACATCCTAATATTCCTACAAAACAAAAGGCAATAGATCTAAGCAGCAAAATTTGGTCTGTTTGCACCATGATTTTCAAGCAAGAGTACAGGTGAAAGGTGCACTTTGACTAAACTTTTTTAACCAGTCCTGCTTTCCCTAATTTACCTTCTTTATAGTTGGACTCAATGATCTTGGAGGTAGTTTCCAATCTCAATGATTTTGTAATTCATTACATTTCAGAGATGCTTTCATTGTGATTCTCTGACCCATTGTGTGCATGATTTTTTTTTCTTAGTTAAGTGGAGAAACGGTTTCTATTAATTTATTTCTGAAACCTCTGCAACATACTGAGTCTTCCTAACATTTATTTTCAAGGCTCCATGTTATTTTCACATATTCCTAGTGAAAAGAAACGTGGGACACAGGGACTTAGATAGAAATCCAGCTGGCTCAGTCAGAACCTGTGGGTTCAGTGGGAGAACTGGTGAGGTTTTTTCCTTCTACCACTTAGGTTCTTTTGAAGAACATACTCAAAATGTAAAATCTAAGCTTATTTCCAAAGATCCCATTTAAAAAAAGGAAGTTTTACTGGGACAATATTATTATTTTTATTATTATTATCATTATTGCTTTGATCTGTTGGAGGAAACAACTGAAGATTAGGATGGGAGAAACTTTGAAATTAGATGACAGGTAAGTCTTCTTTTAGCCTTAGACCAAAAGCAAGTCTTTAAAGTCAGTTCATAATTGCACTGGCAACCAGTGGAGAATCTTGAATATGTCAATACCAACAAGCAATTGTCAATATCTCTGATCAGCAACATTTTGCATCATTTGTAACTTGTATACTGAGTCTAAAGGGAGACTTCTAAGTAAATCATTACAGCACATTGTAAATGCAGAAACCAGTTTCTCTTAAAACGCTTTAGTAACACTTCATTAATTATATTGAACCTGCAGACTGAAATTCTACTTGCCTATATTCATCACCTACCCCGACCAGTTGTCTATATATTGTCTAAGACACCACTATATCAAGCCAAATAGGCAAATTATACCCCACAGATCTCAGCAGAGCGATAGAGGATCACAGATCTCGCTGGTGTCAGCAGTTCAGACACAGCTGAATGTGGCATCTGACAGAAAGAGGAACAAAGCAAGGGATGTTAGCAAATACCTTGACTATTAAAGGTACCCACTTTGTCTTTTCAGGCATTTCCCACGGGCTGACTCAAAATCTCCTGCATTTGTTATTCACAGTTATTCACCAAGGAGTTCTCTGTCTGCACCTTGTAGCACTGGGTTATTTGTGAGCCGAGTGCTTTGTTCAGATGGTGAGGACAGATCACATGCTCCCTACTTTTGTTTTCTTTGATGAGAATCGAGTTACTGATCTTCTGATACTCAGGGTCACAGTAGCCTGTTACCTTCTGCTGGAGATACTTGGAAAGCACTTAAAATACAAATGAGCAAACTGACAGATTTTACTGTGGAGAAAAATAGCCTCCGAAAAGTCATCAAAAGGATTCTTAGCTTATAGAGAATTATTTTGACAAACATTTGCACAGAAGTTAGACCTCCTGTAGGTTCCCCCAGCTACTTCACTTTTCTGCAGACAGCCATGCAAAGTGGATCTTTTTGTGTCAAAAGCCTTGCATAAGAAAGACAGCAGAACAGTGTTACAATTTTCTACCAGAGCCTGCCGTGACTCCCAGCAGCAATTTTGTGCTGGGCATTAGAGGTGGACCCAGCCTCATTTCCCCATTCCTGAGTGCTTGAGTATTCTGCATGGTAAGTTAGTGGGCTCCCTCCAGATCCCAGCCTGAGCATGAACACTCCACACATCCAAGAATCATCAGGGGACCTTACCTGGGCTTTGTCCCATGAGAACATCAGAGAATCAATGTCTCCTCAGGCTTGAACCTATTGCATCTCAAACTAGGCAGTAGGAAAGGATTCTGCTCTGAGAACACAGGAAATCATAAAATCATAGAATCCTTTAGGTTAGAAAGGACCTTTAAGATTGTTGAGTCCAACTGTTAACCCAGCACTGGTAAGGCCACCATTAAAACATAGAATCATAGAAAAACTTGAGACTGGAAGGGACCTTAAAGACCACCCACTTCCAACCCCACTGCCAGGGACAAGGTTGCTCAAAGCCCATCCATGCTTAGGATATGGCATCCACAGCTTCGCTGTGTAAACTTCTCCATCACCTCACCATCCTCACAGTAAAGAATTTCTTCCTAATATCTATTCTAAATCTCTCTTTCTCTTTGAGGCCCTTCCCTAAACACCATATCTATACATCATTTAAATACTTCTGAGGGTGGTGACTCCACCCCTGCCCTGGGGAGCCTGTTCCAATACTCAACAACACTTTCAGCGAAGAAATTTTTCTTACATTCAATCTAAACATAAAATATAAATGCAGCAGAACTCTAACCAGACACAGGGCTTCAGCCACAAGAAACATCTTCCAGGATCACAGTCTAATTATCTGAAATGACAGAACACATTATCATTTTTATTACACCCACATTATGTATTATTCTTCATACAGTAATATGAGTAGAGCTTTCAAACCACTTTTCTTTTAATCTCCAGTCTTCTCTCTTCATCATCACATTGGCCTGTGTTTTCCTAATACCTGCACCAACATTAGTCACAACTGGCAGGAGCCCATAGAAGGCTTTAGAGAGCATTATTTTTGCCCTCTGCATACATTAATGTTGCTCTTTAAAGACACAGCCCTTTGTTCTTTTAATGAAGAATAAAACTCATTTCCAAGCATCCCAATAAGATTATCTCAAATAATAGAAATCCAATTAGCTCAGGCAGTTTGAAGCCTCACTTAGGCTCCCGGGTGGTATTGTCTGTCATTAAATATACTGCTTTAAAATACTTTCAAATACCTGTGTAGTACCCAGAGACAAAAATGATTCTAAGCATGTAGGTAGCATCCACCCCTTAATATTTAAAGGAAGATATAGAAATGAGGAATATCCACACCTGGCACACTGCCTCACAGCTGGGGAGCATCTCAGCCTGGTCAGTTCACTCAGGTACCCTCTGCCACCTTAAGACAAGATTTTGAGCCTGCCTACATTAAGATAGGAATATTGAAGCAAAGAATGTTGTCTGTGAATTACAGGACCCTTTTATCCTTCAGGTCTTGCTGTCTCCTTGCCACTGTCAGTGCCTTTTCTTGCTTTACTTCTTAATGCAGGGCTTCTATTGAGATGAGCTGTAATTACCTAGACAGCAACCCCTATCCTGCCATGGCCTTCAGGCATCTTTCCTGGCTGCCACCACTATCTCCTTTAGTTCTCACTGCTAACTTCCCTTTAGAAACTGTTTTCTGTAGCTCACTTTAAATATAACCAACTTCTTTCATGCTCTAAATGCTCAAAAACTACTGTTCTTGCCTCCAGCTTCTGACTTTATTTTCCTTTACACTTTTGTATCCTCTTGGGGAATTTTACTGGTTCCAAAAATCATGAATTTCAATTTACCATATTTTTAAGCTTTCTTTTAAACCCACTCACCTTACAAAAAAAAGCTTAAGTATTAGACCATGTTATCACTCACTTGTGAGAGAGGATTGAGGGAAGAATTAGTTGAACTGGAAGTCAGGCACTTAATACATGTCAAAAAAGCTCAAACTTTTCCTGTCTCACAGCCTTAGGCAAAAGGAGATTTAAAGAGGGCACAGAAAGCACCAACCTGTTTTGTCTTACATCTCTCTTGTTCAGGCTGTGCAGTCTGAAAACATGTTCAGTCCCAAAGAACACTCAAAACGTGAGGAAACCTCTATAAAAATATTATTTTCCAGTGTTGATATTCCATAATTTTGCAAGGCAGTCAAATCTAAAGATTTAAGGAAAAATCCTATCAGACCTCTAGCTTGCCACAGTTTAGCCCTTGTTTAAATAGAAATAGTTTCTTCAACCTGGAAACAACAAATTTTACAAGTCTTAATAAAGTATATATGAACTAATTTCTCCAAATTGACTGCTCTATTTTCATTCTAATTTGAAGAAGAAAATCTGATGTAGAGATGAAACATGGATTAATGCAGGCAAAATCGTTAAAGAACAGAAAAGTTATCAGCAAATAAAAAAACAATTACAAACTTCTTTAAAAAAATGAACAGTGATGCGTGATACAGGAAAAAGTGCACAAAAATACTGGCCAGTAGAGCCACACTTACTTCCTTCGAGGTATAGAGAAATAATGAAGAAAAAGTGTTCAGATTCAGCTAGATTCAGATGGTTTCGATGATTAGACCTGTAGGGAACAAAAGTTCCCCACAGGTACTTTGTGCAATAATTATTCTTGAGCAAACAGAAAAGTCGGTAGGATATTGGAGGAAATGGCTCAATTGTTCAGTTCAATGACAAATATGGTATTTGGGAGAACTAGCTCAATTGTTCAGAGCAATGACAAAAATGTTATTTAGGGCTAATGGAGAAAAGGAAAATTCCAAAATCACAGCCAAAAAAAAACAATCACAGCCAAAGAAAAAAAAGTTAGATGTAATATTTGGTTTTATTACAAAAAAGAATCCAGAATAAAAATTAAAGTGCTGATTAAGTTGGTGCTGGTAAGCCCCAATCTGAAATACTGTTTTCAGTGCCCATTGAAGAGGAAGATAATAGTACCATAGTTTGAGGTAACATGGCAGATCAGAACATTTTAAAGACTGACATCTTATAGAAGGTCACATTATAGATGATCATATCTATGCAGGACAGAATGCAGCCCTAAAATGCCAATGAAAGCTCTATGTTTATATCAGAAAGAAAATAGTCTTTTTCTTCTTTTCTGTCTCTGTGGTTTTACACTCAGATTCAAAAATAGGAATTAACTTCTAGGTCTTAAATAACATGGTTTCCAATCAGATTCAACTAAAAACTAAAGGAAAAAAAAATGAGTATCATCTTAATTCTCTTTAATTGACTATACATTTGCAACAAACCAGAGATTCATTAGCTAGAGTGTTGAATATTGTCCAAGCTCTGCTGAAGTCAATGGGATGATGCCCTTTGCCACTTCCACTGCAGAGCTGTGTCCCTGTCTCTCTGCACTGCAGTTGCTTACACGTGCCATAATCTTCTGAGACATGGCCAAGGGAGGCTGTTTCTTGCTCCCAGCATGTGTGACACAGGGGTTTCTGCTGCCTTGTTCCTGCTGCTTACACTGGCTGTGGTCCCACTGCATCACCCCTGATGAAATTCACTTTGATTCAGTCATTTGTCTTCGGTCTCACAAACCAATCCATTGCAGAACATCACTCTATAAATTGATAAGGAGTTCTTAAAGAACTATGACTCTTAATCATCTTCATCATCATGCCTGTGGCTGCACCTTCTGAAACCCTCTTGCTTTGTAGTTTGTACTGAAATACACAGACTTGCAGAGGTTGAGTTTTATTTATGAATCCCAATTCCTTGTGCTGGACACCTCAACATCCTGCTGTGATTGCTTCCATTACATGGCAGATAAATCTAGACTCTGCCACTTGTTTACTCTTGTACTCTCTCTTTATAACTTGGTATACAGTTTTTAATTAGATCATTGCTAGCTAATGCTATCATTTGGACACCACGGCTTTGACATGACCTTGAGACAACCACTGCCAATTTATTGTAACCACCTTGTTTGGAACTATTTATCCACAACTTCACAAATCATTCACTCAGTCCTTAATTAGTTCATATATAATCATTCAAATACATCCAAGTTAGTTATATTTTACAGGTGGGTGATGGGATGATGTGGTTTCACCAGCCAGCTTTTTTCTCCTTACACCAGGCTCAGTAAATGACTGACCCTGTACACATAAATAAGGGATCAAATTATGCCAGTAACTGACACTCAGAAATACATAGGTTTTATAGAAGCAGTAAAACTTCATTATGCGCCAAATATTATTTCTAGTTTTAGTTAGAGAAATGCTACTTCATGAGACAAATGGCTGCATGAGAAAGATGGGTCTAGAGACACACAAGAGTTTCACTTGTAATAGACAAATTGTTCAGGCACAGGACACAGGACATAGGGTGAGCTGACATGGGAGTTTCTGTAGTGCTGCTGCTGAAAAACTTGCTTTCTAATGCACCCCCTGGTTTCAGCATCAGGCCTTTATACACCCCTCAGTCCCCAGCCCCACACATTCTGCGCACTTCTAAAGCAGAATCCCAGTACAGGAGAAAGGAAATTATGCTAATACATGAGGTTGTCTGGGAAGGCAGAGGTCTGAGATTTCTCCTTGCTTTCTGCAACTTCCAAAGGTCTGAGATTGGTTTCTAAAGTAGGAGTTCATGTGACCTTATTTCCACCGTTATTTAATTTACTTCTAATTGAATACGATATTGCATGTGCGAGAAGTGTGCAACTAATTATCTTTCTTGGATATGATTGACTTAATTAGTTCCCCTGTCATGACAGAATTCTTCACTAGGAACACTGTACAACTAGACCTCTGGTTACAGTTAATTTTTCATCTTGATGGCCAAAGAAAACTTTAAAAACTTGCATTCTATCAAAATTAAACAAGATTTTCTGTAGCCTTATCAAATCAAAAGACCCTGAAGAAATATTTGAGGGAAACTTTCTACTTACATCAGTAGCTATGAGTTTTTTTGGGTTTGGGGTTTTTTTTTGTTTGTTTGTTTGGGTTTTTTTATTTTATTTATTTATTTTTAATGTAATTTTGTGGCTCATTCATCACTTATGATAAAGATACTAGTTTTCTGTTAGGTTTTCGTTCTGCTGGCATCAACTCAAGTGTTCTGGCTATATCCACACCAGTGAAAAGAGCTCATGTCCATTTTCTGACCCTGGATTTAAAGGGTACAGACTGTTCCTTTAACATAGATGAATGATTTTACCTCCCAAAATAAGTGTCTGCAAAGTCTGTACTGAGGATAGTCCCTGGTATAACTCCTGAGGTATGTTCAGATGTCAGGGAGAGTGGTGACCAAAAAATTAACAGATACCTTCAGCAATTGACATGATCTTGATGATCTTATCCTGGCCTTCTTTAATTTGCTTCTATGGAGAGAGATGCTGTAAATACATCCTCAGAAGGTTATGTGATATCAGATGTAAATAGACAAGCTGCAAAGACAAATGTTTCCCTGCTTAGCGAATATGAAGTACTCAGATTTATTCAGAGGAAAGTCTGAGTATTTGGTTCATATATAACTTTCTTAAGCATTTAAAAAAAGCTCTTCCAAAGTAGCGTTGTCTACCTTCCTACTCTCCGCTGCTGCTGAGAAGTGGATACATTCTAAAAAGTAACTCCAGATGCTTACTACATAGGTGGGGAAGGATCTTCAATCTTGTTCTTAATTACTGTGACTGAAATTGATTTGACCTGAACTCTCCCTGCTTTCAAGTAGAGCAGGATCCACAGGCAAGCTCCTTGCTTTTTGAACTAACATGCTGACTGACAAATATGTAATTGTAAAGAGCTGATTTATTGCCCAGCCAGACACAGCTGGATGTAAAATATTAATTTTTAATGTAAGAAACAATTTCCATTTCTTTTACCCATAAAATCCAATAAATTAATCCAAGCACTTACAAATAATTGATATTTCACAATGGAGAGATTTTTTTTTTTTTACCACTTACAAATGTGCCCCTTTTAAAACCAAGTACTTTAAAGAGAAGATGGTTTTGAATTTCAAGGCTGCATATATACCTCAGGACTGTGCTGACATCAAAATAAGCCATAAAAGCATAAAACAAGAGTATTTTATGATGCCACTGGGACCCCAAAATATAGCCTTGTCCAAGTTTTATTTTTATCTTATATAATACATGGCTCCCACTACAAATTACAAGCTGCCATCCTTGTAATTCTTTATTATAAGTCTTTTTCACTTTACAGTTCTCTTATTCTTCTAAAATCTTACCACAGGAAGAAAGAACAATAATGAAGGGATCCTAGATGCTCAGGTGACTGGCAGTAGACTGCCAGCCTACTGAACTCCAAGAACATTCTTCTTCACATGAAGAATGAAAAAGATTATTGACTGCTAAATACGAGAAAAAAATATCCATCTCAAAGGTTAATTCAGCTCTAGAATAGATTACTCTGGAAGTCTGTGCTTTCTTCATTATTGAAGACATTTAAAAACATCTGGAAGCACCTAAGGAAACATCTGTCTGCACTTTTACTGTACTTGATTTTGATAAAGAAGTGGACCCATGTCACTCCCACAGTTATGTTTTATGACTCTATTACACAAATATTTAATCTGACTTCATTACCAGTTGACAGATGCTCAGATGACAATTTTCCTACTGAAATCTTTCAGGAGTTTGTTCTCCCCAAACACTAATGAGCACCTTACTGTTTCTGTTATCAGTAAACAAAAGAGACTAAGGACAGTGCTCTAACACTGAGATATAGTTTGGCACAGCTCACCTTCAAACAGATAAATTTCCCAACCCTGACCAAGAGGGAAGAGATTGCCCTCAAAGTAGATACTGGGAATGATTCTTGACTTGTGCTAACCACTCACTGTATGCTATCAGATACCAGTTTATTCCATGTCATGGATTTTTGAATTATAGAATTACTAAGGTCAGAAAAGACATTAACCCATCGCTGCCCATGTTCACCATTAAACCATGTCCCCAGGTGACACAGTCACACACTTTTTGAATACTTCCAGGGATGACAATCCTATCACTTCCCTGGCCAGCCTATTCCAATGCCTGACCTCCCCCTCAGTGCTTTCAATTTGTTCACAGTTTAGCAGGATGGGTGATCTTATACAAGCTCTCAGGTTTGTTCTTTCTCTGTTAAACTTGCCAGTGAAGATAGAGCCCTTGATTTGCTTTTCCTACCTAGAAATAGAAGCAGACCTTCAGCAGAGAAATAGGGGTACAAAAACTTGCAACCTTATTCCATTGTAAATAGACACACAAGGCTCAAACACAAGTAAGGCAGGGAAGATTTTGTGTAAAAGCTGTGGACCATGCCTACATGTCTATATACTACCACAGTGACAATCTGAAACAGGAAAACCTCGTCTTCCTTGTGTAGAGACTTGTAAGGTTCTGACACAGGCTTTCAGAGCTGCACATTATTGCCCTTGTCATCATCAGCACTCCACAAAACCAGAAAGCAACTGATTTCTTAGAAGCTTGAAAACATTGGCTCACCTAGTATAATAAAAACCTTTTACCTTCAGCCATGATTTCACTTCTACTTTTAGAAAACAAATCCAGACACGGGACCAAATATCTGCTTTTGTTGGACTGAACGGATATAACAGAAGTAGCAGATAAAAACTCCTTTTAATGGTATTCTGTTATTCAATGATTTTCATTTTCTGATGGCAGTTTTGTGTTACAGCAGTCAGTGATGACTGCTTTTGTTTGTACACAGATGTAGAGTGCCATGTCCCACAGTATTCACATTACCTAGTCCTGCAGGACAGGCAAAGGCTTATTATTAGCATTCCTATTTTCTCATGAGCAAAAGAGGTTATTTTCCAAGATCAAAGATGTAGTCCACGATGAACTAGGCACGAAGTGAAAATCTTTTGAGCCTCAGCTGAGTGCCTTCACAAAAGACCTTTTCCCCACAGAGAGAAAACTGACAAAACCTTTAAGAATATTACTAGTACATCTGAAATCTCTTTAGCCCTGACTTCATTACTCCTCTATATGTCCCTGCAATCTTTTGGACTGATAGTGTCTAGGGAGTCTGGGGAGCAAAGACTTTATTAATGGTTATAGAAACATGCTCAATTTTTCATTTACTTGTCCACACCTCACACCACTGCTTGGACTTGTTGGAAGGATAGAATCTTTATTGGTTTAAGCCATCCCAGTTTCATTAATTTAAGTGGTACTATACCCCACTGAGAATCTATCTGCTACATCTTAGGTCACAGAACTGATCATTGATTGATTTCCTTTTGCACCACTGATGATCAAATGAACAGCAACAACAATAATAAGAACAACAGCCACAACAACAACAACAACAACAACAACAACAACAACAACAACAACAACAACAACAACATAATAATAATAATAATACACCATCATCTGCTGATTCCATAGGAATTTCTTCATATTCTTCATTAAATCTTTGCTGAATAGTGCCATTTGAAAATCAAGTGGGTAAGCAAGGAATTGTATCTAGCAGAATTCAAGAGTAGAAACGATGCAGTGGTGGTCTTGCTGTTATTAGCAAAGTGATCAGGATTCAGAAGTGTTGTGAGAATTCTTTTGCCATGTCAACCATCAAAGAGAGACACCAGAGAGATAAAAGTTACAGAGTGTTAAACCCTGCCTGTCGCCTTCAGCATGTTTTTGTTTAGTTCAATTCATCTCAACATTTGATTTTTAATAGTTCACTTCTGTTGTTATGAGTGAAAAATAAAAAGGACTATTAAAAAACAAGTTGTGTGAAGGCAAAACACAGTTTCTGGCACTTCACACCACCCAGAACACAATGCTATCTGCCAATTTGACTTGCTTTTATTTCACGTCCAATTACAAATAAAGAGAGAGAGGGCCCCAACTTTCCCTTTTCTATTTGTTTTTTTTTTTTACTTACTGTGTTTAAAAAATACAACAAGCCAAGTTAACAGCATAGGCAAAAAGCAGCCCCCACAAGCCTAAGGAGCAGGAAGCTATTTTTAACTTCCTTGAGGAAAATTGTGTAAATACTATCCACTGCAGCAAAACATGAATTTAATAAACCCCAATATCATCACTGGAAACAAAGCTATTTAATTTAAAGTCTAGACTGTGGCCTTGAATTTAACAAAAAGAAGTGATATGGAGAAATAAGCAGGAAAGGTAAATAGATATAAAAATAATGTCTTTACACCTCTTTGCTTTCCCTAAAGTGTTTTCCAGCCAGCAGCATTTCCCTCACCCCATCAGCCTCGATGGCAGTGGCAGCAGCAGCAAGTGAAGGTTAAACTTGTATATTCATTAGAGACTCTCGTCAAAGGAGGTTTCTTACCCCTGAATTCACAGTTCTGTAATATTTTAAAGCATCTTCTATTCTCTGCATCTCCCACGTTTGTAGGGCATAGGATGCCTTCTGTATCTGTCATTTAATTTTATTTACCTGGGGATTTTCTGCCTATAAAATAATTTCTTCATCTCTTATCTGAACTAACAACTAACTAGTTATTTTATCCCACTATTCTATTCTGCATATGTCCCAGTTTCTTGACTTTCTTTGTTTTCTGGATAACAATCATTCTGACTTTCTGAACCAATCACAGAACAAAGCACAGATGATCTTTCCTGTTTATTGACAGTACAGTTAATTAACTGTTCCTGGGTTAATCCAACTCAGTTAGGTTACTACTGTGTCCCATCTCATTTATCTGTGTTGGGACCCTGCCTTATAGCACATCCTTGTGACAATACTGGCTCCATTCAGAGACATGCACAAATTTTTCAATTTTAAATTTTCTATAAAACAATACATTGTTGATCTAACCTTCAGAGCATCTTTGTTCCCTTGAGAGCTCCATAGTTTATTTTCTGCTCCAATAGCTTCTATCCTTCCAGTTAGTTGTCTATCACTGGTGCTAATTTGTTTCATCTGAAAGCTCAGTGTTCTTTCTGGTCTGTTCACCCTGGAGAAAAGGAGACTGAGGGGAGACCTTGTTGAAGTTACAACTTCCTCTTGAGGGGCAGCTGAAGGGGCAGACATGGATCTCTTCTTTGTGGTGACCAGTGATAGGACCCAAGGGCATGGTCTGAAGCTGAGTCAGGGGAGGGTTAGGTTGGATATCAGGAAAAGGTTCTTCACTGAGAGAGTGGTTGGGCACTGAACAGGTACCCCAGGGCAGTGGTCACAGCACCAAGCTCAACAAGGGTTTGTACAAAGCTCTCAGGCACATGGTGGGATTCTTGGGGTGTCCTGTGCAGGGCTAGGAGCTGGACCCAATAATCCTTGTGGGTCTCTTCCAACTCAGCGTATTCTGTGGTTTCTGCATGATAACAGGAGCAGACACTCTTACACAGCCTGCTGTGTCAAGTGGGCTTGACAATTCAGGATCTCGAGCACAGGTAATGTGAAACTTGCCCATATTTCTGCTGCCATTCTTCCTCAGGGATCAAAAGGAATTATCAAATAATTTTGTCACATTATGTTATCGTAATTTCACCAAAATTTCCAAATATCTCAAAGCCAGTTTTTCAGTCTGTGCTGGTCAAGAGGGAGGGCTTGGCATATATTCAACAATCTTTTTAGATATTTATTTATATTTTTCATCTTATGCATTTAGAAACACAGAATACTTTGGGTTGAAAGGACCTTTAAAGATCTAGTCCAACTACTGTACAATGTTCAGGGACACGTTCAAGTAAACTCTGTTGCCCAAAGCTCCATTCAGCCTTACCTTGAGTGTATCCAGGAGTGAGACATTTATCACCTCTCCGGGCAGCTTATTTCACCACCTTCATTGTAAAAAAACTTCTTCTTTATATCTAGACTGAATCTGCCTTCTTTTAGTTTAAAACCCTTACTCCTTGTCCTATGGCTATAGACCCTACTAAATAGTCTATTTCCATGTTACCTTTAGGCCCCCTTTTATGTATTGAAAGGCCACAATAAGGTCTCCCCTGTCAAATTTAAATTAGACACCTTAAATCATCTGCAATTCATTTTTCAAAACTGATTTTAGGGAGCACCAAGGATTGTGTTCTTCCATTCCCAACCTCTGAAGCTTAGGTGGAGATGTTCTCAGACACTGTATGTATTCACCATTTTTTGCAAAGAAGGGTGCAAATTGTGGCCCTTCTTGGTCCCAGAAAATTGAGACTCTTGGTAGCCAAGTGCCTATAACTGGGATGGGTAAAGGGCAGATATATTTTACAGCATAACAAAAGAGTTTCTAGTTTTCATCTATTCCAGCAACCTACTGTAATGCGTGTGCAACACAACATGGTTCCATGCCAAAAACTTAGATCATGACAATTCTCACTGGGAACACACAAGAGGTCAATAGTTTTGCAAAGTACTGTACTGCACTCTGGAGCAGTAACACAAAGTATTATCATTTGGTATGTATTCAGCCCTTTTTGTAAAACTTCTTTCTTCTGAAATTCCCTGAAGTGGCTCAATACATTTTGATACATGTTCTCTTTGAATAGTCTGGTGCTTTTGCTGCCACTGTAATAGATTATTTTTATCATCATCACCAACCACAACAATTACAACAAAGGCAAAGTAAAAGGTATTTGTCTGGATTACCTTTCAAATTTATGAACAAACAATTTCTCAGTGAACCATTTCAGATATCCTCTAAACACTACAACCTTTTACAAGTTCAGACTTCCAATTAAGATCATGCTAGGAATGCAATCAAGGATCTCAGCATTCAGAAGTTAATTATCTCCTCAGGCTAAGTCATAAACATACTTGTTTTGTTTTTGTCCACTTCATCTAATGATATAACATATTTGGAAGTTACACATTTTTTCAGTTGTTATCAAGAGGGCCTATGGTGAGGCTGTGGGAGTTTTTGTCACTGCTGAACTACAGCAAAAGCTAAAGAGTTTCTGTGAAATAACAGCACTGGGTACTCTCTGTCCAAAATTACCCACAGTCTGCCACACCACCTAAAGCTCCAAGATTGCTACAGATCTTCTCTGCATGCTCAGCCAACTTACTGATGCCCAAAATTGGCTGGATTTGAGCCATGCATATACATTTCCTCTGTATATGTGCTCTAAGAGAGATGATTTAGACTGACCTCATGGAAAGCTGAATAGGGCTGAAGATAAAAAAACTGAATAATCCTTTCTGTCCCTGATCAAATGGCTGTCTTATTCACAAGGGCCAAAAACCTTTCTGTCTATCAAAAAGCAGTGACAGTGTTTGAAACTTCCAAGTTAATCCAGCTCAAAGTTGGATTGACTGCCCCAGAGACTTCTAATTGCCAGATGGTTCTGCTAATGCCCACCTGGGAAAGCGTGTGATTTGTGTGGCTCACACAGATAATCTGATCTGCTGCCAAAAGGCAGTGCCTGAAAGAAATGTATCCACTGTCAACATTTCTAGGTTTTAGATGTGTTTGTGGACTGATAACAGCCATAACTTTCCAACTTCACTGTAATTCTTGAAATCCATTAGAGATAAACTGTTACAAATGAGGTGCATTTTCAGGAAGGATATTTAGCCTTGTTCAGCTTCCACTTCCCAAAAAGTGGTGTTTTGTATATCTACGTTTTCAGCTCAGTGCTGCTCAGAACATGATCAGACCCACTCATCATAGATACATCAGTTTTTCACAAAAACCTTAAGCAGCATGAATTTTGGAGCTCTCTCATGAGGGAAAGACATAATTGAGGTGTAGTCTCCAATCCAGTGACACAGGAGCAAATCTAGATCCACAGATCAGGCCAAAACTGCTCTTGTTCTTTTCTAGCAATAAGAATGGAATAAGTGCACCCTGGTAAGATGGCCTCCACCCAGGAGAAACTCAGCTCCATTCTTCCACCATACAGCATTAATAATTTGAGCTTTTGCTGCACCCAGTTTTGTAGACAGCCTAAAAGCAGCAATATGGACCAATGATGTAAGACAGTACACTCATGAGTCCTTGCTTATTGGTGTCTTGCAGACATATCAACCAATCATAAAATCCTACAATGGTTTGGGTTGGAAGGGACCTTTTAAATATCATCTTCTTCCTTCCCCCTGTCACTGGCAAGGGCATCTTTCACTAGATTAGGTTCCTCAAAGCCCCATCCAGCCTGACACTGAACACCTCCAGGGCCGGGGCATTCACAACCCATACACTATTGGTTGTGAGGAGCAATGCCGTAGCAAGTAATTAATTTCAACAGTGGGACAAATAATACAGAAGCTCTGCTCAAGAGTATTATCAGCCAAAAAAACCACAGATTGTAATGGTATCTGAAAAAGCTTTAGGTGAAACATAGTTGGCTCATGACAGCCAGCTAGTAAATATTGTCCCAGCGACCGGCATCCATAAAGGAAATAACCTATGACAAACAAGAAATCATTATTTAGTTTCCCATCAACAACTCTGAAATCATTGTCCTGCCACACTGCTCACTTACCCTTGCCAGTGCCACAGGTGATCAGTGTTCTATTTCACCCACTGGAAGGGGAATCTTGCTTGTTATTCATCATTTTGCATGGCAAGGTTTCTATGGGAAAAAAAACATTCCTTATAAAGAAATAGTGAGAATTGGCATTTCACATTCACCATTTCATACGCTCTTTGTGGTTTAGTACTTCACATCAGTCAGACACTGTGTCCTAAAAATCTGCCAGAAAAGATCCCACTTGTGTTTGTTACTTGAGCTGATATAGACAACCATTCAGTACCAGTTAATAAAATAGAGTATCTGGGAGCATGACAGAGCAGTAGACTTTACAGGAGATCCAAAATCAACACAGTCACCCAGGGAGAGCTGGAAAGGTCTTCACTCTGTTCTAAATGCTAATCCCTGTTGTCCTATTCAGTGCACAGAGCAGGACAAATACACTGCTCGTATAAACAGGCACAGCAACACTGAGGAGCTGCTCTCATAAACACCAGCACTGAATTTGGGACAATTTTCCTATATGCCTTCCTTTCTGCTTTCAGACTTACTCTTTGCAGCTGTCAGGGATGTCCATAGATTCATCCTATTCCACCACAGTTTGTTTTCTGGACATTTAAGGGGCATGGTCCACATCCAGAAAGTTAAACTTTCTTCTTTTGGTGGGAGATGCTGTAACTTGCAGAAGTAAGCCTGTTTCCTGTGCATGAAGGAGGGCTTTGCTGCCAGACCCAGACCTACAAAAGGTAAACAAAACCAACAGCAGCTAAGAGGTGACAATACTAA
Organism: Lanius collurio; assembly: GCA_020086605.1. Taxonomy (NCBI): domain Eukaryota; kingdom Metazoa; phylum Chordata; class Aves; order Passeriformes; family Laniidae; genus Lanius; species Lanius collurio. The sequence goes on along the minus strand of JACBWW010000001.1, from coordinate 4,079,383 downwards.
GTGTCTGAATTTTTTCTTGAAAGTTTTTGTTGAACACAGCTATCGATGCTACCACACGGCACCTCTGTGAAATATAGCTCAAACCTACTGTTTTCTCAAAGGTAGGTGGGGAAAAAATTCACAAGAAAATCCATTTTGCTCATCAATGTGGCTTGTGGATAAGAAACACTTAAACCAAGACAAACCAAGAAAACATTGGAAGAGGTAAGCTTGATGTTGGAGATATTTTGAACCCACCATTTCCAGAAGAGCAGTGTCATTGTGGCAAATACCAAGGGACAGCCACTCTGACTGTCAAGTAGGAGAAGGGACACCTTGCAAGCAAGAAATTAAAATTAGAAGATTACAAAGGAGGCTGACAAAAAAGTTGTTTTGATAGTCTCAGGGGTGTTTAAACACTTCCTCACTAAATGTTAGAAATAATCTAAAACTAAATGTTTGAATCTCAGGATTCCAACTTATCTGAAGATCTCATGGTTTATTAGTCTCTCATAACAAGGCACATTGTAACATCACCTCCACAATCTCAGCTGAATTCAGTGTAGTCCAACAGGCATAGGAAAAGTTAGTTTAAGGATGCCTTTTTTCCTGAATCCCAAAAATCTGAGGAAGAAACTCCCAGCACCCCAAGAGCTGTAGTGAGGAATCACTTGACTCACTCTCTTAAATGTCAGTGTGTATATTTAATTCAAAGGGCACTTTAGGCTCCTATCTTTTTGGCTTGGTTTTTCTGATCCTATCAAGTTTTCTTAAATGAGTGAAGCTTTCTGGGTATCAATGAGTGTTTTTCCACTATAATATGGAAATATCTCTCTTTTTTTTTTTTCTTTTTTTCTTTTCTCTTTTTTCCTTCTATGTTTACTGCCAGAAAATACTTATTTAGATTACTAACCCACAGGCAAAGTATCCCAGCTCTTCCTTGATAAATTACTATAAATCTCTCATGTTTCCTTCTATTTTTTCCTTTTTTGATTTTCTTTTCTGAGGGAATAGATTTTTCATTTATACCTGTTGTTGTGCCCCACAGCATATCTAAAGCAAGAACGAAAAGGCTCTGGATCTCAAAATGAGAGTCACAAGACCCTCAATTCAAATGGCTAAACTCTTTTTGTCAGTTAAAGCATAGTCTACGAAGCCTCAACAAGAAATAACTCCAATGTGGAACTCTGGGTTTTATTTTGGGATGAAATATATTTATACAATTGCTTTGGCTGTCTCAGGGAAGAATTTCTGAAGCACACTGAAATTCTGTAAAGATTCAACAGTGAGTTTCATTTTCACAGTTTTAAACTGAAAACGAGCAGAATAAATGTAAGCAGTTGCACTTGTCTCTGAAATCTTCTTTTTCTATATTCTCAGGAGTGACCCATGGTTGCTCCAAAAGCCTTTCACTTGCAGCACTGGAATATTTACCACCATCCAATCACTTGAATTAAAGGGTATTGCAGCTGGTAGCAAACCCAATTTTGCCATTTTCTTTTCTCCCACAAGACAGCAAGCCCAATTCACAATGCACACGACTTTAACAAAGCACTTGACTCTGCACATAGAAACTCAAACAGCAATAGCAAAATATTGTATATTTGGGAAGTGCTCACAGATACAGAAACATACATATGTGCCTGGCCCACTGAGGTAGCACAAATTATTTACAGGGCTTATAACATATTGTTCACAGAGAGTTTTGGTCAATGAAAAGAAGGGATATATCATTGCAAGAAGTTTTGTTGATAACAAAGATCTGAGTATTGACTAAGAGTCTTATTCAGCCATCAGTACTGAGTCAATAATGTTATAAGTCTGCTGTGGTCAAAGAACCTGTTCTGTATTACAGCAATGCATAATCCATCTGAGACTGAAAAGTGAAGATGTACATGTCAGCTGTGGGGCCACACCTTGAAAGAACAGGGATTTCCAAAACAGTCATGACAGGTATATGGACTTAAATTGGCCACAACATTGATCCAAAGAAGTACCGAGACCTACCAGCTGCTCTCTTCTGTCCAAAATTCTCTCCCACCACCTGAAAAAATACTCTTCTAATGAAAATCTGAAAAAAAAATCCAGCCTACATTTACTTAGGGACAGAGAATGTAGAGAAACAATTGGACCTCAATGTAAGAATACTGACCTAAGAAGATATCAGAAAAATGCATGTCCTTTTAATGCTGTATCATTAAAGACAAGAAAATCCCAAGTCTAGAGGCTGAAGCAAGCAAGAAGCAATGAAAAGTTGCTTTTAGTAAGAGTAGAACTAAAAACTGGGGCAATTTACCAGTGAACTTTCCATATTTAGGAGTCCTTTGAAGAAGACAAGTTATCTTTTTAGAAATTATGAATTTGGCATTAAGTTACTGGTTCCAATAAAAAGTGAAGTGTGCATGTCTGCCTCCTGTGTAATGCAGGTGATCAGAAAGGTCTCTTTTCCCCTAAAATTGATTAATACATTACTTGGAGGCTAGATCTTAACTAGCTTGGATCTTTTAATGAAATTCCTCTGATCTCAGAACAGGATTAATGTGAAGGAAAACACACGAAGAGATTTGGATTTCCTTGCATTAGCCTTAAGCAGTCACTGCTATCTGCACTATTTTTCCAGCCACTCAATGATACTCATTGGATTTTTCAAAACTATATCAATTTTAGGCACCCAGATCCTATTGCCTTTCAACTTTGCACTGGCTGCAAACCTCATCAGTGCAAAACAAACCTTTGCCAGGACCATGGCTACTCTTTTCGAGAGATAACTGCAGCAAATTGGTCACATAATTAGAGTTACAATTTGCCTCATTACAAACAAGCAATGGAAACTTTAATCCTCCTTCATCCCAAGAATCAAAGTGAAGAAGCTCTAAATCTTGTCTGAAATGGCAAATAAGAACAAACCTTGACAGTGCTAAATGGAGACAGGGAACTATTTTGGAAGACTTGTAAAACAAATTGATCATGCATGACTCTGTTTCTGCCTTAGGGGCAGCATTGATGAATACTAAAAATGCTGCTGTACAAAGGAAAAATAAAAAAACAAAACGAGAGAGAAATAGATATTTCCCTGCTTTATTTAACACTTCCTGTAATTAAAAGAAATTAATGTTGTCTGGTATTCATTCATCTCATTAGGCAGTTTAGGAAGAAACAAACTCCTCCTTTCTGAAGAGAATTATACTTTTCTAGAGGTAGCAAAAAATTCCCAGCCTCCATTATATCAATTAAGTGTAGTGTTTATAATCTCTTTTTTCTCAAAACTGCTAGTAGTCTGTTATAAAACCATACCTGAGGAATATACAAGATGCCATTGCAAGGCTTTTGGCTCTTTCAGTCCTCTTTCTACACAAAAGCTCACTTTTTTGTGCATAATGATTACCTAGCAAAATATATGGGGTTTGCCCCCATACAGCCTGCGTGGTAACTAGGAGGGAGAAAAATGAACCTTACTCCCTAGCCAAATTTTTAATGAGGATGCCACTACCACTCCATGTGGTACCTGCTGCTAAAAGAAAAGAAATGTTATGTCAAAGATCTTCATTTATAGAGAAAATTATTGTCTGAAAGAGAAGCTAACCCTCAGATGCCAGTTCCTCTGGCCTTAGGTGTTCACCTACTGCAAGACAGCAATGACAGTCTGCAAAGAGAGTCAAGCTAAGAGGAAATTGCAGTGCACCACACACAGTTGGCTGCCAGGCTTTGCATTTACTGATTTGGAGAAGGGTTGGTGTCCTCTGGAGATGTGATATCTGAGGCACTAAAAAGGCAACCCTTCAAAGGGAGCTGCTGGGCTTCTTGAGGGGTGGGACAGCTCCAGGCAAGTTTGAAACAGAGCACATTTGTCAGGTTAGAGGTCTGTATCCTTCAGCTTTTCCAGGGAAGGGATGTCTGTTTGGACAGCCCATCTCCTCTTCACCTTTCTGGCAGAGGTGGATGGAGCAGTAGGACCCTTTACATCCAAGAGAAAAGGCTGTAAATGTCTCTGTTCAGAGTGGGCTCAGTTTTGGTCTGCTAGTTTTTAGGGCTTTGCTATAAAGTAGCATCCAACACTTTTCCAAGTCTCTAAATGTCTTATACAATCAATAAAAGCAGGATGTTGTGCTTTGTTATGGTTTGGGTTGAGGTTTTTTTACTCTGAATAAACAGGAAAGCAAGGATTCTGTTTCAGATGAGTTTTAAAGAACATTTTCATAATCCAGAGGCAGGAAAAACAAACAAACAAACAAACCACCTGCAGTACAGGCAGCATTTGGTGGCTGTGTGGTACCCAAGCAGTTGAAATCTCTGTGTGTGTGTGTGTCTTGCAATTAAAGCTGAAGCAGGCTGCTCTCCCAGGAGTGAATCCCTTCTATGCTGCTGTCCCCTCTTTGGCTGACTTCTCATCTCAAGCTGAATTGAACCACATGGCTTGGGATAAAGAGTGCTTAGGTAGATAAGAAAAAACATGCCTCTCTGATGTTATGAAACAGTCTCTCTTTTGCAGAGAAAGAGCTAGAATAAGATCAGATTAATGTACTGTTATGATCCCCCTGTCTTTTGTTCTCTTGCTCTGATGTAAACATAAAGCCAGGCTGATGATTGTTTGAACCCTCTGCCTCACAAGTCTCTCTTTGTTTTTCTGTGCATGTGTGGCTCTGTGTCAGTGTATGCTCAAGCATCTACTTTTTCTTTCTTGGCTGTTCCAAAATAAATTGGATGTGGCATATAGGACATATTTCAAACTATTTCTAAACCTTGATTAAATGCAAAATACCTGATGGGAAGCAAAGTAAATGCTTAGGTGGTACATACACTTTAAAAACACCTTTTCAACAGACATTCAACAATTTCCTAGAAAATTAGAGAAGACATCATATCCTTCAAATTTATTACTGTTAATGGAACAGTGTTACGACCCCTATTCTTGGTTTGGATCTCAGGTGAAGCGTACATCTGAGACAGTCCCTGCTCTTCCCAGAAATAAACTTGACTCCCTTTTCCAACCCCCTTATGATTAATACTTACCTACTATGTTCCATCCTTTTTTTTTTCCTTGATAAAAATTCTCTCGAAGAATATTTCAACTTCATGACCAAATCTACTAATCCTTCTTATTTGCCTGTCTTTAAGAGTGTTTCTTTCCAAAGAGCTAGAAAACTTGAGAACTTGTGGAAAAGGAATGTTAACAAAACAGGTGATGAAAAAAGTACCTAACAGGAGACAATTCTAAATACCTTTGCTCACAAGCTTTTAGTACTGTTCTGTAATTAAGGCATTTAACAGCTTTTGGTCAAAATCAAAGCAAGTATTTATAGATTTCTTTCAGAGCTGACAGAAAGAAGTATTTTCCATCTTAAAAGTGCTCTCTTGGAGAATTGAGATGGATCAGCTGCCAGTAATGCTGATTCCTCTTCATTACCTATAAAAGGTGTCCTACTTATACACAACGAAATAATTTTTTGGCATCTGATATTAGGAAAGCCAAATTCTGTCCTAACTATTCTCCACTAATACCCTTTAACTACACATCAGTATTCTCTAGTCAGGGATATCTACCCTAACTGTATTTTAACATGGCTAAAGGCCCATGGACCACCTGTGCTCTGCCAGGCTGCAGATGACACCTGGCCACATGCAGGTGCCTGCTCACTCCCTGCAACACAATATCTTGGCAAACAGCCTGAGCAACAACCCCTGTTAGGATGAAAGTGTGAAAGAACACAGAAAAAATGGACAACAGTCTCCAGAGTGTGTTTGCCAAACCCCATCATAGTAAATAAATAAGTATTGGCTGGACAGAGAGTGGGGGACTTCAAAGTTACTTTTGAAAGATAGAAGTCAACCTGAAGGAGCACACTGGCATAGCATAAAATTTTTTAACTCTTGGGAGCAATCTTGGAGCAAGAGAGGCAGCAGTTTGAGTCAGCTTTGGGGCTGCCAGAAGTTGCCTCTTGGCATCTCTACCGTGCCCAGTCTGGGCTGAACATCCCCTGGAATGCTGCAGGGAAACGGCAGCCAGCCAGCAAGGGACTGCCAGGGCAGCATGCAGGGAGGCTGGAATGAGCACAGATGCCTGTGTTTGAGGGTTTTTTCCCTGTTTTTGGATATGCTTACAAGTTTCTTTCCAATTTCTTTTACTCTTGGCTAACTTTTTACCTTCACTTTCTCTCTCTATTTTTTTTTTCTCTTTAGTTGTGTTCGTTTCTTCAGCTGGAGACACCATGAAAAATTGTCACGAAGACATCTGGTTTTGCCTTTGAGCTATATCATATTTCATCCTTTTTTGATGATAAAGGGGATATTTTCAGACATACTCATGTATATCAAAACAGAGAGAATGTTTACAAGAGAAGACAACTTCCAAATCTATCTGAGAGGTTTAATCTCACAGACAGGTATAATCAGAACCAGAGACTGGAAGATGGAGAAAAGGAAATTCCAAGTGGAAATAAAGGTGTTCATTTTTAATGATTCAAGTAAATAACTGCCAAATCATATGCTGTTGGAGACCTCCTGCCTCTGGACACCTTAATAAAAAAAGTCAATATTTTTTGGTGACGCATATTTTAGCTCATCTTCAGGTTATTTGGCTTGAGACAGGAATTATGAAGCTAAATTACTTTTTCAGTGTTTGAATGGTCACAGTTGTTTTTTAAGACCTATGAAAGAGAGCTCATTTCAAAATAGTTAAAAATCAGTTTTTGTGAAAATATTTGTAAATCCTGGGTTGATTTCTGTCTCACTTTCATCTGATCTTAAAGTAACAAATCCTTGCACATTAGTCAGTGGGAAATGTAAGCTGTTGAACTCTGCTCTATATTTGTGCTGATGCTGTTCACAAGTCCAACAGAACATAGCAAACAGTGAGCAAGAAATAAAACAAGTAGAGGATAAGGACATTACTACAGAAATTTGATGAAGTAAGGAAAACACAGCTACATCAGAACAAAATTCCAGAGCTAAAATAAATGGAAATTAAATTTATTTTTAAAAGTGACTGATTTTCAGCCTATGGTTAAACATGAATAACCAGGCAGGACAGCTGCCTGATGCTCTGTTTATTTCAGGAATAAGAATCTAGAAGTTTAGAGAAAGAGAATTGGTAGAGAGTAGCTGTTTACCAGAAATATTAGATGCATCTGTAAAGCACTATTAACTCAAGAAGAGATTTGTGAATGTATGCATGTGTCTGCACGCATTCATGTCACCTATTTGTTTCCCCTGTTACTGTTTTTGTGAGACTTTATACATCTCCCTGACTTTTCCCTCTATAGGTTTTGTTTTCTGTTGTGGGTTTTTTTTTTCCCTCTGAATCAATATTTCCTTCTTCCTTTCTCTCATTGTGTCTAAAATTATGTGATCACTAATATCAGACATAGCATTATAGGTGTTTAATTTAAAGTTTTGCTTTATATCCCTAGAAAAAAACAGCCTCTGATGGAGTGAGAATGTGCATGCGAGACAGAATGCAGACGAGCTGGGGATGTGACAAGTGAGATAATTAATTAGTCTCTTTCATGTCAACAGGGAGGTGCATGTATTTTGATTTTGTGCATACATTCTCATTCACACATCTTTTTTTTTCTTTTTTTTTTTTGATGCCTAGGAAAGTGAAGCCTTTAGCTTCATCCTGGTTTCGATAATGTGTCTGCTCTGATTACATGGATCTGAGCGACGCATGTTAGCACCCTGCTTATTAACCACTCTTCATCTGCAGCAGGTCTGTGTCAGACACCTGTCTCAATCTCCCCATCACATGCCTTCTGTGCAGCACTGTCATGGGAACAGTAGACAGACAACAACCCATATATTTCAGGGGTCTTTATTAGAGAAGCTAAATGTAGACAAAAAACACTGTATTGGCTTTTATTCTTACCCTTGTCTTTCTTTCCCCTGTAAATAAAAGTGTATATGAATTTCTTAAAATCCATGTTTAACTTTTAGATCAGTTCCAGATACTTTGAGAATGGCAATAAAACAATCAGCCACTGATAATACTCTGGTGCCCATTCCTGGAATCCATAAAACCTCAGCAGGCGAGAGAAGTGACTTTTCAGTTCATTTGCCCTCTTGTGACCCATGTTTAGAAAGCATTTCTTCTAAACTTAAACCATCAATAGCATTTTAAGAAACATCTTTTGAGGTCATGATTATAAAAGCAGGAGGAATTTATGAACATGTAAAAGGACATTATAGCTTAATGGCTGGATGAATACAGTACTTTTTTGTCTTGTCCCATAGGTAGATTCAACTTACCTAATTTTGCTGTCTAAAAGTAGTTTTGGAAAAAAGCTAAAACCTTGTGGAATACTATTTCCCTTACCTTAAAATATGATCCTATTACCTTCAATGTTTCTGTCTTTTTCTTTTGACAGAAATTTTACTAAGTCCCACAGTAAAAAAAAAAAAAAAAAATTTTTGTCCTCTCATTCCTCTCTTTTCCAATGCTGTGTCTACGATTTATGATGTCAATTCCAGATACAATCTATCTCCAAAATTTTTTTGTGTCTTTTTTCATTCTTCTCCAACAAGACTTGTAATCCTCATTCCTTTTGCTTGGGAAAAAAAGCCAGTAATGAACTCCACTGCAGTGTGAAGCACAAAAAAAAATTTATTTCACTATTTTTTCCTGATGCTTTCTGTTAGAACCCCTCCCTCTTTATTCTTCTCTTGGACTTCAGTTACTAACCCTACTGAGGAAACAACTCTGTGTACACCAGCAGCAATGAAACCAAGCAGCAAAGCTGCTGCAGCCCATCTGCTTCTCACACCACCAGAGACAGGACTGTTTTTCAGATTTTTTTTGCTACCTCCCTACCTTTGTATGGCTCTCACCCAAGTCTGTGTATTCTGAACTGTCATGAAATGTATTAATCTATCTCTCCCTCTCTCTCTGTTCTTCCTAACAGCAAAGTTGAGGACTTATGTATTTATTTATATTTATTTTAATCCTTTTTCTCTCAGGATGGTCTGAAAAGCTGAAGAAAAGATACTTCTCAACCTCTTACAGAAAGTGTATTTACATTTACACACACACTCTTCACAAGATTTCCAAAATTACCCTGGTTTTCCAGGCACTTTATAATGTGCTGAGCATGTAAAGGATGAAGAGACCAAGTTCTGGGGTCATATCTCCTTTCCCTCTATCTGATAACCAATAGGATGCCTGCATGTCATGAGCAGTGAGAAGTACTTCTGTCTGTGCAAATCATTTGTAGCAGAATTTAAAGATTTTTATTCCCAAAACTATGTTGTAAAGTACAGCAGAAGTATGTCCATTTCAGAAAGGATATACTGAGGAACAAATCAGACTTACTGGCTTGCCCAATATTATACAGTTTGTGGATGTGCCAAGAATTGAGTGTAGCTCCTCAGCCCTACCCGAGTTCTCCAGAGTATCACCCGAATTATTGTCTCAGCTCTCTGTCAGCTGAAGTACTGAATCACTGAACAGGAGTTATTCCTTTGTTCAGCCCTCCTTTTCCACCAATTTATAATTGCAACAAGCTGAACTTGGATATTTTTTTTCACTGTTAAAGAAACCCTCTGTGGTAGGTTGATTTTAAATTCCATGGAGCCCACAAAACCTTCAGGCTACCACAGTTCTGAGGTATTTATAACACGGTATTGATGTTGTGAAGTACTTCACCTCCACCCCTGTCTGCCTTGAGACATCTTGTTTTCAGAGGGACGTGAATACAAGTTCAAGGTTACAGGAGAACATTTCCCTGGCTTGTCAGCTCCTTCTCTTTCAGCTTGACTAGAGAGGTGCTTCAAGCTCTCATACTTTATTCCTGTGATCAGACTGCAGGAGGCAAATGAGAGCTATGAGGGTTGTGGCTTTTGTGGTTTGTTTTAACAGTGGTTTATTTTCAGGAACCCTCCCAAAAAAAAAGAAGATCACTCTGAAAATCTCATGTGGAAAAATTATGTGGGCTGTGTCATGTTGGGTCGCTTTAGAGGTGGGTTGAAGCTATTCACCCTTTCCTCCTCTGACAGGTTTCTGCTTATGTTTGGCAACATGTGATGTTATTAGTGTTGATAGCCAGGCCTTGAACTCACTGTGTTGATTGACTGAATGTTTCTTTTTCTCAGTGTAATGAAAGAACAATCAGTGCCTCTGTGATACGCTCATGCAGCACTAACTGCTATTAGAGTTTATTACCATTTGTTTGCAAGTATATATTATATGTTCTGACAAGGGGCTCTACAGGACCCTGCTGAAGTGATGCTATATAAAGCATTGTGTAGATTCATAGGACCATGCTAAGAACTTACAGCCTATATAAATGAGTAGGAATGGAGAAAAGGGACATGAAGTAGAAAATTGCCTTTCCTAGCAGTCATTTCAGCAGCTACCATGCAGCGCCACAGTCCCTACACATTCGATCATGCTTCCTATCTCATTAGAAGAGTCAGAATTTACTGTCCTTCATTCCAAAGCTTCAGCTAGGAGCATAATAATGTGTAACTTTGGACAACAAAGGCTTTCTGAATACAACAAAAATCACATGAACTTGAAAGGAGGAGGAAGGGAATGTATAACAAGTTTGCCTGCTGGGTCCCCATTCCCTCTTTATAAACAATGTCCCTACCAAGAATAAAAACATGTATTTTCCTATAAGAAGAAATATTGAGATCAGGTTACTTTTTCTATTTTTTACAGAAAACTTTGTCCCCAAAAACTATGCCTGTGAGAGAAGTAACAGGCGTATTTTAGGGAGGATAAACATATGATGCCAGAACAATACCCAGAGAAAGAAAATCAGTTGTCTAAATGGGTGCCTCTGGTTCATTCTTGGTCTTGGGATGGTGCTGGATAGATCTGCACCAGGCTGGCTGATATGATGTGGTGCCATGGGAAGATCTATAACCTCCTGGCACAACAGTCAGAGGCCAAGTGGAATATATTATGGCCATAAAAAAATGGTACTTAAGTTCTATGTTTAAAAGTCAGACTAAATAAACAAAAAATTAAAAAAATTAGTCAAGCAAAAAGCAGTGGATGTATATCCACAGTGTGTCACACATGGAGCTTCCCAGGATGGAAAAAAGCATCATTAGTGGCAGCAAGGACCCAAGCTCAGCACCCTGGGATGTTAGCTGACCTCATGCCAGACATCACCCTCCCTGGGCAGAGCAGCACTGAAAGGCTCTCACCTGTCTGAAAGCAATTACTCAGCTCCTGAGAGTGGAGGGGCAGTTGCACGGACAGGGCCTGAGGCAGCTTTAAGCATTTATCCTAAAATATTTACTTCATCTTTTACTCCTGTGTTTCAGTGGAGTAGCAGAAAGATAATTCCTCCTTAGAGGAATCTGGACATATTTCTGTAGCAATGAAACAAGTGGTGGTTGTTGGGGTTTTTTTGTTTGTTTTTTTTAAAAACGAACACAACACAAAAAAAACCCCAAAACTAAGACACGTTAATTCAAATGGAAAAAGTGGTTCCTTTGCATTCCTAACAAATAGTATCCTAACAAATAGTAGGAGACAAATTCCTGCGAGGGAATGCAGTCTATATCTCTAAGTTAATTAGCAGTAAATGCATATTTAGTTAGTGGGAGGGGTGGAAATCAAGAACCTTGTTATTTCTGATTCTCTGTTCCCATGCATTTAAATTCACAATTACGCTTGTAGAGGAAGCTGCCTCTCCAGCAGAGAGGTCTGTGCTGATCAAGGGAGCTGCCTGTTTCACATACACTTAAGAAGGTATCTGTTGCCAAGGGGCCTCAGAGTCGTAACTGTTCACTGTTCTCATTTTCTCTTCTGCCAATTATCCAAACACTTTCCCCATTCACTTCATAATAATGATAATAATACCTTCATTAGATAATCTCAAGGCAATTTCTTCTATAAAGCAAATTGAGGTTATTTCACCCTATCAACAAGAAGCAGGAGATGTCACTTAGCCTTTGGCTGAAGCTAAATGCCCAAACAAAATAGCCAGATTTCACCAGTTTCTCTAATGGATGAATACTGGAAAAAATCTGCGGCTACTACCGCTGCAAGGAAGCCAATGGCTTGAATATCTGTGGCTTTATTTTGTGCCTGAAAGAACCAAAGATTATTCCATACTGATGAACATTCTTGGCAAAATTCTTATTGTTTGTGCCTTTGGCTAAGCCACGAGGATGAGAACCTTAAATACAACTGTGCTGCAAGGACATAACCACACAAAGAGAGCTAAGAACCCTTTAATGTTCCCAAAGCCTGAGACTGGGATGCTGTTACTGAAGGTGGCTGAAGAAACAATGAATCTCTGTTGCCAGTTGGGAAGACTTCACCAGTAAATGTTGTATCAAATTGCAGGCAGATTGGTGAAATTGATAGATTACTAAAATAACCTACTCTAAGCTAATAATCATGCACAGCTTGTGCCAGCTCATGACCGTGCTGTAAGATATGCAGAAGAGAGTTCCACTGAGTTGTAATTGGACATGAGCTCAGGAAACAAAATTTGCTTCCAAATGTAGTCTTGCAAAAAATGCACACAGAAAACAGTCATTGGTCTAAGTTTATCTCTAGTAATGGCACTTGGTTTATTTTTATGCAAGACTAGATGTTTACAGCATTATAAAAATGACAATGTGACCTTCTCAGTTCTTTTCATGGAGACTCTTATTACTGAAGCCATAATGATCTGAAGGTATAGGATTAGAAAATTTTGGAAAGAGAGGCCTTGTTAAGGAAACTAATACAAAAAGAGGAAAAAATAGTCAAGTTTTGGCAGCAAAGTCTCTGCTCCTGACACCTCCTCTACTTTTTCCAACAGTTGGTTTAATAAAAGCTGTTACCTATCTTTGCAAACCTTGGCATGCTACAGGCTTCAGATCAGGAACCAGTCACACCATCCAGAGACATCCACCTCCCAGTGTCAGAACATGGCCCATAGTAACAAGCCAATGAGTCCTTGAGAAAAAAAAGCCACATTTCATATTGTGCCTCGAATTTTTGCTGCAGATTGTTAGACATATGGAGCTCATTAAAAGCTTTCAAAGATAACAGAGCCATTGTCATTGGACTCTCGTTTCAAGTGCATACGATTGCTTATGTTCATGACAGTAGCAAAATACACAGCTTATCTCACAGTACCTGAACAACTAAAATTGTTATAAACAGAGGTACTGAAGGGTTCTTCTTCAGGTGTGCCCTTCCACCACTGGCCTCAGGCCAGAGATCAAGAGAAGAGGGTTATATCCACTAAGAGCTGGAGACAAGATCTGGGAGAACAGCTGTGTTCTATGGGGTATATTGAGCCCTGACTTCACAGGGATACCACATCATTTTGGAAACCTACTGGAAAAGGGAAAAGAAGGGCAGTGAACAGGACTGAAGACAGGCCTAGGATAGTTGTTTAAAACTTCATTAATCCTTCTTAATCTGCCCTGCATAAAGCCACATTTAAAAAAATACCCACGTTTCAGAAAAAAATTCCAAGGCTTTGAAAAATATTTATGAAGGCAAGGATATAATAAGCCAATCTCAAAACTCTTTAAAGTGCTATTATCATTACTTTTTTGATACTTTGACCTTATGAGTGCCTAGAACCCAGACATCCTGTGCTACCCTAGAATGGGCACTCTAAGGCAAATATGGCAGATGTGACAGGTGTGATAGACTCTTAAGAGTATTTCTATGGCATTATTAATCTTGACTCATGACAATAACTCTAGGTTTGACTGCCCTNTATTTTTAGAAGAACTTGGTCAATAAATCTGAAAGGAAAAGGGTGTGTGAAGCAAAATTAAACCAATCTAGCAGAGAGTCATAACAGGAATCAGTGGACGGGAGCTAAAGCCAGATGAATTCAAATGAGAAATAAAGCACAGTGAGTGTGATTAGCCATTGGAACAAACTATGAAGGGTACCAGATTTACACCTCTTGTTTCCTTTGTGGAAAATGTGCTTTGAAAGGTGGCTTAAACTGGAAGCTCCTGGATTCAATCATGAAATACTTGGCTGAAATGCAACTGTAATACATAAGAAGTCAGACGAAGGCCATTTGCCCTTAAAATATGCAAAGAAGTGTTAACAGCTCTTCTGTTGATCTCCCTTCTCTATTCATTCTCTTTTCTCTGGGTTGCTGAAATTTTGCTTTGATTTCACTATCCAGTGGGCACCAGAAAGAATGATGCCAGCACACAAAGTCAGACAGAATAAGCTCCCAGCTCCGTGTTTACAGCCAAGACCCAAATAATTCAAGTTTATTTCTCCACTGGGCTTTCTCTATTCCTGTGTGTCCAGAAACTCAAGCCACGAAAGAAGGCAGGCAGACACGTTCATCATGTGAAATTTTACTCTATGCTATTTTGCAAGTCATAAAATCATTATTAGATGAATGAAAACCTAATCCTATTGAAAAACTGGAGGAGAAACTGGCTTCATTACAGCAGGCTAATTAATGAACAGAAATAAATAAATGTGTTCTGTTTGCATCATGCTTAGATAGCATTATGCTGCTTTCTTGTTCTGTTCTGCAAGAGGTAGTGTCAGAAATATTAAATCTCATTAAATCTAGTGAGTACAGATAGTCAGGGAGGAAAGAGGATAAAGGTTACTTTGCTGTACTTCAGGTACTTTTTCAAGAATGATTATTAAAATTCCAGTGTGAGGTGGTTGATGATTTTTCCTTTTACAAGCAGCAGAAGCAAGTCAGTCCAGACCGTGCAAGGCACACCAGCCATCTCCCAGGCTGCATGTGTAGCATTGGCTCAAAGCCATGTTCCCACCTGCAATAGGAGACACAGTCTGTAGAAAATGGGGGACAGCATTTCAAGACCTTAAAAAGGAAGGCAGCAATAAGCTGTAGTTAGGGATGATGCAACTCACCTGCAATCCCAGACTCTGTAAAGAAGGGATGTGTGCCAGTGGTTAGGATGTCCAAGTACAGCCTTAGCAGCCGTGTGTCATGGATGATTCATTCACCCCATCTTCTGCTTTCCCACATCAACCTTCCCATATGTTCTGTGCCTTACTGCTAAAATTCACTTGCCTTTTCTTCCCAGTTAAACTACCATGTGGTTTGATACTCACTGTCAGTCATCAGAAGATAACCTTAAAAAACACTGAAGTACTGACCAAATTTGAAAAGCCTTGCAGAACACAGAAAAGGTCTAATGAAAAAATGTAACAAAAGTGAAGGCTGGTTTAGTGGTAAATTCAGCTAAAGAAATTGTAGGTTACTTTAGCTGTTATTAACTGTTAGATGCTTGACTGATGCCAACCTCTAGCTATCTAATTCCTGCTCAGCCACTGAATAGTTTTATTTCTTTTAGTAGGTCTGCCTCTTCTGCCATGCCCATTCCTTTGCAGCTACAGTGGCCCTGTTATTAACTGCCTTGGACCTGACTTTTGTCTCATCAGCAGGAGCTGCTGAAATATCACTGACAGGTGCCATAAGTGGTGAGCATGATCCCAGCCATCACAAGGGTATTTTACTGAAGAAATCTTTGGCAATGACAGTGCACGTAGTAGGAGCCCTGATTATGACTCGGACATACGTTTATCACTACAGAGCAGTTTTATTAAGACCGCAGTGCAGCAGCTGCTGTGGCAGGAAAGGAACTGATGATTAAGTCTCAACACTACCTCAAAGGACATGATGGAAGGGGTCACCCACATGCTCACAGACCAAGGTGACACCAGGAGAAACAATCAAAAAAAAGAGCATAAATTGTACCATGGAAAAAATTGCTTCCATTGCTAGTTAGTATTTAACCACCACACTGGCAAGGGGTACCATCTCAGACTGTACCTGGAGGTTCCATATCACCCTCTGATAGCAACAGTGAAGGAATGAGTGAAAGCACCAGGACAGGAAATGGGAGTTTCATCTAACTGTAGATGGAAGAAAGAACTGACTCAGAGACAAATCAATGTGAGTAAATTTGAACCTGAACCTGAGAAATGACTGCCAAACAACGTGGTTGAAAAGCACCATAATGACTGTGGAGGAAGCATGACCTTCAGTAGATGCTAATCACACCTTTTTCCATTTGGAGGGCAGCAACAGTGAGAAGTTACACATCACTCACCTTCCACCCAAAAATATTGTTGGATAGTTGAGGTTTTAACAGGGGAGGAGGTCACATGCATACTAGAAAACAGGCTGGAAGTAATACTTTTATGACAGCACAGAGCTCAGAGGGTGTACCTGAGAAGCTGCAGAAGTTTTGTTTTAGGCAAATGGATCAAAACTACCTTCCATCTTTGGTCTGGAAGGAAGGCATCCTCCTCCACATCACACAATTGATGGATTAAACCTTACTGTCTCATCTGCTTTTCACAGAAAAGCATGGGGAATGAGGCTGAGCACCTTCCTCTCCAGTTTGTGTCTTAGGCTACCTCAAGCACAGCACATACAGAGCAGCTCCTGAGCTATGTCACATGGTGCCAGAAAAGAGGTCATTGATATTGCTGCCTGGCATCCCCCTCACCACTGCAGTGGTAAGGTTAGTCCTCATAAATCAGTTCAGAATAAGGTCTTTTCCTACTTCATTACAACAAAAATTTCCTAGTATATGTGCTTTGCTTTCTGATTTTTTTTTTTTAATGAAAATAATTATTTTCCTTTATACTCCAAACAGCCACCTGAAAAGTGCACTAGTTTTCAGTTGTGGAAAAATTTTTCCTCTACCCCTTTTTCTTTTTAACTATAGCCTGAAAAATACATTTCTTCTATGATTTGCAGAAGTCAGTTGTTCCCTTTGGGCTCTTAGCACATGCACAGTTACCTATACAATATTTTTTTCTCCTTTACTTTGCAAAATGTATTTTCCCCATTGGAGCTCCTAAATACTAGTTCTAGGAATCAGGTAGATGCTGTCATTACGAATGCCATTGTTTCTGGCCCAACCACAACCTCATTTTTACCCCGTCTCCCCCAGCACTGCAGATCAGCTGGAAGTGACAAGAGAGCTCTTTCACTGGGCTGCAAATATGCCAAGGGAACCATTTTCACAAGATTTCAGGCTATGAGGATGGAAGCTCTTTGTAACTTGGTAATGACAGTCTCCAGGAGTGAGGAAGCTCAGCAGCCGTGTGAAGAAAAGGATATTCTCTACTCCAGCAGCTGGACAGGCAGATTCTGTGGTTTTCTCTGGCTTCTAACTCCTATGCTAATTAACAGAATCTGGCACCCCACAGGATCTCCATAAATCCTGTCCTGAATGGATTATCCATGGCACAGATATTTTCAAATTAGGGCTTCAGACTCAGAGGGAAGACAGTCGTGTAGAAAGGTACATAAACAATAACTATTTGCAAAGCAATGGGTGGATCAGATATTATTAACAACATAGCACCCCTTTCTAACAACATGAATAATGAAATAAGCTGCCAAACAAAGTAATGGATCCTACATAAATTTGATGTCTCCAGATAAAGTGAAGATGTATTTATGGAAGCTCTACTTTAGTCCGGCACAGGCTACAAGTACTTTTATAGGGTGGACAATTTCATGTCCTGTACTTTGCAAGAGGTCAAGCTAGATGGTCAAAATCATCTTTCACAGATTTGAAATCCCTTTTTTTCTGAGTCTGAGAAAAGAAGTTACCCATTTTTTAACTCTTTTCAATATTTAATTCCAGTTAGCTTCTATCAGAACAATGTAAAGCCACTCTGAGGAAAAATGAGAGGGAAGGGAATTCAAAGAGCTTTTATCAGGGCATTCTTTTCTGTTGTGTGAGTGCTTTTAGCAGGAATCTCAGCAGTTATTCACAGACCCACAGAACAGACTGTATATTCTGTGTGCTGCCTTCTATAAGCAATGTATTTTAAAAGAGTAAAAAAGAAAGGAATATTTTAAAAATGCATTCTCTCCCTATTATGCATTTCTGCCCAAAGCTTGTACTGACTTGCTGGGATACCTGCTGAATGTTACAGGAGAGCTGCATGCATCAGAGAGACCCCTATTCATATCAATAGCAACCCTCCCATTGAGTTTAGTAGGATGGGAGCTTGCCTACCCATCCCTCAGTAGAGCTGATTTTCACCTTCTCTCCTTGCCTCTGGCCCCATGAAGAAGAGAGAGAAAAGCAAATAAGGACCCATTAAAAAAAAAAAAAAATCTAACATCTACTATTTCAAAAAGCATCAGTAGGTAAATTTAGAATGTATGCTTGCTCTCAGGGATGGAAAATTGTTGCTCCAGAGATTAAAGTGAAAAAGACACAACTTCTTTAAAGGCACATGCATTAAATTCTGATGTCTTTCAAGCACAGTGGCATATTACACAAATTACTTAATGTTTGGGATACAGCAATGCCACTGGTAGGATAAAATTTAATTTGTAGGTGATCAAAAGTTTACATATGCTTAATTCTGCAGTTATATCTCTAAGGCAATGGACATGCCAAAAAAATCTCACAAGGGCTAAATCCTTAATGAATCAAACTGAATTACTCTAGGAATTAATTTGGCTGAGATAACGCTTTCCACACTGGGATTTTCAAAAAGACCTGTCAAAAATTACAATGCTGAGATCTCACTTAAGAACCCTAAGCAAATCCTGAAAATTCAAAAACATGTGTTGATTCTAAGCCAGGATTTCAGCACTTAATTAAAAATAAGTCATTTAAAGAGACTGCCTACTACATGACAGACATTTAAAGTTATACAACTTAAAGAACTACAACTTTAAAGGAAGAAAATGTCAGCAGTAAAATTTTGCCCTAAAACCTTGCTAGGAAGCATATATCTTAGGCATTGTGTAACTTTTTTTAGGTTTATATTCATTTCATCCTCAATAGTTGCTTACAATTAAGATTTGTGACCATTAGGGGTTCTCACAATACCTATTGAAAAAGATACAAGGAAGTTGTCCCTTGTTACTTTAAGGTAAGGGAGGAGGAGTACATGTCAGTACCAAGCAGCAGAAAAAGAGAAAGAGCTGAAAGGTGATGGAGGTATTTTCCAGCTGTTTCTTCAATATTCAGCAGGTCCTGCCCACTTGCCTGAGACTCCTTTCAGCAAGTTTAAATCATTTCATCTGGTAGTCACAGAATGACAGAGCCAATGAGGTTGGAAAAGACATTTGAAATTGAGTCCAACCTATGACCCAACACCACCTTGTCAATTAGACCATGGCACTGAGTGCCACATCCAATCTTTCCTTAAACATCTCCAGGGATAGTGACTCCACTGCCTCCCTGGAGAGGTGATTCCAATGGCCAATCACCCTTTCTGTGAAGGAGTTCTCCTACCCAGCTTGTTCTCAGATGTTTCCCAGACTCTAATATTTATCCACATTGGCATCCTCATACTCTCTGCATACCCTTCCCTCTGCTCAGAAGAGTCTCCACATTACTCACTGATCTCCTCCTGTGCTGTTCCATGGTTACTGCAATGGTCAGTATTTCCAACTTACAGTATGTGTGAGTGTGAATTTGTGTGTTTATTTGGTAAACAGTGTCGTTCACTCCAGGCAAAGGACAAAACTTGGCGTGTCTGCTACAAGCAGATCCAGTGCTATGCTCCGCTGACTATACAATTAAGCATGTGGTTGCTCCTGAGATTAAAAGAAGCACTCCTGCTCCTTTCAGGACTTCACAGCTGTGACTTACATCTGACAGCCTGCTACAGCTCATTCTTTACTCACTTACCTCTTTTTATCTTTGATTTTTTCTTTTAGTCATTGTTTCAAAAGTCAACTCCTGAACAGCTCTACTCCAAATTGTTCAAATGCAAATATTTATTTCCTTTGGATACAACAAAGCAGACAACCCAAGAGTGAGATTTGAGTGGTGTATATCAAGAACTTCCTTCCTATCTGTCAGGTCATCAAGGATGCTAAAATGAGTTTCCTGCTTTTGCCAAGGTTCTTTTCCCATCCAAATAGAGAATAAGCCTAAAATTTCTCAACATCTGTGGACAGGTGCATTCAGCATGATGTGTTCAAGCCATCAGTGAAAGCCATGTCCTCTTTAATTAGTTTTCCTAACTAAGTTGCTATGTCAAAAGTGTCATTTATAGAATTTGAAGATCAGAGCAGACCATACAGAGCCATCCCAACAAACTTATAATAGTAGAGAGCTCTTGATGGGCAGCTGGCCAGTTTACACCAACTAAAAATGTGTCCTGCAGCTTTAATTCTGAACATTTGAATAGTCTCTTTGAACAGTAGTGAGTTACCAGCAAGGCTGGAGTTGGAAGCAGTGATGTCAGTGGATTTTATGAGTAACAGGACGTTCTGGCCCATACAGGTGACACTGTGCCTTCTGTGTCCTAACCCTGGATAGCCAAGAGAGTTGTATCTATCGTGCTGTATTCATATGCTCACTGGAAGATCAGAGACTCTTGTGTACATCCTTAATTTCAGCCTTCCTGATGCAATAGTAGTAGCAGTGTTACCAAAAGAGATTATCTCTGTTCCACTTAGCTGGTGATTGTCATGCAAAAGGAAAGACATGAGTGACTGTTCACTGCAGATTGAGCTTCCATGCTTTACTATTCAGCTAAGCATTTCTTAGGCAGGCAGGATTTAACTCTGTCCCTCTGGAAACCAAAGACACAAAAGTAATTCAGTCATGGAGTACACATTTGGTTTAACACCAACAGCAGAGCAGAGACAGTCAAGTACCCTCAAGTCTCCACAGTAACAGATCCTACTCAGAGTCTGTAATTTGCAAATTATTTTTTAGATGTATTTTATTTTTGTCAGTACAATTTAAGAGCACACATTTGTGTATGCATTGTGTACTGGTCAATGAGCTGATAACACAATCACATGACTAAATGGCTTCAAGAGAAGGATAAAGCTGTTCTGTGTGAGCATCTAAGCCTGCCTACCAGTGACAGGATTTCCAAAGGAAAAAGGAAAAATAAAACAGGATGAGGGAAAAAAAGGAAAAATAAGAACAAAGGGAAAAGGAAAAAAAACAAGAAAAAGGAAAAAAGAAGGGGGAAAAAAAGAGAAAAAGAAAAGGAAAAATAGGAAAAATAAAAAAGAAAAAAAGAAAAAAATAAAAAAAGAAAAAAAGAAAAAAGCAGTGAAATTTTTGTGCATGTGTTCATTCCCTCCTTGCTAAAGCCACCAGGCACTAGACCACTAGACTCATTTATACTAATAGCTGTTAGAACCTGTCTTGCCCCAAAGGGCCCATGATCTGTAATACAAAAAGAAGAAATCAAGTCTTCTCATATGGGATTTTCTCTGAACAACTGTTGATTTTGCTGAGAGAAATAATTTCCATCAAAAGTGTGCTAAAAATCAATCTGCAGATGCATGTTAATGAGGGAATGTTGAGACAATCAAACCAATGTTGTGTCTCATTGGCTTAGGCCAGGAGTGAGCAACATGTGGCTCTTGAGCCATATGCACCTCTTGAGCTGTTGGAGTGGGGTTTCCATGCCAAGGCTAAATCACATCGCAGGAGAGGAGCAATGGGCCGTGCTGGCACAGGGACCCTGGGTGCAATCAGCGTGCTAGCAGCAAGGACTGAGCCAGAAGGGGCTAATGAAGCTGGTATCTCTGGGTGACCTTGAAAGACTGTATGCATAGCCCCACCAATTCCCCAAATAGGATCCATGATGAGCCATTGTCATCTCCCATCTGTGAATTGCTCTTCAATCAACTCTCCCATTGATTCACCATGTGTCCTATGGTTTACAGCCACATGAAAGCATACAGGATTAGCCACCCCTCTGCTACCCTGCAACGAGTATTTGATATTTGAAGTGGAGAAGAGGTTTTAAAAATCCTTCTGTAACAAAGATAGATAATTACGTAAAATGCAAAAGCAAGAAAATCCTCTTCTGCATCCCACTGCCAGAGTTTTAGGGCATGATGTTTGATTATCTTATATAATTGTTAACTGGAATGGAGTTATGATTGCTTGCTAAATGCTTTTAATTTTAATTTCAAAAATAATTTAAATTTTTAAGCCACCTGAAACTGCATTTTAAAATTATCATGGATGTTCCTTAGATCAAGAGATTCTTAGCAGTGAGAGGGGAAGAATGGTACACAGGCACTTAGGCAAATTGTGACATTTATCATTACAAGTGACATTACTGAAGAGGTGTATTCACCCATGAGTTATTTTCTCTTTTCTTTCATTAAAACAAACATCATCAGTGTGCAGAGTGTACACAGACCCAGCTGATGGGGAATTCTCGGAAAACAGGTGAAAGGCAAGAAATCATGGACAAAAGTTTTCATAACTCTTTGTTTCAATGCAACTGACAGCCAAACTTCAGCAGCTAAAACCAGATGAAAAATATCTTAGTGCGGCAACTCTTAAGAAAATGTCTATTCTTTGGAATCAGGCTTTTTTTCATTTTTTGCTTTTAATTTCAAAACAAAAAGTGTATTTCCTAATAATATTATTTATAATATATTTTAACAGTATTGAAATGCAATATTTTGACTTCAGCTTTTAAATAGAATTATTTTTTCTGTTCTTAATATGTATTTTATGGGTTTTTCATTCAGAGGGTTGTTGAGCATTGGAACAGGCTCCCCAGCAAAGTAGTCACAGCACCAAGCTGGCCTGACTTTAGAAAGAGTTTGGGCAATGCTCTCAGGCACAGGGTGGGATTCTTGGGATGCCCCAGATAGGGCCAAGAGTTGGACTCCATGATCCTGATGGGTCCCTTCCAACTCAATATACTCTCTGCTTCTATGATTCTATGATTTATTTTGAAATAATGCAGAAACTTCTGCAAAAAAGGAGCAAAACATGGTCTCCTTGATGGTTAAAGAATGGCTTGACTGACCTGGAAAATTGTTTCTTTCACCAAAATGTCACTTTGTGCTGGTTTGGACAAATTTGGAGGAAAATATCCTCTGATACAAGGCAGGCTACAACCACCCCCTCCCCCACCAGGTTCAGGAAAGAAAAGCTTTCCTCAGAGGAAAGTGAAAGACATAAAAAACTATTTATTTAACAAACACACAGGAAAAGGATAGTAATGCTAAATAATAAAACCTCTTGCTGTGGGGAGAAATCTGGAAAGATTTCAGAGTCCTTCTGTAGGTGTGGTCTCTATCCTCCTCCTTGGAGCTGGGTGGGTGTAGGCCCACCTCCAGGGGCTCAGTGGAAAATTCTCCTGTTGTGTTCTGATGTTAAAACAGTCCAGATGGGAAGAAGGGAAAAACGGAAGTCCCAGGAAAACAAAGTTCAACTCTCGGTCTCCCTCCAGAGAAAAGGAGCCAAAAGCTGGCTGAAAAGCAAGAAGGATGTTTCCCCTGCTCTTGCTGCTGCAGAAGCACAACACAGAGGAGTGTGTATCTGTGTCCTTGAACGACTGCTTTGAAAAGTTCACTCAGTTTTTTCTCTCCCCCCTCTCGGGCTCAGTTTAAAGGCACAGGAAGGCACAAAATTAATTTCTGGGCATAGAACAGTGATAGGGGATACACATCATAAAGTCACTCCGAGACACACTTCATGAAGGATTTTGTTAATGTTGGCTTCAAAGTCTTTTTCTTAAAAAAAGGAATCTTCCAATAGTATAGAAATTCCATATTTCCAGGATCTCTGGAGTCTGATTAATAAGTATGATTCCCTGCTACTTCTGTTAGGAACACTAACCTTTAAACACTTTAATTCTTGGATCTCATACAGTGTCTATATTACATACAGATGGGGCTCCCCTGAAATCTCTTCAACTTGACCCATACAGAGTCCTTTCTTGGGCACTGATATTGCACAGCCCTACAGTAAGGAACAATGATTTCAGGACTTCCAAACTGCTTGATATTTTAATCCATGCAATAATTTTAAAGCCCCAGTCATCACCAAGAAAGTAACTGAGAAGAATCTCTCTTTAAAATTGGTCTATAAAAATATGCAATATTTTCCCTATGATAATGAAATTCAAAAGAACAACAATCCAAATGCAAGCATCAAAAAAATTTGCACAACGTCAGGGACCTATTTTCCAGAAAGTGTGCTTGTCATTTGTCTTCTGTGCAGTAGGGAGTTACCATTGCCACACTGTGGTCTCAGGTGTTCATGTGACTCTGTGCATGCAGCTAACTTTTGTGCTGTTGATCAAAATGTTTCCATTGTGATGGCTGTTATTTTATCTTCATGGAGGAAATTTTCACACACAGGATTTAGTGAGACCCTGACCCTGTGATATAGGAGTGTACAGTCAAGTACAGACCCCCTAAAATTTCCTGCTCTTGCATAAAGTTGTGTTACACTTAGTGTAGCCTTTCATGAGATGATAAATGTGACACACCACACTCTGTCCAGATGCTCTCAGCTATCAAATCAAAGCTCTGTTATTGGTTCTTCCATGACTGAATTGGAAGAATAACTCTGAAAACATTATTGTAAGTGCAAAAGGCACCAAGAATAGGATATCAGCATGTTTTTTCTAAAAAACACCCACATACCTAAAAGTCATGGTTTGAAGCCCTGCTGGACCCAAGAAAGATTAAAATTTGCCAGAATTTCACCCAGGGAAAAGTAATATGCATTTACACTGTAAGAAGTACTAGGACTGCTGTTTCTGATGCCCTTCGTATAGCACTGTAATTTGTAAGTGAATCAGCCTAAAATTTGGGAGGCCACTGGAAATTTCTAGCTATATTATTACTCTAGAAATGTAATATACTGTATGATATGTTAGTATCACTCAATAGCCTGGCTAGACCAACCTGGCCCGGGTGTCATTGATTTTAATAACACTGTGCCATTTTATGTTAGCAGAGCAACTGAGCCAGAGGCTGTGATTTTTCTTTCTTCTTAAAAACAACAGAAACGGGTTATATCCTAGTTCTTCACACAGAAAAGCTAAGCTGAGGGCTGTTAAGCATATTTGCTACAGAACAACTAAAGACCATGTGAGAAAAAAAACATGACTGTTCCTGACACAGTAATGATATATTTCATCATGACAGACATGGTATCCTCTAAACATCAAAAGGCTGTGGTAATATTTATATGACACTCAAGGTGCAGCAAGGGGCAATAAAAAAATGATTAAAATGCAACAAATAACATAATCAAAAAGCAATCTTTATAAAATTCAAACAAATAAAATTAGTCACCAAAAGAGAAAGGAGAAAAAGAGGATCAACTAAGGTTGGAACAGGGGACGATTATGAAGTGTCTCAGAGATCAGCATATTCAAGGGAAAGAAAAAGCAAAGCAACACATCTTGACACTGGAGAGGTAGAAAGAAAATCACTTCTTGTGCTCTCCTGACTAAAGTGGCTAGAGGTGGTCCTTAGTAGGATAATTAAAAGCAACACTGGCAGGGACACAGATGTGAAGGCTTTAAAAGGCAAATGCAGCCAGACTGCCAGTGCCCTCAGCAAGTACCCACCATCCCCAGGGGTGGCTCTCCACTTTCTGTCTATACTAACCCTGCTGTGCTGTAAGGAGAGGTCAGACCTCGTTTTTCTCAGCAGCAATGGACATGCCCAGTGCTTGTGCACAGCTATGTTTGCCCTGCAGTGCAGATGTGAGATTAGTGAGGCACCTCTGAGTCTTCCAGGTGGTCTCTCAGTACCACAGCCAAGCCTCAGGTTTCTTCTCCATCCATGGGGCTGAGATCCTCCCCTTCTAAAATGTGACTCCTGCAAAGTTCTTCTTTTCTCTTGCTGCAAGCAGCTTTGTCCCACAGCAAACAATTGTTGGGGCTGAGGTAAAGATCCATTTCCCTTCAGATTAATCCATGCACTATTCACTTTCTCTTCTTCATCACTTTTTCTTGTTCTCCTCTTTCAATATTTCATCCAATAACAGCTAATTAGTTGCATTTTCAAAGCCAACTTGTCCATCATCTTAAATTGACAAAATGTCTATTTTGATCAGTTCATAAAACCAGTCTTCATCATTCACTAGGGCTGGATTTTAAGCATGATTTCTCCTCTTTCCATGCACAGGAGGAATTCCCTATGAAGAGAGCTGTTTCATTACTTTCCTTTAAATCTACACTTAAAATTCTCCTTTGCCCTGGTCTCTATGAAAACAGTTGCAAGAATTAATATTTTGATATACCAAGGCCCTATGATGCTAAACAGTATTTTTTATTACACTTTTTTTTGTTCACTTGTCCTTTACACTTCTCATCTGATGCATAGCCTGTAAGCTTTGAGATAAGGACTTAATTTTGTTCCTGTTTTTACAGTTCATAGTGGAATAACTGCTAGGTTTTTGTCTGATCCAAGTCTAGATCTTCTAGATATTGCTGAAGCTGAAATCATAATAAGAGCAGCAGAACAATATAAAGGAAATCTACCTGGAGGTCAAAATTTAGCCAAAATGTGTGCAACTACATCTTCTGCCCTGTGCTCAAAGAACTGTTTGAAAAAACCATAGTTTCTGGAAAGTAATTGCAAAACTACCCAGAAACTTACTGTCAGAAAATTGTAGCCATTGGGGAAGTCTGTCCTTTAAGCCTATGACTATGAAACACCATCTGTGAAGCAGGAAAAGAAAGCAAAAAACTGAGAGGTGGGATCAGCTGGAGAGAGAAAGATTTCTTGCATTAGTCTTATACAAATCTCAAACAAATCACCTGTGATTTGAAGCTTGGGGATGCTTCCCATACCATCTACCCCATCAAACAGTCTATAAAATCCTTCAAGATCTGAGTATCAAAAAGTGACGGGTCCTGAAACATGTTAATTCTTCTACAAAACAATCCACTGGGCTACAAAACCATGCTAAAAATATTAACTGGCATACTGAATTCAGTGTTACTGAAACTTCATATTTTTCTCCATCAGAAAAAAATATCATAGTGAGTTTTGAAATTTACAGTGGGATATGTCCTAGCCATTGAGTAAGCAGAGTTTTTCTGCACATTTATGCTAAAATATTGCTGGCCTTTGATTATATGCATATGTTTTGATTGTGTGTATATGTTTATACACATATTTATAATTTATGTATGGCTGTGGGTATGGCTTTAAACATGAGCATTTCAGGGTCAGGGCATCATCATATTATTATTTATTCTTTTAGACACTGGGAAGATCAGGTGATGCCTATAAAACAGCTCCAGCAGTTTCCTTTCTGTGAAGTCAGTAAAAAGACAAACCATTCTACCTTTGATTTGTATTTGAACTATTTCATACAACTCTCTCACTCATAACATCCCTGTTTATCCTCAGTACACAGTGCAGAGTGGGAAGCTGGATCCATAGATTAAACACGCTATCCATCAGCTGCCTGTAGTTGCGGATAATTATTTCAACTGCCATTTAAAAAAAAAATAAATCAGAATGGTGCCAAACTGAAAAATCTGTTCCTCACTTCTCCTGGTGCATGAGGTCCCTTGTTGGGTTATTGAAATTGCTAGGCTGTTCTCGTAGCCAAGGAAAAGAGGGAAGACAGATGGAGCCATGCATTTTTGTAAAAACTCTTAAGAACTGTCCTCGTGACAACCCCTTCTCTGTCTCCAAGGCAGTGGGTAAATCTTGTTATGTGTCCTGCTCTGTACTAAAGATATTCCAAGCAATGCCTGACAATTCTGGCATGTTTTCTGTGGGGATTTACTTGTACTGCATCGTTAAGGAAAGATATTTTTCATATGATCAGCTCAATACCCCTCCTCAAAACAAAGCAAAAACAAAAATCCAAATATTTATATACATATCTATATATATATGTGTGTTTATATATACAAATGCTTTTGTCCTGATGGAAGATTAAGTGAAGTATTTACTTGACAAAGTATGCTTGCATTTTAATTGTTGTGGCAATGTACTCAAATTGTGCATGGGCTAAAAATCCCAAGGCAAAGCAGATCACTTTCTGATATGTCCCGGGTGTTAGAAATGCAATGCATTTAATTTCACACAGAACCAAATCCCATTCAGAAGACCTATGCAAGAAGCAAAGCTATTTCAACGCTGCATTTTAAATCATCCAAGTATTTTCTTTTGCTTTGCCTCTGCTCAAAAGAAAAAAGGTGCCCACTGTAAAGCCATTTCAGCACTGCCCTTCCTATTTTCAAGTTCATTTAGTTTACTTTACCTTTCTGATTTCTTATTAACCTATTCTTTTTCTGCTCCCTAGAAAATATTAGTTTCCTCTGTATATGACATTGATACCTCTAAATATTTTGTGCATGCAGATAAGTACATGAGCAGGAGACAGGAAAAACAGCCTTATACATGCACAGTCTCCCTACGTGGAAAAATCTCTCTCTTTCTGTCTCAGTCTCTCCCTCAGAGCACTTTCAAGTCAATGCAAATGATATATTACTATATTTTCAATTTCTTATACACCTCCCATCAAGTGCCTTACAAATATCAGTGAATTCATAACACCAATGAGAGGTAGAAAAAATATAAATAATCTTACTGAAAGATGGTAAAGGTTGTTCAAGATGGACTTATTTTTAGAGGTATTCAACATGCATAGCTGTCTTTAACTTCAAGAAGAAAATGGAAGATGTTCATCACTTTGGCAAAGAGGATTCAAATCCTTGGCCCCTTCTTTCTAAGATTTAAGTGTCTAATTTTCTCTAGCTCAAGTACAATATAGACTTGAGGTAGAAATCCTGAAAAAGTTATTTGCCTACGTTATATAGAAGATTGGGTGAGATGATCATAAAAGTGATTGAAACTTAATGTCTGTGAACTTTGAATATAGTGGCTTAGGTAATATTTCTGCAGTAAATCTTCTGTAGGATCAGGAATAGAGCCCAGGTCCTCTGACTGACATGATTTTTGATGCTTTTGTCACAAATCTGTGCTTGTTCTTTTCAAGTATGTTAAAAAGTCTAGAATTGATAAAGCAGGGAATTGATAAAACAGGAAGATGCATTACTTTGTCAACATTTATCCACATTAAGATTTTCAAAGTCTTTGTAGTAGCATATGACACCATTCAATAATATCCTGCCTTTAAAACAGGCTACTTCTAGCAAAGAGTCCTTTAGCTTTTTTACCAGTTTATTGTTCTATATCACAGCAAAATGCCCTGTTTATAGGAGAGGAAGGACAGAACTGATTATACAACTGCATTAGAACTTATTGTCCCTGGGAGTCAAATCTGCTGAATAAGTTATAAATGTGACTTTCTCTTCTTTTGCCTGTTATTTGACAGATAAGTGAAAGAAAAGAAAAAAGAAAAAAAATCCACCTTACTTTTTATGTTTTTTGTCTCAGAGTATTTAAATAAAAAAGCTTATTTTTCAAGCTGCTATTTTTTTTAAAATGTATTATTTACTTTCTAAATATACACCACTACTTAATAAAATAATACTTTAAAAAATCAATTCTAAAGCTGTTAAAGAAACAACAACTTAATGTTAAATCATTTAAAGATTTGTTTGTTATCCATGCATGACAAAGCACAAAAAACTGAGTATCAATTTTGGGAAAAACAACTGTGCTCCTCCTTTCATCTCAAAATCTCTGTGGTCACTTGGTTAGGAATGGTTTATGATTCCTCCTTTGCTTTGATTTATAAGCAAGTCATTGTTCAATTTAATTGTGTCCAATATATCACCAGAACACATTGCATCCTGGCATTTTACCATTTATAGCTTCACAGAAAAATTGATACTAATAAAAATCCTCTGTTTCCTCCCTTCTCACCCACCCCACAAAGAAATCTAAGAAATCAGATCATTTGATGTACATCAGTGAATCAGTAAGGGCAATAAATCAATGTAATTGATTAAAAGTTACAATATGCTGGACTATATATGTTTATCCACATGAATTTTTATCAGTTCAGGTCTGCACATAAAAAGGTACTTGTAGATTCCCAAAAAAGCAGAAGTCCAATAACCAGTTTTAAAGACCATTAAAAATCAGAAGTTAGAAGGTTTCAGTACAATTTATGACCCAGTTGGCAAAAAAATGTGGCACATTGCCACAGTATAGTCTAGACAATCTCCTAAGAACTATGTTGTGGCAAGAAACATCCTGTAACACCATGGGAAGAAATAGAGAACAAAGAAAATTGGACTTTCTCAACCAGTGAGACGATATGAGCTAAGCTTAATTTCTGTATGTTGCTACTCTGATCCAAGTTTTATAAGTAGATGATACCCTCTCCCAGGTAACAAGTGACAGGGCAAGAGGAAAAGGCCTCAAGTTGCACCAGTGGAGGGTTAGATTAGTTACAGGAAAATTTTTTTCACTGAAAGAGTGTTCAGGCTTTGGAACAGGCTGCCCAGGGAAGTGGTGGAATCACCATCCCTGCAAGTGTTCAGAAAATGTCTAGATGGGGCACTTGGGGCGATGGGTTAGGGGTGAAGATGGCAGTGCTAGGTTAATAGTTGATGACCTCAAAGGTCATTTCCAGCCTTAACAATTCTGTGATCTGAACATAAACAGTTGTCTTGGTAGTGTTTGTGCTCAGTTGTGGACTGTCAACTTCTCTGACAAGGAGGAGGTACTGGTACTGTGGTGCTATGGATTTGTGCATCCTCTCTCTGTTGTTGTTGTAGGAGAGGCTTCCAGAGGTGTATAATTACTCCTGCTCCAAAAAGTGAAGATAGCAGAAAGGGGCAAGATTTGAGGTCGGCATCATACCAAGGCTGAGGCAATCCTTCTTCTCCCTCTCTTCCCACCCACTTGGACATCAGACCACACTATGAGAAATATCATCTCTCCCTCAGCTCACATGCTCAAGTCAGACACCTGTTTCAGGATATGCATTGACCAGGTGTTTGGTTGGCTTGCACTCTTTGTAGAGCACTCCCAGAAAGTGTTGGCTCAGCAGTAGCCTACACAGCTAAGAAAGTGAGGATCTTCATGCTTTGTGTTTCAGGGATGGTGGATAGTTACCCCATCCCATTGTTGAGTCTGAGTTCAAACAGGGAGAGCATCCAGCCGTGCCTCTTTCCCCTATTCATGGGAAATTTAAGATACTTCTGCGAATTCTGAAATATTTGTAATCCATTCATCAAAGATTTACTGGGTGGGGTTTGCCTGCTGTGAGAGGTGAAAGAAAGACCAAGGAAATGATTCAGTACCCTCTCATGTTGTAAGGCACTCGAACCCTGAGGGTACCTCAGCCAAACTATCTTCAGCTACCCTTATCAGAGCCCTCAGGAATTCATGAAGGTTACCAGAAAATAAGCAGCGCTAAATTGGGAAGAGAAGACATTGAGAAATGGAATAACAAGACAGAGAGAAAAGCAAATAAAGAAGGACTGTACTATCCTGGACTAGAACCAATCACCTTTTTTGAAAGGTGCATGCAGAGCACATGGACAAGATAGAGGGACCAATCAAGTAGTGAGGGATCGCATGAACACCGGTTGCAAAAAGGAGTTTGGTGTAATGTAAACAATAAATAGCTTTTGTGTAATCGTATTGGTTCATTGTCCAAAAGTCCTGAGCTCCTGCACTGTCAGCCTCATAACCCTTCAGACTAGGATGCAGTTGAATTTCTGAAAGGTCTATTTATCAGTAAAGTGTCAGTAGGAATTTATGAAACCTTAAAAGCCACAGTTAAGCAGCATGCAGCATAAGGATGGAGAGCAGAAGATGCTGTGTGAATTATGCTGTTAAGAAGAAAGCATGCTACTAGCAATAGTCATCCCTTTTAATTCAGATTACACCTGTGAGGAATATTTAAATCACATTTAGTCTGAGAGTAAAAAAGAAGAAAAAAAATTGACTTAATAAGAAGACACCATGAGACACCATGGTGAGAACAGACCAAAATAGACTTGTGCCACAAAACCCTTTTTGATGTATCACTCTATGCAGTGGTATATTATCAACAGAGCAGATGAATAACTAAAATCCAATCTTGCTGGCTTGATTTTTTTACATTAAGGACTATTATTCTGGCAGTAAATGTCTAAATTTTACTTCACTATTAAAATTCTTTGTAATAATTATTATGACCCCATCAATATTAAAAAATATCCTCTCTGTGTGGGCACCCGTGCATGCCCAAATTTATATGCAATTTTCAACACACACTGTGGGGTCCTTCCCTTGCCCCTGCCGGCACAGCCCTGTGTAACTATTAGGTTTTGTTTCCCACTCCTCCTTACTCTTGAGATTATTTGAATTTCCTTACTGTTTATGCTGAATACAGTAAGGATCATGTATCTTATGGAGACCTCACAACAACAAGCTCTGTAAATCCACAGGAAAAAAAAAAAAAAAAAAAGGTAAAAAAAGAGAAAAACAAGGTGAACGTACAAAGAATTGAGTCTCATTATCAGTGTCTTGTTTCAAGTGTCATCAGGTAGTGAATGTACAATCTGCTGTGCCTTGTAAGCACAGGGTGTTAAAAGAATTTCCTGTATATGAAGTGAGGTTTAGAGTTGTTTTCAGCAGTGCTCCATCTGAAATAACACTGTAACAGCAGCTGCACAGTGTATGTAGACATCAGACATACACAGATAAAAATGCACACGTATATTGTAAATCATAGAATCATCAAGTCATAGAATGGCTTGAGTTGGAAGAGGCCCTTAAAGATCAGTTCATTCCAAGCCCTCTGCCTTGGGCAGGGACACCTTCCACTAGGTTGCTCAGAGCTCCATCCAACCTGGCCTTAAAACTTCCAGGGATGGCGCATCCACAGTTTCTCTGGGCAACCTATTTTAGTGATGTCCACATACACACAGGGATATACAGAGAAATTTACATCAGAGACATTTAAATACTTCTGCCCTTTCCAGAGCTCCCTCTGTAAGAAGTGTGATTTTTCTATGCATATTATTAATGAGTTTAATCCTGTCCTGTAATTACTTTAGTTGCATGCAGAGCTCTGAGAACTTGTGAAGACTTGCTTGGAAAGCAAGCTTCCAAAGAAAAAAAAATTAACTCTCCAGATTAACTCTCCAGACTCTCCATGAGCCTGGGGTGGTGAGCATCACTAGAGAAATGCAGAGGAAACTGTAGCGAACAGAAAGGAAAATAAACTGTTCAACAAGGAAGAGAAGACAAAAATCAGAGCAATGAGGAAAAAAACAAACATGTTGTGTCTTAATTCTGTTGCTGGGAGGCCCCCCTGTCCCTGTCCTTAGTCAAGCCAGTTGTGTGTGGCAGCAGCACTGCAGATGGAGCACACACACGGCATTATCGGCTTAAAGGAGAGAACAGCCCACGGGGCAGAGCTGTTCTTACTTGGTGGAAGGAAACTTGTGAGATAGTTATTGAAATGAACACAAAACTCCTGAGATCCTTGCAGGAAAAGCTCATTTTTTAGTGGTTGATATAGCACAGTGGTTGATATTCTGTACTGATGGTGAGGTAGCTGTGCCAGGGGTTTGGCGGGTAGCAGCAATCACTATGGATTTAAAACAAAA
The DNA here is from genome assembly GCA_020086605.1 of Lanius collurio. Lineage (NCBI taxonomy): Eukaryota > Metazoa > Chordata > Aves > Passeriformes > Laniidae > Lanius > Lanius collurio. The sequence goes on along the minus strand of JACBWW010000001.1, from coordinate 4,046,220 downwards.
ACTGCAATAAAAGACAACTACAAACAGGATGATAGAACAGGAGCATTTTTTTTTTTAAACTGATCATAATCTTTCAGCAACACATGAGAGCTGGGGTCAATGGTTTGGCATTTCTGCTTTTCTTGTCTTTCACAGTTCATGGTCACCATCTTGCTCAATAAGAGATGATTAAAAAAAAAAAAAAAAAGAGAGAGAAGAATGGCAAATTTCTGGCTTTGGAGCCATCACATGAGTAGGTACAGCTCAGTGTATAGATCTCTAAATAAATTCCAGCACTGGTCAAACCCTGGGCCAGGGAATGTAATTTACTGAATGTTTGCTTTTAGTGGCTACCTTTTAACACCTCTGAGAAAAGCCACCGACACATGAACCCACAGATCATATGTCAAAAATCATTCTTTTTTCTGGTGTGAATCTCCATGACATGGCTTACTTTGCTCAGTATCACCTAGATCAGTGCTTCACCTTATTTTTTTCTAAACTAAACCACCATTTATTATTAAAAAGTATTTATACATCATATTTTATAGTTTCTCCTAGTCTAATTTTAGGTGACTATTTTCTGAATCCTTGTTTGTATTTTCTGTTGGGTTTTTTGTTTTTTTTTAAATAATTATTATTTTGTTTGTGTTTTTGTTTGCTTGATCACTCACTTGTGTGGGAATATTTTGTATGGGACAAAAATGTAAGTTTTTAATGCCATTTTTCAGACTCCATCTCAAGTCTTACAAACTGATGGCAGTCTGCAGAAGGCACATTAAGAAACACTGACAAATATCAGCTGCTTGAGAATAAGAGATTCTCTTATCTTCAGAAAGGACTTAGAAAATAATTTTATGTGTATGTAGCATGGAACATGGGGTGGAAAACTTGTGCTGTCTTCTAATAATAAAAGATGTCCTAAGAGATGTCAAGTGTCCAACAGCAAGCATGATCAGTTCATGACTTGGGCTGCAGTGTCATTGCAGTGTCAGATAAGACAGAACAGGTGACTGGTCCCACCAGAAATGTGCTAACAAAGTAGAAAAAGTCATCTTCTACCCAGGTCACCTCATCAGCATGTGACAGGTCCATGCAGTGTCCCCAGAGGAAGTGCCTGCAGAACACAGTTCAAGGAACTCTATCAGCTTACATTTCTGTTCAAACACAAAGAGTAAAGAGGTGAGACAGTTATAAGCAAAATAAAGGAGGAAGACAATCCTTGGTAAATGGAGAGACAGGAAGTACATTCTCTAGCAGTGGATTTGTTTTATTCTGAAATTATGTTTCATCCTTGGCACAGTATTCTCTTTGCGTGGCAAAGAGAAAATGGTCCACAAAAACCTCTTGGAGTTATCTAAGTCTTTCTTTCCAATATTTTCTTCAAAAACTTTCTGCTTATCACTATCTAGTCTACTATAACAGTATATGTTTCTTTTTCAGGGCAATTTTATGTGTTCCAGATATAAGGGGAAAAGATACTGCTCTGAATTTCTCCTTTTACAATTTTCAGATGTTCAACACTCAAAAGACCTGTTTAGTGCCTCCATATCTTCTGCTCATCTGGGACAAAAGGAAATCACACCAAATGATGCTTGTTCTTTTGCTGGAAAAAAAATAACTCATTTTTGCTGAAAATGTACTGCATCTGGCCCTCTGATACAGCCAGAGCATTATATGAGGGAAGGAGATTGTTTTGGCTGAAAACGTCTGGAGTTTCCACCTTTGAGAGTCAAGTCCACTTCATGCCATTGCTTACAAGATTTTCTGCTAATCATGTAATTTCTTTGATTCCCTTAAACATGGATAGCTTTGCATAATTCTCTGTGAGTTACTGTATGAGACACATATCCATATTAAAAATTTAGATCATGACCTTCAACATCTGATTTCAGTTCAAGACATAGCCTTGAAGGGTGTCATTACTGATGATCTTGTCAAATCTTTTTGGTGAATACTCACCAGAAATTTGCTGAGATTTCTGACACAAAAAAAACCCCACCTTATACAGGAGTATCCACTTCTCACAATAGCTGTTCTTACAGTACTTTGAAAATGAAGCACTCAAGGTAAATCATCTTCTTGAGAGATAAGCTGCCCTGAATTGTCATGCATTAGCCACAGAGTAAGAGACCATGCAGCAGCTATGACTGTAATATGGCAGTGCCCTGGCTCTGAAATGAGTGTCATACACCCAGATTCTTCAGTCCTATCACACTCTCTAGAATCCTATAAAAATACAAGTCTTGTGGTTTTCAGGGATTTTCATGTGAGAAGAGATACACAACAGTTTGGCAGAACATTCTGCAGTAAAATACTTGTTCTATAACGACATAAAGAATAAGCAAGCACACAGTATTCAGAAAATAAATACATTAAAGAACATGAAGTCCACATATTTGGCTTTATTATTTTCCTGTAAGTCTATCTGTTCACATCTGTGGTATTTCACTCATCTTGCAGTAACTCTCCTCAGCTAGAGAAAATAACCAAAAATTAAGACCAGACTCCCTAGTTTACACAAAAACCCACACATTACTGTCAGTGTCTGAATAACATAACAGAATAACAAACACCAATAATGATCAAAATCTAAAGGCAGATTTCCAAGTCACATTCTCCTTATGCCTGTGTTTAAGGTCCTCTCTAACTAAAGCCATTCTCTTCTCTGCTGTTTATCTGGTTGCCTCAGCTCAAGCTTGACCCCAATGTCAGACTGGTGCCACAGTTCAGACTGTATTCCCACTAGTTACATCCACAGAAAACCACTTATTCAAAACATATACACATATAGACAGAATTGCCCATCCAGACCAGCATCAACAGTGAACCTGACTCAAAATGACAAAAGATGATTGATTGTCCTTCAACTGATGAACTTAGAGAAAAAACAGGTCTAGTAACTACATGGGTAGTTATTTTGGCATGTAATGTGTGCTGTTACTTATCAAAACGGAGACACCAATTTCGATAATTTTCTATTTCAGACATTATCTCTAGTTGCAAAAAGATATTACAATCTTAATTATTCTCTTTTGGAAAAAGAGAGTTTCTATTTAATTTTTTATTTTTAGCCTTGTAAAGTATGAGGGGACTTCTCGATTTGCTAAGGTACTTTGCATTATTACAGATTGTGTTTTCTTTACACATAATATTTTGAAGCATATATCTAGCATTTCAATTTTGTAAAACCATGGATACCAGAAAGCTCCTTCTCTTCCAAGAAGTTTCTTTCTTTTATTCAAATAAATATGCAGATAATTCATAAATTTTGTCACAGCTACTATTCTCATTAATAACATAGGCTGCTTAATAAGAATAATCTATAATTAGTGTTTACTGCATCATAATTATTAGAATACAAACTGTCAGATTCATTCTTCATGAATGTCAGTAACTGGAAAAGAAGATTTGCAGGATCATGGTATTGTTCAGCTATCACAGTTATAAGCACTGTAAAAGGACCTAAACAGTTTGAGTGTAGGAGTCTCAAGACTGAAAAGACTTTACTATAACCACAAAAATTTTACCCTGATCAGAGTCCACGGTATTGACTTGTGTCATTTAATCATACTTTGCTGAAGGAGTGATATAGTGGAAGTTCATTGGATCTCATAACCTCTGGGCAGTTCTCAATAGCTGTTTATTATTATGTAAACACAGACTCAGCCCTCCTCATTAGTGATGGCAGTACCTGAAAAGGTTCAGGTTCAGTTGAGATTAGGATTCAAAATCAACTGTTAATCCTAATTGCTTGAAACTGGAAGGAAACGTAATGTGAAAGATTGCTCGTGGTGAGATTTTTCACACTTCTGCTTCTGTCCATGGACAAAATTAACATTAAAACAGCTTTTCTCATAGTGTTTTGGCACTTCTATCTCTGATCACAGGCAAAACACTAAAAGTTAAAAGTAATTTTTGAAACAAGTTGCAGAATATTAAATAATATTTGGCCCTAGCAAAAGAATAGAAATGTAAGGCTTTGTCATTCTTTTTCCTTTCTTTTTTATCTCCATCTTTTTCTTTCCCTTTTTTTCCTGTTTTTTTTTTTTTTCTCTGTCTCTCCATGCCCCAAGATCCTTTAATCCTTTTCAAGATATTTAAAATGCTGCTATTACTGTTCATCAAGGTGTGGAAGTACCTGAGATTCAATATGTGAATGATCTCACTGACTTTAAAGAAATATTAACATTCTTAAAGGAAACATATGCCCTACTGAACTGGGCCTTATTTTGGGTCTGCAATGAATTCTGTTAATAGAATTAATCTTTTTTAACTATCAGTCTGGTAGTAAATATCCCAAGTGCTAATGTCATTTGGCTAGCCTAGCACTTACCTAAGTTAATTTTTTTTGTTCTAGAGATCTAGTAAGTCTTCTTGTGCCTCCAGTCTGGGAAAAGGTTTTTCTTTTGGTCACATCTTTGTAAGAAGAGGAAATTAAGGCCTCATTGTTACACACTACGAGAATTTACTGAGTGTATGTAAACACTGATAAAAACTTGTATGAAATTTCTCCAAGTGCCTCTAGGCAAAATTTGCAAGGCTACTTCTAGTAGGATAATTGGTCTGCCAGAGCAATGGTGGAGTCAGTAACTTCTAGGAGGAGGGCATCTGAGGACAGAGATTTTTACAAACCAGCACATTTGGAATTGGAAGAAGACATCTGTCCACATCCCTTATTTCACTTTTCTAAAGTAACAAGACTAGGTGTTCTCACCTCAAAAGGGTATAGCAAGAATACATTAGGAAGATAAAATTCTGTGACACTGTGGAAACAACGTGGGTACCCAAGATAGTGCATGATTTTAATTATACTCTCCAAAACTATTAACATGTAAGTGTACAATGTAGGGAGTCCTAATATGCTCTAATCATCTTTGTTGAAAAGCAGTATTTAAAAATAAAACACAAAAATACTGTAAATTTCTGCAAAAATATTCTGACAAAATGTTTTTTATTAGACTATAGTAACTTGTGGAAAAAAGTATCAGACTGACAGTTCTGGAAATGTCTCTGTCTGTCCACAAAAAATGTACTGCACAGGGAGAAGGAATAAAAGCTTCAAAAGCAATGTTCCTAAGCTCTGATCTGAAGGGACTACCATCAGCCCATTATAGTCCTTGGCTGGTGACAAGGGTGCCAATTAGTACTGCCAAGTGCAATGATGGCTTTTCTGATGTGGATGCCTCACTGCTGGAAACTGGAACCATGAAACTCATTTCCAATAGCCCTATGAAGAGCCATCAGATGGTAACAACTTTTAGTCACAGACTTAGACTGGCATTGTACTGACAATGCAGAAAGAAAAAACTCTACATCATATAACCAATCCCAGAGCAATCCAGCTACCCCTCCATTGTATTTCTAGGAAAGACAGACCTTACAGAGATTCACTGAGAAATCATAAAAAAGAATGTGACTGAAACGCTTTCATTTTTTTTCAGATCACTCTGTTCAATCTTCATTTTAATTAGCCTTTAATACTTATAAATATTGTGTAGGTGTAATGAAGGGTAAAGAATGGTAGAGACCCACTAAAATATGAATTCTTTCATTTCCATCTTAGCATTTATTTTCATGTGATTTAAAGGTATTATTGTAACACCCTTCTGATGGGCAATAGCATGAAAAAAATGGTGACTTTAATCCAGTTTTTAAGCAAATTGTCACAGCCTCAAACCACATTATCGACATGCAATTTCCTTCCTCACAGGCTGGCCAGGGACGCGAAGTCTTTAAGAAGAACAAACTCCAGACACGGAGTTACTCATAATTACAGTGAAAAACTGTCAAGGGCCACCAACCTTGCAATGTTCTATCACACTACTTAAAGCTATATTTTATCATATTTCTTAGTAGAAAAATTTATTTGGCTACAATGAAAATATTTTCATGAAGATAAACTCCCTTCTGTATGAAGCTGTGTATGCATGTATATCTACATAAGTATGTGTATTTTTGTGTGTTTTATAAGCATGTAAGACAGAGATACAATCTTTTGTTTAATTCAAATATATAGACATATGTAAACCTTGGAGATACTCCAAATTGGGAGTGATTTCATATGTTCTTTCCCATTATTTCAGATGAAGGTGACCATTCATGCATTTTAACAGGAATATAACTTGGCAGAATAAAACTTTGAACCATCTTTTGCTTATTTTAAACATGTCCCTGTCACATTAACATACATAATGGAAATAGTAAAAAATGCTCTGTTTGTATACTCTGTATTGGATTTTTTTAATTCTTCGCTGCCTACTATTAGTCAGGTTTTTGGGGTTTTTTTTGACAGATAAGCCCTGTTATGTGAAACCATTCAGCATTTACAAAGATTGTTTTTTCCTTGGGTATAACAAGTTGGAGTACAAAGAATATCCGTTTATCATTGTGCATTACTTTCAGATGTCTCAAGTAAATAAATACTCAAAATATACTCACCAAAAGTAAGGAAAGGTTTCTAGGTCACATAGATGTAGGAACATAAATCATAGAATTGTTTAGTTTGGAAAAGACCTTTAAGATCACTTAGCTCAACAATTAACCCAACTCTGTCAAGTCTGCCACTAAACCATCAACATATCTTTTAAATATCTCCAAGTGATGGTGACAACCACTTCCCTGAGCAGAATGTTCCATCCCTGACAACTTTTTCCATTAAGAAATTTTTTCTAATATCCAATTTAAACCTCCCCTGGCACCACTTGAGGCTATTTCCTGTCATCCTATAGCTTGTTACCTGGGAAAAGAGAACACCACCTTGCTACCATCTCTATTCAGGTAGTTGTAGAGAGTGATAAGGTCTCCCCTGACAGACAGAGGACAATCACTGCCCTAACCCCATTGGCTATACTATTGCTGATACAAGACATGGTGCCATTGTCTTTCTTGGCCAACTGGGCACACACTGGTTTGTGTTCACTTGCTGTTGACCATCACCGCCAGGTCCTTTCCTGCCAGGCACTTTCCAGCCACTCCCAGCTTGCAGCATTGCCTGGGGTTGTTGTGACCCAAGTGCAGGACCTGGCACTTTACTTTGTTGAACAGTTGGCCTCAGCCCATCATTCCAGACTGTCCAGATTCCTTCCTACCCTCCAGCAAATCAACATTCTCAGCCAGACTGGTGTCATTGGCTCTGGTAATTGAATACCTTTGTACACCGCTTAATTTCTGTGGTGAACTCGCCTCTTTATGCCTTGGAATATCTTAAACCATTTACAAATAGCCTAAGTATTCCTTGGCTGTGCAGCCCCACTTAAGCCAGTGCCAGCTGTTGTCTACTCACCAGAAGCTGAAGTAGAGAAGAGAAACACAGCACAAACCCCCTTTATGGTGTTAATCCCTCTGTCCCAAGAGACAGAGCACCAACCTGAGCAAGCGTCAGCTGGGGTAAGAGCCCAAGGCTTTGTGTCCAGTTGGTTTTGTCACAGCAGGGAAAATGGGATACCAGGGTGGAGCTGGGATAAACAACCAACCAGATCAGAGCCTGGGCTGCTTGAACATTAGACAAAGGGAATATCTCAGAGTTACATGGCAGGGACCAGGCTGGGGTGGGGCCTGGGGGAGTCCACTGCAACAATTGGCAAACTGACTGAGGTGCCCTCGATCTCCTCAAGATATAAAACAGGACTGATCCCAATACTGAGTCCTTGGGAACCCCACTAGTGACTGTCCACCAGCTGGATGTGACTCCACTTCCCACCACTCTGGGCCCAGCCATTCAGACAGCTTTTTACCCAGTGAACAGTGCACGAACAGACAGTTTCTCCATGAAAATGTTGTGGGAAATTGTGTAAAAGCCTTCAGTAAAGTTCAGTTAGACAAGATCCACAGTCTTCCTCTCACCCACCAAGATGGTCACCTTGCCACAGATGATCAGGTTGACCAGGCAGGACCTGTCTCTCAGAAACCCAGGCTGTCTGGACATGTTCCCCCAGTAGCCCCGTACATGTTGCATGATGACACTCAAGGTGATCTGCTCCTTTACCTTCCCCAGCCCCAAGGTCAGGCTGACAGGCTTGCATCCCTTTTTATAGATGGGCATCACATTGGCTAAACTCCAGCCCCCAGTTAACAAGGACTGATGGTAAAAGAAGAAGAGAGGCCTGGTGATCTCTTCCACCAGCTCCCTCAGAACCATTGGGTGAATCCATGTGGCACCATAGGATTGTTTGTGTCTAAGTGGTGGCCACTGACCATTTCCCCTTGAACCACAGAGCTTCATTCTGCTCCCTGTCCCTGTCGTCCAGCTCAGGGGCTGGGTACCTGAAGAACAACTGGCCCTACTGTTAATGATGGAAGCAAAGAAGGCATTAAGTACCTCAGCCTTTTCCCCAGCCTTTGAAATACAAGTAGCTGAAAATAAAAATTGTTCATGACCAGGAATTTAGAAATAAAAGAGGGAAGAGCACATTTTCCAACAACTCAGTCTGTCAGACAATTTCTGGAAGTCAGACAATTACCATTTGGTTGTACAATAAAGCCCACAGATGAATAAGTGTATTCATTAGAGCAATTTCACTGCTGCCCTGGCATGCAACCTGATCCTGAGATTCTCGTAACTGATAGGACAAATACTGTTAAATTACACTCCACTCAAAGCCTCTAAGCCATCAAAGCCATTTTTTTTGCAACAAACAAGCACAAAAAAAGATCAAAAAGTATTTGTACTTGCTGAAAAATACACCATTCCCTTTTTTTCACCAAATATGTCCTTTATCAAAGAATGAATCAACTCAGCATTCAGGTTTACAATCACTCTAGGAAACACTCTTTTCAGCATTAGTTCCTGGTTCACAATCAAACCCACACAACACATTTTTGAGCCTAAAAGGTATCCAGTGCTGAATTTTGTTTATGTGGAGCTCAAATGCAAAGCCAAGGTCCAAGTATAAGATACCAATGGAAAGTCTAATAAAGAAAGGTTTAAAAAAGTAAGGAGAAGAAATCGTGATCTGTGAGCACAAGTCCACAGCTCTTCCCTAGGCAGAGCAGGTGTCTCAATCCTAACACCATAGCAATTTAGGTTTTGGGCTGGTACTTGCGATGACATGTGTTCTACTCTGCCCTGTTGTACTCTATTATTCTATCACAGAGTGATTTTCTTTGGGTTTGTGGAATGAATCACATTGGCCATCAGAATTCCACCCCCAATCAATCCAAGCTGTAAAGGAAATGGGATGTTTAATATTTATACCTCCATTATTTTTCAGGGGAGTTAAGAGAATCAAAATAAGAAGATTTCAAAAAAAACATTTCTTGCACCAAATTGATTGTTAAAACAGGTTGACCCTTTAAAGAAGCAGACATATTAATAATGGGCTAGACTTCAGGACATCTTTTCCAATCTCCTTGAGTGTCTGTATGCCATAAAGCAGAAGTCTGTGCACCACGGTTTCCCTAGTCACAGGAAAATATGCAAAAGCTCAGCAGACCACCAACCTTTTCAGAGTGGAAAAACAAGTACTACTCAGAGAAATGCTGCTTTATGCCCATGAAGACCACCTGGCCCAGAACTAGAAGCCACAGCTGGCTTCAGACTTTGCAGAATCCTCTGCCTTTCCTGTCAGTTTTTAAGTAGTTGAAGTCTAGGGACTTGCTTTAATTTTTACAGGAAATTTGACAAAAATATGTGAAACTGTATATGGTTTGTACCCAGATAAAGAGAGGTCACTTCTACTGCGTTTTGGCCACTGGCATCACTACAGCAGAATATCACACCAGAAAGCACAAGGCTACAAAAGGAAAATAATTTTTCACATATGTATTTATTGTAGCATCAGAATTCATCATAGCATGAGGATTTTCAGACGTTACAGTGATTTGTAAAACTGCATCAGATAAATTAAGAGATGACACTAGAATTGTCTGTGGTTATTTAAAGTAGTTACAATTCACTACAGGCAAGTCCTTTTAAAATTAAGCCAAAATATTTTTCAGATTTTAAGATGTGACTTAAAAGGAGTTGATCCACTTCTTACACTTCAGTTTTTAGGGATTTTACATTTTTGGAAGTGGCACTATTTTTATCTGGATAAGCAAATGCATGATTTTTTATTTTTCCCCTCGGCAAAAGTCACAGCCTAAAAAGACCTGGTTTTGAAGCAGATTTTTTTCCGTGTCTGATATTTTGTCAAACTGTTTTTTTTCCTGTAGAGGGGTGTGAATGTTGTTCTCCTCTAGGCACACACTTTTAGAGTGTTGTGTGTCAGATGGACAAAAAATTAAGATATTAGGGACAAACCTTGAAGTACACTTAATTTGTGCAGACAAATTGGGAATGGTGACTGCAGCTTTTCTCACTTTTCCTTGCTGCAAATGCACCAATATGCAAAAGAACACAGTGCAATGTTTTGGGTGCATAGACAATCTGAAATGTGTCCCCATATGTAAAAGAAGTTCTTTGCAGATGTCTGAATCTTTTCTATTTACATGACAGATTTTAGAGACTCCAAAGAAGCTGTTGCTCTCATTTTCATGCAATTTTTACAACTTTCCTTTTTTGTTTTTTCTTTTTTATTTTATTATTTACCTTAAAAATCCTTCATTAACATAACTGGTTCTTCAACACTGTACCTGCACTCTGCTGTGAGAAGACCCCACACCCTGCAGAGCTTGTGGTTGAGGCCAAGTGGGGCTAAAAGTCCTGAGTAGATTTTTAGTGGTCTCTCTCATTGCAGTGCCTTATTTCTACTGTTGGGTTTACCCTTTTGTAGCACCTCTCTGAGCAAGAGATGTATTATTCCCATTTTGTAGAAGAGGAATTGAATCATGGGATTGCTTCCTTGCAGTTATGTAGGAAGTATGAAGCTAAAGAACTATTTTACCTCAGGGCTCCTGAAACTCTTTCCCCATGGATATCTCTGCCCATCCAAATGTGAATAAGTTCCTTGATTCCAACCTCTCTCCTCTCCCCTTCTCCCACAAAAGATGAAACATAGAGCAGCACCTAAAAGAAAATGAGGAAAAATAGCTACAAATTTCTGGAATGGCTCAGTACTTGTGCTGGGTCCACCTATTTAACTGTGCAGAGCTCCCTCTGTCTTGTCCACTCAGGCAACCATTCTGTCTTTCCTTTTTCGTGTGTTCTCCTATTTTCTATTAAACAATATTGCTGTTAAGGTTGCTACCTCCAATACATGAACAGGCTCCTGCAACAAATAGATTTTTCAACTTGAAAGAAAAAGTTTCATTCAATTTAAAGTTTCACTTCATTCCCAAGTATTTCTTGACTTTTTTGGAAAAAAAAAAAAAAAAGAGGATTTTTTGGTTTTGTATTCTCAAGCACTTGATACCAAAAGCAGGCTACTCACTTTGGAAAAAATCAAAACAATTTATAGGATGTGATGTGTGTGTATTGAGGAAGGGGTATTTTTGCTTTTTAAAATATGTCACCTGCACTTTATTTGAAGTTAGTCAGCAAATCAAGGCATAAGATGTTTCATTCAGTGAATGAACATCAAGAGTAATATTGCCCAACTCTTTCATTTCTAGCTTCCCTATCCTGCTTAGCTTTCAAATCCAAATTCCATTTTTCTCCCAGTAGCCACCCCTTAGGAGGACTCCCCTAATGCCTTCTTTTCAGAGATTCTTAATGTGCAATAAGAAGGCCCTGCTCTGCTTTCTCCCCACTTAAGCAATCCTCAGCAATGTCCCAAATAAAAAGCAGAAAGAGAGCATAAGGTTAAACTCTAAATTAATAGATCAAAGGATAAGAACCCTAATTCTGAAATAAACTGCCTATGGAAAAGGATTAAAATGGAGAGAGAGGATTATAGTACAATAATTGCGACAGAAGACTGTGAGTGAATTGGATGGAAAACAGGGTAGGTTTTATTCTGCATTTCTGAGCAAGAAAAATGAAAAGAGGATCTGAAAGATAATTAAAAATCCAAGTGGCCTCAAGGAGGAGAGGAGGCTGAAAACTCACAAGAAGATACTGCAGTGAATTCCCTGCCATGCCTGCCCAAGACCCATATCAGACTCCTTTAAGGAATACATCTACTCTTGCTTTGCATTCCAGGGAGGAAGATAATAAGTGGAAGAGTGCAAGATTTCAGCTAATTTCAACTTTACCACCATCTGCCACTGAGTCTCCAGAGGAGACCAAGACTCTGAGCTATCAATGAGGAGAGGACATGAAGAATTACTTCTAAGCTTCCTATTCAGCCTCTATCAACCCCGCAACATAACAGCCCAGTGCTGCATGTTTTGAAAATAACACGTATTTCCCCAGGCTCCTCTGGGAGGCAGAGAAAGACTTGGGATATAAACATGAACATGGCATAACAGAAGGAGTTTATAGGCAATCTATAAAGCCAAATTGAGTGGTGTGTTAATAATGAAAAAGTTGATAATGGATTCCAAAGGAGTGGAGATGTGGGGATAGTCTTGCAAGTGGACCAATATTAATTGCCGCAAAGCTTATTTATGTGTTTACACAACGTAAGGAGAGCTCCTGCCAACTATATCCCTGGTGAAAACCAGAATGTGCAGATAAGAAAGCTTTTAGGGAAAAATATGAACTGAGCAACTCTTCTATCTGAACCTTTATTTGAGGAACTGAGAACTGAGCACGCATCAGGGTACGAGGACTGAGTACCTGCTGAGCAGTGTCATGGGAAATAACTAATGAAGTCTTGGCCATACTGAAGTCAGTGGAGTTTACAAAGGTTCTAGTAGAGCCAGAAGCTTGATCTTCACCTCATTGATTTAATATGCCATGTTCCACTGCTGCAGCATTATACAGCTTTTATCATTATAATCCTACAGGAAGTGCAGGTAAAGAGAGAAGTCTCCTTGTTTCTTTATTTAATTAGTAAGAGCTTTAACTGAGATTTTCACAGGCCATAATAACCCAACAAAAAAAAAAAAAAATTGGTATCTGAATCCCATGACTGTCTTTGAGAAAAAGAAAAAAAACCAAACCCAAACCAAATGCAACTTTCCTTACCTCCCCCAAACCCTTGAGTTTTAGGTTTCTTAACAGTCATCTGCACTCTTGATATTTATTCCTTCAAAAAACTAAAATCCTCTGGCATGTTTGAATATGCACACTATGGGCACGATGATGTCTCAGGCAGTGTTGTCACTTTAGTTGATGTGGGCACTGATAAAAAAATATACAATGTTTTGCTTTGAGGCAAACTTTGTTCACAGTAAAAAAAGAGGAAAAGGTAACACTCTTAATATGTCTATTAAATACAGGAAGACTTTCTATCAACTTGCACAACTTTATAAAGCATTGTGTTATACTTTAATTTTCAAGCCTCATATTATTTAATCAGTAACCATAATTTTCATTCAAATAATGTGTACATAAAAACCATGATTTCACATTTCTTATCATCTTTAATAAATGGAAAAAATGTTTGCTTGCCCTCAAAGAGTAATCAACACTGTGTTAATAAGCTCAGGCCTGGGAACATTTTTTCAATAAGAAAAACATTACACATTATAAAATCAATAATGCTGCCTGACAAATGAGGTTGTGCATAAATTTTTGACATGAAATCATACACTGAAGTCTAAATTTAAATTTGGCAATGCTTTCAAAGTCTCACACTTTATGATAGCTGTTCTAGAGAGTGAGCTGTACTGAAACTAATCACATAATTTAAAGGATACATTTGCTTTACTATAGCAATAAAAATACATTACATCATGTTAAAAGCCATCCTGATTCAACCTGCAGTGGAAATTTGTGAACACCATGATGGGCTGAGCCCCATGTGGGACCAACTAGCTGCTGTTTATAAACCATGTAAATAAAAAATTTAGCACCTTTCTAGCAGTCTTCATTTTCACAGTGCTCCATAAATATTAACTAATTGATCCTCAGGACAGCTGGGATATAGCTGAGAATTGGAGCTGAGTGAGGAATCGGTAGAAAATCACCAATTTAACAAATGAAGTCCTTTTCTCTGTTTATAACTTACCTACTGACAAACTCTACTTATTCTGAATTTGCCTGCCATTGAAAGTGGGCTGGCAAATGCTCAATGCAAAATCAGCTTCACTCTGTGCATGCTTACTGAAATATTCACTGACACAAACCCCAAGAGCTTTTCACACCTACTCAGGACAATTTCTAGGGCCAGTGCAGCTCAAGGAACATCCCCAAGATGAAGATTGGCTACAGCCATTCTGTTTTAAAGGTTAGGGGAATTTATCTGTGCATGTGCAAGCTATGCTGGCAGTTGTTGATCTTTAGCCTATTTTACTCAGAGTGTAGAGGCAGCCAGTGTTTCCAGAACTAGGCTGCATTCAGGTGAGCTGACATCATCTGCACCAACAACCAACACAAATGTTTGCCAGCTGAGGACTTGACCATTCAGGCTGTTCCTTAGCAAGAGCAAGAGAGGCTGCATTAATGTCACTTCATCTCTCATCCATCCTTCCACATCTGCATAGGGAAGGCTTCTTAAAACCCCCTAGCAGGCCATTTCTTCTGTCTTCCTCTATTGGGTTTGCATAGCAAGATTTTTACATCTCGCATTTATATTTAGGGTGGATTTTCTCATACATGATACCATTTTTTGATGGTACTCATTTGACAATTAATCACATTTTCCAAGACACAGGCTGAAATATTCTTCTATCAATACTCCTGCTCCAGTGTGAGGACAAATATATTTCACAATTTCCACCTTTAGTTTAACGTTCTTGATCCCACAGGAACTTTGGCTGCTCCATAGAAACATTAAAAAAATGTCCTAAATGATACAGAATTTCTGCCACAAACCAGTATCCCTGGGATTTTTAGTATTTTGTTCCTCTAGAAGCCTGAAGGACCTAGATTGCTGTGCATCAGAGTATCAGCCATTTACAGAGTGGGATAAAAACAAAAATCTTAATCTAACAAATAACAGTTACATTAGCCTTCACCGAAAACTCAGAAAACAGGCAGAATCTTGAAAGCTGTATCTCTTTCTTCAATTCTTTATGGTAGAAAAGTGATTCCTAAAAAAAGGTCAAAATTGTTAAAATGAAGATGAAATAAGAGGAAATGTCTTTCATTTTAAGCAATTTTTTATTGAAGAAAGGAACACAACATGGCTCATCATTGACTGTTGTCCTCTTTCTTTAAAGGCTGATTAATTTTATCATAATTAAAATAACTTTATGATGAGTTACCAAGAACAGGAAAGTCAAATAGCATGTTTGGGAGCTGCAACCTTTTGTCATAGAAGTAGAAATACAACATTTTCTTCACTAAAATATTTCTTAAAGAATCTAAGTCCTTCATAGATTAATAACAAGGGATAGAAATAAATAGTGTGTGAATTACAATTTGCCAGAGGAGTTTTGCATGTGTCACTGCAGAGGTTTGGTACCAGACCCCATGTGTACAGCCTAAGCCCGAAAGCAGTGTCTGTACCCATTTCCCAGGATCTTGATTAACCTCATTAGTGAAATAGAGGCCTGTGACCTGCTCTATCAGGACAGTCCCAGCAGATAGGGAATGTGAAATTGTAGCACTGTCAGATAAGCACTCCCCTCATTTTTGCCTTGTATTACCATAACTCTGACTTAACTTCTAAAAAACCTTGCTCCAGCATGATCCAGTCAACATCATGGATGATGCCTTGTGTGGGATGTAGTATGGGATCCTTTACAATCTTTTCTCTCTGGAAAGATTTTATTGCAAGAACAGACACACAGAAAAAAAGCTACTATAGAAATGTGAAACTTCAGCTCACTGGGTAGAAGTTCTTATCATCATTATAACATCTATAATAATGGATAGATACTGAAGAAATCATTTTACTAAAAACATTACTTTTAATTCAACTCAAAATATAGGGGCTAAATTAGCTCTAAAGAGTCCTTAGACACAGGAAAAGCAAAAATTGCTTCTTTGCTTAAGTGGGCAAATCACCCATAGCTACTTTCACTCAATTGAACTTGGATAATCTTAAATACATCTGCAGTACCTGCACAAACTTCATCAGCCTCATTGCTCTGTAGCAGGTAATGGATATTTGAATCTGGTAGTCATTACCATTCCCAGTCAGGAGTACTCTTTAGTGTGCCCTAAAATGACTGATTAAAGCATTATTTCTACCTACTATTTCTCAAGTGGAATGAATAAGCAGACAGGAATATAGAATGGGAAGTGGGGCAGAGAAAACAGATCCCAGTCTGGGATTTTGATGTTAAAAGTGATAAATATTAATTATTTCCAATTAAGTGAAAAGACAAAAAAAATTTTTGGATTGCAAGACCTCTGGGACACAAGCAATTATTATCCATCCATTTACACAACACCAATCTGTTTTTTATCTCTTTGGCCTTTGGGCACAATTATAATACTTAGACACAATTTATACAATTTTACTCTGAGTTATGAAAGCCTGATATCTGACACACACTGATTAACTGTACTTCATGTTGAAAATTGCTTCATGGGGCAATTATAACAAAAAATAGTAAAAGTTTAAAACCAGTCCATACACAGAAAAAGAGAGCTAACTTCAGTCCATAAACTTTGAAAGGAAATTAGCCCCAGGAAAGGGTAGGAGATGATGAGAATAAATTAAGTCAGAAGAAATTCAGATATGCAAATGAGGAAAAATAAAATAGTATGCACTAATCTGTGCAAAGTTCCCCCCAAAAGGTCTTGAAACACTTGAAAACTCAGTGTAACAGAAGACCAGGAAATTATCCCAGGGGAAACATGCTTATAATAGATGGCATAAAGCAAGATGGAAAAGTAGAAGCTCCCTGGACCTTAAAAGCAAATTCTGCTAGAGAAGCTAAAAAGAAATGTGTTAGAATATAGTCAAAAGGTATCTCCTGGAGCTCTTGCTATTTACTGTAAGAGAAAATCACTTGAAGAAAAGGCCAGTGGCTCCAGAGTAACTTCCAGTGGGACTGGAAATTTGGAAGGGAAAAGAGATAGGCCCACATTAGGTCCAGTAGGTATATTTGGACTTTGAATTAAAAAAAGTGCTTTTTGCTTATGAAATTATATAGAAATTATTCTATTGCTGCCAAAAACCACAGCTGTTGAAATACCTTCTTGAATTTTTTCAGATGGGAAAGAGGAAATTTTCTGGATGGATTTATTAAATACGAGTATATCACTATTCTTCCAGCAGAAGAGTATGTGGATTTACTCAGGGGTAGTTGTTTCATTTCAAATTCACTGCCCACCTTTGCTCTAATTAACTTGCAACTGCAGGTAAATCCTAAGAGAAACATTGATGAAATTCCAAAGTAATAGAAATATCCTGTAGTCAATTGATTCATCCAGGTCTAGAATTTTTTTTAAAAGTTTCTTTAAAGTTGCTACATTGTGGCACACGTGGTAGTGTCTGTTAAGATTAGATATTGCAATATATTTCGATTTACTTCACTGCCATGCTGCATAAACAGTAGTTTGTGCTTCAAGGGTCATGGCATGGCAGGGTACAAGATGTCTGTGAAGGGTTTCAGGTGCTACAGGAAAAACTTGGTGAGTATGAAGGGATGTACTGAGGGGGAGACAGAATACCAATCATGGCTACCAAATACCAATGGAGGCTACCAAAGAACATGTACTTGTTGGGAGGAAAAGGGAGAAAGTGCTACTCAGGGATAGTTTCGGTGGAAATAACAGTATGAAGATTTGGGAGTAAAAAAAAAAGGAAAAAAAAAAGAAGGAAGAGAACCTTATACCAGTATTACCTGTAACATTCCTTCCTGGGAAAGGATGTAAAACAGTTTGAGATATTGGGGTTTCATGAAGGCTGAGAAAGGTTTGTAAGAAGCTGTGTGGTAAGAAATTAAGTACATAAATACCCTAAGTGTATTTCTGTTTCTCGGGGATCTGCTTTAGAAGGTCTTCCAGTCTGGTTAAGAAATTGTCATCCAAGCCCCAGATGTTTTTCATAAAAAAAGGTGTTCCTGTACCTTATTTCACCCTAAATTTGCAACATATTTTTAAAACCAATAACAATTAACTGCTGGAATGGCAACACAGGTGTCTTGCTTATATACTTGAGAATTACATTAACTCACTTAACCAGACTGTGATGAATTAATTAACTGCAGATTAACTACTGATTAACCTTCTGGCCTTTTCAAGATGATTTCTGAGATAATCTTCAACTTCATATGGCCAGCATTCTTTGGAAGGAAAGGTCTAGAGTAAAAGCAAACTTCTTTACTTAACTGGATGGCCTAGATGGAGAAGTGAAGACACACACATAGCCAGGAAGACAGGCCACATTTTTAACTGCATTTTTTGACTACTAAAGGATATTACTTCTACTTTCTTCTTTCTCTAAAGCCTTTGACCATTAAACATACAAAAACAGTATTACTGTAAACTCTTCCTTCTCAGCTGTTGGATTTCTAAGCTGGTCTTAGACAGGATTTGTGTTCAGCCCATCGAATATTCACAGATTCACTGGAAAAGTGAACTGTGCTCCTCACTAGTACATATTGCTTTGATCATTTGTAAACTTCATCAGTGATAATCTTGTACTTCTTCCTAGATGCTGAAAAAGTGTTAAATTGCATGTGGCTGAGGAACAAATGTTCTGAAAAATTCTACCATAGGATGACAGTGCATTTCCAATTAGATCATATCATCCATCAGTAAGAAAAGGTTACAATCCATTTAGTGTGTGTCATGTGCATTTTATATCTTTCTAGTTTCTTAATGAAAGTGTTATGCACTATCAAGTCAAATAGCTTGCAGAGTATGGTACATCAATACTATTACTTTAAAAAATGGCTTGTAATCTAAAAAAAAGATATCAGGTTAGTTTGACAGGATCTATTTTCCATAAACTTATGTTGATTGGCACTAATTCCATCCTCCAGCTCTTTACTAACTGAGTCCTATATCAGATGTTCCCTTATTTCACCAAGGATCGATGTCAGCCTGACAGGACTATAATTACTTGGGTTGTCCCATTTACCATTTTTAAATATTACCACAATATTAGTTTTCTGCTGGTCTCAATTAAATGCCCTTACTCCTGCATATGTCTATCTATCTCTCTTCCATCACATTGATCTGACATTCTAGGAGATAACACAAACCCAGAAATTCACACTGAAAGTGACAGCAGTAGATTAAAAGAAGGAGATGTCTCAAATAAAAATCTCACACTCAAGTTAAAAAACTCCAAAACTAGCTTCATCCTCTTTCTTAATGCTCCCCCCTTCCTAGAGCTGGGAAAGGCTGAGGAAAGCTGTGCTGATTGTAAGGTGGCCAGGCCGTAGCCTCTGAGGAGAAGCTGACTGAAAACAACAAAAACACCAGAGACAGCCTGGAGTCGTATTGATTAATGTGCTACTGGAAGGCACCCAGCGAGGAGGAAGGCACACAAACCCAGCTAGAATAGAAAAATCTGGCTCTGTCTGATTTATGTGACAGGAGACAAAGTGCTTGGTATTTAGCAGGAAGGTAGAAAGTTGCAGCTGTGTATGACAGAGTCAAAAGTCTAGATTTGGGTGCCCTACATTTCAACCAAGGACCGGCCCCTGCTGTTCCCAATTGACAATGTGCCTCTGAAGGTCTGCAGCCAGACAATAGGAAATACTGTGAATGGGGACAGAGATAGAATTTAGGCCACATTAATTTCCATCAAAAAGCTGACATGTGTATAAGTGAGAGGGAGTTTGGCCAAAGAGTGAGTACAATAAATTTTTATTTTTAAATTTCCAAACCCAGTGTGGTCAGTTATTGGTTGTAACACCTCCATCCTTGGAGATGTTCAACCCTCAGCTGGATGCAGTCCTGCAAAACTAGATATAACATTGTAGTGAGCCATGCTTTGAGCAGGAGGTTGGCTTAAACAACTTCCTGAAAACACTTCAAGAAAGACAGAGAAAGAGAAGGCTCCAGGGAGACTTTACGAAGTCTTTCTGTACCTGAAGGGGGCTACTAAAGAGTTGGTGAAGTACTTTTTATAAGGGCAAACAGTGACAGGATAAGTGATAATGGCTTTGAAAAGAGCAGCTTTAAATTGGATATTAGGAATAAGTTCTTTACTGTGAGGGTGCTGAGGCACCGACACAGGTCACCCAGAGAAGTGGTGGCTGCCCCATCCCTGGAAGTGTTCAAGGCCAGGTTGGATGAGGCTTTGAGCAGCCTGGTCTAGTGGGAGGTGCCCCTGTCCATGACAGGGGGCTAGAACAAGGTGATCTTTAAAGTCTCTTCTAATCCAAGACATTCTATGATTCTATGATTAAAAAACTAAATTCCTCTTCAGAACTTATTTTAGAGGCTGCATTATAAATGGAGCGGAGTACAGAAGTCTGAGTATAGCTATAGTAGGATAGAACAAGGTTATTAACACTAAGACACAGAATTATAAGGTTATAACCAATTTTTTCACAATCTGATTATTATTCTTTTTTAAAGAAACCTGAGGAAAAAGCCAATAATAGCATTGGTTTGAAGCAACAAACTCATCAGATCTGTGTTAACTACTTTAAGATGCAGTAAGCACAGGAAAAGTCCAGACAAGCAGAGGAAAAAGATCTTCAGCTGCACTTCAGATAGCTTTGAAAGTGAAGCATCTAGATGCATTTATAAGAATTCCTTATTTTTAAAGTATTTGCAAGATTTTTAAAATCCATATGCTTTAGCTCAAAACTAAATTCTAATTAAGCAAGCCAAATAAAATAAAAAAGCATATAGAGAATTGTTCTATAATTTTGTAGAAGATTCCTCCTGTACTTCTCTCAGGAAACTGATATAGTCCACTTTCAGAAATGGTATACAAGATAAAGCACTTTAATCCAATATGCCAGTCTCTGTAATTCTAGTCAGTCTGAGAAAAATGCTAGTTGTTAGACAGAATTTGAATTAAAATGAAAATGCCTACATAGCACATACTATAATGTAATTTTAGGGTCCTAATGATTTTTTCTCCTTTATTGTCAGATATTAGGGGTCCACCAAGGAATAGAAGTCTTCCTTAGCTGTACTAAGCCTTCTTTAAGTACATATTGCAAAGTTCCAAAAAGTAAAACTATTTTTAATTCAAAACACAATTTTATGAGCAAAAGACATTAAATTTTCACAAATTTTTTCATTAATTCTACCATTTACCGGCTTTTGATTAAAATAGGACAACTTAGCTTGTTTAAGAAGTTAATCATAGAATCATAGAGTCATTTACACTGAAAAAAAGCTTTCAATTCTTTAGGTACAACCATTAACCACCACTAAACCATGTCCATTAGCACCACATCTTCAAAACTGTACTTCAAAAAACACCAGGCTTTGGCCAGTTGAAGTCTGAGTTTTCTAAAGATTTTTCAAGATTTATATTGCTTGGCGCAAGATGTACTGAATCAATTCACAGTAAATATCTACAGTTAAAAAGAAAATAAATTCACACAGAAGGCTGAAATCAAGCAGAATGTGTGTATGAAAGCTGGAACATTTGTTCTGGCAAAACAGGTTGCTCAAAAAAAAAAAAGCCCCCAAACCAAGGAGCTATTTCTTTTTTACTCAGTTGTAGTGTTGGACTCTAAAGTTAATTGACATCAGAAAGTAAATCAGAAGTTATTGAATACTTCTCAGCATATAATAATTTAACAGAAACAACATGCAGCCTTACAGGCATTACCAGGCATGAGAAGTCTTGGTGTTATCCAAGGTGATGATGACACAGGTGCTGGAACACTTTCCAGGTTCTGGATCCAGGTTTCATACCCTAGTAAATGCAGGAAAAAATTAAGAATTGGAATTCCACCTCTTCCTGAGCCAGTTCCTGTGTTGTGAATGCAAATTGGAGGCCTTGCTTCTCCTCTCAACTGAGTGTTGAACTCAACTGAATATCATAATTTCTATTTCCACAACTGAAAATCTAAATTCTAGACATCTCAGTACCTGCATCCCAATACCCAAGTCCCTTTCTGTATCCTGCCTGCGCAATATTCCTGTTACCGGGTAGTATTTGGAAAGGGGTGATGATGGTACCAATCCAGCCGAGATAGAAGCAAAGGACTGGCTTCTGCAATTTGTCACAAAATACAGTGGTAACCAGTTGATCAACACTTCTAACTGCTGTTTTCTTTGGTCTTGAAAATAACATCAAAATATGTACTTTGATGTTGCACTGTTTATATTCTGAGTATTTTGATGTGCATCCAGTTATTCTAAGCCAATTCTGACAACTCAAATTTGAGTCAGGAATGTTCAACATAACATCAAAGTTGGTAGACTTAATGCATACTGAAGTTCTTCAACTTTGCTCTCAGTAATTGGGACAAAACAACCCAGGTAATCCTCATGTAACATCAAAGCTGCAGATCCCAGATGAATGAAACAATAGAAGCTTCATTTTTTTTCTTCCAGTTGTGAAGTTTGCTGGGTATTTGTTGTTCTTCAGTTATTTCTCTTTTGTTTAAAAATATTGAACTAAAAATTGCCTATTAGTTCTAACTTCTGTTAGTAGACTATTTTGCCTTATCTTCATCATAACAAGCATAATAATGGCAAAGGGATGTCTTCCAGAGCAAGGCTAAATGAGAAAATCATGCTGTGAACTGACTGGGAAAAAGATTTAGGGGCCCTGTAAGAAATCCTGAAAGTATAAGTTATCTGAAGACAGACAGCTGGAAAGAGAAAAAGAGAGAAAGAAAAGAAAGATGTGTCAGTGTGTTTGAACTTGAGAATCCAGAAAAGATTAAGACCTTACTGCATGGGGATATCAGGATTGGGAAGCAGCAGTAAAAAGACATGAAAATTTTGTCAGACAAGAGATAGTCACTGTTCATGTTCACTGAGTGTTCTCATTTTCCATCTGGCATTACTTTCTTTCTTTTTTTTTTTTACTTTTTTTATTGCCCTGCACCAACGAATTATACATAGGTTAAACCAGGATGAATCAAAGTCTCCAGAGGAAAGGTTGAAGGGCTTTGTCTGTTTTTGTACTGCAGAGAGAACTTACAGAATAACCTTGTGGATAATATTCAGGACATGTTAAGCAGAGAATGACAACATGTACTGTGAGTAGAAAATGGAACTCACCTGTCACAAATAAATTCAGAAAAATAAGTACACAAAATCCATATCACACCACCATTAAAAGAAAAGTTGCCCAAAATTTCGCATTAAAATTCTGTTTGTAAAACTATATAAATATCAGCTATCATGTTGACTCCATCTATGCTATTCTACACGCATATTAATTTTCATTCAAATTTAAATTAATAGTGAGAAGGAGACTAGCACAAGTACATATATATTTTATCAACCTGCAGACTCTACTGGCAACCCTTCTTTGAAACACTCATCATCCTTTGGGATGGAGAAAAATAATTTAAACAGGGAAGGACTATCTTTTGTGTCTGACAGGCTTCTTGACACTTCTATAGAAAATATGCCTGAATTTTCCCAAAGGTGTCAAAACTAAATTATAAAAAAATAAATAGCTTAGTTTTCACATAATCATCAAGCATTTCTGCAATTATAACAGCAACAGACTGTGTTCCCTCTTTGGTGACTACTTTTGCCCTTTTTCAGTTTTCATATCATAGCAGCCTTGATGTCATGAAGTGGCTAAATATGATCAGGTCTCCAAGAAGTCATGGTTTTCCCTCCGGAGGCTGCATAAAGCTGAATAGGATTGAAAACTGAAACCAAAACCAGAAAATGTGACTGCCTTAGTCTGCTTTCAACTGGCACCCAGGTAAGCCCTCCTGTGAGTGCTGAGAGATCTGTTTTCAGACCAGAAAGGAGAGGATGGAGGGTAGAGGGAAAGAAAGAGACTATTGGGTTTTGGGGACAGAATGGAGCAATCACGGAAGGAAGTTGAAATAAGGAGGGGAGAAGACAACTGTTAGCCAAGAGTGAGTGCAAGGAGACCAGCATTAAACATCACTGCAGAAAAGAGAGACAAGCCAGAATTTGATTAAGGAAAAATGAGTTTGGGACCAATTTGGCTGGAGGGATTAGAGTCCTTTGGCTTAAGAGTTGGTGCATAAAGCTGAGAGGTTAAAGCCTAAGACTCTTAAGGTCCTCGCCTAGAAAACCATCTTGAAAGCTGCATAATTGGACCAACAAAAATGGAAAACTGAAAGAGGAATTGGGCTTTCTAAGAAAAACTGTGGAACAGAGAGGTTAGCCTGGGACATGTAGTTGCTGTTGTGCACCTGAAAGTCATAATTCTGGTTGTCCACATCACAAACTTGACTTGAATATGAGCTCAGGTCACCTCTCAGAGTAACCCACTGCCCACTGCCAACTTCTACAGCCAAAGGGGCAAAAATAGTTCCTTACTGCAGTTTAGAGCCTGAATGTAAGTGTTAACAGATCAGTGCTGCACACAACTGCACTGTATACATAGCAGAATTAAACAGGGAGAGATGGAGCTTGGGAGGGCAAACAACGAGAAGCTGCTCTTGTTAATGGTTCCACTTAGCAAGGAGAAAATGTCTGCAGGGTCCAGCCCTTCTATAAAGCAGGTATGTCCCAGCAGGAGGCCTGCTTGCCTCTTTCCTTCCTGCTCTCAGGCACCAACCATGGAACATTTGCCTTGCTCAAGGCTAAGAATGGTCAGTGCTCACATCATGCCTATTTGATCCCTGGTCATTGCACAACATGTGCCAGTGGCAATGCCTTCTGGAGGCTTGGTTTCACAAACAAAGCAGTGGTCTTTCTAAAGGGTTCATGATATTCTTCGGTAATATGAAATAAGATAGCAAGATATACCATTAAAGCTCCCAATTTATCATTTTTATACTTCCACAAGAAGATTGTCACAAAAAATAAACAAATGAGGTCAGGAAAGATCTGCTGCAAACTGCATAAAATTCTTTCCCACTGTAGATACAGTAAAGTCAGTTTAACAGGCATTAATCTGCCTTGCAGGTCAGTATAACGCAAGCAATAAAGTTCACTGGCAGCATTTTGTGACTGAGATGGGTCTGGCCTGAAGGATTTTGCATCTTTACCTCTCCAAAAGATAAAACCTAAACTTAAAGTGAGTACAAATAGATATTTGCATTATTATCACGGACACCAATGACCCATATCTCTCTCTTGTTCATGCATATTGTGCAGAATTCCCAGGAAAGATGTGGAAGTAAAACTACTTGAGATAGTCTCGTGTTCATACCATAAAAAAATATGAGTCCTTTGATACTGAGATGCATCTCATGCAGTCTTCAATGTCTAATATGCACTCCTAATAATTTAGCAAGTAGAATTTTGATTAAAAAAACAGTTAAAACCAAAGCAAAATACTTTCTTTTTATATTGTACCCAATTATTTAATACATAAAGAAACTCTGTGAATTGAATGCTATCAAAAATTGCTGAAAACAAATGTACCATTTTTCTCTCTATTCCATAATTTCCCCTACACAGTGTGTCAAATCAGGCAAACAAATATTATGTCCTGGGCATTGTGCATTTTTTGTATACACTTACCAGTATTTTAGAGAAATACTGGAGTATTTTATGCCTTATTGTGTCTCAGTTTGCATTTCCTTAACTAATCCTAGCATTCACACTTGTATTTATAATAAATCAGTTTATATATCCCTAGTTAATATTTGCTTAGGGCTTATGTTGATTTCACAATACATGTAATTTTCTGGCTCCATCTTTATCTTCAAGGATTAGATTGAATTGAGCACCAATGTAGTAATTTAGTTTTATCTTGTGCCTTACAGTTTTATGTTCTTGTAATAGCACTTTTCTATCTTATTTAATTAAATATATCTTATTTCACAATGATAACATTTTTATTTTTCAGTTTATTTGCTAAACAGCTGCCATTGTGGCAAGAATTTGTGGTGAGAGAACACTTAGAGACATTTACAACAGAAATTATCAAATGTAGAGGAGAGGAACAGATTTGAATTTGGCATAAATGCACTCTTGGATTAAATTTGAATTGCTTTGGATTCACTGGTTGGAATATGGAGCTAAATAGCTATATTTGGAATACTTTTCTTCTGGTTGTGTTTTCAGGGACGTATTTGGGTTTGGGGTTTCTGGTTTTGGGGTTTTTTGTTTTGTTGTGCATTGTTGTGGGGGGGTGGTTCATAAAGGAAGTGCTTTTTGAAAAAAAAATGTAGCTACATCTTCGCCAAGTTACACTAAAAGATTTGTGATGATTTTTTTGTCTTTGGCTTCACTGACATGAAAATAGCAGGTAAAAGGTAATTATTTTTTCAACTCCATCATTTTAGCACTACCAGGTTAATTTTGATGCTGGTGCAAGCAAGGCTAATTGACAGCCTATCCATAATGAAATCCAATGGGTCTGAACACAAGGACTCAGAGCTTTTTCCACCTTCTTAGCTTGAATGGGCTAAATGGTTCTGATGAAACCAAATGTTGTGCAGGTGCATTGAGTCCCTGTTGCAGAGGATGTTAAATGGGTTTGATCCTAAATTGACTAGTAAGTACAAAGTAGATGTATTTTGCTCACAGCACTGGCAGCTTCTCCTGTAGAGAGTCTGGCACAGCATAGAGTAAGCATGTCATAAGCATGTCTAGCTTAAAGCCTTTTTTTGCTCTGCAGCTGTGTGTGCTTATCTCCATTCTTAACAGAAATCACCAAGTAAAATGGATATTAAATTTCTATAAGAATGGTTTGGGTTTGTCACATCAGTTTGTCTTCATGAAGTGCCCTTTCTTCTCAGGCAGATTCTTCTGAAATCATGATAAAGACAGGGCCTCTGTTAAACAAAAATCTTCTTATAGCTGGGAACCCCTTTTTGCTAACCCCTCCTCTTGACAAACCTCATGTTGTCTTTTCCTTTTATGCTCCTCATACACCAGGTACACTCTCTCTGCCCTCAAATCCCTGCCAAGGGCTTTCAAGGTTGATACCTTTTCTCAGGACTAGGCATCCACACCTGTATGTTCCTATCAATTCCTTTATATGTCTCACCAGTATAAATTAAACTCACAGATTCTAGGAGCGAACTGACTTTTGCAGGTTTTGGAAATGTTCTCTGATTCCAGTCAGAAGTAGGTTAACTCGGCTTCTTTCTGCTGTTCAATTGGCACAAAGTAACTGTAATCTCTGACTTCACAGCACCAGCTGCACTCAGATACCACTGTGCAGGTCGTGTAAAAGCCTATCCCAATACAGATCAGCCCAGCTGTTATGCAGGGAAGGAGTCTGACTGTCCAGCACATCACAGAAGCACAGAATGTGCTGAGCTGGAAGGGAGCCACTGGATCATCGAGTCCAGCTCGTGGCCCTGTACAGCACCATCCCCAAGCACCCCTCCACATGCCTGAGAGCATTGTCCAAACGCTTGAACTGTCAGGCTTGGTGCTGTGACCACTGCCCTGGTAGACTCAGGATTCAGTGTGTCTCAATGCCTTGTTTAAGTTCTGGAAAGACAGTTCTTATGATTTTTGTTTTTCAAGTTTGCATCTGTAGATATAAAAGGATTTAAGTAAGGTTGGATGTTTTTTAAGCTTCAAAGGATTCACTAAATTGAAAAGATTGGAGACTGGTAGTTTAGGAACATGTCTACAGATACCACTATTTTTACAGGCTCACCTCAGCTAGCTTTAAACTGGTTAATCCTGGCAGGGTAATGCAGTTGTAATATCAGTTGATTGTAGCAGGATCATGCCGAGGTATTTACCTGGATGTCAGTCAGGCTTTGCAGCCTGAGTCCAGCTTGGTGCTGCCTGACTGCACTGGGTACTTAGCTTAGCTAGTTTAGAGCTATTATGGTTTGATCCATCTACACAGGATTGCAATGTGGTTGTAACTACAGCAGCCAAGCTCTTCAAATGTCTTTAACCACTAGGATGCATTACTGTGGCTCTCCTTTTTAGCTTTTATGTGTTTTTCTGTAATGTTGCACTTCTAAAGTAGATCTACTTCGGCGAACTTTAAGACAATGTCCAGTTGAATCAAAATGTTTACTCCCAACTCTTCATACCATAGTTTATACAGGGTTTCTCTTCCCTTTTTCCCACCTTGACATCTGTATCAATGAGATCAATCTATTCACTGTGGTCTACAACTCCCACAACATGCTAAAGTGTCATGCAGATTTCTCATGAATTACCGTTACCTGTATTAAATTATACATTAAAATTACTTTAACACAGTCCCTTAGCAATATTTCCAATCTCTTTCCCTCAACTGAAATGAAACTTAGAGAACTTGTCCCCTGAATCTTACCTTGATTCTTTCTTGAATCTGGGAATAGCTTTAGTACCCCTTAAGTCCTTGGGTATGCCTGCACTCCTTAGTGGCCTGTCAAAAACCTTTGCTGAAGGCTTTCTTATTTCCTTTGTTACTTCCTTCAGGATTCTGGGACACAATTCATCTGAGCCTGGTGCTTTGTCAAATGTAACAGTCCTAATTGCCTTATTATCTTCTCCGGTGCAATAGCAAAGCCTTTTAACATTTTACTTTCCCCTCCAGGAGAATGTCTCTCAGTCACAGAGATGTTACATTCCTAGTTTTTTAAATTTTTCTCCCCACTTCCCCCCAATGAATAATGAGGTGAGGAATTCATTTAGGCCTGCAGCAGAATCAAATTCATCTGTCACTAACTTTCCACTTATGTTCTTCAGTGTCTCTATTATCTCACTGCCTCTTGTAGAATTCTGAATATATATTTAGAATCATAGAATCATAGATGTAAGGAATGGAAAAGAGATATTAGGTCATCCAGTTCATTGCCCTGCAACTGGGGGATTGTTCTTGGAAATTTATTTCTCACTTTTTTGTTCAATCACTTTTTTAACATCCCAAATGTTTCCTTTGGAGTCACTTCATTGTCTCTCACAAGCAGAAAGCTTTCCCTGATGGTCAGCTGTTTTTCCTTTCTAAATGTTAAGAATCTTGTCTAAACTAAATGATCTTGTTTCACTTCCACTTTTTCCCCTGTTCATCTTTTGTTTCATGTTTTTCAGCTTTTCAAATAGATATAGATGACCCTCCTCTTTTGGGGAGGCATTTTGACCTTATCTTCACGCTTGCCTTGTGAAGCCTGAATTTCTCATAGACTTATAACAGCATAAAGATGATAATGGTTTAAAAGATCTTAGAATAGGGGGACGTTGTCCCTTGAGTTGCATGCCATTTCCAGCCTGGGTGAACACACCACGAGTGCATTTAGAACATCCTGCTCTGTAGGTGTCTGATTCCCACAGTCAGCATGAACCACAACGAACAGGGTCTCCTACAGCAGTCCTAAGCCAGGCAAAGCACTTTGCAGCCCATTCCAATCCTTCTTCCAAAGCCCTGAACTATAACGTTGTGTGGATGTCAGTTAGCACACATTTTATATTTATCTTTTCCAGTATCAGGGCTCCTGGTGTCCAGCCAAGGGCAGATACCCACGGCAGTGCAATGCAGAGCTCACACATTTCCCAGAAGGAAACTGCTTTCTTTCTACAAAAGGGCTGAACCTGAACTGTCTATCCTAGGTAATCACAGCTGGGCTTGTGCCTGTGTTACAGCACCTTCTTTGCAAATGGGGTGTCTGGCTCAGACTTCCCAGAATCTGAGGCTGCCAGGCACAGGCTCCTCGCACCGAGCAATACCTGACATAAACCATAATTTGTTACCTACACACCAGTTAAATGTAAATGGAATAATGGACTGTCTAAACCACTCTCCTGAATTTGTATACTGCAACATAGAAATCTATTGTAGAGATGAGACTGCACCCCCAAATTCCTCTGGCCTTTCTTGGTCTAGCTCAGGCACAAGTTATTTAAAAGTGAATACAATATTTTATATTCCTGTTATTAGAGCCCTATTGGCAGCTTCCTACAGGCCATGAGATTTTTCTAGTTCTAGATTGTTTATCTTTGCTTTCTATGCTATTACATATAATTTATTACTCTACCGAACTTTATTCCTTTTTACATTTCATAACTTTTTCAGGCTTTTCCCCATTTATCTTTTGTTCTTTGATATTTTCAGGTGTTCAGCGTGGTTCAGCAAGGTTTTAATTTTGCTCATCAAGCTGTGAACTTTTTCCTTTTTCTTTCCAGACAGCTTAATACGGTTTGACATTTCCTCACATTTCCAACAGTCTGTGGCTGCTTCTACATACAGCCACTGTGATTGGAAATGACTGTGTATGATTATTGTTAGACATAATATTATGATTGTACTGCTGCTGGGCATGGCTTTGAAAGAATGGGAACCCAAAAGAAAACATATTCTGCTCCCAAACAATTTAGTCCTAAAAGCAAGGCCAAAGCATGAGCCAAGTAAGCTTACCAGGGTGTAAGAGTGAAAAAATACTGACCTGTTAAAAAGCAGGCAGGCAGGATTACATATATCTTTAAAAACATTACAGAGTCAACCTAGTATACTTTTACAGTAGGAAACTATGAAAAGCATATACTCTGCATTATATTTTGGGTCTTTTCCAATGTTCCCATATCCACACTTTAATCATTCTCATTAGGACGTGTCCCAGCCTGTGCTGTATGTAAGGAAATTAATTATATCAAGCCTTATACTATTTGCATTGCCCCTTACATGAAAACCAACAGTGTTACCTGTACCACACATTCTCATTTCTTCTTGTTTTTCTTCTTTTTACATGCTAAAACAGAAATTTGGATAAAGTATAACCCAGCACCAAACATGCTTGCAATTTCCAAAGTTATTTGCATATTTCCTTTTCCATATTTCAAATCAAATGTAATATTTTTCTGAAAAAAAGTGTGAGAAAGTATTGCCATGTTATGACAAAGAGTTTTACAGCTTGTACTTAATGTGGAAAAAAATTATTTGTTTAAAACCTGAAACTTCTGAGCCTCAGTTAGTATCCCTTAGCTCATGTCAAGAACACATAATAAAATGCCTTTTCTTGCTCACCTTTTCTATATTTTTCATATATTTGTACACCTCTGCAATGTGTCTTCACTCTCATGTGCTAATGTTACTGTAAACAAGTAATTTAAAGTGTTTCTGATTACATCAGGGATCTTTCAGGCAGGAATGGGTTTAAGTATAACTTAAATGTGTTGAAACTCAGGGACCGGGGTCTCCTGCTTGTTGGCCACGTTGAATATGAGCCATCAGTGCCCTGGCAGCCAGGAGGACATCTCTGTCCTGGGGGGCACCAGGCCCAGTGTCACCAGCCGGGCAAGGGAGGGGATTGTCCTGCTCTGCTCTGCACTGGGGTGGCCTCACCTCGAGTGCTGGGGCAGTTTTGGGCACCATGATATAACAGAGAGCATTCAAAGAAAGGCAACAAAGATGGTGAAGGGTGATGGGGAAGCTGTATGAGGAGCAGCTGAGATCATTTGGTCTGTTGAGCCTGGAGGAGACTGAGGGGCAGCCTCATTGCAGTTCCTTGTGAGGGCAGAAGGAAGGGCAGGCACTGATCTCTTCTCTGTGGTGACCAGTGGCAGCACCCGAGGGAATGGCCTGAAGTTATTGCAGGGGTGGTTTAGGTTGGATATTAGAAAAAGGTTCTTGATCCAAAGGGTGGTTTGGGCACTGGACCAGGGTCTAGTCTGTCATTATCTGTAGGCTGCAACTGTGTCCACACTTCTTCAGGAAACTTCTCTTTCTCTTCAGCCTTTAGCACCATTATTTGTCTCTCAACTCTTTCCTTTTCCTTCTCCACTTCCAGTTTTCCCTTCACCCTTGAAAACCTACGTTTAATACCAGATCAAATCTATAAACACAGACAAGTCATAAAAACTCAGAACTCTGAACATTCAAATCTATTATATCTTTGTTACAGGGTGTTAAAACCTTCTGTATATGGAACATAATATTATTTTTTCCCTTGCTAGGGTTTTATGGTCTATAGCATCAAGTAGTATGTAGTCTTTTAGCACCTGGCAAGAGGTATGGTAGAGAAAATAGTGTTTAAGTTAGCTTAAAGAGCTCAACTTAAAGAGCTTGATCCAGTGAAGGAATAGAACCTGTGTCTTTCTAAAGATTAGAGGATGACAAGTTGGGTAAAAGTGGGCAAAGAGAATTTCTTCTGATGTCACTCTTTATTCTAGCTTTCTTTGCCTCCACAAAATGGGGATATCCTTCTTCAATGGCTGAAAAAGCCAAGATTTTTTGTGTGAGATGACTTCACTCTCATTTTACAAATTGTACATACTGCCATGAGATAAATTTTGCAAGAAAGTTAGAAATTGCCGTGCTATTAACAGAAATTTTTACATTTGGTTGTTCAGGATATTTTTCCTTCTTTGAATCCTTAAGGGCTTTTTAGCTCAATTCAGCACTATCACCCTTCTTCCCTTACCTCCAACTCCCTCATTTGTTCAGATTGTTGTTTGCTGTTTGCTTGGTTTTCAAGTAAGCACCAGACATTTTAGTAGAGGGCTGTTTCTAGGTCTGCAAAAAAACAACTTTATTTTATTTATATGACTATAAACACCTGTTCCAGATGGACAAGTTACAGGATTTTTTGGGGATTTAGCTTTTGTGGCACTTTGCCCTGAACAGAGCAGAATATTTCTAAGAGCTGTCTGAGCTGTCTTTTCATCCAGCACACACAAAAGGCCACCACCCGAAGGTAAAACTGAAGTCAAAAGGGTCCCACTGGTGTGACTAAAAGCTTCACTTGGCCCAAGCTTCCTTCATATTCACAGGGACAGGTTCTGCCTGTGGATGCATATATGCCAATGTCAATGAAAATAAATGAAGTTGTTCAGGAAAAAAAAAAAGGAGGAAAAAAAATAGAGAGACAGAGACATAGCCCCATGCTCTTGCAAGTTTTCAGCTTTATAGAGCAACCTGTGCCTTAAGATTAAAAAAGATATAATATGTAGCATGCAAAGGGATGACTAGGGGGCATGAAACCATCTGCAAATGTTTGAAAGGTGTTTATGTTCCCCTTAGGCATGAAAAAAATTACTTCTTATGTTGCCAGAAAAAATTTCCAAAAAAGAGTGGGTCAAAGTTAAAAAAGGGAAACTTAAAATAAATTTCAGGGGGCTGTTGCTGGTAGTGACACTATCTGTATAATTTTTAAAGCAGGCAGTAGATAATGCAATACTTAAATCTTTTGCCTCTTGTAGCCAGCTGTCACCTGACTTTTTATAATATCTGGGAAGAGAGTCAGGAACCTCAGAAGAAAGGATTTGGGATTCAGTTTTCCTGAGAATGGTCTAATGTGAAATGAGCATCCAAGAAATCCTGAACAAAGCTCCAAGTCTCCTTCAGTTGATATCCTTTATCCTCACTCTGACATTCTTGACTGTTCAAGAAATGATAGTCATCAAGACCAGAAGGGTTTTGAACATACTAGGAGAGGTCAACTAAAGAAACTCTTTGCATATTAATGAAGAAAGTACAATAAATTGATATATAGAAAGCAAGGAACAGAGAAGAAAAGCCTGCAAGTAAAACTAAAAACTGCCAAAAGCTACAAGACAGTGTTGGGTGCCCAAGTGGTCCCACTGAAGGTATCTCTATGGGTGTCAGAAAACCAGTTGTGTGTGTGGGTGGTAAAGGCAGCTCATGGCTTAAGGGACATCAATGACAAATGAAGGTGTACAGTCAAAAAATAAATAAATTAACAAGATCAAAAGCAAAATAAGTTAGCAAGATCAAACCATACTCCAGAAATCACAGGACAGAATTTTCCTGCTTAGATAAGCAGATTGCCAGAGCTGTGCTACTGACTGCATTGGTTTGATAGCAAAGTCCAAGAGATTCTAAAAGACACTGAGGAGATTAAAAACAAAACAAAACAACAAAACAAACAAAACCCCCCAAACAAACACAAATCAAACAAAACAAAACAAAACAAAAAAAATACCCAACCCCAAGCAAATTAACAAACACAACCCCACAAAACAAAAAGCCAAAACTCCCATGTTACTGGAAGACTACATGTGCAGTAATCATAAACAACAGCTTTATGGAGCCAGAAACCCAGATGACAGTAAGCATTCCCATGTGCTTTCAGGACCTGTTTCAAAATAAGGCTATACAAAAAAATCAATCAGTAATAAAAATAAAGCAAACAAAGTAAAAGGGGGGGGAGGAGAGGGGAAGGAGAAAATCTGCAACAGTCATATTTACTTTTAAAGAGGAAATAAAAAAAGAGACATTCATTGTAAGAACATCAGCAGTATGTAACAACATAAATTGTTTGACAGTGGCACTATGGAGCATTTAAAAACAATATACTAGAAGTCAAAGAAAAACAAACAAAAAATCCAACTCCAAAAGGATCGGGAAAAAAGATCTGCAAGGATAAAGAGTAGAGAGTTTATTAGAAATAAAAATCCTTCAAAAAATTGGATTTATATCTACTTAAGGAAAATAGAAAAGTGTATAAGCCTCAAGAAGCTGAATATAGAAGTATAATAAGACAGACAGAAAAGATTTTGAAGAACAACTTGTTAAAGGAGCTAACCATAAGACAGGTCAGAAGTGGAAATTTTACCAGTGTTCACCAGTGGGTGACCATTGGGCATCAAATACCCCTCACGAAGCACAAGGCCAGAAAAACTCTATGGAAAATAAGCCTAAAGCACTCTCCCTGACTGAACAATGACAGATATTACAGGAAAAAAAAAAATTGAAAATTAAGTTTGCTAAGGTCCTCAGTGTGAGTTTTCTCAACTAATATCAGTTCTAACTTATCCCTAAATTTTTCCCATGGCAGAGAAACAGGAGATGGCAAGTCTACTAGAAGTCTTAACCAAGGGTTTCAGAGTTATCAAGTGAACAGCTGGTGAGTACCAAGTATTCTGGAGTTTTGGAAAAACTAAAAAGAAAAACAAAAATCATGACAGCGATAAATATGTCATGTCTGGGAAGTGTTAACGTAATTCCTGTGTAGAGAATCTGTGTTTCAGAAGGAGTTCTTTGTGGATGCCTGAAAGAATGTGGAAAACAATGACCCAGTGTGTGCAGCGCTCCTCGATTTCCAAAAACCAGTGGCATGATCCTGTACAAAGGCCTCTTAGAGAAACTGAGCTGTCTGGGTAAGAGGGGAGATCCTCTTATGAAGTAATATCAAACATAATACAGGAAACAAAAAGATAAGAAGAAATTATTAGTCCTCACAATGGAGAAAGTTTACTAGAAAAGCTGTTCTATTCAGCATGTTAAAAAAGCATTCTGGAAAAGGAGGTAAATAAAGAGGTAAAAAAGGGTAGGGACATACAAAATTATGCAGGATACTGAAATCTAAAGCTGACTGTGAGGACTTGCAGAAGGAGCTCATGCCCCTGAATGAATAGGCAATAAAATGGAAGATGAAATTCGATGTTCATAAGGGCACATAGGAAAAAATACCCCTAACTATACATACACAATGATGGGCTGTAAATAAGCCATTACCACACAGGAAAGAGATCTCAGAGTTACTATGGATAGTTCTCTGAAAACATCAACTGAGTTCTCAGCAGCAGTCAAAAATGCAATAGAATGGTAGGAATTATTGGGAAAAGAAAAGAGAGCAAAACAGAAATCATTTTTATGTTTTTATGTAAATGCATGCTGTGCTTGCATCTAGAATGCTGTGCGCAGTTTCAGCCACCCAACTAAAAAAGATTACATCAGGGCTTGAAAAAATGGAGAAAAAGGCAAAAAAAAAAGGCAATTACAACTATGTTCTGTCTCTTCCATAGAACAGACTGAGCTGGCTTAAATGTGGGTAAGAAATGAGACAGTTATTGAGTGAATGAACAGGGTTACATACAAATGACAGGTACCAGTGAAATGATTAAGCAACTAGTTTACGCGAAAAATATTGCTTTTTTTACATGGCATGCAAATAAATATCAGTCTTTTTGTCATGAGATGAGGTTGAGAAGAAATTGATATAAATATATATATATATTTATATAGATTTGAAAAATTAAGTCTTATGGTCTGAAAGAAAACTCCATTTTGGAAATCTCCTTGCACATTTGCTGTGCAGCTGGATGATATATTAGAGAATGAACTCTGCTTCACAGAGGTGTTGAGTTCCTTATGGTCATCCCTGAGCAGTCACTATGGAGTAGTGGCACAAATAAGAAAAACAGCTTAATGGACCATTGATCTGTGTCTGAGTCACTCTTACATTAGAGGAGACAGAAAATGCTTCCCCCAAGGCTGGTCTGCAATGTGGTGGTTAAAACACTGTGCTGGAAATTAGAAATTGTGGGCTAAGAACTCACCAAAGAGAGAAAGGTCCAGACTGCAGGTCCCCAGTGAGTGAACACATCCCTCTGTGCCAGCAGGGGCATCCAAAGGACTGAGCACTGTTTGGCCTCCCTTGTGGAGAAGTGGAGATTAATGACATTCCTAAATCTAGGCCACAGCTAAACAGATAGTAAAGTGGTGCCTTTCCTCCACTGTCCATAAAGGATGTTTACAAGGAACCCACTGAGTCTCAGAAGAGTAGAAACTGCTGAAGAAAAGAAATTCCACATTGCTGCCTGGGGTTTGGATACTATCTCTATCAGCAGGCTATCTGGATTTTACCTTTCATTTCTGGGGACAGTTACATGGATAAATGAAACACACCAGAACAGAGGCCTCCTTCTTTTGATTTAATCCAGGAAGCAGAAGTGGGCTGTTATCCTACGTGTAACTCAGCTAACAGACAGACCAACATGCATCTCCCTGACCTTTTCTTTAACAGCAGAGCAGAGGAGTGTCAGGAGGCATTGTTTTCCCTGGATCTGAATACAATTATGTTCTGTTTGCAGACCCCTTCTCACCTTGCCTCCCTGCCCTACCTCTGCCCCATCTGACTCCCTGCTTCCAACTTAACCTTCCTAAATGTAGGGAAAATTGTGCCCTCCTATACTAGTTCAGCCAACTCCTCATCCTCCAGACCTTAAGAGAGGGAAAAAAGCCAACTTGAACAAAACAAAACAAAATAAATCATAATAATCATCATCTTCATAAAAAGAGAGAGAAAGCTAAACAGGCTATACCTTTTTCACAATGTTGGAGCATGAGAAGAATCAGCATCAAAATCGCAGGAGGCCACATTAACAAGAACAGAGTTTTATCATCATATCTCTGACTCTTTACATTTAAACAGATCAGAATTTTTCTTTGCACAAAATCCTGTCTCCAACCCCAGAAGCAGCATGATCAGAAAGATGTAGATGTGCATTGGCTGAACCTTCCCTTTTAAGATTTCATCTATTCTTCTTAACCTGTTGGACCTCCTGCCAAAACTGTACGTGAATCTGAACCAGAGACAAAATCTGCATACATTTTCCCTGCAAAGCTGGCAGGGAAAGTCTCAGGATACAAATAAGCAGCGTTAAAAAAACCGACACAAACAATGAGAGTGTGAATTTGCCTTTCTGTGCTCCTGAAAGGCTGCATGCAGGCTCAGCTACTGTTTTGCAAGAATAGCTTTCATATACAATGTAAGATCAGAGATCACCGGGGATAAGTAACGTCTCATTACATTTTCAATACCATGATCCCTTTGAGACACTACCTTTTAGTGTCTTGAATAGCCCCAGTGTTTAAGTTCAACTGTGTTGCCTGGTAGGCCACTTCACAAGTTTATGCTCTTTTGAAAAAAAAAGTGTTTCCTTATATCTCCTCCAAATGTTGGGGTTTTTTTCCTTTTTAATTTCCATTTTTACTTCTTTTGCTTTGTTATCTGAGCATGACTGAAAATATTAATTTGGCTTGACATGGTCTGTTCCATTTAGACTTTTAACTTCCTTCTCACTTTCCCTAATTCTCAGCTGCTGTAGGTTTATGAGTGTTTTTATCCTCAATTTATATCTTAGTTCATTTGTTAGTAGCATTAGAATTAGTTTCTGCAGCCTTGTTTCGAAGTATTACAAAATTCTTGTACTACAGTGACCAAACCCACAAAGTAATAGCTCAGCAGCAAGCACAACTAAAATCATATTCCACTCAAGTATTTTCTCTTTTCCTATAGTATTCCTCTCCCTTCATGAAGCTGGAAACAAGCCTGTTTCCTATGGATGTAATTTAAAAACAAATAAAACTTTTATGTAGGGAAATATAGTTTTGCACAGTTATGCAAAAAAATAAAAAGTCTAACATCTAGAAAAGTACATTTATACTATGGTTTTATATCACATCCTACACCTATGTGGTGCTTTGGAGTTAATAATGTCTATAAAAAGTGTATAATGGCTTATTTTCTATTCTGTCAAGGACAATAATTGATGAGGTGCCACACTTTAATAGTGGTCTCAGAAGCAGGGAGCAGCACTCTGATCTCCTGCTCCGTCCTCTCCCTGTACTCTTGGCAGCCCCAGGCACTGTGGGGAGCCCCCAGTGCAGCCCCACTCCTGCAGTAGCCACGGCTCTGCCACAATCCACCACCCCCCTGCAAAGGGCCCTCTCCTCCCTCCACCCCTGCAGCTGCAGAGATGACAAATCTGGCTTAGTCACTGCCAGGAAATGCGGACATTAGAGTCACAGCCGTGTCTTTGAGCAGAGCTGTGGGACATCTACAGCCTAATTGTGCTGAGGTCTTTAAAAGTCACCTCTGCTGGGATATGTTCTAACATGTGAAAAAACCTCCTATGCTTTAATCACTGCTTACAGCACTAATGTTAATCACATTTTGTTGCCTTCTTCTCCCTTATCTCTCTGCTCTATCCATCTTGTTCCTCAACTCACAGATAAAATCATAAGGTCTTTTGGGGAAGATATCACACTGCCTGGAATTACATGTTCCCAGATCCTTGATTTGGATCATTGGTCAATAAGAGTGTGTGAATGATGTGAGCAGTCATCAGAGCTAGATAGAGTTAAGGGAAAATATTTCTCCCTTACACTAGGAAAGTGGCTGGGCAGTAGTTTGGATAGATTAATCATAAAAAAAAATGCAGTTTTGGACTATACTGAAACTAAAGATTAATTTAGCTTAGTTTCAACTCAACTGAAAACAGGCATTGTTTTCTGAAAATGTTGATATGATTCATTTTAATGTTTTCTAAATGCTTTGCTTTCTCAGGCCAGATTAGCCACAGGCTTTAGATGGTTTTCAGAAGGCCAGTCAGAACTGAATAAAGAAGTTTTTATATGCTCTCCTATACTATTACGGCTCTCCTATACGATCTAAGCTGCCTCCCAAGCTGAATCAATGAGCTTTCCCATTTACTACCTTCATGATTAAATGCAAGTCAAAACTGCAGTAGAGATTTTCCCTATCTCTCCAATTCTATTTACTGTAAAGAATTTATTTAACAAAGCAAGGAATGGAGCAATTCTCTCTTTCTCTCTTTCACTGTTCCTTTTCCCACACAGTCAATTCAGCTCAATGCAAATGTATTGTTTTGGTTTGGTTTAAGCACTGAACTAAAATGCAACTCTTGCTTCATTGTAGAACACCAGCTGTGCTTTAAGGGAGTAATATATCCCCCTCAAAATTAGAGCCACATCCCAAAAAGCCATTAATCCACAGGGTTTACATATATAGAAGTGTATATGTAGAGAGAGATTCAGAACAGGTGTGAGATAGTGATATTATAGCTGGTAGGTCAAATGGAATGGGTGAGTTTTTAATAAATATTTTGAAAGGAGACAGAGCATTAATAATAAGGGGACTGATTCTCTGTTGAAGTCATATAAAATTCAGTGTTTCTACAGCTTTCTAAACCTTTTTACTCCACTGACAACCACTTAAAAACCAAAAGCAAAAAAAAAAAGCTGTATTTTGTCTTCAAAAAATCTCCAATCCTTTCTTGTAATATGTTTCATAATTTGTTTGCTGCATTACATGACAGTTGCATGTTCCAACGAAATTGCAGTTACACAGTAGGTCTCATCTCTTCTCCAAAAGCCCTGTAAACACAATATATTTCAGAAATGGTTTGCCTCTAGAGGGTCAGAGTCAGAAAGATGATTCTGTCAATGGAGTAAGTGTGAAGCTGCTTTTGACCTTAATCTGAGGGCATTAAAATGCATTTTTACCCTTCTTTTTTAAAGTGGCACATGTGAACAGTTAAAAAAAAAAAAAAAAAAAAAAAAAGAAAGAATATAAGTCTGGCTTCTCATTGGTATGTTAAATTTATCAACTAACTGCAGCAGCTGGAGAGAAAAAGTCATGTTTTTAAGTACACTATTCCTGTTTTGAACCTGAGACACCAGCCTTCCAGCTAAATACAGGTAGAGAAAAACTGGTTTGAGTTTTACTTGATTTTATTAACCAATTAAAACCATTGAGAGAAAAACAGTTGATACCTGTGGAGCAGAAAAAGCAGACATAATAGCTACTGAACACTGTATATTCAGAACAGTGGTTCATGAACCTGTACTATGCTTGAAGGTTTCTCTTTACAAACAATCACCTTTCTTACAAAACTTTATTTGGTTTTAGCTTTAAATCATCATATCTACACTGACATTGTTTTTTTTAAGCAAACAAATTAATGAGATCCATGGATCTGTACAGCAGGTTCAGCAGAAAATATTTCCCCAAGCATCCATCCAGACAGTAAAGGAGGCATTTCACAAGTGAGGTGATTTAACATTTCCAAACTTCCTAAAGAAAGATTTTTCAGAAGGGCTTTCCAATTTCTAGAAATTTAATGAAGACCTTTATCATTAGGTACTTTGTAAAGTATATACTGATAATTATATCCTTCTTGCAAAATTCTAGAAAGAGCTGAAATAATATCTTCTTTTCACTCCAACACAAAAAGGTCTGATTTTCTCACCGAGAGAATGTAGAGTTTGACTTTTTAGGTAAAGTTGCCCCTGTAATTCAAAATAGTTTTGATGATGCTTGTGATTCTGGTTTTCAGGAGCTTCTGTTGTCATCTCTTAACACATAGGGGGCCAGGATGCAGAGTATTTTCTGAGCACCACCTCCTGACACTGTTTCACATGGAATGGTTGAACCTGGGATTCCCTGGACCAACATAAAGAGAAGGCGACTCTACTTCCCAACATGGGAATCATTTTCTGAGATATGCATAGTTTCCTGCCTATTCATTAACATAAAAATATTTTTATGTACACAGGGACAATTGTATAAAAAAAATCCTCCCTGCCACTGGAATTAGAAAGCTGGAGTCTTGCAGTCCATGGTAAGAGGTGGTCTCTCTGCTCCATCAACTGTTTTCATGGCACACTAAGCCCAAACCTCCGTATTAGCATGTAGATGGAGATACCTGTGAACGAATAGTTGGACTCATGCCACCATCTCATTTTACATAAGCCACTGAGCTGTTCTCTCATTTTAATGTGTTCAGTCGCAACTAACAGCCCTGAGGGAAAACACTTCAATCCCATTAGCTATCCAAGTCCCAATGGAAGCCACTATCTTTGAAGAAATTGCTTAATCTTACCTCAGCTCGGTAACTCCTACAGCTTCTTATGATCCCACTACTATCTTGTGCCCAAATTCAGTGAGTAACAGTAATTTCAAGACAATGACTAATATCAATGATTTTTCCAAACTAAATGTGCTTATTCTCCGTCTCCTGGTGGGAATAACTCACTTGCTCTTCCTCTGCTTCCTCCTTTTCCC
Source organism: Lanius collurio (assembly GCA_020086605.1). Lineage (NCBI taxonomy): Eukaryota > Metazoa > Chordata > Aves > Passeriformes > Laniidae > Lanius > Lanius collurio. The sequence continues at coordinate 4,004,865 of JACBWW010000001.1, read as the reverse complement.
CATCACAATTAAGAATCCAACTTGGTGCAGAAAGCAATTTTGATTTTTTTTTTTCCCACTGACTAAATGAAAATGGGTTTAATTAGAGCATCCAGTACATGCCATAAACAGGGCAGGCACATCTGAGACAGCTGCAGCAATAGCTCCATGTATTAATATTTCAGAAATCTTTAAGAGTAGGCACTGCCCTTCACTACAACAATTATTATTTAATAGCTTACTTTATCAAATGCCATGTCGGGGTGAACAGGAAAATTTATTGTATTGTGAGGGATTAGGGTTTGTCATTTACAAAAACAGACTTAAATCCCACAATTCTGCTGACAAAACAATTCACACAGCCCTACTTCAGAGTTTGAAAGGAAGCCATTAGAGGAATTGGAATATTCCCTTGAATTCATATCCCAGCACACATCTCAGCATGTTTTGCAAGTAACATTATCTCTACTTTAAATAGGGGGAAACAGCATCTATAACAAATTGCAGAAAGCAGAGCAGAGCTTCTCAAACTGCTGACAGCTCAAGCCAAAGAAATACTCATGATGGGGTTGCCTTACTTGAAGCCCCTTGCACTGCAGCTATGCAGATTTCAGGTGCAAGCTCTGGGCAAAGACAGCTTGAGTTTTTCTACTCTGTTTTCCTTAGCATTAGCAGTCTCTGGTTGGCTCATGCACAACCAACTCACACAGGTGTGGCTTCGTCTACCAGGTAAGCATGCCAGCTGCACCAGAGGGCAACAGCAAACTCAAGGGGGATATCACACCTGAACCCAAAACTTCCGAATCCCAAGAAATTACTGAACACTTCTGAATTCTAATAAAAACCCTGAGTTTTTTCTGGGTTCAGAATAAACTCTGCAGGCTCTAAAACCTTGGTTTCTTCCCATGACATGGTTGTGAAAAGATGGTGCTGGTTGGCTCCACTGCCTCCAGAGATGGATGGGGGTGCTTAACATGAAGGAGAGGGTATCCATGAAACAGGCAACAGCTGCAGAGAGAGAGACACGAGCTCAGCATGAAGCAGGCGTGGGAGAGGAAATGTATTTAAACTAAACTGCTGAATCTTCTGAGAGCTGTTTCTTCTTTTCCTGAAACTGCCACCACTGCTGAGCAAATTCATCAGCTGAGTGACTAATGGGAGACACCCTGAGAGGCAGAGGTACAACTGAGCCAAAACTGCTTCCCATAAAGCCCTATTCAGTGCCTGTTTGTCTCATTTATTACTGCATAAAATATCCTTCATGGGAAAGTGACTGACAATTATACTTTCTCCATATATCTTTGCACTCTACGTTGTCTTGACAAAAATAGGTAGCTTCTGTCCTCAGCCCCTTTCCTTCAAAACCATCTTCTTTTTTTTGTCAATTACTTAGTGAAAGAAAATGTCATTCTCCTGAATTTTTCATATCACTCTTTCTAAGGGAGCCACTTCTGATTTTTTTCATGCAAATCCAAAATACAGCCCCATATGAGCTACTATGAAGAAAATTAACTCTATCCAATCCAATACCAGAACACATTGGAAGTGATGTCAGCATCAGCTGGAGAATAAATCCACAGCCAGAAGTTTCTGTTCCCAGAAAAAATGGGGGAAGCAGAAGGAGCAGATGAGAGAGTGAAGTGCCTCCTGTTGCCACAGAAATCAGGTAACGAGTGACCTCATCTCCTGATTTTGCTCCTGGAGCAGGGAGCCTCAGTTTTCAGGCCTGTGAAGGGAGGACTTGGTCAGTCCATCACAATGCAGCCAGTAAAACTGGCTTAATGGTGCCTTCTGTTACTTGAAGTTTTAAACCTCTGAGAGGGCACAGCGAGCAGACAGGTATTTTGTTCTCAGGATGGGAAACGCGCGTTATTTGCTGTCTTACAATATCTTTCCCTTTTCTTTCTGTAGCTGCTTGTGACCTTCTGTATTTTCACTGTGCTCCCTGTTTTGAACTTAGGTTTCCAATGGCTTTTTGCCTCTCTCTGATCTCCTCGTTGTAGAGTCTATCTTATCTACAACACTCGGTTTTCTACATTTTATTTTGCTTTTTTGGTGAGAGCAGGAGGTAAGGCGATGTACTAGACAAATCACTGCACTGAGGTTTGAAAGACTAGCATTAACTCTGGCTCAGGTCCTGAACAACAGTAAGTTATTTCATCTCCCTGAGGTCTCCTTGTCTGTTCAGCTGGGACTGTCAGCTGCACAGAGCAGGGACACACATCTGCTGCCTGTGTCTGTAGCATCAGTAGGAAAAAGGTCTCAATTGCACTTACTGTCCGTAGGCACCATGCAGCCAAATCAGACATGCCATTAAATGACACACAAGCAAGGCAGGGCTTTTCCTATGTGTTAGCTAATTATTTCTTCAGAAAAAGCACACTTTTTGAACTTTAAGGAATATTGTGCTTTCTGTAAGGTTGCAACATGGCCCCTAAAAGCCTCCTTCTCTATTGGCTTTTTTCCTTTCACCATGTCTGGATCTCACCAGAAACTTAAGGTTGTGCTTATGAAGTCAGATAGGAACCCTATCTAATAGACTGTGAATGAAACCTTCAAAAGCACAAGCTCAAAAATTCATATTAACCTGAAGTAAAAGCACTCCTCATTGCAAATACCTACAAGCAGTGCTGAGTGCTTTTTTGGGGGTGTGATATTTTGCAGGTGGCCTCTGAGAGAGAGCTAATAGCAGCTATTGAAGCCACAACTGTGATTACCCTGGCATGACACAGGAACTTGTAGCACTTCGTACTGCCAGGTTGCTCGCCAGGACTTTTATTCACATGGGTTCCAGTCAGTTCTGGCTGCAAGCAGAGCCTGTTTGCTTCCTCCTGCAAAACACAGTGTTAATAAATTTCCAGTCCCCTGGTAATACAGAGGGAGTTGATGGACTGATCCCTGGTGAGTTAAAATGAGAGTAGATTAGTTTCAAGAAACAAAATGGTGGACAACTTGAAATTTGGAAAAGAAAAAAAACAAGCTAAAAGAAAACTTCCAATTAAATTATGCAAATGTGAAAGGAACTTAAATATTTAGATTTTTAAGGATATCTTCAAAATACTTCTCCAGAGAATGGTAGAATCTGTACTAAAGAGCCTAGCAAATATATTTATTTAACAGAAGATTTCTTGGATTGATTGCAACACACATTTAAATGGGCTGTGACAAGTAATTCAGGAGTTTCAGTGTACCATATGACATTTTTTTTTTTTTTATTACTACTGACATGTCAACAGATTTGAGGAAAACATTTTTTTTAGTAAGCACAGCTGCTATCAATTTGGATAATGATAGTCCATCACCATTTTTTGTGTGTACAAACAAAGGGAGTGAATGCTCGTGCAAAACAGTGAGTCTGTATAATTCCCATTCATAAACCATTTGCAGACTGCACAGGGTCAAGACAAAATTATTATTTCAGTTGCTGGCCTCAGCAGTGCAGACACAGAAATAGAATATTTTTCTGGTCTTGGTAAATTTAATTTCTGTGAACTCTGTCCCCATGATATCATATACAAATAATAAATAGACACCCCCAGAGTTCCCCTCACAGTACCAGCATATCCTGCTGGCATAGCCATTCACTCTATATTTCCACTGCTCTATTTTTTACATCACTTTATTTCTGACTTTCTTGCTCTGTCTGCCCAAGATCAATGATGTTCCTGCACAATAGTTGCTAGTGGCTGCTCACTAAAAATGTAGCTGGATAAGCTAATTTTCTTTCTTTCCTTCTTAGTTATTCTGCAGTGAAGGTTTAGTGTAAGATTCTTCATCTATCTCTATACCTGTAGGTAGTAAATTATAAGGCTAATGGCAAGAAAATGTGAATATTTATGACACTTCCTCATTAGCACAAAACTTGGACTGGATTTCCCATAGCTCAATTGAATTACTTAAGCCTTATTTTAAAAGGCTATTGTTTATTTATGCAATTGCCTTGTGGAACTTCTGGCTAGTTGAAACTCTCATAGATGAAAATATTTGCAAGAAATACTGTTTTCCTCCTCTTCCTTTTCACATGTAGAAAACTCGCAACAATTATGTTACCTGAGTATAAGGGCTTGGTCTCTTATGTTTGATAACAAACAATTAATTTTTATCTGCATTTTAGACAAAATCTAACCAAGATTTGTATGAGAATAAATTCCCAGTCTGTCAGCAGTTAGATTAATTCTCTTGACCTTCCTGCCACACCTTTCAAGAGGAGACAGTACGTGGAGGAAAATCTCTCCTCTTTCAAATTCCAGGTTTTTAAAATTTAGTTTAAAAAAAAAAATCATCTCAAACATGCAAAAAATTGAATATCATTTGAGTAGAAAAAAGAGACATTCAACTTAATCCACTATGTAACTCAGACTTCTGGGGTCTTTTTCCTAAACCAAAATATTTCTTCCCAATTACTTTTTTTCCTTAGAGTGCTTCTTTCCACAGAAGTCACAGGTGACCCATCTGACAAACACCTATTTTTAACCATTTTAACTGAGCTCAGTCTGTTTATCAAAGAGACTCTGGAGAGAAATCTCCAATATATCCTTCCCTCACAGGAAGAGTAGGCTACAACATTTAAAATATTGCCAGTTACTGTAATGAAATGTAACTCAGCCTACAACAAGTGTCTAGGGATGTAAATATACAGAAGTGGAAGGGATCTCTCAAGTTTTGAAGCATCTTCCTGTTCAGGTGACCATGTCATAGAATCTCATTAAGAATGTAATAAACTCCATTATGAAATTATTTTGCATTTTTCTTCTCATTGCTCCTTTGGGAAAGCTACATCACAGCTTCACACCTCTGGTGGTTAAAATCTATCTGTTAATATCCAGATTAAATTTATCTAGGCCCTATGAGAACTTATTTGTCTTTTAAGCAACTTTGGGCTTCAGTTTCAGTTTCTTTTAAGTGTAGATGTAACCTTTATTTTGATCAACTATAGAACTGAGTAAAATTCCAGATGGAGAGTCTTTATCACAATTTCTGATGTCAATATACTTCTCTTAAATATTTTGAAATATTTTTCCTTATCTATAGAATTAATAAATTTAATGTTTTGATGTATTTATCACACATTCATGGTCATCCAGTTATTCTAAAATAATTTTGTGTTCTCAAGATCTTCCTGTCCTTTCCCAGTTCTTGCTGATGGACCCCTCATTTTGCCAAAAAAAAAAAAAACCTCTTGATACAATTTCCAGTAGACTTATAACTTTAATTTACATTGTACATTTATCATAGGCCAAATTGTGTCAAGGTCAGACAGTTGTTTCTGAGAGATTTTTATCTTCCTCAGTATCGCAATGTCTCTCTTTGCTCATGTCCTGGGGTGACTGTATGATACTGCATTCCCTGTCATCTGCCCTGTGCCAGACAGGAGTTCTGTGCCTTTAGAGCTGCCTCTGGGAGAGGGGGGGAGCTGGTGGAATTCTTTCAG